>CM055830.1:3377496-3450724 GCA_029582265.1 Zoroaster sp. YZ-2022 | reverse complement strand
GCCCCTTTTTTGTGGCCCCCTTTACTGCCGTTACCCGGGTTGTTTGCATCTGACCGGGGCTTGATCCCTGGCTACTCGGCAGATATGGTTTGGCCTCTGACCTGGCCCCATAGAGCAATAGATAATATTGGCATAAGTGGACCGCCCACCAACATAGGGGCTGGTTAGCTCAGTTGGTAGAGCGCTCGTCTAGTATACGAGAGGTCGTGGGTTCGAGTCCGGCATCAGCCAATTTTTCTTTGCTCGCTACCCGTTTATAATATTTCAGGTTAGTTTCTCCATATAAATCTACTTTGTGTACAACCACATAAAAGGCTTGTGTCCCGTTAATTGTGTGATCCCCGCTACTGCCGTTACCCGGGTTGTTTGCATCTGACCGGGGCTTGATCCCTGGCTACTCGGCAGATATGGTTTGGCCTCTGACCTGGCCCCATAGAGCAATAGATAATTGGCATAAGTGGACCGCCCACCAACATAGGGGCTGGTTAGCTCAGTTGGTAGAGCGCTCGTCTAGTATACGAGAGGTCGTGGGTTCGAGTCCGGCATCAGCCAATTTTTCTTTGCTCGCTACCCGTTTATAATATTTCAGGTCAGTTTCTCCATATAAATCTACTTTGTGTACAACCACATAAAAGGCTTGTGTCCCGTTAATTGTGTGATCCCCGCTACTGCCGTTACCCGGGTTGTTTGCATCTGACCGGGGCTTGATCCCTGGCTACTCGACAGATATGGTTTGGCCTCTGACCTGGCCCCATAGAGCAATAGATAATTGGCATAAGTGGACCGCCCACCAACATAGGGGCTGGTTAGCTCAGTTGGTAGAGCGCTCGTCTAGTATACGAGAGGTCGTGGGTTCGGTCGGCATCAGCCAATTTTTCTTTGCTCGCTACCCGTTATATATGTCTATATATATATATATATATATATATATATATATATATATATATATATATATATATATATATATATATATATATATATATATATATATATATAACGGGTAGCGAGCAAGGAAAATTGGCTGATGCCGGACTCGAACCCGCAACCTCTCGATTACCGTACGAGCGCTCTACCAACTGAGCTAACCAGCCCCTATTCTGGTGGGCGGTCCACTTTAATATGCCAATTATCTATTATATACTGATATATCCTCTATATATATATCCTCCCCAGGCCTGATAGGGTTACGTTCCGAACAATTAAAAATTGCCTGGATATGTGGCTATACTGGGCACTCAGATAAAACAACGTTAAATTTGCCAGTTTGATTAAAATAGCCTTTTCGTTTCTACCCAGATTTGAATTTAAAAAAAAGAAAAAAAACGAAAACAAAACTAACAATTATTAGACTACGTGACCGTTGAAAAGATCAACATTCATTCAGAATTTAGCTGCACTTAATATCTTTGAAAATATTATTTGGACGTTTACGGCAATCACCTTCGAAACATACCAATTTGTAATTCATTACAGGGAAGAGGTTTCGTCACGCATACCTAGGAAAGTTCAAAGACAGCTTCAGTTCTTTGTCCAGACACCCGTCACATCAAAGTCACTTTGTCTACAACTGGATCCCAAGACTACAATCTTCGGTTTGAAACAGTTGATATGGAAAACGTTTGGCGTTGAGCCTGAAAAACAACACCTCTACGCCAGGAGAAAGATTCAGGTATGTCATGAGTATTCAGTCTCATCAATACTCTCATAAACTTCAGCTTTAATTGATTGTTATGTTATTGTGAGGGTTTGCTTTGAATTACAATGTATTTGAACAAGTGTGTTTATTGTAGACTTCCCTGTGTCAAACACTGATAAGCGCTTCTGACAAGCATTATACATTGTACAAACATTGAATAATATCCTCTTACAATCATTGTACATCATTATGATGTATATTGGGCTGTAGGCTTACAGTTATACTAATCTTATACAATACTCATAATTAAATAAAACACAATGGAAACTAGAGGGCGCCAGGACTAGATGTCGTCACCAAACAGTAGCATTTTCCGTCTTTGAATGTCCTTTTGCTTTCCATTACAATTTGTTGTATAATTTGAACTATACTGTTTGTAAAGATCAGGTACGCTAAGGCCAAAAAAAATCTCCGGTTTCTGGTCATAGGTCGGCTTCAAAATCTGGTGCGGTGACGCGCTTATTTATTGTACATCGTTTACTAGCAACAACAACAAAAGAAAAAAAAGGGAAAAAAAGGAAAAAACGGAAATTAAAAAAAAAAAAAACCAAAACCAAAACCAAAAATGCCGACGCGCGGGCCTGAGGCAACGCGCGCAGAGAGCAACCCGATAAATTTTTTTGGGTCTAACAGCTTTGAGTCAAAATCACGATTTCACTTGTAGAGCAAACAAATCTATATTTTCAAATAAACATTTGTGTTCGATACACAAAAAAATGTTTTGCTTTTAAGTGTAGCTATTCAAAAATTGTTGATTGTTGAAAGACTTCGTCCCCTGCACAAAATGATTGACCGACGGTGAATTATTTTGTGAATTGTATTATATGAAAACTATTTACTTCAATTTACGAGGGAATAGCAATTAGACCGATTTATCAAAAACATTTAAGGTAAATATAATTGGATTCACACGGAATATTTGAATCTTTCATTATTTTGAAATGAATGGATTGTATTTTTGTTAACCAGCTTTGTGACTTACTGACGCTAGAGGATTATGGTATTGAGAAGGATGAAAACATTGAAGTACGCCTTGTACAAGGCTTATTGGGTGGTGGAGCAAAACGTGAGTGTTCAATGGAAATTATTTCTTTATTGCATGCAATGCCCCCAAATTTATTTAAAAATAGTATATTAATTGAATTTCCTTTTGTAAATATTATTTGATTATACCCTCGATATGTCCACAAATTATATAACTTGAAGTGGGTTCTTTTCAACAATTTTGTAGTACAACCTTTTTTTCATACTACCGTTTCATACTTTACCGTTTTTCATAATAGTTGAAAAGAGCTGTTATATGAAATAAATATCGAACCACTATTTAATACACTTTAATCACGAATTCACTTGTGATAAATGCATTCACACTTTACAAAGATGGAGTAATACATCATGTACAATAAATACGGTCATTATACTTTACACTATATTAATACAGATAATATCGGTACTTGATTTGTGGAAAGAGTGACTGGTTTGTGAAGGATCACTGAACAAATTCCCGGATTCAAGTCCAGCCAATCAATGTAATGACGCTGTTGCTGTCACTTCAGTTGAAATTTCTTAAATCATTTTAATTATCATTTTAATTACAGCTATAGTGAATCTACGCTCCGTTGCAACAATGTACTTATACGCACTATTGTTCCATTGACAATAGGCCTAATCGCTCCCGGAAATTTTGTTTTGTTTTGTTTGTTTGTTTGTTTGTTTGTTTTTTGTTCTGGCGGTGACTTCCCCCCGAGATTCATAACGGAAACGACATAATTATATCTGATTTTTAAATAGAATCAACTGCAGGAGCTGGTGCATTAGACGAGACTTTCCTGCGAAAGGTAGCTCGAAAAATCAAGAAAGACTGGAAGCGACTAGCAACAATGTTGGGTTTTAAATCAACAGAGATTGATGCATTTGAAATCAACAGTCGGAACAACCGAGAGAAACAGGCTTGTCAGATGTTAGTTAATTGGTGGAGAATACAACCTAACAAAGAAGAAGCAGGAGAATCGTTAAGAGATGTACTGACTCGATTTGGCCGTCCTGATTTAGCCTCAAAGATACCAGGTATTGGTTGATGAACTTTGTGTTACATCTCTCTTATTCATATTTAAATACCGGTAAATGTTCATATACTTAGCAGGAATCTAATATATTATATTAAGAGGATTTCGGATTTTCTTTAAAAGAAAATAATGAACAGTGATTCTCCTACTTTTTGACACAGATAATGTAATGTGCACTGGTAAGGAGATACCAGTCATGATGCGACGTTTCATGTACAATATAACTATTTCATTCTCCTCCTAGACACACTGATGATGGCATTTATGATTACACTGTTCACATAGCTTACCTCACGTTTTTCTCTATTATCGCTTTTTAGAAAGATACGTCAAACCATGTATCCTTATTATGATCACGCCCTCCAGATTATAAGCGCGTTACTTATTGGCTAAAATTGTGCGTCCAGTCATATGTGGCCTCACCAATCAGAATACCTTAACTATTTGGGGAATTTTTGTTTGTATTATTCTATTCAATTAGCTCTGGAATGTTCTACAGTCAATACAGAAAATGCGGACCAGCCAACGGGAGACCAAGCAGATTCTCATACAGCAAAACAACAGCGTGGTATGTTTGCATGCTTCCATGTCACGATATTGGGATTAATAAGGAAATGTTTATAACATGATTACAAATTTACTAAATTATAATTTTGATGTGAAGTTGGTGATGATACCAAACTTCCTGAGAAATAACTACGTTTGAGATGCTGAGAAAAAGTGAAATGTAAATCACGTCAGTGATCAATTTTCCACATTAAATTGAATGCAAACAATCTGACTATATTTTCAAACATTTTTGAAGATGGTTTCTGTACATATCTCATGATTCTTATGGATGCATTTACAAACATTTTACTGATAGTGTAGAATTCCTTATGGAAGGTAAAACATTGGTATGTGGAAATGTACTTTCCGCAGTTCAACCCTTTAGTTTATATATCATAACAATAATAACCTGTGAAAGGTTCATCACAATAGATGAAAATGTTTTCAAACATAGGAAGGCACTTCAGACTTTAATTACTGACGGCTTTCATCAATAATTGATTAAAAACGATTGTTTATTGCGGTGCTTCAATTTACATTATAATTGCTTTGGTGTTTAGTTGTACTCATTTGTCTCATTTATCGCTCACTGAATACCTGTTGTTGTTTCTGGTGATGTGGTTCCACCTAGATTCATAACAGAAAAGACATAACTATTATTTGATTCAACTGCAGGTGCTGGTGTAATAGACGAGACATTCCTCCGGAATGTAGCTCCAAAAATCACGAAAGACTGGAAACGATTAGCAACCAAATTGGGCTTCAAGCCAGTAGAGATTCAAACATTTGAAATTATTAGTCCGAACAACCTGGAGGAACAGGCTTGTCAGATGTTAGTTACTTGGTGGAGAAGGCAACCTAACAAAGAAGAAGCAGGAGAATGGTTAAGAGGTGTACTGACTCGATTTGGCCGTCCTGATTTAGCATCAAAGATACCAGGTATTGTTTGATGTGCTTTGTATTGAATCTCTCTTACGCTCCCAAAAATAGTATCTGGTTTCTGGTCATCGATCGCTCTTTTGTTCTTTTTTTTCGATCATTTTTGTTTAAGCCAACAGGAAAATACGTGATACATTGTATACACGGGGACCAAATTTCCCATTAGGTTTGGTGGCTATTAAGAGAGGCGTCACAAATCAGGCAAAAGGTCATAGGCCTACCCCTATTTGAAAAATTCGTTTAAAGCACATCACGGCAGAGTTCGAATCGATCCAGCAATTTTGGCTGCAATTGGCCAAACAAAAAAATTAATAAAAAAATGCCCACACGCATGTCTGAGGCAACGTGCGCGGATACCAGAAACCGGAGACTTTTTTGTTTTGGCCTTATTCATATTTAGATAAATGCCCATATACTTGGCGGGAGTGTAATATATTAACAGGAATTCAGATAAAAAATTGAACAGCAATTCTCCTACTTTGGCACAACTTGCTAATAAGCGTGCGTTGTCTTTACATCAGTTTCCCTGTATAGACAAAGTACATGGAAGAGAAAGATATACTTACATGTGATGTGCATTGATAAAGAGAGCATTTGGCAGTGATATCAGTCATGACGCGACGTTTCATGTACAATATACATATTTCATTCTCCTCCCAGACACACTGTTGATGGCTTTTATGACTTCACATAGCTCAGCATCACAGGTTACCCTTGAAACATTTTGACTTGTAGAGAATACTTACTACATGTATATCGTTTGGACGAGCCTATGGTGATTGTATAGACGGTCTATTTATTTTCGCGTATTAGAATGCGAACAATCATCATATTCATGATTGGCCTCCAGATTTCATTTTCAAAATTGTGGGGTATTTTTTGTACATTGGTAAATATAAAATGTCTTTGGAAACACGTGACTTATTGCCTATTAGACTTGTGTATGTCCAGTCATCTGTGGTCAGATAAAGCAGATGTCTAATCATATCCACTAAAGCAGCTCTCCACCAATCAGAATGCATCAACTGTCTGGGGGAATTCATGATTGCCGTTTGATTGCTGATATGTTATGTTGTTATTATTCTACTCATTTAGCTCTGGAAAGTTCTACAGTCAAACCAGAAAGTGCGGACCAGCCAACGGAAGGCCAAGCAGATTCTCATACAGCAAAAGAACAGCGTGGTAGGTTTTCATGTTGGGATAATGGGATTATTTAAAGGAAGTTCACATCAATGGTAATTAGTGTGCAACTTTGGCTATTACATGATTACAAATTTACTAAATTATAATTTTGATGTGACGTTGGTGATGATCCCAAACATCCTGAGAAATAACTACGTTTAGGATTCTGTGAAATGTAAATCATGTCCGTGATCAATTTTCCACATTAAATTGAATGCAAACAATCTGACTATATTTTCAAACATTTTTGAGGATGGTTTCTGTACATATCTCATGATTCTTATGGATGCATTTACAAACATTTTACTGATAGTGTAGAATTCCTTATGGAAGGTAAAACATTGGTATGTGGAAATGTACTTTCCGCAGTTCAACCCTTTAGTTTATATATCATAACCTGTGAAAGTTTCATCACAATAGATGCCCACATTTTGAAGAATAGACAAAAAAATGTTACAGGTTTTAAAACATGGGAAGGATCTTCAGGTGGAATAAGTTCTCATGATAATTCCTTCCCTTCCATTTAAACAAAAACACAATCAACTTACTGTTGTTGCAATCTCTTTGCCGATTTTTTTTCACGATTGTTAATTGCGGTTCTTCAATTTGAATTAGTTTCCTGTATAAGCCACGGGGAATATCCACACGCGTAGATTTAACGTGCAGTAAATGTGTGAACAGAGTGTATGAGTTGAATGTAGAGGGAGTTTGGCATTTTGGCAAGGCCTACGGAAATTCAAATGATAATAATACATTTCAAATAATTTATACAGAAGCGGAAGGTAAATTAAGTGAGACTTTCCTGCGTGACATAGCTGAAAACATCGGGATCGACTGGAAACGACTAGCAACAAACTTAGGGTTCAAAAGAGCACAGATTACTGCATTTCAGCAAGACAACCGGGACAACTTGAAGGAGCAGGCTTTTAATATGTTCGTCGCTTGGCAAAATAAACAAACTGACATTGAAGGAACAAGATGCAGTTTGATAGAGGCCCTGGTTAAAATTGAACGGACTGATTTGGCTTCAAGAATATTAGGTATCAGTTATTATGATTATTAATATCTCTTAGATTAATATCTTAATTCGGGTCAGAAAATTATGACATGGATTCGTTCTGGCCAAGTTCCGGGTTGTTTTTGACCCACTGTACCCCAGGACATCGGCTTCTACCTCAGCGACATTTAGCGACCTCTACTACAGACTGAAGGATCTTCTGTATCCAAAGTCAACATCCCACCCTACACTGAGGGATCTCCTACATCCTAAGTCATCCACCCTCCCACCCCTTGCTTTATTACTAACTGTTTAAGTTCAGTGAGCAAACACTCCTCTCCCCCAACACTCTGAGGATTGTAGTTTCTGAAGTTCCAACAACGCACTAATCCCCCAGCATCCAGCATTAGCACTAATCCCCCAGCATCCAGCATTAGCACTAATCCCCCAGCATCCAGCATTAGCACAAATCGCCCAGCATCCAGCATTAGCACTAATCCCACAGCATCCAGCATTAGCACTAATCCCCCAGCATCCAGCGTTAGTTCTAATCCCCCAGCATCCAGCATTAGCACTAATCCCCCAGCATCCAGCATTAGCACAAATCGCCCAGCATCCAGCATTAGCACTAATCCCACAGCATCCAGCATTAGCACTAATCCCCCAGCATCCAGCGTTAGTTCTAATCCCCCAGCATCCAGCATTAGCACTAATCCCCCAGCATCCAGCATTAGCACTAATCCCCCAGCATCCAGCATTAGCACTAATCCCCCAGCATCCAGCATTAGCACAAATCGCCCAGCATCCAGCATTAGCACTAATCCCACAGCATCCAGCATTAGCACTAATCCCCCAGCATCCAGCATTAGCACTAATCCCCCAGCATCCAGCATTAGCACAAATCCCCCAGCATCCAGCATTATCACTAATCCCCCTGCATCCGGTGTTAGCACAAATCCTCCAGCAGTCTACAGCGTATCACAGAGTCCGGCATTCTCATGCAGATGATCAGAGCATACTGATCAAAACGTGGAGTTGTAACCTCCAGTTCTTTTCAGAACTAATCACTACTCAGAAGAGAATTTGTTATAGTCTTGATTAATCGTACTTATGTTGTTATTATTCTATTCATTTAGCTCTGGAAAGTTCTACAGTAAAACCAGAAATTGCGTACCAGGCAACGGAATACCAAGCACATTCTCATACAGTAATACAACAGCATGGTAAGTTTTCAAGTTTTCATATTGACATTTGTTTCTAATGGGAATGTTTAAAGATGTATTGCCCGTCTGTTCGCTTTTTTCACGGCAACTCTCGCATTGAACGGACATTTTTCATGAGAATATTGCTATTTTACTTGAGGAAGTGAATACAAATGTTAAACGACACATTGATGGCTGCATCTGTATTTGTATACGACACATTGATGGCTGTATCTGTATTTGTATACGACACATTGATGGCTGCATCTGTATTTGTCATTCGTTCTATTAGGAAGTTATCAATGTTCCAATGAAAAACCAAATCAAGACTTCGTTTGACGTATCCCGGTTGATTAAGATGTTTAATTTGTTTAATTTATATGCCACTTGTTAAAAAGGATAATTCGTATAGAAAATTTTACAACATCAATATTTTTACATGTTTTTTTCTTTTATTTCTTAAAAAGAAAACGTGAAAAATGCTCATGTTATTTCATTTTAGGTTCTGAACATGTTTCCTTGGAATCAGAAGACCAGCCAATATCTGCTACAGCAAAACAACGCATTGATTTGGATGACAAGTTGTTACGCTCTCTAGCTGAAAACATCGGGAAAGACTGGAAGCGACTCGGGACCGAGTTGGGTTTCAAGGCAGCAGAGATTGAAGCGTTTGAATACAACAACAAGGACAGCCTCAAGGAACAAGCTTTTCAGATGTTTGTTGCTTGGAGAAATAAGCAAGCAAACGTCAATGAAGCAAAAGACAAGTTGGCAAAAGCTCTGGATACAATAGGCCGTGCCGATATGGTATCAGAAATATCAGGTAGGACCACCAAATAATTATTTCATTTCTTGCAGTTACTCCATATTCTTTCGTGAAGTGGTGTCTATCTTAGGTGAAATTTAGCATTCAACGGTGATTCTATTAATAAAGCATTTGATTTATTACAGATGTCATCGGTGGCTCATTCGACGTCGATGCTTGTAGCAAAGACGTAGTGAATCATTACATGGAAACGATTAAACTGAGCACATATCCTATGTCTAAGGAAACAGCCATGGAAATGGACAACCTTTATGTAAGTTCACAGCTTCTGATGGAAACCAACCGACCACAAAAACATTGTCTAGCCAACTCATCATTACAGTCAGGCAACAAACAGCATCAGGATATCAATCCAATGACATCGGAAATCCGTGGTATTGGTAGCTTAACACAGTCTGGTAGCAAAGACAAGCAGCAGGTCGATCAAATAGAAACAGAAAAACATCCCCTGCAGTCATACAAGGAAATGTTAGGGCTTGATAAAAAGCGAATCTTAATCACAGCTGAAAGTGGGTATGGTAAATCAACACTTTTCAAAAAGATAGCTCACGACTGGGCTGTTTTACAGAAAACAACATCCAAGTCGACTGATCCACAAGCTGAGCCGTCCCCTCTATCAAAGTATAAGCTCATCTTTGTCCTGAATATCAACGAAATGGGGACCAATTTCAACATCATTGATGCAATGTTTTCTCAGATATGTTCTGATTCAAATGATTTTACAAAACAAAACCTCGTAAAGTACATAAATAAACATCCCGATGAAGTTCTGATTCTCCTGGATGGAGCAGATGAGATTTCCTTTCAGTCATTAGATAGTGCCAAAGAAAGCTATACATACAGCGTTAAGGATGTCCTTTCATTCAAATCACTTAAATCGTGTAAGGTTATTGTAACAAGTCGACCATCTACAGCAATTAAGTTGCTGAATTGGAATCCCAACTTCACAAGAATTTATATGAGCGGATTTGATGACAAGAATAAGCAGGAATATGTTCGTAAATATTTCGACTCACAACACATAGAAAATGTTCTTGCAGAATTACAGAAGAACGAAACCTTTCGCAGTTTAGGGGAGATACCTTTATTCCTTTGGCTTATGTGTACATTAATGGTCGAACGCCGTAATCTACCTGAAAGGATCACAGTACTTTTTCATGATGTAATCGAGGTACTGTATCAGCAAAAGAGAAGCAAAGACCAACCGTCAAGTTCTCCTGATACAAGGACTAGAGATTTATTTGACAAACTTATGCTAGAACTTGGGCGGGTTGCTCTTAACGGTTTGATGAATCAGAGTGGTGAAAAGCTTTATTTTGATATATCAGAATTCGATTCAAAAGACCTTGTCAGTTTTGGATGCGAAGTCGGCTTGCTGACTAAAACGCAAATCACACGTTTCAAACAAGTTGAGTATGTCACATTTGCCCACAAGACTTTCATTGAGTATTGTGCTGCAACTCACCTTGCGGGTTTGGCAACGTCCGATCCTGATCAATTTAATGAGTTCCTGTCACAAATATTACAAGGTGACGTAGCAAGCATGGAGTACTTACTCCGTTTCTGTTGTGGGATTGATAAAAAAGCTGCTGAACTGATTGTAAGACTAACACATGAACAACTTTTGAAACACAATCCAAAGACTTCTGACATTGATAATGAGAAATGTCAAAGGTATATTTATTTACACAAAATGATGATGTTGGTTTTATTTGAGGCTGAACTGGGTTCGTTGGTGAAAACATTTCCAGTAGAAGAATGGGTAAAGTTCCCATATGAATTAAAAGGCGAGGACCTCTTGGCTGCACACTATTTCATTACAAATTTACCGAAGCATTCCAGGCTTCAATATGTATCGGATATTAATGTGACGTGTGGATCTGCGGACGATTTGAAACTCGTTAAAGAAATAATATCCCATAGACCATGTAAGATATCACTGAAACTCCTCAAAACCAACATGAATGGTAAGTTGGATAATCTCAGAAGCATGTCACGTTGTTTCACATCTCTATGTATGAGGGACTGCCAGTTAAACAACAGTGACATCAATCAACTATTACGGATGTTTAAAGGTTTCTACAGTATAAAGAAAATTGATCTCAATAAAAACAATTTCCATGGTTTACAGCCAGTACAGATATCTCCTGTTCCTTCGTTGGAGGAATTGAGTCTAGAGGAGTGCAGTCTGATGAGTGATGATATTGAGGCAGTTTTCTCTATCATAGCATCTGCAGGCAGTGTAAAGAAGGTTTGCCTGGATAAAAACAATTTCCATGGATTAGAGCCAGTCCAGCTAACTCCTGTTCCTTCTTTGGAGGTATTGAGTCTACATGAGTGCAGTCTGATGAGTGATGATATTGAGGCAGTTTTCTCTATCATAGCATCTGCAGGCAGTGTAAAGATGGTTCGGCTGGATCAAAACAATTTACATGGATTAGAGCCTGTCCATCTAAGTCCTGTTCCATCGTTGGAGGAATTGGGTCTAGAGGAGTGCAGTCTGATGAGTGATTATATTGAGGCAGTTTTCTCTATCATAGCATCAGCAGGCAGTATAAAGAAGGTTTGGCTGCATAAAAACAATTTCCATGGATTAGAGCCTGTCCATCTAACTCCTGTTCCTTCATTGGAGGTATTGAGTCTACATGAGTGCAGTCTGATGAGTAATGATATTGAGGCAGTTTTCTCTATCATGGCATCAGCAGGCAGCATAAAGCTGGTTTCGCTGGATCAAAACAATTTCCATGGATTAGAGCCAGTCCAGCTAACTCCTGTTCCTTCTTTGGAGGTATTGAGTCTACATGAGTGCAGTCTGATGAGTAATGATATTGAGGCAGTTTTCTCTATCATGGCATCAGCAGGCAGCATAAAGCTGGTTTCGCTGGATCAAAACAATTTCCATGGATTAGAGCCTGTCCATCTAACTCCTGTTCCTTCTTTGGAGGTATTGAGTCTACAGGAGTGCAGTCTGATGAGTGATGATATTGAGGCAGTTTTCTCTATCATAGCATCAGCAGGCAGTATAAAGCAGGTTTGGCTGGATAAAAACAATTTCCATGGATTAGAGCCTGTCCATCTAACTCCTGTTCCTTCTTTGGAGGTATTGAGTCTAGAGGAGTGCAGTCTGATGAGTGATGATATTGAGGCAGCTTTCTCTATCATAGCATCAGCAGGCAGTATAAAGCAGGTTTCGCTGGATAAAAACAATTTCCATGGATTGGAGCCTGTCCATCTAACTCCTATTCCTTCGTTGGAGGTATTGAGTCTGCAGGAGTGCAGTCTGATGAGTGATGATATTGAGGCAGTTTTCTCTATCATAGCATCAGCAGGCAGTATAAAGCAGGTTACGCTGGATAAAAACAATTTCCATGGATTAGAGCCTGTCCATCTTACTCCTGTTCCTTCGTTGGAGGAATTGAGAGTAGAGGAGTGCAGTCTGATGAGTGATGATATTGAGGCAGTTTTCTCTATCATAGCATCAGCAGGCAGTATAAAGAAGGTTTGGCTGGATAAAAACAATTTCCATGGATTAGAGCCTGTCCATCTAACTCCTGTTCCTTCTTTGGAGGTATTGGGTCTACATGAGTGCAGTCTGATGAGTGATGATATTGAGGCAGTTTTCTCTATCATAGCATCTGCAGGCAGTATAAAGGAGGTTTGGCTGGATCAAAACAATTTCCATGGATTAGAGCCTGTCCATCTAACTCCTGTTCCTTCGTTGGAGGAATTGAGTCCAGAGGAGTGCAGTCTGATGAGTGATGATATTGAGGCAGTTTTCTCTATCATGGCATCAGCAGGCAGTATAAAGCAGGTTTGGCTGGATCAAAACAATTTCAACGGATTAGAGCCTGTCCATCTAACTCCTGTTCCTTCGTTGGAGGTATTGAGTCTGCAGGAGTGCAGTCTGATGAGTGATGATATTGAGGCAGTTTTCTCTATCATAGCATCAGCAGGCAGTATAAAGAAGGTTTGGCTGCATAAAAACAATTTCCATGGATTACAGCCTGTCCATCTGACTCCTGTTCCTTCATTGGAGGTATTGAATCTACAGCAGTGCAGTCTGATGAGTAATGATATTGAGGCAGTTTTCTCTATCATAGCATCAGCAGGCAGTATAAAGCAGGTTTTGTTGGATAAAAACAATTTCCATGGATTACAGCCCGTCCAGATATCTCCTGTTCCTTCGTTGGAGGTATTGAGTCTAGAGGAGTGCAGTCTGATGAGTGATGATATTGAGGCAGTTTTCTCTATCATAGCATCTGCAGGCAGTGTAAAGACGGTTCGGCTGGATAAAAACAATTTCCATGGATTACAGCCTGTCCATCTAACTCCTGTTCCATCGTTGGAGGAATTGAGTCTAGAGGAGTGCAGTCTGATGAGTGATTATATTGAGGCAGTTTTCTCTATCATAGCATCAGCAGGCAGTATAAAGAAGGTTTGGCTGCATAAAAACAATTTCCATGGATTACAGCCCGTCCAGATATCTCCTGTTCCTTCGTTGGAGGTATTGAGTCTACATGAGTGCAGTCTGATGAGTGATGATATTGAGGCAGTTTTCTCTATCATAGCATCTGCAGGCAGTGTAAAGATGGTTCGGCTGGATCAAAACAATTTACATGGATTAGAGCCTGTCCATCTAAGTCCTGTTCCTTCATTGGAGGTATTGAGTCTACATGAGTGCAGTCTGATGAGTGATGATATTGAGGCAGTTTTCTCTATCATAGCATATGCAGGCAGTATAAAGCAGGTTTGGCTGGTGAAAAACAATTTCCATGGATTACAGCCAGTCCAGATATCTCCTGTTCCTTCGTTCGAGGTATTGGGTCTACAGGAGTGCAGTCTGATGAGTGATGATATTGAGGCAGTTTTCTCTATCATAGCATCAGCAGGCAGTATAAAGCAGGTTTCGCTGGTGAAAAACAATTTCCATGGATTACAGCCAGTCCAGATATCTCCTGTTCCTTCTTTGGAGGTATTGATTCTACAGGAGTGTAGTCTGATGAGTGATGATATTGAGGCAGTTTTCTCTATCATAGCATCATTAGGCAGTATAAAGCTGGTTTCGCTGGATTAAAACAATTTCCATGGTTTACAGCCTGTCCATCTAACTCCTGTTCCTTCTTTGGAGGTATTGGTTCTAAAGGAGTGCAGTCTGATGAGTGATGATATTGAGGCAGTTTTCTCTATCATAGCATCTGCAGGCAGCATAAAGGAGGTTTGTCTGAATAAAAACAATTTCCATGGATTACAGCCTGTCCATCTAACTCCTGTTCCTTCTTTGGAGGTATTGGTTCTAAAGGAGTGCAGTCTGATGAGTGATGATATTGAGGCAGTTTTCTCTATCATATCATCTGCAGGCAGCATAAAGGAGGTTTGTCTGAATAAAAACAATTTCCATGGATTACAGCCTGTCCATCTAACTCCTGTTCCTTCTTTGGAGGTATTGAGTCTACAGGAGTGCAGTCTGATGAGTGATGATATTGAGGCAGTTTTGTCTATCATAGCATCTGCAGGGGGCATTGTCTTACTGGAGTTAAAACCTTTGTCTTTTCCCAATTCAGAATTAATTTTTATTCCCTGAAATCATTTGAACATGTTTTTATAGTTTAGCTCTTCATTATGCTGAGTTAGAATTAGATGCAATGGCTGAGAATCAGTTCAATAGAAAACACCTAAAACACATCGAGTCCCAATGCAACCAATACGTCTGTGGTAAAATTATTGCAAATAATGTTTGTGGGTGGATGATTGCATTCCTCCTGACTGCCCTATGATCCACTCACATGACCCCACCAACCTACAATCAGGGAAAAATTCGATGGGACATCCCCTCTTTCTCCATCAATGTTGTCTTGCATACCGGTACTGTCTGGCGTGCCTCATTATGCGTTTCCCCGTGTACATTGAAAGATTACCAAATAAAAGTTAAATACACAAAGTATCACTCAACATTGTGTTTGGGAGTAGGTGGATTTAAGTGTCCCAAGAATGTTGTCCGTGATTGTAGATTAAACATTGTGATTTTTATTTTCAAAAAGCATTTTTTTAAAAACTTTATCCACAATTTTGTAATATTTCCCAATAGAAACATTTTACACATAGCCATGTACGTGACAAGTTTTGAATAACATTTAGTCACATAATGTATAGATGTTTGAAATTGACCCACAAAGCCGGCCATACATACACAAGTTATATCTATTTATCTCATGTAATAAAAGAAAGCCATTTTCAGACATCAGTGTTTTGTGCTTTAATGAGACTGTTTGATTCTTCAATTTCTTTCTTTTTAAACACAAACACAAATTAATATTGTAAATTTATGTTGTTCTCATTGCTTTATGTAGATGATACAATTTAATATAAATATAGTTATTGGGATTAACAGGAAAACATTTGCTAACATGTAAATTGTTATAAAATTTTATAAATATGAATTATTATTGAAGTAATGGGGATCACTTGGGTCTGGGTCTGGGGCAATCAGGTGTAAAAAGGCCTTTGAGGAAAATATCTTATTGATTTCATTTAAAACCATTTTAATTTGATTGACAAAAAGTAATAAGCTGAAACTCATTGTATGGTTGTTTAATGTATATCTTGATCCAAAGATAACATGGCATACTCGTAGAAGCAGTTTTGCCAACATTACCAATACTCTTTTAGAAAATTATTTTATCTGTGTAAATGTGTGTCTGATTGGAAGTATGGTTTCGTGGATACATGCAAAGATCACAAGGACACTCAACAAACTGTACAACACATTTTTGTTTTTATTTTCCTTCTTTTTTAGTTGAAAAGTGTCGGGGTTTAATGACCTTTTCATTTTATGTACAAACAAAAACTGGCACTGGATCAGGCTAGCTTTGTAGTACTGATTGCAGTTCTTATTTTAATTAAAATTATATTTTATACAGCTGTAAATAATTGGTTATTAAAATTGTTGGTTACAACAAAACTGTTTTACGGAATCGTTTCTTTAAATTATTTTGCAGAACAAATTAAACCTTTTATTTAAGAAGAGCACTCTTAAAAGAAAACGTAATATATTCTTTCACCAAATTAATCAACCTTTCATTACTTATTATATTTATTGTTTTATTAATATGGGCAATTACTATAAACATGACCAATGAATCATCAACCGTAATTAACTTCGTCTCAACTCGTATCTTTGCTTATCGTCTGGACTACATAGCCTAACTGGTTATAATATCACACGATCCTGATTCGCGATCTTGAGTGAAACAAATACACCCTACATTTTGTGCTTGTTCACGAAACAGCAATATTTTTTGTTTGGCCTTGTTCCAACAAAACAATCCAGGTCAAGAAAATCCGGGATCAAAATTTGGGGTCAAGAAAACAAAATTCTTTGAACAAAACTCTTAGAAGAATGTTTCTATACATACATCATAATTCAGAAGAATGTTTCCGTGCTTAGATGTTGTCGACCCAGGCTACCGGAGGGCTGACCAAAATGATATTAAAAAAGCCTGCATTTACTACAGCTATATAATATAGCAATTGGCTTTATCTTGGGAAGCAGTTACTATCGAGAAGAAACAAGGTGAGTGTTTATCGGGTGCGTATATATTTTGAAGACATTATTTTTTAAGTGTACACAACGACATTGCCAATTTTCGGAGTGGGATTGGCGAGCTTGGCCCCTTGCCCCCACCCCCTCCCCTCCCCACCCCAACATGGGTAAATTTCATAGAGCTGTTAAACACACATTTGCTGAGCATATACAGAATATGCTTAGCAAAAATAGGTTACCAGCCAAATAGTTACCGGTATGTAATGTGTATTGTTTCTGGTAGATTCACAGTTAGATCAATTTACTAAGCAGTATTTTCTGCTTGCTTAAGCAGGTCTATGAAATTTGGCCAAAGATCTGCAGGCTAGTCGTGGACAGACCGAATGAGTATTTTGTAAATACATTTAAAAATTTTTTTAAATTTAATTCTGTCCAAAGAAGGCTTTAGAAAAGCCACTCGATCCAAGATTCTACACGAAAAATGGACAACATAAACGAAAGGAAAATATTATAAGACAAATATACTAAGATAGTATGTACAGTATTTACACAATTATGTTGTAGCTAACACCCTCCCCCCCTTATTTAACTGCATCTGTACATACATTAATTATATGTAGTATTTTGGTCTGTTGTGTCCACCATCTCTACTGTCATTTTTTATTTTTTTTATATTATTTCTGGTGGCAGAGGAACTGGGTTATTTTTCTATCTTTGTGGTATTTTAACAATAAAGATTATTTTTATATAGAGGACCCAACGCCTAAATCCCCTCAACAGATGCTAAGAGAGGCCTCATCAATCGGGCAAACGTTCATACACCGATATGAAAAAGTCGTTTAAAACACAGCACGGCATAATTCCAATAGATCTAGCAATTTTAGCTGCAACTGGACATCGTTTCATAGCAAAAGAAAAAATAAATAAATAAAAATGTATATGTAATGATTATGGTGTAATTATCAAGAGGTGTGAATGAATATTGTTCTTTTATACAACTGTGGAGATCATAGGTTGAATGGAAACAAAAACAGGTATATATAGTGACTTTAAAGATGAGGCAGCAGCTTTTGAGAAACAAAATATTTGCGTACAATTTGCTTTTACACTTTAGAGCAGCTGTACTGTGCATAAATGTGCAGTGGCCGCAAGCCTCCGAACACCCGAACGGGACGAACTGGGTTAGAAAAAGCCAATTCCGATGAAAATATCTGTAAATCAGAGAGTGGCAACTTACCAGCGGCATGAGAGTGGTTGAAGAGAGCAGTTTGTCTCACCTACCAGATTAATTATGCGATTCTTGATGCTGCTAAGTAAAGAAAAATGGAGTTAAACCTGCAGAGGCCCACCTCCCACTAATACGTCATCAGGGGTCCTTGTGCTGTAAAAAGTGTTCAAAAAACTTTTGTCAAGTGGATGTCCCTGCATGTTATCAATCCCATTTTGGGGGTCGATTAAAACAAGAATTAGTTCAACAAACTTTTCTATAGCACTTTATATTATACGAAACACTATTCCGGCTACCATGCCTTGCCTTGCCCAAATCTTTATCCAAAATTAAAAATCCACAAAAAATATAATTTGTAACCTCAAAAACCCAAATGTTTTAAGCCCCTAACATTTTCTCGGATTTGGGTGGGGTTGTTGGGACAGACTGATTACCTGGGGTAGATCCAGGGTCTCAAAGAGGGAGGCGCACGGCCAAAAAAAGGAGCAACACACTGCCAAAAAACTGTACACAAAGAACGCATGGTAAATTTACCTGCACGACTGAAACAAAAAAGGGGAAACTTTTGTTCCTCCCCTCTCAGATCTGCCAATGGAATAACGTTTAGGGACGACTAATTTGAATATGGAAATATCCTTCAACAAATTTACACCACCGGGTGATTCTCTCTATCAGTTATATAATTAATATGAGACATAATTCACCTTTGGTAAAATCACATTGTGTTTTCCTTTCAATTCTGGACCAAAGCGATGTATAAGCGCTGACTAACTTCGATTCCCGCATTCAAGAAAAAAAACATTTTATGTCATATCACTGTCACAGTATCACCAATTCCCTGCTCCTTTGTTCTTATTGCAGGCTTCAGAAGACAACAATATGTCAAGACTTCAGTATTTAGTTTGTTTTGCCTACAGTTTGGTGTTACTGAATCTCAGTCATGGCTGTCCTAGCACCAAAACAATTCAGTGAGTTTCATTATCTTTAATAAACATAATTTATAAGTGATTCACCAGAGAGTAATATCCAAATATACCCCAACAGGTGATTTATCCCGCCAAAAATTCAAATTTCAAAGAAGGAAAACATGTCTGGCTGCACAAACACCCGAATCTTTCAAGTTTGACATTCTATAAGCATTTCTGGATGACAAACAGCCATTTGATGTCATGCGCTCGAAAATGTCTCCAAGCTATTTTTTGCATATTCTTTTTCATCGAAACATTGCCATTTTACTTGAAAAAAAGGGGGGGGGATCTCAAAATAATCGTGAGAAGCATGATTTTAAAGTAAATATGTACTAAAATGAAATCAATGTTCCCGTCATCTTTAAAACTAACAATTTTGTGAAATATTCTATTCCATTTTACTATCTCAAAGGAAATTATCAATGTTCAAATTCAAACAGCAACAATAAGAATAATTGATACCGGTACTCTACAAGAACCAAAACAATTTTTTTTGTAAACGATTGTTTCATTTCATTAAAAAAAAGTTGTTGTGATGGACACAGCGGAAGTCTTAATGCTCCAAGCGCGTGGCCAACCAGTCAGAGCCCCGCCGGTGGACCGCTCAGCAACCCGTCAGCAGCCGTCTGTTATTTCTATCGTTCGAGTAACTGTTTGATATGCATGAGTGGGTGAGTGGAATTACTTAATAATGATGTTATTAACACATACACTGCAAAAAAAGGGAAGTGATCTTGTACATCATTGCATGGTTGCAATGCACATAGCTATGGCTATAATCACCCCCAACCTTATAGCAATGCATACAATAATTCACACCACTTGCATAATAGCCAGGCGCTTGAACGACATAGTACCACTCGTCATAGAAAGGCTTCAACGTGCCATGGTCGAGCGGTTTAGTGCATCGGATTTGTGTTCTGATGGCTGAGTCGTCAGAATGTGGGTTCGAATCCTAGCCGTGACTGTGGTGCTTGTGTCCTTGAGCAAGACATTTTACCATAATTGCTTCTCTCCACCCAGGGGTTAAATGGGTACCTGTGAGGGCAGAGTTGGTCGATTAGCCCTATATGCGCTGTAATGGCAGCAATTGAGCTGTATACTCCCCAGGGAGCTGAGATGGTTTCAGGAATGATTTATGAGCCTTATGAGCGTTATGAGCAGGGGTAATAATATAATGCGCCTTGAGCACCACTTAGTTGGTGGATACGTGCGCTATATAAGTCCACACATTATTATTATTAACGTACTGGTTAATCCGCCGTGCTGTTTGATTGGCAGGTTGGGTTGGTGCAATATTATTGGACAACACATGTTCAGTTTCGTCAGCATTTTTTCACCCTTTTTGCCTTGCGAACATTTTTAAAGAATAAGCCTATCTGCAAACGACTCAAACAATTAAGATATCAAGTTAAATTTCATGGAATGGTTTGTTTGCGGCTATTGGTTGTACACATCTGTCACTTTTATGAAACAGGCTTGACATTACAGACTTTTAAGAGAAACATAAGATGATATTAAGTGAACCAAATGTCGAAAAACTTTTGTCGTTTTATTGTTATTTTGGAAAATAGAAACCATTAATATGAAAAAACAACAACAATTGATTGATTGATTATTTGATTGATTAATTGATTGTTTGTTTGTTGGGGAGTTGAGGTGTTTGTTTGTTTGTTTGAATCTTTTTCTGTCACACATTATCCCGAGAAGCATTTTTCGAATTGAGCCTCTGTAGACATCTCGGGCAGACTTTCCAAACGGATAAAGCAGTTTCATCAAACCTGATTAACTTCGTCTTATTCTCCCTTCATTTTATTCAGCTCAACAACATCCAGATGCTGCACCGAAACCCCCTCTGTCACGGACGACACGATGCAGGGCGGGCCCACGCCTTATAACGAGTACCTGATAGGAAAGCGTTATATCCATCCCACTCATGGCATCGACTGGTACAGACTGTACCCAAGAATGGAAAAAGCGGACGGGTATTACGATTACAAGACCCCAACGGCTACTGGAAGGTATGTTTACGGTTGCGTTAACCGCCTAATGAGGGCGCTATACGCTCCAACGGCAACTGACACGTGGCCGTTGCTAGGGGAGTAGTAGCATTTTCACTGGTTCGCGTGCGCTATTATTATTGCCTCCATTCAAGTATTAACAGTTACCGTACCACAGAAGAGCTGTAAATTTGTTTAACAAAATGGCGGAATGAAAGACCGTTATTTCAGGTAGAAAACAACCTCATACTCAATGATAAGTCTAGCAATGTGTTCTAAAAACAAAGGAAATGTATTACATTTGGAAGAAGGTGGGTGAGAAGATGGCATCCAGATGGTTTGGACATAAAATTATTTTACTTAATCATTAAAGCAATGGACAGATAGACTTTGCTCTCTCATATCAACACAAATTAAACTAGACGGCAGTGTTTGTGATAATACAAACACATAGGTGTTCGAGTTTTGTCAGGGCAGTGATGACGACGTCAGGATGTTTTTAAAAGAAACTTTGCATCATTATTTGTTTTAATATTAAACTTTGACTTCCGGTTTAGACAGTAAGTAAAGGTCAAATTGGGTCATGTTTTTGTAAACATTTTTGACAATTAACAATCTGTACAATAGTGGAAAGATTGTGAATTTACTATGTGGTTGTTGAGATATGAATTTTAAAATATTAAACTTTGACTTCCGGTTTGGACAGGAAGTAAGGTCAAATGGGTCACCTTTTGTAAATATTTTTGACAATTAACGATCTGTGCAATGGTACAAAATTGTGAATTTACCTCTAGTAGTTGTTGAGATATGATTTTTTTAAATATTAAACTTTGACTTCCGGTTTGGACAGGAAGTAAGGTCAAATTGGGATCACCTTTGTGTAAATATTTTTCGACAATTAACAATCTATACAATGATACAACAAATATCAATTTACCTCTTGTGGTTGTGGAGATATGATTTTTTTAAACATTAAACTTTGACTTCCGGTTTGGACAGGAAGTAAGGTCAAATTGGGGTCACCTTTGTGTAAATATTTTTTGACAATTAACAATCTGTACAATGGTGCAAAAACTGTCAATTTACCTGTTGTGGTTGTTGCGATATGATTTTTACATGCATACATAATGAGCACGACCAGAGCTGATTTACATTCACCAACAGAGGGCGCACTTTTTTAGCGTTGAAAAAGCCGTGTAGATGTTTCATTTGCAACGTAATCAAAACGTTTTAACTAATAATGAATGATTGATCGAAATTCGATATCTGATGACCTAATAATGACGTCACAAATTATGTTTCATCTACGTGTTATGTTCTAAGTATGTGCCAAGTTTCAAGTTCATATGAAGTTTGCAAGTATGTGTTTTTTTGTAGCCAATCGATCCGGAAAAGAAGAAGAAGAAGAAGAAGAGGAAGGAGAAGAAAAAAACAGAAAAAAAAAACGAACAAAAACAATAGGTGCTCGCGCTGTAGCTCGAACACCTAAAAAATACAATTACGCGCATTATTATAAACAAAAAGTTTCCGTATGGTAACATTTTTGTTCCAAGTTTTGTCTTTGAAAGTTGTGACTTAGACTCTTCCTTGAGTTGAAACTTTCACAGGTCGGTAGTTTGATGTATATCTTGATTCAAAGTTTCGCCAACAATTATAAATTCTGTACTGTCCTTCACAAACAAATTGACTAAAATTGTGTAATTATTCATTCACATAGGTCTGCAATGGGTCTTCATCCAGGGTCGCTTTCGCTGGGATGCGTCACAGTGATAGACGAGGACAACTGCTGGGAGCAAACATCCAACGCTCTGGACAATGGGTGGATGACGTACAAAAACAGCGACTACAGTGGGTTCTTGTACGTGTTGTCCTAGAACTTTCTTGAAGAAAACAAAACAATTAAAAATAGTGTTCCCAAAAAACAAGTTCCCTCTTATTTGTTTATCAAATTCAACAATTAGGCCTATCTACAGTTTGTTGAATGTGTGTATATGCCTATCCACAGTTTGTTGAATGTGTGTATAGGCCTATCCACAGTTTGTTGAATGTGTGTATAGGCCTATCCACAGTTTGTTGAATGTGTGTATAGGCCTATCTACAGTTTGTTGAATGTGTGTATATGCATATCCACAGTTTGTTGAATGTGTGTATATGCCTATCCACAGTTTGTTGAATGTGTGTATATGCCTATCTACAGTTTGTTGAATGTGTGTATATGCATATCCACAGTTTGTTGAATGTGTGTATATGCCTATGATGCCCGTTTACTGTTTTTTCCAGCATTCAAAGTTATCAACATTTTCAAGGTAGTGCATAGAGAGCTGTTTTTGAAGACCTCCTCTTGTCACAAAATGGAGAGTAAAATTATTTACAAGCACGGCCTCTTCCTGGATCAGCCAATTCCACCCCCCCCCCCGCTCCCGCCACAAAAACTACCACCACAAAAGAAGAAAACGAAGTTTTCATGCTACACTGTCTCTGAATTTAGAACATTCATGAAAGGGTACAAAATCAACATTTCCAAAGACGGCATCCCCTCCCGTCCCTGCAGTGGTCTCTGTAGAACCTTGAAAATGTTGACAATCGTTGACGACTCCTAATACGTCTTCAGATTTTACTGATTATGTTTGAAAATTGGAATGAGAATTTGAAAGCAAGTTTATTATAAGCAGTATTTCCTATTCACGCCACCATGCCGTGAGTGTCAGTTTTCTTGCATAATGTACTTGGACCGGCATATTTACAAAGTAGCACCAATATAAATTTAACTACATTTGTTTTAAAAACCAGCTTACCAAATTGTTTCACAGATAATAATTATTTGGCATTATATTTTTTTAAAGAAAGTAACTGTGGATTAACTACATAATTATGTATGCAACAACCTTCTTGGGGGACACTTGTAGGTTTGCTGTGAAAGTATTGTCTCTCTCGAGTCGTGTTTAGTTGTGATCAGAACCGTAATTCGGTTTATTTACTCGCCACTTTTATCAGTATGATGTGACTGCCGCGTCTTTAAACGATATAATGTTCTGGTCCTTTTTTAAAAAGCTATTGGTAATGTGTTAACATCGCAACTTACATTATTTGGTGTTTTACCCATCAAACACGAAAATGAGCAGATTTAAACCAAACAAATTATAGAAAAAAAAACTTCTCAAAATGTTTGATACCATTAGGCCAACAAAAACAAGTTTCCAGTTTCTGGTCCTAGGTCAGCTTCAAAATCGTTGCAGTGACGCACTTTTGTTGTTGTTGAGTTTTATTTTATTTTATTTTATTTTTTTTTAAGTGATACATGACTGTATATTACGTGGTTATTGCAAATTTCACAAAAATGATGGCTAAGAAAAACCGCACAAATCGGGCAAAAGTTCAAACCCCTATGTGAAAAAGTCACAGCACGGCAGAATTCCAATCGATCCAGCAATTTTGGCTGCAATTGGACATCTTATCATAGCAAAAAAACAAAAAATCCAAACAAGCAACAACAACAACAACAAAAAACGCGCGGGTCTTATTCATTTATTTATTTTTTGCCTCAAGTATGCTTTTAGATTATAATTCTTTTCGGCTAAATATCTTGTATACCAGTACTTTCCCTTTAAACTAGTCAATACAATTACAGCTTTATACACAAAGGTATTCAATAATATCCTGTGCGCTTGATTTCTGTTGTATATATTAATGGAATTCAGTTTTAAACACTTGAGACAGAAAGGTGCATAAATTTATGGTTAACAAAAATGGAAATGTATATGCATGACAATATCATTGGTTTCCAGGCGCGTAGTCAATGTTTTTCAAGGAGGGATGGGGGTTGATGAGGTCACCACTATACTGATTTCCCATCCCTCTTTTTCCTCTAAAAGAGAGGCAGCACTTCATAATTTTTGTTTATATCTAGCTATAAGTTTTAGATTTCAAATCACTCTTACCGATGGGAAACTAAGTGATAAAATGCGAATGATTTGTCATTATAGTTTAAATCGATTAGTCTGATTTTCAATCTAAATATTTTTAATAGAGCAAGTGGCGTAATTTTGTGTCAAAGGTGGAATGGGAAGATTATTAAAAATCTTCAATTCCATCAACCGCCACGTCCTGATCCCCTCCGCCTCCTTTCTCAAACCCTAAGTAATGTTTAGGATTGTGAAACATTCCAAATATACATTGTATAACAACACTTATTTGTGAACAATATTAAAAAAGTTTGGAATATTTGGTATAGAAAATAAGAGCCAGTTTTGAAAAAGTTGAACATTGTTTTGACTTTTTGGAGGGGATGGGATTCAGGGCGGGTCATTTGAATTGAACTTTTAAGGGAACAGTAACTATTTGAGGACAATCATTATTTGTGGATCATTCCCATTATCGCACTGTGTGGGGGACATGGCACCTTTACCAACTTTTTCAACTCAATTCATTATCACATTTATTTCCATGCTCTCATGAAACAAATGGTTAGACAAAAGGTGGTATACAAAGTTAGTACAAAGCAAGATAGTAATTTAGACAACTGGATAGATAATATGAAAGGAGACTATATCAATCTATGTAGCCTACACGTCATGAATGAACATACAGAGTATGGAGGATGTTCGTGTAAGCCTACAGGCTTGTGGGGAACAACCTTAGAGACATGGAGGCTTTTCGTGTAAGCCTATAGGCTTGTGGGGAACAACCTTAGAGACATGGTGGCTGTTCGTGTAAAACCTATAGGCTTGTGGGGAACAACCTTAGAGACATGGAGGCTTTTCGTGTAAGCCTATAGGCTTGTGGGGAACAACCTTAGACACATGGAGGCTGTTCGTGTAAGCCAAGGCTTGTGGGGAACGACCTTAGAGGCACGGGCTGTTCGTGTAAGCCTATAGGCTTGTGGGGAACAACCTTAGAGACATGGAGGCTGTTCGTGTAAGCCAAGGCTTGTGGGGAACAACCTTAGAGACATGGAGGCTGTTCGTGTAAGCCTATAGGCTTGTGGGGAGCAACCTTAGAGGCATGGAGGCTGTTCGTGTAAGCCAAGGCTTATGGGGAAAAACCTTACACAAAAGACATACATCTGGGGACAGACGAGACCAGACAGAACAGAATTTTAGAAGACAAAGTCCTTTTAAATGCACTCACATGGTATAATATAACGAAAAACAATGTATAGCCTAAAGTGGAAGCTGATCATGAGAAATGTTGAGCTATCAGTGATGATGTATTGGAAGGAGAAAGCTAGGTTAAATATTGGAAGAGAAGAACTTCACATCAAGTTTCAGATAATATTTTGATGATTTTATAATTGAGTTATTACCGAGGTCGTGCCTTCCCATTAAAAGAACGATAAAACACGGGTTGTAAGTGCCCTAATACGACTCGATCTCTGCAGTATTTGCTTGCCTAAAGATCTAGACTTGATTTCAAGTCTGAGATCGCGGTTATTTTTGTCTGCATCATCCACGCAAAACGCCGTTTATCCCTACTGGCTATCACAGCCCCAACTCGCGACCTCAGACTTGACCCTCTTGTGTTTGTGGGACATTCATTTATTCATAGCTAAAATTTACATAATAATACGGATGCTAAAGAGATGGCCAATCAGGAGGCCACAAAAACCTTGTAGGCCGCGTCTATTACTAACAGGTTACACTCGCTTAAAATTATTTCTGTAATATTCACTCAGTATTAAATTTGTATAGTGCTTGGTACGTAAATATTATTTGAAATGATATGTAAATTTAATGAGATCTTAGAGTTGTAATAAATGCACAAAATAAAATACATAATTTCTTCTCTACAAAAAACGTCTTACCTACAGTTTAAGTGGAATCGTTGAGTACATCTCCTCCAACTGCATGTAGAAGGTTTAGTTTGAATATTCATGTTATGGAAGGCTTTCCGACCAATCAGATTGTTCCGTCCACTTTTGGACTAATTCGCAATAGGTTGTGTACAAACCGACGAACAACATTCCCAAGTCTGTGATCGAAGGTTAATGTCGGAGGTTAATACACAAGAGGGCGCTATTTAATGCGATACTGCAGAGCCGTATTGGCTTCAGACAGACAAAAAACCACGATCACAGACTTGGAACCAAGTCTACTAAAGATCCAGCTTATTCACGATCAATACGAAAGTGAGGCTGTAATTCTCATAACCACACTCTGTAGCTTACATGCTGCATGCACCAGCGAGAAGGCCCAATAATCTGATAGTTGCAAAGAAAAGTTCATTCCTGACATAAGGAATAAATAAATGGATGTAGATATATATTTCCATCAATTTACCTAAAATTCAATGAAATTTTAAAGTGAGGTTGCTCTGCAAACAGACTTAATTAGGCAGGTTACTATAATGAGCAAGTACAGGTACACAACTTCTTGTAGTCAGGGAATAAGACATACGACGGCTAACTCAAGAATAAGTTTAAAAGTGTCGAAATGTAATGTTTGCATAAAGATAGGGCTAATCAACCAACTCTGCCCTCACAGGTACCCATTTAACCCCTGGATGGAGAAAAGCAATTATTGTTAAGTGTCTTGCTCAAGGACACAAGTGTCACGACCGTGATTCGAACCCACATTCTGCTGCTAACACCAGAACTTGAGTCCGGTAAGCTAGACCGCTCGGCCACGACACATTTGTACATTTTATATTGTGGAAATAATTAATCTAACTATAATGACACCAAAACAAAAATGTTTTACCTGCCAGACAAACCACTAAAAGCGCCATTTAAATTTTAACCCAAAAATGGACCAATCAACACTGCATCTGATAAGCATAGCACCAGTGTTACAAACTAATTAATAATTGTAATTTGTTTTTATTTATTTATTTATTTTTGTTTTAACCAGGTAATTGCAAGCAATCCCTACGAAAAATGTTCAGACTGATAAACGTATGGTAAACTTACATATACACAGTGATAAAATAGGCTGAGATGTAAGGGTTGGCACACGTTCCACTTTGCACCCCCCCCCCCCTTGAATTCGCCAATGCATACAAGTCAATAGCAAGACAACATAACATTTTGATAAAATTACTGGAAAATTAATTCGCATTTTTTTAAAACCATCTTTAACGAGGGTAACCCATCTAGCACAGCTGATCATTTGGGGCCCTCATATTATATAAAAAACATATCAATATTATACTAAAACTATTACAGAAGGAGGTACAGATGAATTAATAATAATAATAAAACAGTCTTAACGGACAATTACATACGAAATAAAATGTAAAATACTAAATTGCACAAAAAGACCCCCCTCCCAGTCTACCATACTGATTAAAGATAGGACTAAAAGGGAAGATTAAAAATGGAGCAATAAACTAAAAAACAATAATAGATTGAACACAAACATATTTAGAAATACGAGATCTAGAAATACGACCCCCCCCCCATCCTCCCCCAATAAAAACCATCAAAGCAAATTATTTAACAATGTATACCAACATCTCGGGCAAAACACAAGATAATCTATGACATAAATGAGCTTAAATAATAATAATAATATTACTTCAAACCTTGTCTTCCTCCAGCAAACGCCGGAATGAAGAATAAGAGTTTGAACGAGTGGTGAAAGGTACACCATTTAAAAAAAGAAGGAGCTCTGTAACTAAAACTGTTTTTTAAAGATTCCACATTTAGGTTTGTAACAAATTGGGACAGTATTCCAATGCACAGCGAGAAAAGTATCAAAGTGCCTCAAAATAAAATAAATATGCTAATAATCTTGTTAATATATAGGCCTACACTTTTTGTTATTAACAACCCATTGGGTCTTGATCTTGGTCTTCACATACGGTGGAGTTACAGTCTGTTGACTTAAGATATTGGTTCACATTTATCAAGAATTTTGTTATAATATTGGTTGATCATGTCTTGGTCCACATTATCCAAAAATCTACTGTTGATTGAAGGGGGATGTTGGAAAACAATGGCACAAACAGTACAACAGTCAAAGGAAATGCAAAGGAACGAATCCTTGATGACGGAACTCAAAGAAAACACAAAACCAAGTTTATGGAAACTTTCTCTATCCAAACAAACGATGTTCGCTGACGTCTAGGGTGTGGTCAGCAAAGTGAAACCGTAACCAGGAAGATCCGCGACCAGGATCCGGGTCCTTTGTTATGTGTAGAATTTGAGGTGACGTTCGATTGTGCTTCACGCTTCTGAGATTACTTCTTTTGTCTGACGTTACAGACAAAATGCTTTAAAAGGCTTGATTTTCCACTCCAAATCAAAACTTCGTCTCGGCGAACAAGAGAGAAGAAGTAAAAGGTAATAGACCTTTTTGTTGATATTATCTGACTTGATATTTACCCTGTACCCTAACTGGGTGTTAAGACGTCAATTTATGTAGGCTCATACTTCTATTTTAATATTTTGGTATATATATTTTTCTATATTCTGTGCTGCTTTTAAAGTACGTTTCATGACAGGATCCACATTTTTTAATCATGTTTTTATTTTTACTGATCGGGTCAACACTAATACCCTGCACATGACTTGGGTGTTAAAATAAAACCAGTGGTGTCAACTTTATACTAAAACAGTGTCTGTATTGGTAGAGTTGCTCAACAAAGTATGGCCAACAAAACCCTCGATGGTTTCTTGAAGTTCTCTTCTAAACCAGATGGTCAAAATATATTTTATTATTTTCCCATCAGAATTTCAACAACTGCAAAAATGGCGGGATTTTGCAACATGGCACTTTTTGTCTATAGTCTGGTTCATCTCAGCTGTGGTTGCCCCGTCTTCGTGCCTATGCACTCGCCACCTCCAACTGTAGTATCTACTACAACCCAAAGACCAACAGCACCCACAACGCCAGCTACAGACCCAACAGTGCCCTCATCGCCGGCTACGGACCCAACAGTGCCCTCATCGCTGGCTACAGATCCAACAGTGCCTTCATCGCCAGCTACAGATCCAGCAGTGCCCTCATCGACGGTAACAGTGCCCCCAACGCCGGCTACTGATCAAACATCACCAGCTTCAAATGAAACAGTACCTCCGTTGCCGGACGCGGACGAAACCACATCTTCATCACCAACTACAAACGAAACTGGAACACCAACTCCTCGACCTCAGTAAGTTTAACTTTATTCAATCTTATAGTATAGCTTTCCCGGTCAATTTCGGAAAAAATCATTCAATTTGATACCCGGCTCATTCAATTTCGTTTCAAAATAAATGCTCAGCTACATCAGCATTCAACACTTAAAAAGAGTCATTCAATTTCATCACCTGAGCATTCACTCGACAAATAAGATCATTCAATTTCAACACTTGAGCATTCACTCGACAAATAAGATCATTCAGTTTCAAATGGTCGCTAAGTTCATTCAATTTCGTCAAAGCCAGCAGCAACAGGCTGGTGCACTTCGATGACTCTGAATTTGATTTCACCTATTGCGAAAATGTGGTAGATATTCAACATAAGAATGGTGATCTTGTAGTTTTCAATGCCTATAAACGAAATAGAATGAAAGGAAAGAAATCATGTGTGCACGAAAACGAAATTGAATGCAATAATATCGAAAGAGAAACCCTAATTGGATTGAATTATCAAAATCACGTGAATTTGAAAGCGTGTTGATGAAATTGAATGATTTTTTGTTGAAATTGGCCGGGAAAACCTATAATAATTCTACTCAATAAAATACAGAATCAATAATACAATACAACAAAGAAAAAACACTGTTAATTATATACTGGGTCTGTTCAGTGTGTTTTCTATATCTTTCTTAATAGGAAGTTGGCGTCATGTATTTTAGTAAAACTTGTTTCTGAACTGCATTTACATCTCAACAAGATTATGTTCCATAGAGTATTTTGCAAATAATACGCGCGCGTTACATCTCGGTCGAGCTGGTGATCACACTGTTAACACGAATTCCCCGTACGTTAATGTGTAGTTTATAATCAAACAATTTACAACTGTGTTTGTAAACTGAACACAGAACATCATGAGGTCAGTTTTGCATTTGTTTCTGTAGTAAGCTAGAACAGCATGTATTGCGCACATCGGATTGTACGTGCGCACTGTGGTATTGCCGAGAAGGTGTATATGTGCTGTTAGAATTATGTTTGTCGATTTTCAATAGAGAAGTTTGCTAAGCAAATATTTTTGCTTAGCATTATAAAATAGATTACCACCATACATTTTGTATGAAAATTTGTCTAGTAGGTTAACCAAAGAAATCCGCTAAGCAATTATTTTTTTCTGGCAAGCATTTTTTTTCTTCTGCTGAGCAGATATAAAATGGGGCACAAGCCAATGCCAGGGCGTGTGGAAAAAGTTTTGCTAGCTTAACCAATTTAAAGGATGATTGAGAATTCTAAATATGAAAAACTTCCTTAGTGTTAAGCTGGTGTTGTATCAATCTCTTTATGAAAAACATATTACCTTAATTTCTGTAGCATTAATGAACGGTTAAATAATAACCAGATCGAATTTAGAATGAAGTTGTCTTTCATAAATTCCACAATAGAATAAATAAAACAAATCTAAATGGGTTTTCACTATTTTCTTGGGAACGACACCACATACAAAGCTGAAATTTTGCAACGAATTATTTGTTAAATGTAGATCTTGATTCAAAGAAAGTAAGCATACTACTCAATGGAACAGTTGCGCTTACATTATCAATGTATACCTTCCTTTAACGACGGCTGTTTGATCTATTTCCCTATGATAGTTGTTGTAATGGTAAGACTGGACGTACTACGGCTCCTCCCCAGTGGCCAGATAACCAGAGTCCAGCCGGTGGACCGGCCGGAAACCCACAAGCAGCCGTCTGCATCTTCTACAGAATCAGTAACTGCTTGATATGCCGTAAAGGGTAAGCATTTTATTCCTTTCACTTTTTCAGTTCGATATTAATTAAAGAGATTGTACAACTGCCGTGTCGAATTCAAATATGTTTTTCTTAATATTTTCGATTCGATACAGCAGGAGCGGGACTTTTGAAACCATTAATTCGGCTCGACAGAGGCACTTGACTCGACTGGCTCTGCCTTGCTATGCGGGGCGGTTCGGCAGTAGCATAGCTTGGTTTGAAACGACGTTCCACTAATGTGTCGAATCGAAATTAATTCCAACCTGGCACTACGTTTGTGGTCTCGTTGGCATAGTCCACCATTTTGGATGTATTTCAAATAAATTGGGAACTTACGGACGACGTTTGAAACCGCCGCGCGTCATTACCGTGTTTTAGACGAATTCAATTCATTTGAATTCGATACGGCAGGAGCGCGACGTTTGCAACGGACCATACTGGGGAGAAACTGGGGAGAAACTTCTGAAGTGCTTTCATTACATTACATTACATTACATTACAACAAGTATTTATCATGCGCCATTCCCGAGAGGCTCATGGCGCTTACAAAAGTTAAATGACATAATAAATACAAATCAGGATAGAATAAGACATAAATTGATGCAAAATTAATTAGGAAACAAGTGAGTTTTAAGAGCCTTCTTGAAGGCATTAACAGAAACAGATCGTCTGATATAAACAGGAAGATTGTTCCATAGCTTGGATGCACAAACAGTGAAAGATCTATCACCAGCTTGGACTCTTGTGATAGGATATTCAAGGCGGAGATTGTCATCTGTTGATCTTAAATGCCTATTTGGAACATACAATTTCAAACAATTTGATAAATATATTGGTGGTAAGCCATTTAGTGATTTGTACACATAAGCAATTTAAATTATATTCTTTGTTGAACTGGTAAACAGGAATTATTATTTCGAACACAAACGTAAACATAAATAAAATGGTGATTTATGATTTGTTATTTTGTTTGTTCCTCTCCCTGTTGAAGGTTACTCATTTAAAATGTTGCACTGCAGTCCCGTGCGTGAAGGACGACACTGCGCAAGGTGGGCCCACACCCTACAACGAATATCTCATTGGACAAAGGTACACCCACGTCACCCATATGATTGATTGGTACAACCTCTACCCCAGGAAGGAGGCACCTCTCAATGGTTATTATGGCTACAACGAACCTACTGCAACGGGAAGGTATGCTTTATAATTAAACGCAGGGTTCATTAAGATAACAAGTGAGGGAATACAGACCCTTTGTGTAAAACGTGTGCAACGGATCCTTAGGTACGTTTTGACGTACCGGTACCCCTAAGCACTCTCTGTTGTCTAAATGACCATAGGATGACCTTAGTACTATAATAGTGAATACTGTAAGACAAAAGATGATGCATATAATAGTAATACGTGTCAAGGGATCCAATTTACCTGAATGGTCTATATTTCTTCAGTTTATTTTTGTATTAAAAGTGAATGTAAACTATTAGCAATGTTGGAAAAACTGATTCTCACTATACATGCTTGTTTGTTGTTATTAAAGATGTTTATGTAACACCAAACCTGTGAAAGTTTTAACGCATCAATGAGAAGAAATAAACATTCATATTTATTTGGAAACACAAATATTATTTCCATTCTAACATGGAATATGGGACCAGTACCAATGACGGATCCCGGAAGGGGGTTGTGGCTGAATACCCCAATTATCCTCCCTGCGTTAGCTCCCTAACACTCCCCTCCCCCCGTTAAGCAATTTTAAAGATGCTCAAATATGGGGAATCAGGATACAAATTCAGCCAGCTCCCATTTCATTCCTTTGAGCTCCCTGAGTACTCTTTCTGGTGAAACTTTTGACAAACATTACTGTCAGTGATATCTGTGTTGGCAGACGACATTATTTCGAGGGTTGAGTGGTGGCATCATCAGTTTTACAACAAATATGTTTTACATTTAAAATTCGACTATTGTTATTATGTGTTCTATATAGGAAAACGCTGGGTCTTCATCCTGGAACGCTTACGTTGGGATGCGTTACGGCGATCAATGATGCTGGTTGCTGGGCTGCCACCAAGAACGTTCTGGACAAGGGATCACTGCGGTACAACAACAGTGGATACAGAGGTTTCCTGTATGTCATACCTGCATAGAATTCATATCGAGAATGCAGGACATTGGGCGTGTTTTGGAGAACGTTTTGGAGAAACTTGTTTCTGGCGTCATAGTATTAGTAATATATTTAGAATGCTGGAGACATGGGTCGTGCTTTGGCAACTCGACCAGAAATAGGGTCACAGAGCTAAATTATACGACAACGCGTACGTATTAACCAGAAACAGTATGTGACAATCCTCTTTTTTCTACTCAAAATGGAACTTATTCAATAAAACTTGAACTTACTTTATGACACTTACTTTATGAATTAACTTACGTATGTTTTGAATCTCCTAGGAGATGGTGTACTTGATTTAACTTGTAGAACAAATAGAAAAAATCTATCATTTATTTTTTATAATCTGTCATGTTATTAAGCCAAGCCTTTACAGAGCAAAAACTCGGCACAAGTTTGGTTGGAAGAGTCACGGGATTGCCGCACAACCAGAAATCAGGAAAATGTTCAATCGATAGCCAAAGCCTAGACCCGCGCTTCGGCATTTTTAGTTTTTTTCTTTTTTTTCTTGGTTTTTTTCTTTGCTATGAAACGATGTTTATAATTTGCAGCCCAAATTGCTGGCTCGATTGGAATTCTATGTTTTAAACGATTTTTTTTCACAGAGACGTATGAACTGATTTGTGAGGCCACTCTTAGCCACCACACTTTGTGTATGGGAAATTTCGTCTGGTTCCAATAACCGTGTATATATGTATCATGTATTTTACTGGTTGGCAAATAAATAAATAAATAATAATATAAATAAATAAGGCCAAAAACCTATGACCAAAGACCGGAGACTTTTTAGCCTTATTCTACTTGAACAAAAATCTGGCAAAAAGGGACTACAATAAGTCGATAATCAATATAAAGCAATTACATTTTGTGCTTTCGGGTATAAGGGGATTTAAAGTTATAACCTTTTTTTTTTAAATGTCTGTTTAAAATAGGCCTATTTAGTAGTCGAATAATAATTCATGTTTTTTGTTGGAATGGTAGCTTAGTCTGGTATTTAATGCCAGTGTATGATTTTAGTAAGTAAATGTAAATGCATTCATACTTTATAACAACAGAAAGATGTTTACAGAAACCAACCTGTTGAAGTTTCAGCTCATTAACGAAAATGCATTCAGATTGTTTGTATGATCCAAACGCGGAATCTTCGTCTCATGAAGTCGAAAAAGTCAGTTGTGAAATTAATATACTTTTAACAAAAATGCTTTCCTCTCAAACAGAAATATTTCAGAGGATGTGTTATACCATTATCAATTTTACACGAGGTAAGAATTGTTATAAAAAATCGCATTCTCTTCTTAAGATATTCTCAGACTGCCGCTTCACAGGTTGTATCATAACATGAGGCGTGATCCCAAAAGCCTGTACTCCATTCTTTGGTTCAATGACTTCTAATAAGCACAGCTCGATCAAAGACAGGCAGATCGCCAACCTTAGCTCTGGGCGATTAGTGAAATTCAATACTTGATTAATCGCACAATTACTCACGAATACTCGATTAATCACAATTACCTTAATTCGTCTGTTATTCACGTTTTCAAAAGTATACTATTCCGAACATACTTTATTATTATATTTTATGATAATTATTCTGAAAAACTCAGTTGACAAATGAATCAGTCGTTACTTGTGAAAGTGTTTACTACTCACAATTACTCTTGATGTAATCACAGTAGAACGATTAATCGAGTAGTAAAAATACATGAGTACGAGTACGATTAGCAGTTACTACTCGCGAGTACTCGAGTAATCGCACCGCTCGCCCAGCACTAGCCAGCATATGGATAGATAGATCAGTTGAGTGCCGGCATGTTAACCTGGAAGTCGTAGAATCCAGTCACGCTCTACTCAATTTTTTCATTGTTCATTATAAACAAAGTAATTATTATGTTATAAACTGTGATCAAGATGATTGTGTATCCAGTGTTTTCTCACTATTCTACGCTATTGTTTTGTTTTCTTCGGCAATTTGTATTTTATAGGATGGTTGTCGGATGTTTGGTTTTGCAATGATTATGTGCCCAAACTTGTGTAAGACGGGACATGTTTCCTGTATAACCGTACCGGTACTTCTCGTGTTTATTTTGGGAATGTACCGTATCTTTTTAGGACAGTTTTCTTCTCTCAAGTGGAGGGGCGCTATTTCGATGGAAAATAAATCTTTTTTCTAAAGATTGCTGATGGAAAAATGCTCAGAAGCAGGGGCAATGCATCTTGTGTGTTTTAACTGAATGCTGGTCATTCTATTTTGTTTTCAATCCAAACAATTTGTAATGTGTATAACATTGTATTCGCAGACTGAACCTTTTGGTTATGTGAACCTTCCTTTTGGTTATATTTCCTCCTCAAGTCTTTCTAATAATTATATATACTTGTTATTTATGTCATTTGTGAGTTTTATCTTTGTTTTATATGTCTTTGATATGTAAATAGTGGAGAGAAATAAAATAGTAACAAATAAAAAATAATATTGATGATGATGATAATTGTGAGGTTACTAATAGTAGGCTGCTTTCCAAGACTTTTTGATCCGGAAATAAAGCTATAACGACCACATCAAAACAAACATTTCAAACAATTTTGTTTCCATTTCACAATTATAAGAAAAATACAATCAAATAAAGTCAGTAAGTCACAATAATTACAATCAAAGTCATATTGTTTACAATACATCAGTTAAAATGGGGGCACAACCATGAAAACAAAAACATAAGCTTGTGGGAGGTAAGCCCGTACAGACAGGCATCGAACAGACAAACAAGCAAACAGACAGACATGTTCCAGTGGCTGAACGGCACCAAGTGTCAATGTTACAAAAAAAAATGAAACGATTAGTTTTTAAGCAAATCAACTAGCTCTTCTCGGAGCCATCACTTTTTCCAAAAAGAGATCATTACATGGTGTACCCGAAAGAACTCAATAACATCTATCTCCACCGTGAAAATCCTCAAATCCTACGTTAAATCAAATTTAAGTTTATGTTGAACAGTTTTGAGACTGGGACTATTTCTTATCTCAGGCTTAGCAGGTTATTCCAATTCAGTGGCTCAGAGAATATAATACTGATTTGGTAATATGATGTTCTATACTTAGAAAAATGCAAGAGAGAAGAAGACCTAATATTATAATTGTGTTATACGTGTTAATTACAATTCACTGAAATATATTAACATAATGATTATGAAGATGGTTAGTGGAATGTTTGTAAATAAAAATATTTTGCTGATACACCCTTGACACGGAGGAGATTATAATCTTTAAATAATTAGTTAGTATTAGCAATGTAGTGACTTTTAGAAATGACACGAAAAGCTTTCTTCTGAAATAAATGACATAAATTGCTAGGAAATCTATTTTCCCACCAATTATTAAAATATGAAACGTATGGTAATATGATTAGTGAACAATAAAGTGTACGTAATATAGTGTCAGGAAATTACTACTCAACTGAGAATTTCACATGGTGTCACTGCAATTAGTCTTACTTATTACAAAATCAAATGAAAATAAAAAATTATCATGTTGGACTACAAAATCAATGAGCATTCCCGTTATCTTTCCATCACATCAAATGATGATGAATCTTCTTACATAGTAAACAGTCAGATGAAGTGGTGGTCTAATGGATTAGATGCTTGACATCCGTACAGGCGATCCCGGTTCGAATCCTGACTGCGTTTTTTTCCCTTTTATTGTGTAGCAATACATTTCAAACCCTTTATTTAAGTAGGTTTATTTTAACCTATCTAATACCAACATGGTCCAGATGGCGCAGCACGTTGGCCGGACCACTGGAAGTGTCAATCGCGGGACTTCCAGAGCTGGGACGCACCGGTTCGAAGCCCTAGAACAGACCTAATTCAGGGACATGGCAGCTGCGGCAGCGGCAACGGTTTGGGGGCCGCCATGTATCTCCCCTATTCGATAGTTGGTTACGGTGCTGGAAAGTAAAGGAGGGACCGGGGGTCTGCCGATTCCCCCAGAAGGGTGCTAAGGTGGTTATCACGCTGGGTTCGCCTAGAAGATTCAACGCTCCCCAATGCCTGGTCATTACCTCTGACTAACTTTCTGCAGAAATTTGTTTTGAAAAAATATATAAATAATAGCTTTAATTACTATTATTTTATTTTAAAATTGACTCACTCACAAACCATGTCACTTAACGTTTTGTCCCTTATTAACATACAGCTGTTTTATTGAATTCCACCCTCTAGAGTAGTGAAAATGTCCACATTGAAAAGCAGCCATTTTGGAAAAAGGCCTCACGCTTGAAATCAAAATAGGACCCCTTTTTCAGGGCCTAGTGTATCCAAAATACGCACGGTTGGGAGTCAAGGATCCCAGGTTATGATAGTGAGCCATTTTTACACAATCCATCAAATGAATGGGCCTCAAATCTTTGTTTTTCAGAAAAATTTGTGGGTGTACACTTTATGGTAAACAGCTCAGCGCATGAATTCCTCACTATTTAGTAGGGTGCACAAATTACTACTCAACTGAGAATTTCACATAGTGTCACCGCAATTAGTCTTTAGTCTACACACCATCACGCAATTTGCGCCTCAGCAACATGTCACTCCTAAAGGAACCAACTTCAAAACGGAACTGGGGAGATAGGTCTTTTTTTGTCGCCGCTCCGAGACTCTGGAATCATCTTCCAACTAAACTCAAATCTTGTCATAGTATAACTAGATTTAAGTCAATGCTTAAAACTCATCTTATGTCACAATTCTTCAAAGATGATGTATATTTGTAATTGCATTGTAGGTACATGTATCTCAGTACATAATTTTTCCCTATGCTATCAATGTATATTGTTTGTATTCATGTTTTTTCTTTGTTTCCGCGCCTTGAGCGCCCAGCAGGGTGGATATGTGCGCGCTACAAATCTTTATTATTGTTATTATTATTATTATTAGTGATCCATTTTTAGTTTGTAATACATTCCACGTTTGGGAAATAATAACAGCGAGTCAAATCGAATAATTTCTCAGGATATCTGATACCATCACCAGCTTCACATCAAGTGAGTTTTTACATTATAACTGAGTCATTTTGTAATCGTATAATCGTATAAAATATAACCGTGTACACCAAAGTGTACGCTCCCTCTACGGAGAACTTTAATAGTTAATGTCATTTGTTATTGTTATTATTATTATTATTAGTGATCCATTTTTAGTTTGTAATACATTCCACGTTTGGGAAATAATAACAGCGAGTCAAATCGAATAATTTCTCAGGATATCTGATACCATCACCAACTTCACATCAAGTGAGTTTTTACATTATAACTGAGTCATTTTGTAATCGTATAATCGTATAAAATATAACCGTGTACACCAAAGTGTACGCTCCCTCTACGGAGAACTTTAATTGTTAATGTCATTTGTCTCTCAGGTTTGTTTGTTCTTAACATTAATTTGTTTTAAGTACTTTTCTTTAATTTGGTGTAAATTTGTTTTCTTGTAGACTTCAGGCGTTAAACCAGAGTAAACCCTGTTATTTTTCAGTGGAAACCGAGTGCTTTTCTTGTTTTTTCCTGTTACTATTGACCTCACTGCGTGTATCCTATTCCAATACGATGAACTTGGCTATTGTTCCTGTCTAAGGAAGGTAGTGAGGCCTATTATACGTTTTCCTGTGGTGTTATGTATATTATAAAATAATATGGTGTTTGTTTGTTCAAGGAATTGTCGCTTTGTAAAACCTGGTCAATGGATGATAATCAACATACCATGTACGATTACCAAGTATTCAGTCTCCTTATAAAGCCCCTTATGCTGCATCGTCAGAATGTGGGTTCGAATCCTGGCCGCGACCATAGTAATTGTGTTCTTGAGCAAAACACTTCACTGTACAGTGCTCCTCTTCACCCAGAAGTATACAATACAATACAATACAATACAATGAAGGCATTTATATAGCGCTCTTACACAAACGCTTTACAGAATAAATGGGTATCTGTGAGGGTAGAGGTTGATATTGTGGTTGCAAAAAGCTTCCGATGCGCTACGGTAGCTCAGGGCTGTATACTCCACAGGGAGCTGAAAAAGTTTAAGGAATGATATTGACCCAGTGACCAGGGATAATAATGTAAAAGCGCCTTCCCAGCTAACATGCATACGTTGGGCCGACGTTGGTGAACGTCGGATAAGTCGGCGTCAAAATATGGACGTTGTACGGACGTTAGATGAACGTCGTGAAGGTCGGGGTAAATTTACAAACGTTGCACTAACGTTGGAAAATGTTGTGCAGTACAATAGGTCTATTTTCAATGTTGGCACAACGTAGTTATAATTGGACAACCTAACGTCGGCGCATCATGGTTGTGCTGACGTTGGCAAATGTTGTTGAGTATACCAAGTTGATTTCCAACGTTGGCACAACGGAAGTTATTATTATTTCGTATGTTAACTACGGCAATCAAAATTGGCAGTTGGTGAGGTATGTCACCAGTTGGGGGTTGTCAATTTGAGATAGTGGGCAGGGAGGTCCTGTCACAGTACACTCGGTTAAGACATGATCGTGGGTCTGTGTCTGCGATGCCCCATTTTTTCATGCTGGCAGCGAAACGTCCAGCGCCAGACAGTAGCCTGTTCAGTTGTACCCAAGCCTTCCTAGGGAGATTTTTGCCCGGTGGGTGTGCTGACCAGGCCTCAATATATGGCTTCAATCCTTCACGGACAGCTGGTACTGCGTTAGCCACCGCTTCCAGCCTCTCCATATGTGGACACAGGGGCTTTCGTGAGCGCAACCTGCACGGGGCCTCCTTCTCGTAGAGGATGTCGTGCAGAAGGTGGTTTGGTCGAGCAGCATTCCGATATAGCCGTCTACAGATGTTATCTCGACGGGCATGGGGTGGTTGAATCCCAGAAAGAAATGGCAGGTGGCCCAGTGGGGTAGAGCGGATGCAGCCCGAGACGATCCTCATTGCTTCGTGAAGGGGCACACCCAGTCCACGGGTGTGAGTTCTTTGTGTCCATACCGCAGCACAGTATTCTGCAGGTGCATATGCTAGGGCCATTGCCGAAGTTCTCAGGGTGCTAAAGGATGCACCCCAGTTTGTGCTGGCCAGACGCCTGACTAGAGCTACTCTGGCAGAGACCTTGCTCTTCAACTTTGTCAGATGGCTTTTGTACGTGAGGCTGCGATCTAGTTTGACGCCGAAGTATGTGGGATTTTGGTCAAAGCGTACACGGTTGTCAGACAGAGTCCAGCTGCGCCTTAAGACGATAGTTAGCCATGTGATTTCTGAGGTGGAATAGTAACGATACCGTCTTTGTTGTAGATAGTTTCAGCCTCCAGTTTTCAAGTATTGACAGATAGCACCCATATCGGTAGACAGCTTTTCTTCTACCTCTTTAACATCTATGGCGGAGATTGTGAGGGCAACATCATCAGCATACATGTACCATTTGGCTGAGGTGGCTGGGAAGTCGGAGGTGTAGATGTTATACAGGGTTGGTGCGAGGACCGAACCCTGAGCGACACCATTCTTTAGTCTGTATGGTCTGCTTCTTTGTCCGTCGCTAGTGAAGACAACAAAGGATCTGGTGTACAGGAGCTCCATGATGAAGTCTGTCAAATGACTAGAGCTGAGCATTCTCTGGAGCTTCAGGTGAAGGCCTTGGTGCCATACCGTATCGTATGCAGCAGTGAGGTCTAGGAAGACAGTGCCTGTCACCTGCTTGTCATCAAAGGCATGTTCGATGGTTTGAGCGAGTCGCGTGACTTGGTCGACTGTGGACTGTCGGAAGCCAGCTTGGTCATGTGGTAGGAGCGGGTCGACAATAGGGTTGAGTCTCGTGAGGATAAGACGTTCCATAAGCTTGTATGTAGTGCACAGAAGTGAGATTGGAAGATAGCTTTGTGGAGAGTATCTGGCTTCCCAGGTTTGAGGAGGCTGACAACAGAAGCGAGTCGCCACATCTTTGGTATACGTGTGTGGCTGTAGCACGCATTAAACAACTTGGTCAGCCATCCAATCATGTTATCTCCACAGTGCACTAGGAATTCGTTGTGGATCCCGTCTGGGCCCGGAGCCCTGCCCTGCTTAATGAGTTTGATAGCTGCACGCACTTCTCTGATATAGAAATCATGGTTCAGGTGCTCATGCTCAGATAGAGTGTCTGTGCTTCTTAGGCTGGAGATTTCCTTGAGAAATTCTCCTTTGAACTGTTTGTTGGTACTGGTGTATGTACCGTTCTTTACCAGTTGCTTTGCAATGCCATTTGGGGGATAGGGCATGACTTCTTGGTGGACGTTCTGCCAGTGAGTCTGTTGATGGAGGTCCACGCCTTCGGGAAGAGTGGGTGAAGTCAATGTTGGTGACAGCTTCGATCCATCGTTCTTGACGTTTTTAGTCTAGGTGATCAACTAGAGCTGTTGCAGTTTCCTTTTCAGCTTCTGGATCATCGGCTTCAAGGAAACTGTTGTAGAGGTCAGCACACTCTTCGTCCCAAGTGGGGATGTAAGTCTTGCGAAAAACCCTCTCGGAATAGAGGCTTTGGCAGTTGTTTTCAGGGCCAGAGTGAACTGCTTATAAACCTCATTGAGATTGTATTTGGTTGGCATTGGTAAGTCATCTGCCAGCTTGTTACCTGTGTCTCGGAATAGATCCCAATCAGCTTTCCGGAAATTCCATCTCGGAACTGGGGAGGACTTGGTAAAGGTAAGCAGAGGTTGCGTGTGGATGAATGATGGACGGTGCTGGGAGCGGGGAAAATTGTTTAGCACTTCTCTGACAGGGGTGATGCCATTTATTTCTGTGCAGAATGTAACATCAGGGTTGGTTCCTCTGTTCCATCTACCAGAGTAGGAGGCTGATTCTTTTGGATCGAACACGGTGTAGAGTTTGTTGTGCGAACACAAGTCAGCAAGGTTGTCACCGTTGGTGTTAGAGTCTGGATAGCCCCATGTTTCATGCCGACAGTTGAAGTCTCCTCAAATGATGAACTGGGAAGAGACAGTTGGGAGGCGTGAAGTGTCAAGTACTGCAGGGGGTGGATGGTAGATGTTGACAACTTGGATGTTGTTGATTTGGTGATCCACTGAGTAAGCTCATCTTCATCAGAGTTGTCCACATGTACGAAGGAGACAGAGTTCCGTACAAAGGTGGCAATACCATGTTGAGCACTTGGGATGTAGTCTGCTAGCGTGTAGCCATACAATTTCAGTTTGTCTAAGTTTGTCTGGTGAGTTTCTTGGACGAGTACCACCGTGCAGGACTTCTCAGAGACTAGCTTCTGGAGTACTTCCCGCTTGGCAGTAGTCCAACCCTCCACATTGATCTGGATAGTGTTGAGCTGTTCCTTGCCAGAATCCATGGATTCTTGTCCTGAGAAGGACAGTTCTCGACTACGAGGACAGCTCGCCGCAGTGCCGGTTACGGCTGAGTTACGATTCATGCTGCAAATTTTGCCAGTTCTAAAGAACTACCCGGAATGGACGATGAGGATGTAAAGCAGCTCCCACTCCAACGGAAGTTTAAAATGGGCAACGTAACGTCGGCGCATCATGGTTGTGCCGACGTTAGGAAAGGTTATGCAGTATACGAGGTCCATTTCCATCGTTGGCACCACGTAATTATAATGTGGGCAACGTAACGTTGGTGCATCATGGTTGTGCCTGTGGTGTTTAAGATAGATTATGAGATTGAGTTTGGTCGAAACAATTGAGAATTTTCTAGATTATGTTTATTCAGCCATCTTGGATTGATTAACGATAACAACAACTTGTGATCAACAGAGGGCGCTATAACAACTCTACATTTACCCCCTATTTTTAGATAAACATTTTACAACTTTAAATTTTTTTGAAAAAAAACTTAAAAGAATCTTTGAACTGATGAGTGATTAAAAACATAAATGAAAATCAATTGTCATGATGCATTTCTTTAGAGTCCTTTTTTTTTTTAATTTATTTTTTTTGAAATGCAAACTTCTTGCCTTTTTTTTCTTTTTTTTTCTTCTTTTTTTTGGAATAAACAACAACAATTTAAGGGAAAATTTTCAACACATTTTCCAAACTACAAAACAAACATGTTCTCATGTGCTCAGAAATGAGAATTTAGGTTTTCAGTGAAAAAACATTGCTTTTGTTTTGGGCTTTTAAAAAAAAAAAAATTTTTTAGTGGTTTCATTTGAGAGCTGTTTTTTTTTAATTTTTTTAAAGTTTGTTATGCTCTCCTGTGCATCTGAAATGTTTGAAAAAATGTTTGTTTTTGTTTTTTTTGAACTTTGGATTTTTAAAAGAATTATTTAACATAGTCTTTGAATCTAACTGGAGGCTTATGAACTCTGGTGGATCGACGGAGACATGACTTCAAAGGAGAACGGGATAGTTCATCATTGTCATCAGGCGTCGCGGTACGTGTGGCAGTGTCAGTAGTTTTGGGGATTGTTGGAGGTTCTGTGAGAGTAGGTAGATTGTCCATGTGTTCTTCGTTGTATTCTTCTGAGGTAATGTGGGGATCTGGAGGAGGGGCTTCAATTCGTTTGTAGTGAGAAACATTTCGCTTTGTCAACTTGTCACCTCGTCTGGCTACGATTATGTTTCCTCTCCTTGTTGTGACTTCAAAGGGGTTGGGATTGAACGGAGGAGTGTGTTTGGTTCTTTTGGGTTGGCGTACAAGAACCGTATCTCTTTCTTCGATGTTGCTCGGCTTTGCATGAAGAAGATTGTCTGTGTATGCTTTCATCTTTGACTTCTGTCGTGCATCTCTCTCTCGAAGATAGTTGTCATGTTTGCGATACTGCATCGGAGTCTGAAGTTCTGGGAATTCACACTTCAGCTTTCTCGAGTTTAGTGCTTCGCTTGGAGATATGTTAGTCGTGGAATGTGGAGTGGCTCTGTATTGACGGAGAAATTTGTGTAACTGTTGTTTCCAGCTTACTCCTGATTCAGCGGTGCGTATGACTTTTCCAAGTGTTCTGTTCAGTCGTTCTACCTCTCCATTCGCTCTCGACCATAGCGGAGTGACTCTACGGTGTGTAAATCCAAGGGAAGTAGCGAACTTAGCGAATTCATGACCGTGAAAAGGAGGGCCATTGTCTGTCTTCACTACATCGGGAATGCCTTGTCTGGAGAAGATTGCATCTAGCTTTGGTATGGTGGATTTGGATGAAGTAGAAGTGACGATTTCAACTTTGGGGTAGCGACTGTATTCGTCTACGACTACTAGAAGATATTCTCCTGATGCGTAAGGACCGGTAAAATCTACTGCGACCTCTTTCCATGGAGCGGAAGGTAGTGGTGTCATCTTTAGTGGTTCTGGTCTTTCTGCATTAGTAGTGGTTGCTGCTTGGCAGGGAATGCATTGTCGTACTTTGTCTTCAACCATTCTATCAATTCCTGGAAACCAAACTTTTTCTCTGAGGAAGCATTTTGTCTTCACGATTCCTTGGTGACTGGCATGAGCAAGGTTTACGGCTTTAGATCTCAGGGATGTGGGCATGACTAAACGGTTTTCTCTCAGGATTACTCCATTGCATATGGTCAATTCGGAGCGGACTGGTTTGAACGGTCGAATGTCTATATCGTCCCAGTCATGTGACTTTCCTGACTGGATTGTTTTCATCAGCTTTTGCATGACGTCATCAGTAGCGGTTTCATCGCGAACTTCATCAAGGGTCATGGCTTTGGGAACTGCGTTGTTACAGACATAGCTCACGTATTCTTCTGCAACGGATTTGCTGGAGAGTTTGTTTACCGGGTGTCTGCTTATGTAGTCTGCAGGATTTTCATCATCTTTGCCTGGCTTGTACACGAGTTCACAGTTGTATGCATAAGACGAAGACGCCATCGATCAATTCTCAGAGAAGTCTGCCTGTTGCCTTTGAAGATACCCAAAAGTGGTTTGTGGTCGGTGATGATTCGGAATTTGGAACCGTATACGTAGAGATGAAAATGCTCGACTCCCCAGACTGCTGCAAGCATTTCCCGTTCTGTCTGAGAGTATCTGGTTTCTACGTCGGACAGTGTACGACTTCCGTATGAGATGACTTTGCCGTCTTGACACAGCATTGCGCCTAAACCGACTGGGCTTGCATCCACGATGATGTATGTTGCTTTACGTGGATCGAAGTAGGCCATCATACTGGAATTACTCAGGATACTTTTCAGCTTCATGAAGGACGCCATTTCTTCTGAATCCCACTTCCATTCTGCATCTTGGTGTGTGAGAATTCGCAGGGGTGCTGTGACTGTTGCATAGTTAGGGATGAATCTGGGTACATATGAAGCTAGACCAAGGAATGATTTGACTTCTTTCGGATTCATTGGAGGAGTGGCATTGATGAATGCATCGATCTTTTTGGGATCAGGGGCAAGACCGTCTCTGGAGAAGATATGTCCGTAGAATTTGACTTGCGGCTGTACGAATTTGCACTTGTCTTTGTTGAGTTTGGCGTTATGGCTCTGGAGTCTATCGAGTACAGCTTTCAGGTTTCTGTCGTGTTCCTGCTTGTCTTTGCCGTAGACTATGATGTCATCAGAAACATTCTTACACCTTTTTAGACCAGTGAGTAGTTGTGATACTGCTGTCTGGAATATTTCTGAAGCTGCATTTACACCAAACATCAATCGTTTGTATCGACGAAGACCAGCATGAGTACTGAATGTAGTGATATGTCTTGATTCGGGTGCGAGTACAAATTGGTGATAACCAGCGGTCATGTCGAGTGTGCTGAAGACTGAGGAACCATTCAAATCTGCTATGATGTCATCTAGAGTAGGCATGGGATGTCGCTCTCTTTCGATTGCTTTATTTGCTTGACGCATGTCAACACAAATTCTGACTGCTCCCGAGGGTTTCGGTACAACTACGATTGGGCTGACCCACGGTGTAGGACCATAAATTTTCTCGATTATATCTAAATCTTCAAGTCTCTGGAGCTCTTTCTCAACATCTTTGCGAGTGTGGAATGGTATACGACGATGCTTTTGTTGTTTTGGTGGGACGTCAGGGTCGATATGGATTTGAATTTGGACATCGTTGATTTTTCCAATGCCATCAAATAAGCCACTGTATTTCTGATGTACGCTATCATGGCTCATGTTCATGGGGTCTGGTGTCTGTTTCATCTGCTCTGGCATTTGCTGGATGTGACACGTAACAAGGTCGGGGTTGAGGGAGATCAGTTTCAGATTCTTCGCCGTTGTGTATGATAGCAAATTACATGTGTCTGTATCGATTACGTGGAAATCTGCGTTACAGGAAGTTGAACCAACTTTGACTTCAGCGGAAAAAATGCCAAGTACCGGCAGGGGTGTTTTTGTGCCGTATGCATAGACTTTGGAACGTGGCTGTTTCAGAGTGTGACGGTTGAATTGAAGAAGATCAAAAGACTTTGAGTCTAGTACATTGACTGATGCGCCAGAATCTATCATGGCTGTCATGGTTGTGTTGCCTATGCTCATCTTGCAGGTAGGCAGGTTAGCAGAATGAATGACGAAAGCACTGGCATGGTTTGCAAAAATGTAACCAGCATCTGAATCTTCTTCACTTTGGTCCACAGTGTGTACGGCTTGTTTAGCTTTTGCTGAGTGACAGACTGACGCAAAATGTCCCATCTTCTTACAGTAGCGACATTCTTTACCCTTCGCTGGGCAGGTGTTGGTATGGGGATAAGAACCACCACAGAAGTAGCAGGTGCGGTTTCGCTGACCCGGTCGTTCAGGTTGTCTCTGTCTGGACGGAGACCTCTGACTTTTGGATTTGCTTTGCTTTCTTCGTCGGCGGGTAGGAGGGTTGGACCGTCTATCATGTCTGCCTCTATCATCACTGATTGCATTTGTAGATTCTTGACGACCAGCTTTGACTAGATCTGCTTCACGTTCACTTGTTTCAAAGGAACGGCCAATGGTAAGTAGCTGTTCAAGCGTCATTGTCTCACGCAGGGCTCTTCTACGTAGACGTTGAGATTGACAACTCAAGATTATCTGTGCGACAATTTCATTGTCCACATTCTCGAATTCGCAGGTCTGGGATAGCTGTCTCAATCGAGTGTGATAGGTGTCTAGTGTCTCTTTCTGCTCCTGTTTCGCCTGTCTGAATTTATATACTTCGTATGCTTTATTTCTGCGAGGGTTGAAGTATTTGGTGAGGGCTTCGACTGCAAATTTGTAGTCATTTTCATCGCCTGTGTTATCTAAAGTCTCAAAGATTTCATCTACATCTGTGCCTGCATAGTGGAGTAACAATGCTCTTTTTCGTGCCTCATTACTGATATCCATAGCTACCATTAACCTTTCAAATCTCGGCAACCATTTCTTCCATCTGGGACCCGCATTACTGTCTGCATGCACATCAAATCTCTGGAAGACTGGTAAGATTGACATGGTGGTGTGAGCATGTGACTGATTTTGACTCACTAACGTAGAGATTTTGTGGCTAGATTTCGAGACTTTTTATCGATGTAGAATGTGCCAATAAACTTTGACAACTCACCTAAGCTTTCTGTGCTTGTATCCTCAGATCCTCGTCGCCAAAATGTGGTGTTTAAGATAGATTATGAGATTGAGTTTGGTCGAAACAATTGAGAACTTTCTAGATTATGTTTATTCAGCCATCTTGAATTGATTAACGATAACAACAACTTGTGATCAACAGAGGGCGCTATAACAACTCTACAGTGCCGACGTAGGCAAATGTTGTCGAGTATATGAAGTCGATTTCCAACGTTGGCACAACGGAAGTTTAAAATGGGCAATGTAAACGTCGGCGCATCATGGTTGCGCCGACGTTGGGAAATGTTATGCAGTATACGAGGTCAATTTCCAACGTTGGCACCACGTACTTATAATGTGGGCAACGTAACGTCGGCGCATCATGGTTGTGCCGACGTTGGGAAATGTTATGCAGTAAAATAGGTCTATTTTGAGTTGCAGGGTTATTACCCGTGTAACAGGAATTTTGATTGGCTACAAAACAAAAACCCATAGAACATGCAGCTTCTTTCAAAATGTTAATGGAGATAGGGATTGTGTCGTGGCCAAGCGGTCTAGCTTACCGGACTCAAGTTTTGGCGTTAGCAGCAGAATGTGGGTTCAAATCCCGGTCATGACACTTGTGTCCCTGTGCAAGACACTTAACCATAATTGCTCAGAGGGGCAGAGGCAGTTTAACAACTGTCTTGTTCTGACTAGTTACCCATTCGTCCCTAAAATATGCTCACAATTGGTCATCACGTCAAAAGCAACATCAACTACCCCAACGTACGATGAACACGTTATACAAACGTTTGGCATGCTGACGTTGGCCCAACATGTCCCAACGTTGTGGGGACATTGGTCCAACGTTGGCCCAACGTCAAGTACCGACGCCGCGCCGTTCATAAGATATTACTTTGTCCCAACTTATAACCAGGACATTGTACAAATGTTGGGCATGCTGACGTTGGCCCAATATGTCCCGACGTTGTAGCAACATTGGCCCAACGTTTGCCCAACGTCTTCGACGTTGGCCCGATGGAAAAACTAACATCAAGACGACGTCCATTGCCAACGTTGGGCCAACCGTAAATTCTTATGTAGGCCAACGTTGGGCCGACGTATGCATGTTAGCTGGGTTGTGTCATCATCATCATCAGCAGCAGCAGTAGCATCAGCAGCACCATCAGCACCATCAGCACCATCAGCACCATCAGCACCATCAGCACCATCAGCACCATCAGCACCATCAGCACCATCAGCACCATCAGCACCATCAGCACCATCAGCACCATCAGCACCATCAGCACCATCAGCACCATCAGCACCATCAGCACCATCAGCACCATCAGCACCATCAGCAGCATCAGCAGCATCAGCAGCATCATCAGCATCATCAGCATCATCAGCATCATCAGCAGCATCATCATCAGCATCATCAGCATCATCATCAGCATCATCAGCATCATCATCAGCATCATCAGCATCAATTAAATTGCAGTCAGAAACTATACCAACGTACTCGTAGCTCGATTCGATAGTGCGTTGGTACTGTTCCCTCAGACCACCGGGGTCTCGGTTCAATACCGCGGTCTGCGCCCGATTTACGAACTTGACTTTCCGCCAGAACTGGCCCCGGTAATGCCCGGGAGCTGCATTGTTTCTCCTCTAAAGGTGCAGGGCCTTCTTGGCCGAAACGCAGAGCGGTGAAATTAGGCCAAAACTCTCGGGATAAATCTCCCCGCCCCGGTCTAGGTCTCAAAATGATTTTATACATTAATAACATTCTTTGAAATTGTTTTGTAGTTATTTTTTCATACAGTACGGGGTACAAGGCATCATTGTACATTTATTTTCGTTATTTATTTTCGTTATGTATGGTACTTGCACAAAAATGTGTAAGTCTTGCATATTATTGTTATGAATCTTATCCCTTGCGTTTGATAATATTAGCGCCCTCTTTTTCACTCATTTCACGATTAAATATCTTGCTTACGATGCGATTTCTAATACCCTCGTTCCAAGGGGTGTCTTTCACGTTCATATCCGCCGGACCCTCGATTGTCCACTATATGCAATCCATACAAGGCCGCTACTTTTGCTCATGCATATCCAGCGCCAACGCAATGCATAATGCAAGACCAGTGAGAGCTTTGTGTGCGTGCCACACCCTCCCGGCCGGCCACGTGGCTGGAAGTAGTTTTGGTTCAAAACTGTGTTTGTATGTTAAATGATACACGATCCTACGGCGCTACACGAACGCTACAATCACGAACCGCTACCACACATGAACCGCTATCAAACAAAGTCTTGGGAATTTCGCATAATCTCCCCCGAAAATCGGGGAGGGGAGAGAGAACCACTACACATGCGTCAATTTGAAATGCAAGCGAGGCCCACATTTTTAGTGCGCATGCGCATAAACAACACCGAACTGCCGTGTTCACTTCACTTATCGACAACTCGCGGGCCGCGCTAGCATTTCAATTTGACGCATGCGTAGTTGTTTCCCCCCGTTTTGGGGGAGATTATACGAAGTATCCAAGACTGTGTTTGATAGCGGTCTGTGTGTGTGGTAGCGGTTCGTGATTGGAGCGTTCGTGTAGCGCCATCGGATCGTTTAAAAAAACATACAAGCAAAGTTTTGAACCAAGACTAGGCTAGAAGGTGGGGTAGCATTATACATAAATGATTCGCTTCATGCTGTAACGTATGATACATTTATACCACAACAACTAGAGGTAGTTTGGGCTAAAATGAGACCTTCATTATTACCACGGTCAATTACCAGTTTATATTATTGTGCTGTATATTCCCCGCCTAACGATCCTAATGCAGAATTGTTAATTTGTCATCTGCAAGACACAATTACTACTAGCTATCCTGATGCTGGTATTGTAATTGCTGGTGATATGAATCGTCTTGATATAAGTCAACTCACCACTGGTAAATTTGTTCAGGTAGTTGATTGCCCTACTAGAGGTTCTGCAATCCTGGACAAGATAATTACTAATATGTCCTTACAATATCACCCTCCTATTATCATGGCCCCCCTTGAACGTAGTGATCATAATACAGTTCTGTGGCATCCAAAAGAGAACCTCGTTCAGTATAATGAGACGTGTAACAAAACTACTAGACCAATGGAGGAGTCTTCTGTCCGTGATTTTGGTCAATGGATTACGCAGTTTGATTGGTCAGAGATTTACACTGTATCAGGCACTCAGAATAAATGTAGTGTGTTTTATGACATTTTGAATAAAGCCATCAATGAATATTTTCCTACTAAGTCCATTAGGTTACATATTCACGATAAACCCTGGATGACAATAGAAATTAAGTCTTTAATTAAGAGTAGGCAAACTTTATTTTCTGAAGGCAATGCTAGATGGAAATGTGTTAGGAATAAGATCATTCGTATGGTTGCTTTAGCTAAAAAAGATTATTATCATAATCGTGTTCAAAAAATAAAAAATAAAAATCCTGCTGGGTGGTATCGTACCATAACATTTATGACATCGGGCACTACTTCCAATCCTACAATCAACCCACCACCTGGTACGAATTGTAGAAATGCTCTAGATATCATTATATAGCATTATTAATCATTTTACATAGATTGGTAATGATCTGTGCCCTTTAGATTTATCATCACTTCCTACATATCTCCCTTCTCCTGAACCTTGCCCAACTGTTCAAGAATGGGAGGTTTAATTTCAACTCAAAAAAATCAGTTGTAGGAAGGCAGGAGGTCCAGATGGAATCCCAGCCCCGATTATCCGTGAATTTGCATATGAATTGAGTAAACCACTGTCACACATTATTAATTCATTGTACCAAGAAGGAGTTGTTCCTAGTCAGTGGAAAAAAGCAATTGTTATACCTTTACCGAAAAGTTCTCCTCTAACTTGGAATAAGCTCCGGCCAATTTCCTTAACTGATCATTTTGCCAAATTAGCTGAGCATTTTGTTGTTCAGTGGATTACTACAGATATTCAAGTGAACCTGGATCCAAATCAGTATGGTAATAGGAAGGGAGTGTCGACATCTCATTATTTAGTTAAACTTGTTGATAATTTATGCGCTCATTCCGAGTTTACAAAAAGTCACAGTTCCTTGGTCGTTACAGATTTTAGTAAGGCATTTGATCTTGTTGATCATAACATTGTTGTCCGTGATTTGCTTCGTTTGGGAACACGCCAATCGGTTATCTCTTGGGTTTGTAGTTTTCTGACCGAGAGATCTCAGTGTGTCAGGTATAAAAATTGTCTGTCCAATTTTAATGTACTTAAGGGTGGTCTCCCACAAGGGACTAGATTCGGACCATTGGGTTTTCTTGCAAAATTCAATGGTGCTGTTCGTTTTGAAAATACCGCTCACAGTCGATTACTTAGTCTGAAATATGTCGATGATATGACTATTGTGGATAATAATCTTCACAATATGCAATCTGTTCTGAACGAATTTAGTGAATGGGCTGTAGAAAATAATATGAAAGTCAACCCAGATAAAATACTAGCACGACTGTGTGCTTTATGAAGAATAGCCCACAGCTCCCTCCTCTACAGATTTCCACCACCGCTCCACATAGTCGATTGTGTAAAGATTCTCGGTGTTTTGATTAGTTCTGACCTCAAATGGGATAAACATATTGATCAGATTTATAAAAAAGCTAGTAATAAGATATACATGCTTAAACTGTTGAAAAAATTCCATTTATCACTTCCTGATTTATTAACTATTTATAAGGGTTACATACGACCACTGACGGAATACGCAGCACCAGTATGGAATGCAGGGTTAAAAACTAGAGCTCATGTCAACAAATTAGAGAGTATTCAAAAACGTGCTCTTAAAATTATTTTGGGCTTGGGTTATTTAGACTACGCTCATGCCCTTATTAAGTGCAATTTGATTTCTCTCCAAGATCGTAGAAAAGACCTTTGCTTCAACTTTGCAAAAAAATTGAGAGAATCTGACGTATTCCGTCATTGGTTACCCCAATCAAGAGGTTATAATGTTCAATATCAACTCAGAAATAGTAACAATCTTTCAGTAATTAAGTGCAAAACAAACAGATATAAAAATAGTCCGATGCCTTACTTCGTCAGTATTTTGAACCAAAAATAATTTTATCTTTTTACATTAATTGTGTTGTTTTTTCAGATGTGTAATTATGTAGTTTTCTATGTCGGTAACTTTTTTACAGTAACTGTTTGTACTCCTAATGTTTTTAAATTGTAAACATTGTAGCAATTTAGCCTCAGGGCTACAAATGCATTGTTTTAATAAACCAGAATAATAATAATAATAATAATAATAATAAGCATTCCTTGGGACTTTACGTATATTTCCACCGGTCCTTTTCAGGACCACCACATCTTCACAAAAGAGAAATGTCATGCCACTTGTCCACCTTATTATTATCTTTTTAATATAATACAAATATAAAAGTATATATTATTGGATACAAAACTATCTCCCGACTATGGCAAAAAGGAAATTTACGAAAGTAGCTAAACGTTCACAATCAAAACGAAAATTGAACCGATTTTCACTTGAACGCTCAAATAAAACCAAACAATACCATATTAGTCAATTGACTACATTAGCAGAACAAAGCGAACAATTCATCACAAACCTATCCACAGCAAATCTATCTCAAATTGAGAAAATTGCTCTGGGTAAAGGTTTAAACTTCGTTCCAAGCCCTGCTAAACCAACCCGTTCTACTCTCTTGAGTGATATCAATATCTTCCAAAGAAGAATGAGAATTGCATACGTAATGCATAACAAAACTTCCAAAACCCACCCATTTAAACCACCCTCTACCTGGCATCCAAAAACCACACAGAGCGAAACGTTCGAACAATACCTGGAAGCCACAACATATCAACTTGCTCATATTCGTCTGAGAACTCAGACAAAGAACATGACAAGCCCTGAACTAACAGCCCTCAAAAACTTGAGGAACAACCCTGAAATCATGATCAAACCATACGATAAAGGAAGAGGCATTTGCATTATGAACCGCTCCGACTATTTACAGGTTGGTTACAAACATCTTGAATCAGAGCACTATACAGAGCTCGGCCAAGATATAACACCAGAAACCATCCTCTTAGTCCACAATATCATAACCGAAATGCAAAGAAACAACCACATCGATAAGCATACTTTCGCATATCTCGATCCAAGCCCACAGGCATGTCACATTCCAACAATGTATTTTCTACCGAAAATTCACAAAACTCCGCCAACAGGCACACCTTTTGTTGGAAGACCAATCATAAGTGGATGTTCGAGTCCAACCGCCAAAATCTCAGATTTTGTAGATCATTTTCTGCACCCAATAGTGACCGCCCAACCAACCTATGTCCGCGACACAGCAGACATACTACGGAAACTCGAAGGAAAAACCTTTCCACAAAATGTGCTAATCACAAGTATTGATGTTGTTTCAATGTACCAAATATCCGCCAAACCGAGGCAATAAACTGTGTATGCAATGCCCTCGACCGAACCAACCACCCATATGTCATCAACAAACCACCATCTGAATACATCCGTAAACTTCTGGAACTCATACTCAACAGAAATTGTTTCCAATTTGGAAATAAATTCTTTCTCCAGAAAATCGGTTGTGCAATGGGCTCAACAGCCAGTCCGGAAATCTGTGACATCACACTATACGATCTCGAAAACAAAATCCTACAACAGGATGATCATATCCAAACATGGTGGCGCTATAGAGATGACACTAGTCATTTATAGTGGCGAAATGGAAGATTTCACAAATCTCATTAACACTATGAATCAGATGCATCCAACTCTCAAATTCACATACGAGGCCTCAAAACCTCGATCAACTATCTTGACTTAACCATTTTCAAAGGAAAACGTTTCCGTGAAACTGGCATATTTGACACAAACGTGTACACCAAACCAACAGAAACCTATCAGTTTCTACACAAAACCTCATCACACCCACCCCATGTATTGAAAGCATTTATCTACGGAGAAACTCTCAGATATGCGAGAAATACCAACAATGAGGAAGATTTCATAGAAAAAGTCACGATTTTCTCACAAAAACTATTAGCGAGAGGCTATACTCAAACTGAGATAAACAATGCAACAAACAAAGTGTCACTGGCAAACCGAGCCAAACTGATTCACAAGCCACCGAAAGGTAAACAAAACAAGGAAGTACCACTGGTTTTCTCAACAACCTATAATCCGTTAACCACAAAGATTTGAAACAATCAGTAAAGAAACACTGGCCGCTGATACAACAAAACCCACGACTCTCGGAAATATTTCCGAAACAACCCTTTGTTGCATTCAGAAAGGCCCAAAACATTCGAGAGAAACTAATCCGAGCAAATCTCACAAACACAGATCCAAAAGGATCAACTGAGAAACTCGCTCCCACCCCATACGACTCTGGTTTCTTCGAAAAACCAGACGAAACCCTTAATGTTCTGCTTTCCTTATTAGAGGAACAAATCACATAAAACAACGAACTCTCTCACTCAAACAAAACGGACACATTACAACTGTTTGAAAAGAACATCAATTCAATGTCTTATCTTAAAAAATAAGACAGGAGACCACCGGGCTCATTAATTTGAACCGTTACATGCAACTGATGATTGCCGAGTGAGGCATGAAAGCTTAGCTATTGCTACTAAAGGATCTGAAAAAATATCCTGTCTCTTCTACACATTTCCCCAATTTGACCAATCGGTCATTATTGGTACGTTCAAAGAAAAAACCTACTATTCCCAAAAAACTCATTGTCAAATGGACAAACTTTGGAAATAGTCAAATACGGATTCACTGTATTTCAATGTGTATGACAAATGCATCTTGGAAAACAAAAACAAAAAGTCAACAAAGATGTAGTGTCACTAAATGGGTTTGCACCATCATTATTTACTACGTATGCTTTCCTCGGAGTACACCACTACACCACCGACCATGGTGGGTGCAAGGTTTATGGGTGAAGCACTGTCCTACAGTTATTATAATAGGCCTATAGAACATGTCATACACGAATCTTTCTGAAATGAACTGATGATGGAGCCACCACACGGAAACATCCAAACCCAAATACAGCATATTTGTAACAAACAGTTTAAGTCAATGACAGAACACAGCCCCGTCCCCACAGGCTTACGAGCGGTTTCTAAAATTCCATTATACCCACTGGTCTCTCGCCCATGGAACTGACGGGACGATTTCATTATCCAAAAATCTTGGATATTTAGGTGCTCGCAGCCGAGGAATTATTTATTTATTTATTTATTTATTTATTTATCTATTTAGCGGACGTGTGTTCCTTCGAGCTCCGAGTAAGTCTTTAATATTTACTTCTTTAGACCTCTTTAGGTCCTTGTTTTTCTTATTATTATATTTAATATATGATATAGGTATAGCTAGACCGAGCCCACTGTATATAATTTTGTCATTTGCTTGTTTTTTTAGTGCTTTTTTTCGCCTATACTGTGGCGTTTTTGTACTGAGCTGGCCACCATGGCCACTCAGGCAGAACCACCACGTAATGTTAGAGCGTCTGGTGCACCCAGACCCTTTGTTCCTGATGACGAGCCGTTTAAGGGCGTCACCAGGAACAATGGCTTTGCTTTCAAGGCCTTAGATAACGTATCTATTGAATCCTATCTTGATAAATTCCGTGAAACCATGCCTGAAAAGCACATCGTCTCTGCCAGTCGTATTTCTAACAATCGCATTGCTTTGTACGTGAGTTCCATGGAGGAGGCCGCTGACGCCATTGCCCGTGGTTTGACATACGGTGACTCCTTCTTGGAACTCACCCCTCTCATTCAACCTACCACTCGCCTTACGTTATCTAATGTCTACCCTGAGATTCCCAATTATGTTCTTCTCCACAATATTTCCAGTTTCTGTAAAGTAGTGTCCGCTGTCAAACCCATACCCCTTAGGTTAAAAAACAAACAGCTGTCTCACATAATGTCTTTCCGCCGACAGGTTCAAATCATCCTTAAGCCCAATATCACCCTCCCAGACCATATCAATTTTCTCATTCTGGTGTCAATTATCGAGTCTTTTGTCTATTGAGTCAGTCTGGTGCTTCAACTGTGGGGAATATGGTCACATCAGTCGCTTCTGTAAGAAACCCCACACCCAGGCCGATGCTAACGAACCCATCAACCCCCTCAACCCCCTCCAGCCTTCATGCACAAAAAATCAGACCCAAAGCACCCTCCGAAGTCCAAACCTAACCCTCCCGTCCCCTCCCGAGCCTCGATACGGGGTGATCCTTTAGCGGGACCCTCGGTGTCCCATGCTGCTTCTGCTGGGCCAGCAGCCGCCGCTGCTAGTAAGCCGAGCACGGCTTCGACTGCTGCTACTGCCATTACTGCCGTTCGAACCACTACTGCCATGGCAAACACCAGTGCCGAAACTTCACCGCCACCCTCTCGGGCACCATCTGACGGTCCCTCCAACGACTCCCCAATGGATACCCACAAGTACATCTGGGGTACCCCACCTACCCCTACTAGGCTCTTTTCTGATATCGTGTCAAAACACGCCAATCGGTTATCTCTTGGGTTTGTAGTTTTCTGACCGAGAGATCTCAGTGTGTCAGGTATAAACATTGTCTGTCCAATTTTAATGTACTTAAGGGTGGTCTCCCACAAGGGACTAGATTCGGACCATTGGGTTTTCTTGCAAAATTCAATGGTGCTGTTCGTTTTGAAAATACCGCTCACAGTCGATTACTTAGTCTGAAATATGTCGATGATATGACTATTGTGGATAATAATCTTCACAATATGCAATCTGTTCTGAACGAATTTAGTGAATGGGCTGTAGAAAATAATATGAAAGTCAACCCAGATAAAATACTAGCACGACTGTGTGCTTTATGAAGAATAGCCCACAGCTCCCTCCTCTACAGATTTCCACCACCGCTCCACATAGTCGATTGTGTAAAGATTCTCGGTGTTTTGATTAGTTCTGACCTCAAATGGGATAAACATATTGATCAGATTTATAAAAAAGCTAGTAATAAGATATACATGCTTAAACCGTTGAAAAAATTCCATTTATCCCTTCCTGATTTATTAACTATTTATAAGGGTTACATACGACCACTGACGGAATACGCAGCACCAGTATGGAATGCAGGGTTAAAATTAACTAGAACTCATGTCAACAAATTAGAGAGTATTCAAAAACGTGCTCTTAAAATTATTTTGGGCTTGGGTTATTTAGACTACGATCATGCCCTTATTAAGTGCAATTTGATTTCTCTCCAAGATCGTAGAAAAGACCTTTGCTTCAACTTTGCAAAAAAATTGAGAGAATCTGACGTATTCTGTCATTGGTTACCCCAATCAAGAGGTTATAATGTTCAATATCAACTCAGAAATAGTAACAATCTTTCAGTAATTAAGTGCAAAACAAACATATATAAAAATAGTCCGATGCCTTACTTCGTCAGTATTTTGAACCAAAAATAATTTTATCTTTTTACATTAATTGTGTTGTTTTTTCAGATGTGTAATTATGTAGTTTTCTATGTCGGTAACTTTTTTACAGTAACTGTTTGTACTCCTAATGTTTTTAAATTGTAAACATTGTAGCAATTTAGCCTCAGGGCTACAAATGCATTGTTTTAATAAACCAGAATAATAATAATAATAATAATAATAATAAGCATTCCTTGGGACTTTACGTATATTTCCACCGGTCCTTTTCAGGACCACCACATCTTCACAAAAGAGAAATGTCATGCCACTTGTCCACCTTATTATTATCTTTTTAATATAATACAAATATAAAAGTATATATTATTGGATACAAAACTATCTCCCGACTATGGCAAAAAGGAAATTTACGAAAGTAGCTAAACGTTCACAATCAAAACGAAAATTGAACCGATTTTCACTTGAACGCTCAAATAAAACCAAACAATACCATATTAGTCAATTGACTACATTAGCAGAACAAAGCGAACAATTCATCACAAACCTATCCACAGCAAATCTATCTCAAATTGAAAAATTGCTCTGGGTAAAGGTTTAAACTTCGTTCAAGCCCTGCTAAACCAACCCTGTTCTACTCTCTTGAGTGATATCAATATCTTCCAAAGAAGAATGAGAATTGCATACGTAATGCATAACAAAACTTCCAAAACCCACCCATTAAAACCACCCTCTACCTGGCATCCAAAACCACACAGAGCGAAACGTTCGAACAATACCTGGAAGCCACAACATATCAACTTGTTTCATATTCGTCTGAGAACTCAGACAAAGAACATGACAAGCCCTGAACTAACAGCCCTCAAAAACTTGAGGAACAACCCTGAAATCATGATCAAACCATACGATAAAGGAAGAGGCATTTGCATTATGAACCGCTCCGACTATTTACAGGTTGGTTACAAACATCTTGAATCAGAGCACTATACAGAGCTCGGCCAAGATATAACACCAGAAACCATCCTCTTAGTCCACAATATCATAACCGAAATGCAAAGAAACAACCACATCGATAAGCATACTTTCGCATATCTCGATCCAAGCCCACAGGCATGTCACATTCAACAATGTATTTTCTACCGAAAAATTCACAAAACTCCGCCAACAGGCACACCTTTTGTTGGAAGACCAATCATAAGTGGATGTTCGAGTCCAACCGCCAAAATCTCAGATTTTGTAGATCATTTTCTGCACCCAATAGTGACCGCCCAACCAACCTATGTCCGCGACACAGCAGACATACTACGGAAACTCGAAGGAAAACCTTTCCACAAAATGTGCTAATCACAAGTATTGATGTTGTTTCAATGTACCAAATATCCGCCAAAACCGAGACAATAAACTGTGTATGCAATGCCCTCGACCGAACCAACCACCCATATGTCATCAACAAACCACCATCTGAATACATCCGTAAACTTCTGGAACTCATACTCAACAGAAATTGTTTCCAATTTGGAAATAAATTCTTTCTCCAGAAAATCGGTTGTGCAATGGGCTCAACAGCCAGTCCGGAAATCTGTGACATCACACTATACGATCTCGAAAACAAAATCCTACAACAGGATGATCATATCCAAACATGGTGGCGCTATAGAGATGACACTAGTCATTTATAGTGGCGAAATGGAAGATTTCACAAATCTCATTAACACTATGAATCAGATGCATCCAACTCTCAAATTCACATACGAGGCCTCAAAACCTCGATCAACTATCTTGACTTAACCATTTTCAAAGGAAAACGTTTCCGTGAAACTGGCATATTTGACACAAACGTGTACACCAAACCAACAGAAACCTATCAGTTTCTACACAAAACCTCATCACACCCACCCCATGTATTGAAAGCATTTATCTACGGAGAAACTCTCAGATATGCGAGAAATACCAACAATGAGGAAGATTTCATAGAAAAAGTCACGATTTTCTCACAAAAACTATTAGCGAGAGGCTATACTCAAACTGAGATAAACAATGCAACAAACAAAGTGTCACTGGCAAACCGAGCCAAACTGATTCACAAGCCACTGAAAGGTAAACAAAACAAGGAAGTACCACTGGTTTTCTCAACAACCTATAATCCGTTAACCACAAAGATTTGAAACAATCAGTAAAGAAACACTGGCCGCTGATACAACAAAACCCACGACTCTCGGAAATATTTCCGAAACAACCTTTGTTGCATTCAGAAAGGCCCAAAACATTCGAGAGAAACTAATCCGAGCAAATCTCACAAACACAGATCCAAAAGGATCAACTGAGAAACTCGCTCCCACCCCATACGACTCTGGTTTCTTCGAAAAACCAGACGAAACCCTTAATGTTCTGCTTTCCTTATTAGAGGAACAAATCACATAAAACAACGAACTCTCTCACTCAAACAAAACGGACACATTGCAACTGTTTGAAAGAGAACATCAATTCAATGTCTTATCTTAAAAATAAGACAGGAGACCACCGGGCTCATTAATTTGAACCGTTACATGCAACTGATGATTGCCGAGTGAGGCATGAAAGCTTAGCTATTGCTACTAAAGGATCTGAAAAAATATCCTGTCTCTTCTACACATTTCCCCAATTTGACCAATCGGTCATTATTGGTACGTTCAAAGAAAAAACCTACTATTCCCAAAAAACTCATTGTCAAATGGACAAACTTTGGAAATAGTCAAATACGGATTCACTGTATTTCAATGTGTATGACAAATGCATCTTGGAAAACAAAAACAAAAAGTCAACAAAGATGTAGTGTCACTAAATGGGTTTGCACCATCATTATTTACTACGTATGCTTTCCTCGAGTACACCACTACACCACCGACCATGGTGGGTGCAAGGTTTATGGGTGAAGCACTGTCCTACAGTTATTATAATAGGCCTATAGAACATGTCATACACGAATCTTTCTGAAATGAACTGATGATGGAGCCACCACACGGAAACATCCAAACCCAAATACAGCATATTTGTAACAAACAGTTTAAGTCAATGACAGAACACAGCCCCGTCCCCACAGGCTTACGAGCGGTTTCTAAAATTCCATTATACCCACTGGTCTCTCGCCCATGGAACTGACGGGACGATTTCATTATCCAAAAATCTTGGATATTTAGGTGCTCGCAGCCGAGGAATTATTTATTTATTTATTTATTTATTTATTTATCTATTTAGCGGACGTGTGTTCCTTCGAGCTCCGAGTAAGTCTTTAATATTTACTTCTTTAGACCTCTTTAGGTCCTTGTTTTTCTTATTATTATATTTAATATATGATATAGGTATAGCTAGACCGAGCCCACTGTATATAATTTTGTCATTTGCTTGTTTTTTTAGTGCTTTTTTTCGCCTATACTGTGGCGTTTTTGTACTGAGCTGGCCACCATGGCCACTCAGGCAGAACCACCACGTAATGTTAGCGCGTCTGGTGCACCCAGACCCTTTGTTCCTGATGACGAGCCGTTTAAGGGCGTCACCAGGAACAATGGCTTTGCTTTCAAGGCCTTAGATAACGTATCTATTGAATCCTATCTTGATAAATTCCGTGAAACCATGCCTGAAAAGCACATCGTCTCTGCCAGTCGTATTTCTAACAATCGCATTGCTTTGTACGTGAGTTCCATGGAGGAGGCCGCTGACGCCATTGCCCGTGGTTTGACATACGGTGACTCCTTCTTGGAACTCACCCCTCTCATTCAACCTACCACTCGCCTTACGTTATCTAATGTCTACCCTGAGATTCCCAATTATGTTCTTCTCCACAATATTTCCAGTTTCTGTAAAGTAGTGTCCGCTGTCAAACCCATACCCTTAGGTTAAAAACAAACAGCTGTCTCACATAATGTCTTTCCGCCGACAGGTTCAAATCATCCTTAAGCCCAATATCACCCTCCCAGACCATATCAATTTTTCTCATTCTGGTGTCAATTATCGAGTCTTTTGTCTATTGAGTCAGTTCGGTGCTTCAACTGTGGGGAATATGGTCACATCAGTCGCTTCTGTAAGAAACCCCACACCCAGGCCGATGCTAACGAACCCATCAACCCCTCAACCCCCTCCAGCCTTCATGCACAAAAAATCAGACCCAAAGCACCCTCCGAAGTCCAAACCTAACCTCCCGTCCCCTCCCGAGCCTCGATACGGGGTGATCGCTTTAGCGGGACCCTCGGTGTCCCATGCTGCTTCTGGGCCAGCAGCCGCCGCTGCTAGTAAGCCGAGCACGGCTTCGACTGCTGCTACTGCCATTACTGCCGTTCGAACCACTACTGCCATGGCAAACACCAGTGCCGAAACTTCACCGCCACCCTCCTGGGGCACCATCGACGGTCCCTCCAACGACTCCCCAATGGATACCCACAAGTACATCTGGGGTACCCCACCTACCCCTACTAGGCTCTTTTCTGATATCGTGTCAAAACGAAAATTGTCCCCTTCCAAATCCACTGATGATAGCCCCCATCTCACTCCCTTGAAATCCCCACAACCCCAACGCAAACTTCGCAGGAAGAATGCATCTTCAAATAAACCGGACACCCCAACCCTCTCTCAGGTCCTGGATTCTCTGTCCCCCTCCATACTCGCTCCCAATGGTGCCACCATCACTCCAATGCCCTCCGTTTCAATTCCTCCTACCGATAACTCCACCCTTCTTCCCACTACGCCCACTCCCCCAACGCCCATTCCCTCTACCCCCTTTCCACCTACCCCCACCCCTATCCCCCTACCCCTACGCCCTTTTCTCCAACCCCCATTCCCCCTCCCCCACCCCCTTTTTCCCATACCTCATTTTCCCCTAACCCCACCCCTTCCCCCGTCCTTGAAATCCCATCTACCTTTTCAACTCCCAACTCCACAGCTGAAGCGACCGATACTGACTCCTCCGTGTGGGATGACTCACAGAACCTGTCGGACAGTGAATTATCACAGACTCTTTTCCCCTCCTGTCCAGGTCCCCTCAACCACTCTCAGCTCATCCATTTTCTCTCCTCGGTCAAATCCCAAAGAAACCCCAAGGCAATTGCCCAGAAATTCACTACCAATACCGCTGGTTTGATTCAGCAACTCATACCCTTGACAAATAGTCCCCTGATCCAGAATAACTTGCAGCACAGGGTTCGCAAACTAATTTAAAAATTGGAGTAACTTAATTTTTCTCCTTTATGATGTTGAGACGACATACCCTTTCTGCCCTGCTAATGGCGCTGTCACTAATTACTCTAAACACTGGAGGTTGTCACAATACCACCCGTAATATCGCCTTTACTCGCTATTTTTCGAACCTTACTCAAAGGTGTGATGTTATTCTTTTACAAGAAACTTACTCTCTCAGTGAACAATGCTTGTGTTGGAAAAGTTGGTCTAATTATACTCCCCTTTGTGCTCCCGGTACTACACCTGGCTCGGGAGTTACTATACTAATTAATAACAATATCGATCTTGTTTCCTCCAGTGTTGTCGCTACTGGCCACCTCCTTTTTGCCCAAATTAAGCACCAAAACACCTTGTATAACATTTATAATTTACTTGTCCCCCAAACTGACAACATTGCCATCCAAACCCTTGAGAAACTTAATAACCACTGTGACCAGCACTTTAGTGACGGCGCCATTAATATTGTCGGAGGTGATTTTAATTGTACTTGCGATCCTTCTATGGACCGCGCAGATAGGCTGACCGAACATCGTCCCCGGGTCTCAACGGCTCTCAAAAATGTTCTCACTAATTTTAATTTGTGTGATGTCTGGCGCAGACGAAACCCCCGAGTTAAACGGTATACCTGGATGAGAAAAAACCCTTTCTCTCCCGACAAAATTTCTCAGGTTAGACTTGATCGACTTTATGCTCCTCCCACTTTGATACCATCTATTCGCTCTTGTCAAATTATTCCTTGTTCTCTGTCCGACCACTCTGCCGTTCATCTTTCTATCAAACCTCCTTCCTCTCAACACAGAGGCAGTGCTTACTGGCATTTCAATAACTCTCTTCTTATTGACAAAAATTATCGTGAAATTATACATCTTTTCTGGTCAAATTGGCAAATGGAAAAACGTCATTTTAACGACGTATGCAAGTGGTGGGACCTCGGCAAGGCCCAAATCAAAACCCTCACCCAAAAATACAGTTCCAGACTCGCCAGAGAAAAACGAGCTGCCTTTCTTCGTATTAATTCCCAAATTGAGGAGCTTCAGTCTGCTCCAGACATCACACCAGAAGCCCAAAAGGTCCTCAAAGAACAGCGCAAAGAATTAAATATTCTTTTAAAAAATCAGGCTCAGGGCGCCCTCGTCCGATCTCGTTTTCAGCACCTTAACGAAGCTGACACTAGCTCTTCTTATTTTTTCAACCTTGAAAAATCTCATTCTATTTCTAAAACCCTCTGTAGTATTCGTCTTCCTGATGGTGAAATTACTGACAACCCGGATGAAATAAAAAACTACTGCTGGAACTTTTACACTAATCTTTACAGTCGCGTTCCTACTGACGAGGACGCCCTAGAGCCTTTATTATCCGATTTATCTCGGCTTGATCCTCTGGACGCAGAGGATCTTGATGCTCCTCTTCGTCCGGAGGAACTTGATTGTGTTGTCAACCAGCTTGGCAAAAATAAAACGCCTGGGTTTGACGGGCTGACCTCAGAATTTTTTGTTTCCTTTTGGTCATTAATTAAAAACGATCTTTTCGACGTTCTAAATTCTGCTGTTATTTCTGGTTCCCTCCCCCGTTCTTTTCTGAAAGCTGTGATCACTCTCATTCCTAAAAAAGGTGATCTCTCTGAAATTTCCAACTGGCGTCCTGTCTCCCTCCTGAATACTGATTACAAAATTTTTGCCAAGCTTCTTGCAAATAGACTAAAACAATCCATCAGTAATATTATCAAACAAGATCAATCTTATTGTGTGCCCGAACGCACTATATATGATAATTTAAACTTGATTCGTGACGTTATTAATTTTTGCAATGTTAATGATTTACCTTTGGGCGTGGTCAACCTTGATCAGCGTAAAGCTTTTGACAACGTTGACCACGACTATCTTTCAATGTTATGAGAGCCATGGGATTCGGGGACAAATTTCTTTTCTTATCTCCATCTTTTGTACAGCAGTGCCGAGAGCCACATTAAGGTGTGCGGTTCTTTGACCGCACCCTTTCCTTTGAAAAAGGCATCCGACAAGGTTGTCCACTCGGGGCTGCTGTACACCGTTGCTATTGAACCCTTTCTCAATACTCTTCGTAAAGATTTGCATGGGCAGGGTTTCCCTCTGCCCAACACTCAAAATTACTGTTCGGTTTCAGCCTATGCTGATGACATCACTATTTTTATCACCTCCGACCTCGGGTTTGAAACCATTCAAAGGGTGTATAGTCTCTTCAGCGAATCCTCTGCTGCAAGGTTAAATTACCAAAAATCCAAGGGGTTATGGGTCAGGTCGTGGACCAGACGAACCGACAATCCGCTAAATTTCCAGTGGAATAATCAAGGTTTAGCCTTCCTTCGAGTTCACCTAGGTAATAACAACAACTACAATCAACAAAACTGGAAAAATTGCAAAGACAAACTTGCCAAAACACTAGCCTGCTGGAAACATATTTTCTTTAATCTGTCCCTCAAAGGGAAAGTTTTAATTGCTAATCAGTTAGCTGCCACTAAAATCTTTCACTGTCTTGCCGTCCTCCCATGTCCTGAAAATAACCTACGTGAACTCCAAGGCTTGCTTGTCGATTTCGTCTGGTCCAACAAACGACACCTACTTAAAAAACGGACACTCTTTCAGAGCTGCGACAAAGGTGGGCTAGGTCTAGCTTGTCTCCAGGCACGCAGCCTCACTTTCAGATTCAAACTTCTTCAGAGGTATTTCCTTTCAAACCCCCACCCCTGTTTTACGTTAATGGATTGCAATTTACATAAATACAAACGTCTCAACCTCAGCTATCAACTTTTCCTTTGGATCTAGACCTAAATTCTTTACTAGTCTTCCCCTTTTCTACAGTGAAACACTGCGTGCCTGGAAAAAATCGGGCTCGAATCGAATTACCCACAAATTCAGTCAACCATATCATCAATCTACCAATCATTTATCCGCCCTCGTTAACCCCTTGCCGGACGGTGCGGCTGCAAGACTCTGGGCGGGCGGCACTCACTTCATCAAGCAACTCCTCAACTTCAACACCGGAAAGTGGCTTCCGGCTAAAGACATCCATCTGGTCCCTTCCTGCATCCGTCCTCCTTCTGTTCGTCTTTTTCAACGGGATATTTCTCGCCTGCACCACACCATATCATCTTCCTTCCCAGAACTTTTCAATCTCGACGGTCTTTTTCAACATGTCTCACCACTCGAAGATCTTCCCACTCGCCCCTTTTCGCCGAGCTGTGTCTTCATCGACAAGGACACAGATGTGTCCTCACTCTCATCAAAATCGCTTTATCTTCTCTTCAACCAGAAAATCAACGACAACTCTTCTCCAACTTTAACACCCTGGCATGACCGTGGCTACTTTCCGTTTTCTCTTCACATCCCCTGAGAGCAATTTACCAGCCGCCAACATCCAAGAAAGGGACGTCCAATATAAGCTTCACAACGTTCTGCCCTCTCTTCCAGTCTTACATCACCTCAACTCCAACATCTCTTCTGACTGTGGGTGGTGCGGCGAGAGAGGAACCATCACATATTTTTATTACTTGCCCATCTATACAACCAGCTCTCAACCTTCTTCACAGCCTCATCAGTCGTCTTCTTCCAAACCTTCAACTAAATTTTGACATTTACTGGACTCTCGTTCCGCCTGCTCAGAGTCGAAACAAAGGGCTGTCCGCCTGGCAAATTATCTTAGCGTCAGCCTAAAAACGTCATTTACTGGCTTTATCGTACCTCAAACCCCTCGACCCCTTATTAGTTTGGCAATACCGGGTTGAAAAACAAAATCATCTTGGAATTCAATTATCATAAGCTGAATAACTCCATTCCACTTTTTCTCACAAATTGGTCAATTAATAACACTCTTTTCGATTACAGTAATGATCGAATGATATGGTTGATTTGAATTACCGCGTTTTATTAAATTTTTATTGTTCTCTATAATCATTCATTTTACCCTTTGTGTCTTATCCCTAGGTTGACGGGCTTGAGCAGGTCTCGTCGCTTCCCAGACGAGCCGTGGTGTTTTTTCGCCGCCCAATCCCGCCACCTATCCTGCATGGGGACTGGCAGTGGGCACTTTGTGCCCACACCAGACGCTATGAACCCATGCCCCTCCCCGGCTCCCCCTTCCTTTCTCCTCCTCCTCCCTCCCAAGACAAGGATATCGACAATGTTAAAAATGTACTTTATTGTCAACTCCCTTTTTCCCCTCCTCTTATGCCTTGTTGCTACCCTTTGGAAGGACTTGGGGCATCCAGCTTCCGAAGGTGGCAACTTGGCCTTTGCGGCATTTCTAGTTAAGGTTTTTGTTTCTGGTTTTCAGTGTATTAATTCACTACTATTTAGGATACTGAATGTGTTTCTTTACAATTCTTTTAATTTTGTATATGTCTGTATAATATGCTGTTTTTTCAGGAAATTTGAAATAAAGTTCTCCTTTAAAAAGTAAAAAAAAAAGTATTTATTTATTTATTTATTTATTTATTTATTTATTTATTTATTTATTTATTTATTTATTTATTTTTTATTTTTTTTCATGAATGTGGAGTTATACGACTCCGTTTATTCAGTAACCTTCAATACAAATTTCACATAACATACTCAAAACAATAAGTACTCAAATTATTAAAGGTTGTATCTAAAAACAAAATTTGCAATGGTATAATACATTTAAAAATAATGAGTAGAGATCAAATAAAGATGGAAATATGAAAACAAAAATTAGAGGCTAAAAATAACTTGGTCACCCTTTTCCCAATGAACACAAAGCAGAATTACGTGTATAGTAATTTACAAAAAACTCTTTACTTAACCTTTCCTTTTTCAGTAGAGAAACAGTTTCAGGGTTTGTTTAAATCTGGCAATGATATTGATTTCGTTTAAACTACTATTGAAAACCTTTTCACACCTAATATTCCAAATTTGGCGAAGCATTTACATACAATTACTGCCGAGACTCCTTTAAGTTATAACCAAGTATTCTGTCGGAATCAGTCAGATATAGAAACTTATTGCCCGTGAATTGTCTTAGAAGTTGTTCAATATAGACCCATGCATCCATAGTGCGACTACAATAACAAACAGGTGTTCATGAGATTCATTCTCAGTTTCACAAAGTGGACAGATTACATTATCAACTATACCAATCTTATATAACAGATCTTTAGTGGCATGAACACGAAACCTTAGTTTGTATAAAAATTGTTTGTCTTCATGATCCATGAGAGGATTTTTCCATATATTATCCCAAACTTTATACCATTCTAGATTAAAACTGAGGTGAAGGATTTCTTGCCACTTTTTGAATCTTAGGGGTGGTGAATTTCTCAAAATAATGTGTCTGTAAATAGATTTGGTGCTAGTGTCATTGATGAAAAGGATGGAATCATTTTTCTGATCCTCCATTATTAAACAGTTGCTGACTTGACTAGGTGGCCCTTGTCTTTTTTCCTTAATTAAGGAAAAGTCAATATGATTTTTGATTCTGCTTACCATTCTCCCCGCATTAATATTCTTAATATTACAAATACTAGCAATTTCTTTAAAAGTAATTAATTCACCATGACGGCTAATATCCTTAATATAATGAAAACCATTAGACTTAAGCGTAGGGCTCTCTAGGACTGAATTGTCAATAGTAGCTTTGGAGTTATTCCATAAGGGAACCTCACCACATTCAAGCAAAGAAGAAAAATTACACTCTAATCTCCCTCCGGCTTTTTGAAAGGCAGAAATTACATCTATATAAAAAATTGTAGTTTTCAAAGGTTTTTTTACATTAGCAAAATATACCATTCTAAGTGGTTAGCTCCACTAGCTTTACTTATCCAATAATCAAAAAGGATTTTCCATTTACCATTTTCACGAGAATAACGAGATAACCATTGTAGCTTTAAGCTCATTAACTTACAATTTATATCGATGAGGCCCATCCCTCCTAATCCTTTAGGACCTGTGATAGTGTCTTTTTTTATTTTATCTCTTTTTATCCCAAAAGAATTTCCAGATCATGTTGCTCATTTTCTTAGTTAGATCATCTGGGCAAGAGATTACACTGCCAAGATAATTAATACCAGCCCCTACAAGAGTATTGACAATAACAACTTTCCCGTTAAGTGTTAAATTGCGTTTGGACCATTTGTCAAGTGTACATTGCATTTTACTAATTCTGGGATTCCAATTATCAGCAGGCTCCACCGCATTACCAACAATGATACCTAGAATTTTTAACTTATTGTCCCAACTAAAATTACAAGGTTTATCTTTTCTGTCTTTCCAATTCCCCAACCACAGACCTTTAGATTTATCAACATTAATTTTAGAGCCACTGCCTCTACAATATGTCTCAAGAATATCACTAATAACACTAAAATCATTATTACTACTCACAAAGAGACTAGTGTCATCAGCATGTTGAATTAATCGAATACTGCATTCTCCTCTTGGGCAAGCTATACCTTTAAGATTAATATTATTTCTAATTAAAACTGCGAGACCTTCAGCACATATAGCATACAAAAGTGGAGATAATGGACAACCTTGTCTTATTCCTCCTTTACTTGAATAGGGGAACCGATATAATTATTGATAATGATATGACTACTAGGGTTACTGTACAAAAGCTTAATCCACTTAATGAGGCTAGGAGGAACATTCATTTTATACATAACAGTAAACATATAATTCCAGTTAATACGGTCAAAAGCCTTCTCTTGATCAACGCTAATTAAAAGCAGCATCAAGATTCTCCCAATTGGCATAGTCAATAATGTCACGAAGAAGCATAAGGTTATCATGTATCTTCCTCCCGATAACCCCACAGGTTTGTTCCTCTCCAACGAGAAAAGGCATGATAGTTTTCAATCTATTAGTGATGACCTTAGAAAGAATTTTATAATCAACATTCAGTAAACTAATAGGTCTCAGTTTTTTAATTCATGTCTGTTGCCCGAATTTTTGTAAATAGAGTTTAATAATAGCACTGTTCATCGACTGACAAAGGAAGCCCGATTGGAAACAGTAATTAAAAACTTCTAAAATATCAGAACCGATGGTTTCCCAAAGGTTTGATAGAACTCAACAGTTAAACCGTCCAGACCTGGGGATTTATTTTTATTCATCTGAGAAAGAGCAATTTTGACTTCTTCTTCAGTGATCTCCTTCTCAAGATTAGAATATTTGTCGTAAGGAATTTCTTTATCTTCAATATTGGTAATTATTTCATTCAGATGAAATATGGAAATGTCTTCTGAATTGTACAAATTACCATAAAAGTATTGGCGCATTTAAACATATCATCAATATTATCAACCATTTTACCTTCAACATTGAGAAGTTTGTCCATTTTAGTACTGTTAACTTGTTTTTTCTCTAATTGCAGGAAAAATTTAGAAGGTTTTTCACCCTCAACTTTCATGATGTTACGGGTTCTGATTTGAGCCTTTTTCCCATTCGTTAATTTCATACTTTTTCATTTGAGTTTCTAAGTCTTTGATATCTTCAGGCTCGGCACCTTCCGGGCTACTAATTAAATCGTTATAGCGTCTTTGGAGATCATTTTGTTGTTGTTTAAGTTTCCAACTTTTTTCTTTACCGTACTCTTTAATAATCTCTTTAATTCTAATTTTACCCCATTCCCACCAATCGGCCAAGAAATCGTAACAATCTTTCTGACCATGCCAAAATTTCCAACAAATATCGATTCTAAAAACGCAATCTTCATCGTTAAGGAGACTGTTGTTACATATCCATCTACCCTGCCCATGAAGGGTGTGAGAGTCTTTTAAGGAGACAATATAATGATCTGATAACCCCAAAGGGTTAACGCCAACATCAATAATATTATTCAGGATTGCTGGAGAAATAAATAAGTAATCAATTCTGCTCGCTTGTTTGGTGGCTTTATGATAACGTGTGTACCCGGGATCTTCAGGGTAAGTAGTACGCCATACATCATAGATCTTTTTCATTAAGAACATTTCTGAGAATTGTTTTGCTCACATCTTTAGTTTTTCACTGTCAATATTACAGTTAAAGTCTCCTCCAACAATCCAATCATTTTCGTTATCGATACAATCAACCAGATTGTCAAAAATTTGGATCTGGCAGAAATCTCATTAGGAGCATACACAGAGGCTATATTGATATAATTATTCCTAATTTGAGTTCTGCTTTAACCCATCGGCCTTCGTCATCTTTATCAACATTGCAAAGATCTAAACCCGACTTGTAGGAGGTGAGTATAGCAACCCCTTTAGATTGCCGACTACCATGGCTAAAATACATTTTACCATTCCACTGTTCATGCCACTCAACTTCATCATTATACTCACTGTGAGTTTCTTGGATAAGAATTAAGCTAAATTTTCTACGTTCTAGATAATCAAAGAGAACTTTACGTTTTAAATTGTTTCTTAGGCCGTTGATGTTGACCGAGGCTACAGATAGAAAAACCATGATGCAAAGACAAAAAGTAATTTGTAAGTTCCTCATAAACCCAGTGAATGGAATGAAAACTTATCTATTTTGATCGTCCTCTGCCCCTTCCTTTATTGGTCGTGTAGTCATGTTGGATAGAGGCGTTAGGCTTCATCTGGCTTCCTTGGTTCTTTTCGCGCTGGCCGGACTGGCCATGGTCCGTTTTGGATTGGGCAGTCTGTTCACAATCAGGCCGAGTGTTCTTGCATTTCTTGGTTTGGCTTGTCTGGCTTGTCTCGTGATGGCTGGTCTGGCTTGAGTCGGGCTTATGAGACTGACTGGACTGACTTGGCTTGGACTGTGCAGATTGGCTTAACTTAGATTTGCTGGATTGACTGTTTTGCTCGTGTGACCTACATGGCTAGATTGACTGATTTGTCAGGGTTTGTCAGGTTTGTTAGATGCGACTGGTGGCGACGTGGCTTCTTCGTTAGTTTTCCTTTCCCATGAA
>CM055830.1:3274996-3372496 GCA_029582265.1 Zoroaster sp. YZ-2022 | reverse complement strand
TCCTAAAATGTGTGAAAATGGTGCTAATTTGTTTCCAAGCGTAGGGCCTTTTCTAAAATTGATGTTTTCAGTGTGGGCGTTTTAACTAATAGGGGGTGGTTTCCATTAGGATGAGAATAACTCAACGTGCGTCTGGACTATCCACATTACATTGAAAAACAAAAATGTTTTTGTCTTTTAGTTTTATTAACAGTTTTAAGGTTTCTAATAATTTAAAGTTTTTTGAATATTTTGTATTTAGCATTGGTTGCTATGGGAGTTTATTTAGTGGGGTGCACCCCTAGGTGTCTGCCGACTAGAAGATCAATAACTATAGTTTGGAACTTGTTTGAATATATCTTATATTTTAATTTAAGGAATTGCACACCATAGGTAAAATATTTATGAATGCATCGGATTCCATACTTCATAAGAATCGAGAGATATGTACACCAACTAGCCTATGAAAGTTTCATCTCATTTCAGCGTCATTAACAAGAAAATAATTTGTTTGAATTCATTGTAATGTGGAAAATGGATCAACACCTTGATTCATTGTAATACATTTCACGTTTGAATAATAACAGCATGTCAGTTCGAATAATCAAGTGAGTTTTTGATTATAATTGAGTCATTTTGTAATCGTATAATTACCAAAGTGTACACTCCATCTACGGAGAACTTTAGTTAATGTCGTTTGTCTCTCAGGTTTGTTTGTGCGTTACATTTGTTTTAAGTAATTTTCTTTAATTTGGTGTAAATTTGTTTTCTTGTAGACTTCAGGTGTTAAACCAGAGTAAACCTGTTGTTTTTCAATAGAAACCGAAAGCATTTCTTCTTTTTCCTGTTGCTAATGACCTCACTGCGTGTATCCTATTCCAATACGATGAACGTGGATCTTGTTCCTGTCCAAGGAAGGCAGTGAGGCCTATATACGTTTTCCTGTGGTGTTATGTATATTATAATACAATATGGTGTTTGTTTGTTCAAGGAATTGTCGCTTTGTAAAACCTGGTCAATGGATGATAATCAACATACCATGTACGATTACCAAGTATTCAGTCTCCTTATAAAGCCCCTTATGCTGCATCGTCAGAATGTGGGTTCGAATCCTGGCCGCGACCATGGTAATTGTGTCCTTCAGCAAGACACTTCACTGTACAGTGTTCCACTTCACCCAGGAGTATAAATGGGTACCTGTGAGGGTTGTGGTTGAAAAAGCTTCCGATGCGCTGCGGTAGCTCAATGATATTGGCCCAATGACCAGGGATAATAATGTAAAAGCGCCTTGAATCTTTTTAGCAATTTGGCGCTCTATAAATCCAGTTATATTTATTATTAGTAGTAGTAGTAGCTTTGCATAAAATGCATTGATACCTTGCTTGAAGGTGTAAAATGTAGAAGTTTTTCTAATACTTTGAGACAAAGCTTTCCACATGGGCACAATAAGTTGAAAGTAGAATAGTTTGTGGGACTCTGTGTTTCACTTTTCAATAATCAGATCATCTTCAACTGACCTTGTATGCTGCTCAGAATTTTCATTAAATCTAATGAACTTTTTAACATTAAGGTCAATGTCACCTTTAGAACATTCATAGAAAAAATAGATCTAAAATACTCTCTTCTATAAGATAAAGGCATGCGATTGAGAAGTGCAAGCCTTTCATGGTAATCACAATCTGTGTAATGTAATATTAATTTTGTGGGTTGTCGTTGAACACATTCCAAACGTTGCATATTGCACTTGGAGGTGCCACTCCATAAAGGACTGGCATAATCTAAGTCAGAGGGGATCAAGGCAGTGTACAAGGTTTTAGTAACATTGGTGAGGGCACTGTATCCCACACCACGTTTAATCATACCCAGTTTGCGATTACCTTTAGAAACAATACTGGAAATATGATCGTTCCATTTTAAAACACTCTTGATCTCAACACCTAGATATTTGATACTATATTGGTTCTACAGGGCGAGATACCGTTCATATTATAATCATAAAGCACAGGATTGCGTTTTCGTGTGATAGAAATAATTTGACACTTGGAAGTATGAAAACAAAGATCCCAGGTTTTGCTCCATTTAAATAGAGCATCAATGTCATCATGGAGAAGCTTACAATCATTAACATTGTTTTTAGCGACATCATGCTTTTAGCGACATCAGCAAACATAGCTACAGTGGAGTTCTGGGCAACGCTGGGCATGTCGTTAATAATGTACAAGAGGAAAAGAAAGGGTCTAAGGATAGACCCCCAGGGGACCCCCGAGATAACAGGTAACCAATCAGAGTATGAACCTTCCAAGACGGTGCGTTGCTGTCTGTTGGAGAAATAAACCTGGAATCTTCATCGTTGGTGAATACCATAGGGCTTTAATTTATGTAAGAGTAATTGGTGGGAAACACTGTCATAAGCTTTGGAGAAATCTAGATTAATGAGGTCAACTTGCCCAGCCTTGTCCAGAACTCTGCTGACTCTGTTAAACACAGTAAGGAGCTGAGAAACTGTAGATCGTCCTCTAACAAATCCATGCTGTAAATCATAAATATAATCATTTAACTGAGGAAAAATCACATTACATCTTAACCTCTCAAGAACTTAACCTCTCAAGAATCCTGCTAGGGATACAAAGTAAAGAAATTGGTCGGTAGTTTGCCACATTGTGTTTATCGCCCTTTTTAAAGACGGGAACGACATTGGCCTTAAGCCAATCCTCGGGAAACTGGCCGATGGTCAGAGAAATATTATAAATAAAGGGTGCACTAAGTTGTTCAGCGCAATTCTTGAGAACAAGTTGGCATTCTCCTGACGACGGGCAGAGCATACTGTCCGAAACGTTGAGTCAACCGGTTCCTTCGGAACCACACACATGCTCAAAAGAGAGATTTATTCATCACATGGTGTCACCGCAAACCTTTCAGTTTATTGTTCTTCCACCATGCAAACCTTACTTAGCATGTAGTAAGCAATGGTGTTGGAAGTCGAAGTCGGACAGAAATCGTACTTGCAATAATCTCTTCAGAAATCCAGCCAAAATGAGAAATCTCGAAAAACAAATTATCACAGTTCTATATACATCCCTTGAAATAGGTCTGTTTTAGGCAGTGGCTTAGTTGTTGGGGGGGGGGGGGTTCAGGGGCGGCCACCCCAACTTATTGGTCAAATAGTGTAGGCCTCTGTCTGCTCTGAGGGTCGGTTTATTGAAATTTTGTGTCGATAAATTCGTCCCTAATTTGCCATAGTGACCAATCCCGAATTAAGTTGGCATAGTGACCAATGCGGTATTGGTCACTTTTCCAAAATTAGCCAGTAAGAGCATTCGTCATTTGAATGCATGCTCTATTTCCAAAACTATAAGGAATACATGCATGTGGATTAGATACAACGGTAGGTCTCTTCCTGAATGTACTAATGGGAGGGAAAACTATTTGGTCACTGTGGCAAATTAGGGACGAATTTACCCCCAAATAAAATGTTTTGCCCCCACTCCTGGCTACCCCACTCGTCTCAGGGGCCATTGTTTTAGTAAAAATTACTGAAATAATTTCCAAAATAAATTTCAGTTAATCGAAGACAGAAATTCCACGTTGGAATGAATACGAACAGCCTGAATGCGTTTTCACTATTTTCTTGTTAATGACACAATGAAAACAACAATCTGACGAGGAGTTGTCATAGCCGGGTAGTTTATTAGTGCAATGTAGTTGTATTCTGGTGGCTGAGTCATCAGAATGTGGGTTCGAATCCGTGGTGCTTGTGTCCTTGTGTCCAAGATTACTTTACAATAATTGCTTCTCTCCACCCAGTAAGATGGGTACCTGCGAGGACAGATTGGTTGTTGTTGAGTTGCATACCTCTCAGGGAACTGAGATGGTATTAGAAATGATATATGCGCCTGTCTTGAGAACCGTGACAGTTTGGTGGATACGTGTGCTACATTAGTACACAATTGTTATTAGAGTCAATCCAATCCAAGTCCATCGGCCTCTATTCATTAAGCATGTTTTTATATATAGATAATTAAAATAAATATAAATTCTAGGAATTCGCATTAACAAATGAAATTTGTTCATAGAGAGTTCTAACTGTAGAGGCTTTTGGACTCAATGTGTTGGTTACGAGCTTAGCGGTTATGAGCTTAGTTTTAGCTTACTTCATTGTGTCGTTAACGAGAAAATAGCGTAAAACTGCATTTCGTTTTCATTCTATTGTGGAAACTTTCGTTTCATGAAATCGAACCTTTATTTGGGAAATACAGAAATATTTCAAGGGATGTTGTTATACTATCATCAACTTTACACCAAGTAAGTTTGTATTTTTCGGTAATCTGTTAACTGAGTTGAAAGCCATGGTACTGCTAAGGACACTACTCCTCAAATGTAACTGACACAATGTGACATGATCTGTTCTACAGATCCGGTATCAGGAAGCAGCTGAACTATTTCCTTGTAGTGAACCTCGTATGGAATAATGATATTAACATGTTGTATTATGGTGTGGCGTATTTCATTGTTGTATCGCCAAAGTTTCCTCACTATATACGTGTGGGTTCAATAGATCAAACACAGGCAGAGAAACAGTTCATCCGTTTCCTTCTTGGACGCACAAACAAATCCTAGGATTCAGAGCTATGAGAGCCGGTAGGTAAGTTTTCAAAACCTTTCCGCCAAATTTTCCCAACATACAAAAATATTCCCCAAACTTTTTAACATTTTACTGAAAATGTATTTATTTTTAATCCAATGTTTTAAACCACAACAATTATTACTCGAGAGGGGGATGGATAACAACGAGGTGAGTTTCAGTCGTTAGAAATGGATATTTTACTCACATTTGACATTATATATTTACATGATTGGCGGTAGACCCATTGTCTTGTAGTTGCTAATCTACTGATATTGTTTGTTTGTTTAATAAAGAAGGTCGCTTTGTAGTTAAACCTCATGTTAAATTCAATTCAGCGGATGATAATATACCACAAGTATTCCACTACCAAGTGATAGTCTCTATAACCATTAATAGTTTTGACATTTTAATGACAATTTCCGAAATTATAATTTTTTTTGTATTGGAGCATCGTTATTTTACGTAAAGAATGGGAAACAAATGCTTTAAAATAACAATTATTTCTACAAAATCATGGTTTTACAGTAAATTGTTATCAAAATTAATTAACGGCGAGTCCCTAATTATCTGAAATTCTCATTTCAAAGTATTTTTTTCTTTTCTAAAAGGAAATTATCACTATTCCAATGAAAACGAAACATTTTGGGTAAATATGGGAGATATATATTTAGGAGTCAATAAAATGTTGTTTCAATCTTTGGGTATTTTCATGTTGAGAAGCAGAGATGCATTGATTTAATTTTGTCCTGCGGCGACGTGTGTATAGCACTGCATACTCAGTGCTTTCCGAGTGTCTGTGGAAAAATACTTCACAGGTGGCTCGGGCGGTATTCAAACCCACGACCTCCTACTTAATAGTGCAGACGTCTTAACCTCTCGACCACCGAGCTTGCCCGATGTCGATTGGCCGGCTAGAATCCTATATAGCAGCGGGTGCGGCGATATTTATAGTTTGATGAATTTCTTGCGTTGGGTGATAAACAATTGATATAAATTTTGCCCTACACCGACGTGTGTATAGCACTGTATTATTCGGTGCTTTCCGAGTGTCTGTGAAAAAAACTTCACAGGTGATTCGGGCGGGATTCAAACCCAAGCCCTCATGCTTACTAGTGCAAATGTCTTAACCTCTCGGCCACCGATCTTGCCCAATGACGGTTGGCTGGCTTGATCTTGCTGGTTGTTGGATGTTTATCTCCCGACGCAAGAATTTCAGTGAATCTACAAGCAGAGATGTAGTTGAGTATTTTTTCATGAGTACGAGTACGAGTACGAGTATTTTTTCATGAGCACAAGTACTCATAAAAATTTAACAAAAATTGCGAGTACGAGAACAATTATTTTGTCATGTGTACGAGTATGTTGTCATGTGTTTAATTACGAATTCTTGAAAATGTATAGGTCTGATTCAAAATACATTTATGCTTCCATGCGGCTACATGATGCATGCATGTGAATATATGTATTCGATTACCATGCCAGGATCATTACTAAAGTCATAGCACTGATGCTCATACATACATGCCAGCACATTTTCCTTCCAGCCTCGGTTTGGACTTGTGTACTCGTATAGTACTAATAGTCCAGCGGAGAAGTCAAACATCTTGTAAATTGTGGCAAAAGCGTGAAACTTGTCAGACGTTATAATTCATACCAAACCATATGTAATGTAATTATAAAAAAATGATTATAATGCTATCTCTGATTTTGGGCTGTGGCATGGTGCCTTGCCGGCCGTTTTTACTGAAAATGTAAGCCGTGGATACGTACGGCTATGGACGATCTCTATAGAAGTAGTATAAATGAGGCTAGAATGGACCTAGTTGCAAGAAAAGCCCATGATGTGAAAAACACTCCACCAACACAATGTTCCTGGCCTCTCCAACATCTGACCTTTTTTATGTAACGGTTCAGAGCAAGAGCAGGCCTATGTTCATAAACTATAGTACTAGTCAAGCCAACGTTACGCTGTATGAACTTTTGACCCCATCGTGAATATGTATATACACGTCATCTCATAATACGTGTATTTAATTGGCTGAAATAATGACAGGATAGCATGTCAATGATTCGTTCAGTGCAAACTAAGCATCAGAGCTTCAGCAGAGACGACATAAACTCACGTGACCTTTCTACACAACATGCACAAGGAAATAATCGAGATCAACATTAGCCCATAGAAGTAAACGTCAAGTTTGATCATGGAGTAGTTGATTTTGGAATGCCGACCCACTACGATTTGATGACAGCAATTTGGGTAAGTATTAAATGATAAGTTGTACAAAATCGAAGATACAAAATGTGTAGCCATAGGATATGCTGCATACTCCATGCAGCTTCACTTTCCTTTAAGAAAGATCAATCAAATGACTGAACATGTGACTAGATGTGTTTCTATATGTGACCATTAAGTTGTTGTACAGTACACAGAGTCAGTATACGGGGAAACGCTTATGTCTGTTCTGTGATCTTCGGTCTATGTTGGAACGACGCACAATTTAAAGAAGCGCGCAAAATACAAAAAGAACCATAGAGGGAGCTTAATTATAACACAGCACTTTTTAGTAACCGTGATATCTATATTGTTGACACACCCCCGGAGTGCCATGGTCATGGAGTGCCATGGTCGTGCGGTTTAGTGCATCGGATCTGTGTTCTGATGGCTGAGTCGTCAGAATGTGGGTTCGAATCCCAACCGCGACCATGGTGCTTGTGTCCTTGAGCAAGACACTTTACCATAATTGCTTCTCTCCACCTAGGGGTAAATGGGTACCTGTGAGGGCAGCGTTGGTTGTTGTGTTTGATTAGCCCTATATGTGATGTAATGTCAGCAATTGAGCTGTATACTCCCAGGGAGCTGAGATGGTTTCAGGAATGATTTATGAGCCTGATGAGCAGGGGTAATAATTGTAATGCGCCTTGAGCACCAGTTTGGTGGATATGTGCGCTATATAAGTCCACATTATTATTTATTATTATCCCGCATTTTGTGGTGCGATGTCCTAGCCAAATTCAAAGCGGTCAACGTGGGAGGAGATATGGGGTGGGGGGGGGGGGGTCGGTGTGCCAACAGTTCTGATCTTGGTGTCTCGTACATGAGTATAGGGCCACCGGACACCATTACAACAGCAACTGTTTGATTGTTCTCTCTCGTACACTCTAAAAAACAAAACGAAATGCTGATTATAGCACCTCAAGTGCTAATTTTAGCACTTTTTAGGAGCTTGTGTAGTGACTGCACAAGAGGTGCTATATTCAGCACTTCGTTTTTTATTTAGGCCAACAAGCAGTATTTGTCAGGTTTGTTTGGAACCTAATAATAAATAATACAAAAGACTGCAGTCTTATATAGCGCAAATTCATCATCAACTGATTAATCTGCCACCTGCTAACTTTAGCTTGGGCATCCCTCATGCTTTTTCTCTTGGGTAGTTTTCAAATACAATATCAATCAACCCGCTCAGTACAAATTTCAGAAGCACTTTACAGTAAATAATGTTTATTTAATATTGTGACACTAGGACCTAAAATGTGTATTTCAATTTAATAAAAGAAATTACACGGGATCTTAATTTACATATGCGTACAAGTTTTTCTACTTAAATATTCATTTTCCCACCCATCTAAAATATTATTTATGTAATCCTTATTTTTATCATTTTAAATATTTATTTGTGTTTTATCGAATGGTTCGTTTTTCAAATGGTTCGTTCATGAATTTTCTGAAGCACATTACGTTTGATCAATATGGCGTGATTGTAATAATGTTGGTGTTCCAAAATATGGTTTAGAGTAACAATGGTACAATAAGATTTGCCCACACCAGTAACATTTTGGGTCATTCCATGCCAAATCATGACATAACTTCATGAAATATTTTCAGTGACCGACTCAGATTTTTCTGATTTCTTTTTCAACATACCTCTATATGGGAGAGTAATGAACACATAACAAACTTATGATCCCAACTCTAAGTCATTTCCGAGATATGCGCCCCTGAAAAGTATAGCCACGCCCCCTTTTCTCCCTCCAAGTTGTGTCGGTGATTTTTGGGGGAGTTTCAGAAGCCTATATTTCAAAACTGGGTGAAGATATTTTGCTGTAAATTGTTATACAGAGTGAATGACACCCAATCTACTGCTAGAATGTCATGTCAAAATTAGTATATAACTTTTTTTCAAATTAGGGGTCCTTTAAAATCTACAATTGAGTCAATGTAGATTACTTTTTGCCATTTTTGGGCCCCTGTGGTGACCACACAACTGGTCAGATTGCTTTTAGATTTTATATGCGTACACACTAGGTGGATATGTCTGCCCATAAACAAGGATGGATCAATCATACCTTCACTGGAGGTTTGGTGGGGGTCTGAAGATAAGTTCGCAGAAATTTAAAAAAAAACAAAAAAAAAACACCTCCGTCTTATGGATGGTTGACCAGGTGGACTACTACCCATGTAACTGAAACTTTTACATCTTAAAATATTATATCCTATCTATTTATGTAAGAAAATTCAGTTTCTTTTCTCCTTTATGATCAGAAGATATTTTCAAATAATTGGTATTTTGTTCAATATACGTATACAATGTACACTCTATGTACAGTATAGGTACTGTATGTACATGTATGCATGCCCCAAACACTTATGATTTTTTTTAAAGTACCGTATTACACCATCAAATTATCTTCATCAAATTAATGTATCCAAAGAGAAGGGGGGGTCCGTGGCCCCCTTGAAATTTTTGACTAAACTGCCCCCAAAAACAATTTTAAAAAAATGAATAAATGAATAAATGAATAAATGAATAAATGAATAAATGAATAAATGAATAAATGAATAAATGAATAAATAAATAAATGAATAAATGAATAAATGAATAAATGAATAAATGAAAGAACTGCATCATGAACTACTTACAATATTTGCAACTTGGCCCAGAAATTGTTGATATTGCATTAGGGAGTGCATAAAATCAAAACATTTCCAAGACCCTTAAGCAGGCCCCAGACCCCCTGCCATGAATGAGGTCTTTGTGCTCGCAGGTCCGCCCCTCCCCAAATCAGTTGTTCCTAGATATCTGCCCTTGATGGTACGTGTTTGGGGTATGCATGTATTGTACACAGTACTGCATATTAAAGCAAATTACCCATTACATGAAAATATCGTTTGACCATGAAGGAGAAAAGATACCAAACTGAATGTTCTTAATGCATGCATAGACATGATGGGGGTAGGAAAAAACTCTTTCTTTTCCGCCTGGCGTCGTTACCCCATCTTTTGCAGTGGTCCAGTAAAGAGGTTCTACCTTGTTTCTGGACTAGGCGAAGGTCTGCCAGTTTTTCCCCTTTTCCTTTTCCTCTCCTTCTTGTATTTCTTTCTGTCTCTTCTCAGTAGTCTAGACCCTACCGATCCTTGATACTTGCCCAGGGCCCTCCATGGATCATCTGAACTCCGCCTCTCCGAAGGGTACCGGAAATAAACATGTTGCAGGTCATGGCCGCCTGGTAGTACAGGATCCCGAACTCAGTGGTAATGCTCTGAGAGGCTGATCTATCAACAGGTGTAAAATGTCGAGGTGGTTGTACTGCCATGGACATGCATGGATTGGTGGTCCGTGCAGCCACTTTCGGTTGCATTCCTGAGGCCATCGGGGTGACATTGTTACGACAATGTGTTCGTACGAGTTCCTTTGGTTCCTCTGATTGTTTTGGGCCAGTTTCAAACTCTAGACTAGCTGAGACTCTTTGCTTATATTAATGCAAACATGACTACACAATCAAATAATAAAGAAACCTTACCTGCTCGCGCAAACCCACCTCCCTGTGCGCAGCGTTCAAAGCCGCTTGGTATTGCTTTTTCCAATATCAGGGGTTTTCATTCCAACTTCACTTATGTTCAGTCTTTTGTTCTTAACAACTCACCTGATTTGCTTGCTCTATCTGAGAGCAGACTGAATTGTGACATTTCCTCTGATTCTTTTAAGTTACCGGGATATATCTTTCATCGCTTTGATCACCCTCCATCACATGGTCTGGGTGTCTATGTTAAAGAAACTCTTCCCTTAGCCCGTGAAAGCACTTTGGAATGTAACAATCACGAATACATGTGCTTTCGGCTCTCGCTTCTCCATTCCACTACCTACCTGTTTTTTCTGTATCGTTCACTTTCGTCATCATACTGCGCAGTGCTAGATGCCATCTCTGATAGCATTGATTCTGCTATTTCTCAGCACCCTTCTGCTCAAGTCATGGTATTTGGTGACTTCAATGTTCACCACAAGGAGTGGGTGATTCATTCTCGTAATATTGACATTCCTGGTATTGCAACACATAATTTTTCCATCTCCCAAGATCTTACTCAGATCGTTTCATCCCCTACTCATATTCCGGATCGTGCTTCCGATGGTAGGTACCTGCTGGATCTCTTCTTGTGTTCTAACCCAGATGACTGTGTTGCCAAGGTCTTGCCTCTAATTGGTAACTCGGATCACTCAATTGTCTCTGTTTCCGTTTCATATTCTTCAGCCTTTTCATCGTACCGTTTTTCAGTTTGGAAAGGCTGACTGGGATGGTTTTCGATGTTTTCTTGCTGATGTGCCCTGGTCATCGGTTTTAAGTCTTGGTCCTGATTTGGCAGCAGACGAGTTATTCCAATGGATTAACCTTGGTATGGAGATTTACATCCCCTCACGTACCTACCAGATTGGGGCCCATTCTCAACCTTGGTACACTACAGCCTGTGCTGCAGCAATTGCCCATCGTAACCATTTGTTTAAAAGAAGTATCATCTTTCAGGAACTTTGGATAGTAAGCGTCTTTTCCATGAAGCTCAAAATCGATATATAAGAGTTTTAGAGGATGCTAAGCAGCAATATGCAAACTCTGTTGCTGGTTCCATTTCAACGCAGCGGCTTGGTTCCAGGGACTTTTGGCGGATTGCTAATAGTGTACTTAACCGCAACAAGTCCTCCATTCCTCCTCTCTTTCATGGACCCGAAGTTCTTACTTCTCCTCAAGATAAGGCAAACCTTTTTGCTGACAACTTTGTATTCAACTCCACACTTAATGATGAGGGGCATCCACTTCCTGCCTTTCCATCCCGTACAGCCACTGTAGTATCAAAGCCTCTTATCACCCCAAAGAAGATTGCCCGACTATTCATTCCTTAGATGCCTCCAAGGCTACTGGCCCTGACGGAATCCCTGTAATTGTTCTGAAAATGTGTTCCCCAGCTATTCAATATGTGCTTGGCAGTCTCCGTGTTTCCTTCATCTTGGAAAGTGGTATCCGTTGTCCCTGTCTTTAAGGGTGCTGGTGAGCGTTCTCAATCTACTAATTACCATCCTATTAGTCTGCTTCCTTTAATAAGTAAGATCTTTGAATGCTTTATCAACCAACAGCTCCTTGGATACCTGGAGGACAATGACCTTCTAACTGACTGCCAGTACGGGTTTCGTCATTCCCGCTCAACCGGTGATCTGCTTTCCCTAATTACCGATCATTTTAATGGGGTATTAGATCGCAGGGGTGAGGCTGGTGTTGTAGCATTGGACATCTCAAAGGCCTTCAACAAGGTATGGCATTCTGGCCTACTCCACAAGCTTCAGTCATATGGTGTGTCAGGCAGAATGTTATCCATAATCTCTGCTTTCCTTTCTAACCGCAAGCCGAATGTTGTCCTTGAGGGTCAATCTTCTCCTACGCGTTCTATCAATTCCAGTGTTCCACAAGGCTCTATACTTGGTCCTACTCTCTTTCTTATCTACATTAACGGTTTGCCCGATAAAGTTTTGTCTCAGCTCGCCATGTATGCTGATGATTCAACCCTCTACGGTGTTTCCCCTAACTCTTCTAACACTTCTCGCTGTGAGGTGGGTGTCTCACTGAATAATGATTTAGAGAGCGTGTTGAAGTGGGGGAACGATTGGCTAGTAACCTTTAACGCAAAGAAAACTAAACTACTGTCTCTTTCTCGCTCTAGAGATGATACATTTCCATCCATTCATATGGGTCCATCAGCTTTGCCTGAGGTATCAGATTTTCGCCCTCTCGGACTTGACATCTCCACTAAAGCCAGTAGGGAGAGGTATATCTCAGGCATTGCAAACAGTGCTTCCATGCGAGTTCTTTGTCTTTATCGAGCTCGGAAGTTACCTCCCAATGCTACTCTCTACCTGTATAAGACAACTATACGTCCCCTAATGGAGTACTGTTGTCACATTTGGGCCGGAGCTTCTGCCTGTCATTTATCTTTATTAGATAGAGTGCAGAAGCGTATTGTTAATCTTGTTGGTGAAGAGTTGGGATCATCAGTACAACCTCTTTCACACCGTATGTTTGTAGCCAGCCTCTCTCTTTTCTACAGATATTTTCATGGCAAATGTGCCACCAGTGTGTCCAATCTGGTTCCTCCTATCAGGGTGTTTAAGCGTGAAACCAGGCTTTCTGCTTGTTCTCACCCGTACACTCTAGCTTTGCCGAGATGTAGAACAAAGAGCTATTCCAGAGGCTTTTTTCCACGTACTGCATCTCTTTGGAACTCCTTGCCTTGTGCATGTTTCCCTACATCCTACAATCTAGACAGTTTTAATACGTTTTATCTTGAAGAAAAAAAACACCATCTAACTATCTATGGCCAATTGAGGGGGCTATAACACTTCTACAGGAGTAGCATAAGTGCTACAATGGCTCATAAGTGATGTTTTGGTTTTTTTAGGGACAGAATACGAGCTCAAAGTTGGTGTAGCAGATATGCTACAACGGTGCATACAGGGTTAGGGACGATTGTAACTGAAACTCTCACATCTTAAAATATTGTATCCTTTTTTTCTTTTCTTTTTATGCAAGTTCGCCCCAAACAAGGCTAAAAGCCACTCTAGGTAAGGGACTACCAGAAGAAAACATAGAAGATGAAAATAACTCTTAATATTCCTCTTAATTCGCCATAGTGACCAATCCCGAATTAAGTTGGCATAGTGACCAACCAATGCGGTATTGGTCACTTTGCCAAATGACAAAAAAAAAGCCAGTTACAGCATTCGTCATTTGAATGCATGCTCTATCTCTAAACCTATAAGGAATACATGCATGTGGATTAGATACAATGGTAGGTCTCTTCCTGAATGTACTAATGGGCGGGAAAACTTAAAACTGAAAAACGTCTGATTGGTCACTATGGTAAATTAGAGACGAATTGATATGATATGATGGTATACATGCATATAAAAATAATCAAGGGGTTTGGGGAGAGTGGGTAGTTTTGTCAACAATGCCAATGTGCGGGTCTGAGGCGACACGCGAGGTGACCACAAAGCAGAGAGTTTTTGTTTTGGCCTTAGGCTAATGAAATCAATGGTTTAACGCCTGGCCGGACGACCACTGTACCAAAATTAAACACTTAAATCAGGTAGAATTAATCAGTGGAAATATCGTATTCCCAGAGTATTTTATGTGAATAAAGAAATAGGCCTTCATAAAACAGCTGAACTGACCAACATTGGTAATATTGTTGGCAAAACAACTTCTAAGAGTATGCTTACTCATTTTTAATAATTAATAAAAAACAACAACCTGTGAACGTTTCATCCTATTACACTGTGTGGTAAACGAGAAAAAAATAAAAAATAAAAATGCAATTTTATTTTTTAAGTCGGCAAACAAGAAACTTCTTACGCCTTCTAATCATGTATTTGTATATCAGAGTCGGGAATACTGAACATTATTTTATTACACGTTATTTTATTTAAACACTTTTGGTTATTCCAAAAATCCACAATCGAAATATGATTCAATACCTTCAAGTGATTTAAAGCTGGTGATATTATTATACAAATATTGAGTGCCTTCCAGTAAAATAGGAAGTATACTATCACGAGTGAACAAAATGTTTTATTTTTTTCATGAAATTAATTTTATTGAGCATCGTTGCTTTGAATAGTTAAAAAGTCCTAAAGACATTTTAAATGTGATCCAAAAATATTAATAGTCGGCTGCACCCCCAGCCTCTAATTGGCCTTCTTCCAAATATTAGACCAATCCAGATGTTTGTAAACAGCTTACTAGACTTATCAAATAAGTATGAGGATTTTTATCTAACTCTAAATACACTAGTTTTATAACTGCTATTTTTCTTGACAAGATTTGTGAATGGACCACAACTTTGTCCACATCGTTTTCATCACTTTTGGGGTCGATATTGTTCAAAAGCCTTGGGGAAGAGGTTGATCCGATGATCCAAATTACAAATTCTTTGGAATGCTATTGGATATCAAATAGTACCTCCCTTTTTTTTAGAGGGAAGGCGAAAATGGTAATATTAGTTGATGACATGTGATATGTTTCACCAATCAAATTACAAGGATCTGTGTACAAGGTTTATAATGAACACCACTGGATGAACTTTATTTAAGAGAAAATGGTATGTCTTACTATCTACTAATCTTTGACCAAATTATTCCCTCGCAGCACACTGTGACCGTACTGCGAAGGTTTGTTAAGAACTAATTAAAAATGTTCCATAATTTGATTCCATATTTTCCAGCAGTGATTATCAGCATGTCAATATCATCTAGTAAGATGTCGCTGATGTCTCTGCGTCAGTGGGATGAAGACAGGAAGACAACAAGGGTTGTCTACGACCATTCTCAGGCAAGACCAATCACCAGGAAGAACAAAATCAAGAAGAGCAGACAGGCAGCTTTCATGTCTGCTTTGACGCAGAGGAAACAGCCGTCTGGACTGCATCATCAAGCCGAGACAACAACGTCAGATTCATTGAACCAAGAACAATGTCAAGCACAATCAGAAAGGTAACTTCAATGGCGAATGCTTTATTTGTTATTTCTATTAATAGTCAGCTAATAAAGTCAGCTAATAATGAACACTCTTTCATAATGGTGTTTGATTAGCCCATATGCGCCGAAATGGCAGCAATTGAGCTGTATACTCCCCAGAGAGCTGATATGGTTTCTGGAATGATTTATGCGCCTGATGAGCAGGGGTAATAATGTACAGCGCTTTGATACCTTGTTTAAAAGCGCTTTAAAATGCCCGACATTATTAATAATCAAAACGGGCTTTAGTTGCATGAACACAGCCATTGAAATGAACATACAAACTATAGATGATGTGATATGTGCAATCACTTAATTTTTTTTTTTTTTTTAATAATTTTTTTTTTATAGCACCTTCTTTAGCGCCTTCTCTCATGATGTGGCAGGCATTTTTATATAAGATCTCTGCAATCACATGTTGTTTTATATTTGACTATAATGCCAACTTTGAATGTTTCAATCACATTTGAGAAAATTAAAAATCTTAAACATCTCTTGATTTCCTGGCCATTCATAACTGGCCATTCATAACTGGCCATTCATAATTTTGAAAGAATATACAGCATTCGCCTTACGGCATTGACTGGTTGATATTGCTACAATACAGGGAAGAGGCTTCGTCACGCATGTTGAGCATTGCACGCAATATGGATGAATTTGCTGTCAATCACAGCGAAAAGTACAACAAAAATGCTTGGGATACTTTTATTCTGAAGCAAAATTCCTTGCTGATAGGTATACAAATAAAAACATGGTATGTGGTTTCAGTTCCAATGCATTTCAATCTTAAAATGACAGTCAAGGAGGAAAAAAAAAATAAAAAAAATCCCGACCGACCGACCCCTTCAAATATTTTCACTGGAGGGCAACTCAACAATTTTTTTTTTTGCCTAATGTAAAAGTGCCTTGTATCTTTTTAGCAATTTGTTCCTCTATAAATCCAGTTATATTTATTATTAGTAGTAGTAGTAGCTTTGCATAAAATGCATTGATACCTTGCTTGAAGGTGTAAAATGTAGAAGTTTTTCTAATACTTTGAGACAAAGCATTCCACATGGGCACAATAAGTTGAAAGTAGAATAGTTTGTGAGACTCTGTGTTTCACTTTTCAATAATCAGATCATCTTCAACTGACCTTGTATGCTGCTCAGAATTTTCATTAAATCTAATGAAATTTTTAACATCAAGGTCAATGTCACCTTTAGAACATTTATAGAAAAAATAGATCTAAAATACTCTCTTCTATAAGATAAAGGCATGCGATTGAGTAGTGCATGCCTTTGATTGTAATCACAATCTGTGTAATGTAATATGAATTTTGTGGCTTTTCGTTGAACACATTCCAAACGTTGCGTATTGCACTTGGAGATGCCACTCCATAAAGGACTGGCATAATCTAAGTTAGACCGGATCAAGGCAGTGTACAATGTTTTAGTAACATTGGTGGGGGCACTGTATCACACACCACGTGTAATCATATCCAGTTTGTGATACATTTAGAAACAATACTGGAAATATGATCGTTCCATTTTAAAACACTATTGATCTCAACACCAAGATCTTTGATACTATTGGTTCTACAGGGCGAGATACCGTTCATATTATAATCATAAAGTACAGGATTGCCTTTTTGTGTGATAGAAATAATTTGACACTTGGAAGGATGAAAACAAATATCACAGGTTTTGCTCCATTTAAATAGAACATCAATGTCATCCTGGAGAAGCTTACAATCGTTAACATTGTTAATAACTTTCATGCTTTTAGAGTCGTCAGCAAACAGAGCAACAGTGGAGTTGTGGGCAACGCTGGGAATATTGTTAATGCACAGGAGGAAAAGAAAGGGTCCGATGATAGACCCCTGGGGGACCCCGAGATAACAGGTAACTAATCGGAGTAAGAACCTTCCAAGACAGTGCGTTACTGTCTGTTGGAGAGATAAACCTGGAACCAACGATGAAGATTATTGGAGTGAATACCATAGGACTTTAATTTATCCACTGTCATAAGATTTGGAGAAATCTAGATAAATGAGGTCAACTTGCCCAGCCTTGTCCAGAACTCCGCTGACTCTGTTAAACACAGTAAGGAGCTGAGAAACTGTAGATCGTCCTCTAGCAAATCCATGCTGTAAATTAAAAATATCACATTACATTTTAACCTCTCAAGAACTTTGCTAGGGATACAAAGTAAAGAAATTGGTCGGTAGTTTGCCACATTGTGTTTGTCTCCCTTTTTAAAGAAGGGAACGACATTGGCCTTAAGCCAATCCTTGGGAAACTGGCCGATGGTCAGAGAAATATTATAAATAAAGGGTACACTAAGTTGTTCAGCGCAATTCTTGAGAACAAGTGGCATTCTCCTGACGACGGACAGAGTACACTGTCCGAAACGTTGAGTCAACCGGTTCCTTCGGAACCACACATACTCAAAAGAGAGATTTACTCATCACATGGTGTCACCGCAAACCTTTCAGTTTATTGTTCTTCCACCATGTAAACCTTGCTTTAGCATGTAGTAAGCAATAGTGTTGCTAGTCGAAGTCGGACAGAAATCGAACTTGCAATAATCTCTTCAGAAATCCAGCCAAAATGAGAAATCTCGAAAAACAAATTATCACAGTTCTATATACAACTTACTTGGTGTCAAAGTTGATCATCACACATCCCTTGAAATAGGTCTGTTTTAGGCAGTGGCTTAGTTGTGTGTGTGTGTGTGGGGGGGGGGGGGGGGGGTTCAGAGGGGGGGTTTCAGGGGCGCCGCCCCAACTTATTGGTCAAATAGTGTAGGCCTCTGTCTGCTCTGAGGGTCGGCTTATTGGAATTTTGTGTTGATAAATTCGTCCCTAATTTGCCATAGTGACCAATCCCGAATTAAGTTGGCATAGTGACCAATGCGGTATTGGTCACTTTTCCAAAATTAGCCAGTAAGAGCATTCGTCATTTGAATGCATGCTCTATCTCCAAAACTGTAAGGAATACATGCATGTGGATTAGATACAATGGTAGGTCTCTTCCTGAATGTACTAATGGGCGGGAAGACTATTTGGTCACTATGGCAAATTAGGGACGAATTTACCCCCAAATAAAATGTTTTCCCCCCACTCATGGCTACCCCACTCGTCTCAGGTGCCATTGTTTTAGTAAAAATTACTGAAATAATTTCCAAAATACATTTCAGTTAATCGAAGACAGAAATTCCACGTTGGAATGAATACGAACAGTCTGAATGCGTTTTCACTATTTTCTTGTTAATGACACAATGAAAACAAAAATCTGACTAGGAGTTGTCATAGCCAGGTAGTTTATTAGTGCAATGGATTTGTACTCTGGTGGCTGAGTCGTCAGAATGTGGGTTCGAATCCGTGGTGCTTGTGTCCTTGAGCAAGATACTTTACAATAATTGCTTCTCTCCACCCAGTAAGATGGGTACCTGTGAGGACAGATTGGTTGTTGTTGAGCTACATACCTCTCGGGGAACTGAGATGGTATTAGAAATGATATATGCGCCTGTCTTGAACCGTGCCAGTTTGGTGGATACGTGTGCTACATTAGTACACAATTGTTATTAGAGTCAATCCAATCCAAGTCCATCGGCCTCTAATCATTAAGCATGTTTTTTATATATAAATAATTAAAATAAATATAAATTCTAGGAATTCGCATTAACAAATGAAACTTGTTCATAGAGAGGTTTTTAGACTCAATGTGCTGGTTACGAGCTTAACGATTATGAGCTTAGTTTTAGCTTACTCCATTGTGTCGTTAACGAGAAAATAGCGTAAAACTGCATTTCGTATTCATTCTATTGTGGAAACTTTCGTTTCATGCATGAAATCGAACCTTTATTTGGGAAATACAGAAAGATTTCAAGGGATGTTGTTATACTATCATCAACTTTACACCAAGTAAGTTTGTATTTTTCGGTAATCTGTTAACTGAGTTGAAAGCCATGGTACTGCTGAGGACACTACTCCTCACATGTAACTGGCATGATCTGTTCTACAGATCCGGTATCAGGAAGCGGCTGAACTATTTCCTTGTAGTGAACCTCGTATGAAAGAATGATATTAACACATGTTGTATTATGGTGTGTCATATTTCGTTATTGTATCGCCAAAGTTTCCTCACTATATACGTGTGGGTTCAATAGATCAAACACAGGCAGAGAAACAGTTCATCCGTTTCCTTCTTTGACGCACAAACAAATCCTAGGATTCAGAGCTATGAGAGGCGGTAGGCAAGTTTTCCAAACCTTTCCCCAAAATTTTCCCAACATACACAAATATTCCCCAAACTTTTTAACATTTTACTGAAAATGTATTTATTTTTAATCCAATGTTTTAAACAACAACAATTATTACTCGAGAGGGGGATGGATAACAACGAGGTGAGTTTCAGTCGTTAGAAATGGATATTTTACTCATATTTGACATTATATATTTACATGATTGGCGGTAGACCCATTGTCTTGTAGTTGCTAATCTACTGATATTGTTTGTTTGTTTAATAAAGAAGGTCGCTTTGTAGTTCAAACCTCATGTTAAATTCAATTCAGCGGATGATAATATACCACAAGTATTCCACTACCAAGTGATAGTCTCCATAACCATTAATGGTTTTGACATTTTAATGACAATTTCCGAAATTATTATTTTTTTTATCGGAAAATTGCTATTTTAAGTAAAGAATGGAAAACAAATGCTTTAAAATAACATATTTCTATAAAATCTTGGTTTTACAGTAAATTGTTATCAAAATTAATTAACGGCGGGTCCCTAATTATCTGAAATTCTCATTTCAAAGTATTTATTTTTCTTTTCTAAAAGGAAATTATCAATATTCCAATGAGTCAATAAAATGTTGTTTAAATCTTTGGGTATTTTCATGTTGAGAAGCAGAGATGTATTTATTTAATTTTGCCCTACGGCGACGTGTGTATATCACTGTATACTCAGTGCTTTCCGAGTGTCTATGAAAAAACGTCACAGGTGACTTGGGCGTGATTCAAACCCACACTCTCCTAGTGCAAACGTCTTAACCTCTCAACCACCGAGCTTGCCCGATGACGGTTGGATGGCTATTAGATATTGCTGGCTGTTGGATGTTTAATAATAATAATAATAATAAAGATTTGTAGCGCGCACATATCCACCCTGTTGGGCGCTCAAGGCGCGGAAACAAAGAAAAAACAGGAATACAAACAATATACATTGATAGCAATATACATTGACGCAAGAATTTCATCAAGTGAACCTAGAAGCAGAGATGTAGTTGAGTATTTTTTTCATGAGTACCAGTACGAGAATAATTACTTTGTCATGAGTACGAGTATGTTGTCATGTGTTAAATTACGAATTCTTGAAAATGTATAAGTCTGATTCAAAATGCATTATGCTTTCATGCGGCTACATGATGCATGCATGTGAATATATGTATTCGATTACCATGCCAGGATCATTACTAAAGTCATAGCACTGATGCTCATACATATAGGCCAGCACATTTTCCTTCCAGCCTCGGTTTGGACTTGTGTACTCGTATAGTAATATTAGTCCAGCGGAGAAGCCCAACATCTTGTAAATTTCTTGCACTTTGTGGCAAAAGCGTGAAACTTGTCAGACGTTATAATTCATACCAAACCATATGTAGTGTAATTATAATGCTATCTCTGATTTTGGCCTGTGGCATAGTGGCCTTGGCGGCCCTTTTCACTGAAAATGTAACCCGTGGATACGTACTGCTATGGACGATCTCTGTAGAAGTAGTGTAAACAGCGGCGTAGCCAGGACATTTTCAGTGGGGGCATTGCTTTTCAGTGGGGGGGGGGGGGGCAGGGGTATGGGTTTTTTCCCTTTTCTTTTTCTTTTCTGTTTTTGGGGCACTATGAGGATTTTTCGTGGGAGGCACCTGGGGGACACTGGAAATTTGTGGGTGACACGTGCTCCCCCCCCCCCCAGGCCCCCCGTGGCTACGCCGCTGAGTGTAAATGAGGCTAGAATGGAATGATGTGTAAAACACTCCACCAACACAATTGTTCCTGGCCTTCTCCAACATCTGACCATATTAAAGGTGGACTTTTTTTTACGTATAAATGGTTCAGAGCACGAGCAGGCCTATGTACATAAACTATAGTACTAGTCAAGTCAACGTTACACTGTATGAACTTTTGACCACATCGTGAATATGTATATATACACGTCATCCCATAATACGTGTATTTAATTGGCTGAAATAATGACTGGAGGGATATCAATGATTCGTTCAGTGCAAAGTAAGTATCAGAGTTTCAGCAGTGACGACATAAACTCACGTGACCTTTCTATACAATAAATACCCCTTGCACAAGGAAATAATCGAGATCAACATTAGCCCACAGAAGTGTACGTCAAGTTTGAACATGGAGTAGTTGATTTGGAATGCCGACCCACTACGATTTGATGACAGCAATTTGGGTAAGTATTAAATGATAAGTTGTACAAAATCGAAGATACAAAATGTGTAGCCATAGGATATATGCTGCATACTCAATGCAGCTTCACTTTCCTTTAAGAAAGATCAATCAAATGACTGAACATTTGACTAGATGTGTTTCTATATGTGACCATTAAGTTGTTGTACAGTACACAGAGTCAGTATACGGGGAAACGCTTCTGTCTGTTCTGTGATCTTCGGTCTATGTTGGAATGACGCACAATTTAAAGAAGCGCGCAAAATACAAAAAGAACCATAGAGGGCGCTTCGTAAATTTCAATAAGAAAGGAACATGAATATTCAAATTAGTAAAATACACGTCAAAAACGGAATATACCAACATTAAATGGGCACAGCCGCTCCACAATAATAAAATGTGCGCGCCCTCAGTGTTCACGCTGCGTCCAATGTATTCTTATACAATAACGCGCGCGGAACTTTGGCTACTCTATGTTTACGCAAGATAAAGGTCAAATTTACTATTTGCATATCTCGTTTTTCCTGAATTTTCATTGGTCAGACAAGTATTTTGAATAAAAACAATGGTAACTGTCATGAATATTGATTTATTTAACACTTTTATGGATCGTGGAGGTCAGCAATCAAGCCATGTACGTGTGAGATCGAGGGGTTGTGATACACGTACGTGAACAGAGCAGCCTGTGTTTGTCGTTTAGCGCAAGGATGGTATGTGATTGACGAGCTAAAAACATGCGTTTTCATGAAATGTTGAGTTTTCCTCCACAAAATCGCAGGACATCAGTTGAGAAGAAGCATATTTCAAGACAATCAGGATGAAACAAGGTAAAAGACAGCGGGATGTTTTGTGATATTTCAGATTGTATCTTGCTATTTTTCAACGTGTGGAAAAAATTATTTACATGTAATGTATGTTTGTACAGTACATTGGTATTGACGTTGTACTGTACATGTAGTCACTGGCGGGGGATTTACATGACAATCTTGAATGAAAAGCTCGCCTCATTAACTGTTTTAGATTATTATAATTTATTTACAATTACATTTCTTTAAAATTTGTATGTACTCCTAGGCCCTCTATTGTAAAAAGAAAAGACAAAAAGGCACCATTAAGCTAGAAATTGAATAACGTTCCCGAACCTAGCTGTAGTGTTAATTTACACTAAGTTATATTAATTAATTCGTAGCTCTCGTCTTGGTCACGTTCCTTCTCCCGTAAATGGACCTAAGACTAAGAGCAACGACGGAATCATGCCAAAGAAAATGTTGATTTTTATTATTTCGTTTCAACATTTTAAAACTTAGTTTTTCCACATTTTAAATTTACTTAATTGCACCGTCATTGTCCACAACAAGTGGTCTTCCAAACTTGGGTGAATGTAAACTGTTGAAAAGAAAAAGAAAATCGAGAAGTATCCCGAACTATGAGTCAATATTTGTGTTATTCTTCTTTTACATTTTGTCGCTTTCGCATAGCTCTCTCTGATGAAAATGTAACCCCAATGCTGCCAAGATACCTGTAAATTAAGATAACACCTTGACATGATAACACATGACATGATACATTGTTTGTGCATTAGTGTTTAAATTGCACAGTAGTGCATCTTTGATGTACAGTGTATACAGTAAACAGGATATGTAGGTCTACATGTACAGTATATAAAGTTTTCTACAAGTTTCTTTTAGGGGCCATGCACAATTATCAACATTTTCACGAGCGTACAAACCGTACGCTGTGGGGAGGGGGTCTGCAGTCTGTACAATTTTTTTGGTACGATTTTAGGGGGGGGGGGATCCTGAAATTTTTTACTCTTTGTACGCTTGTGTAATGTGAAAATGTTGATAATTGTCTATGGCCCCTTACAAACCTCTTAATCTTTCGGAGTTGTTCCCATGCTAATTAGCAGTCTCTCATCATGGCAATTGAAGCATCTGGGTCATTGATTCCATCAGTTGTTGATAATCTGCTTGTGGATGAGGCTTTTTGGGAAGAGCTTGTTGGAATTTTCTGCACAAATGTCGGCTGTAAATATATGATGTTAAAAAAGTTAACGAAATATTCGTACACCCCAATGAACAAATCTCAACATTGCCTCGGTTTATGTGGAAGATTAAGGAGCATCATTGATTAGAAACTGGTGTACAACGTAGCATAAATATTTATTGATTTAAAATATTTTATTTTACTATTGTTCAGTTTGTTTTAAGTGTGGGGGTGTTTGTGGTTTTGTTTTTACATAAAGCAACATTTATTTGTTTTAAGTTATCATTTAAGTAGCTGAATCCTATCCAGTAAATTTATTGCCTGTGTTTTACAATTGTTTTTAAATGTAGACCTACTGTTGGCTGTTCTGATTATTTCAGTTTGTGAAAACAGGAAACCAGCATGGTACACCTATCCCAAAATATATTATTTACATGGGTACGTGCACATGATTGTACATGTACATGTGGAAGACAAATCGGCTTATGCACCACTTAAAATCAAGATTAATTTAAATAAAAATAAGCTAATAAAAGCAGATTATTTTTACAAATACTTACCCGGCCTGGTGTTTTCAAACGCATATCTTTTCCTTTCTGTGCACTAACCCAACAAACACATTTATGTTTTTCAAACATAATAAAAATGTTATGTAAAACATCACTGTGATATTTTGAAATAATGTTATTACGACATGGTCTTACAAACATTTTATTGACATTTTCATGACATCCATGTAAAATATCAATATAACGTTTTTATTTCATCATCTTGACTTAATTCTAAAACATCATTTAAATGTCCTCATATCATTGTTCAGATATTTTAAGCAATAGTTTAAATACGAATATAAAATGTTATAATGATATTCCCTAATAATGTTATTACGACATGGTCTTACAAACATTTTAATGACGTTTTCATGACATCCATGTAAAATATCAATGTAACGTTTTTATTTCATCATCCTGACATAATTCTAAAACATCATTTAAATGTCCTCATATCACTGTTCAGACATTTTAAGCAATAGTTTAAATACGAATATAAAATGTTATAATGATATTCCCTAATAATGTTATTACGACATGGTCTTACAAACATTTTAATGACGTTTTTATGACATCCATGTAAAATATCAATGTAACGTTTTTATTTCATCATCTTGACTTAATTCTAAAACATCATTTAAATGTCCTCATATCATTGTTCAGATATTATAAGCAATAGTTTAATTTAACCCTCCGACGTGGGAGGTACCTACCACTTTATTCGAACGTGGCACCTGTCCACTTGGCACTGGCACACCTATTAATGACATTAAAAGTATTACCTATGCATTCCCAATTAATTTGTTACATCCAAATGACTTCCACACATGCCCTGCTATGGTCTAGTATTATTTATAACCCCAGATGACACACGACGGCTGTGTAGTGTAGCTCTCTCCTGTATGACCTGGCAAACACCAAACAGCCATATACTTATGCAGCATATCTCTCCAGCATGTAACATAACCTGTCTGGGGGGGGGGGGGGGGGGTTATGCCTGGCAGTGTACTGGTATGCCACAAGAGGTCAGAGAGCACAGCCTGATGCCAAACAGATGGTTCCACTTATCAGAGGGTTAGATCTGGGTAGGTCTTTATGTGGTCTTTATGTGTACACAATGGATGGTTGATTTTGTGCACAATCATATGGCAGCAATTACTTTCCCCACCCCCCCCCCCAAAGAAAGCTACACAGGTCTGAGAACTGACACCCCTTCTAAGACATGTGGAATGGTCCACTTTAGGATATCATAGACTCCCAGGCGTCTGTGGCTTTTTTTTCTAGGGAAAACAATGTTTTTAATAACTTGTGTCAGTAGTAGCTGTAACACTATCTCTTCGGAGGGTTTTATAAAATGTTATAATGATATTCCCTAATAATGTTATTACGACATGGTCTTACAAACATTTTAATGACGTTTTCATGACATCCATGTAAAATATCAATGTAACGTTTTTATTTCATCATCCTGACATAATTCTAAAACATCATTTAAATGTCCTCATATCATTGTTCAGACATTATAAGCAATAGTTTAAATACGAATATAAAATGTTATAATGATATTCCCTAATAATGTTATTACGACATGGTATTACAAACATTTTAATGACGTTTTCATGACATCCATGTAAAATATCAATGTAACGTTTTTATTTCATCATCCTGACATAATTCTAAAACATCATTTAAATGTCCTCATATCATTGTTCAGACATTTTAAGCAATAGTTTAAATACGAATATAAAATGTTATAATGATATTCCCTAATGATGTTATTACGACATGGTCTTACAAACATTTTAATGACGTTTTCATGACATCCATGTAAAATATCAATCTAACGTTTTCATTTCATCATCCTGACATAATTCTAAAACATCATTTAAATGTCCTCATATCATTGTTTAGATATTATAAGCAATAGTTTAAATACGAATATAAAATGTTATAATGATATTCCCTAATAATCTTAAAACCATCCAAATGACGTATTCATGACATTTTTGTAAAATATTTGCATAACGTTTTTCTTATATCGTCTTGACATAATAGTAAAACATCACTGAAATGTCTTAATATCATTTCAGAGATATAGTAAGTCATGGTTTAAACAACAATTTAAAACAATCAAATGACATTTATATCCGAATATCTTAACATACTTCTCAAACATCATTTAAATGTCTTGATGTCATTGTACAAATACAATAAACCAGGGTTTAAATAATGGCTTTACAATGTTTGAATTATATTTTCTTATAATTGCGACATGGTCTTAAAAACATCCAAATAACATATTCATGACATCTTTGTAAAGTATTAGCATAACGTTTTTCTTACATCGTCTTGACATAATGGTAAAACATAATTCAGATGTCTTAATATCATTTCAGATATATAATAAACCATGGTTTAAATAACACTTGAAAATGTTTCGATGATATTTCTAATGTTATTGCGAGAAGTACTAACATTCAAATGACGTGTTCAAGCATGATGTTTTTATCACATCATCTTGGCATAATTCTAATACATCATTTAAATGTCCTCATATCATTGCACAGATAATAAATGAGGCTTAAAATATTTCAATGATTATTTCTAAAAATGTTATGGCTACGTACATGGTCTTAAATTTAGTCCAAATGACGTATTCATGTAAAATGTAAGTAATATTCTGATAACATTATATCAACATAATGCTAAGAGTGCATCAGTTGAATGTACTAAAACTATTGTGGAGATATTATAATATGAATTACAAATATTTTTTAATGGTCTTATAAACTTCCAAATGACATTATTCACATCATTTTTGTAAAATATTAGTATTATTTTTTGATGACATATCGACAAAATGCTAAAGGAAAACATTAAAATTTCCTCACATCATTGCCAAACAATGGTTTAAAAGCGACTAAGTACTCATAAAATCCAAAAGATAATATTTTGACATTATGCACCTTAATTAGGAACTCTTCAAAAAGAAAATGCAAACGTACATGGTGCTAGCGCATACATTACTAGATTGTATTTCCACCATACAAAGTTTTAAATCTTACTTATGATGACCCTTCTTAATAAGTTACACCAATGTGGTTTAGTATTCACTTTTCCCATACATGTATAAGCATGCACATTGATAAAAAATAAGATTTTGTATGACAAAGATGTTCAAAAATCACATACATAAACAGTAATGACCGGTGATAAAATTTTTGTTTTCAAAAGTAAAATTCTTATTGAAAGCATTGGTTGAGCCATTTTTTTTAAATAACTAACTTGGATCACAGATTTTACAGCTCTAAAAAAAGCAGGGCAAAAAGTTTGTAACAGGGATTACAGATTTTCAGCTTAAGAAATCAGGTGAAAAAAACATTGTAGGAATCACAGGCACACCGACTCAACTGTGCCACTATCATGTAAAGAAAATTCCCCCTAATAAATAATTTTATTTTGGGCTGCTCTTCCGTAATCTAAGTTATTAAGGGCAATTTTCCGAGAATGGAATGACGTCCATTCAAGTACTGCCCATAAACACTGTACAAATACATGTACAATAGCATACTTTTAAATTCAAACTTTTTAAAACTGTTTTTTTTTATAGTTTTTTATTGAAAAATATTTATTCATTAACATTGAATAAATGTTTGTCACAGAAGATGTCAAAAGTCATAGTAAAAATCATTGTAACAGTAATAAATAATTTAATAGAAGTGCAGTGCAAATCCGTAACCATGGTTACCGTAATTCAATTACCATATATTAAAGTACCAAGCAAACGTCTGAAAGTGATATTTTTTATAGAACTTGTAGGGAGGTATATTTAGAAAAAAACAATGTTGGGATTTTTATTTTTATTTTCTTTGCCCCAAAAATTACTTTTGTGCATTATTTTGGAAATGGAATTACTTGTGATTTTCTCATGTTTTATTTTTAAATTATTGGAGAACACGAAAAATAATTTTAATTTTTTTTTACATACAAAAGTAATCTTTGGTACAATGGCTATCTAGACACATCAACAATTATTTTCCCACAAGGCCTCCACTAATCACAATGTCCAAGATAATTAAATTAGAATTTTTAATAAAAATTCCACTTTTTCCGACTTACTACCCCAAAATCCATAATTCTCCCAGAAAACAAAGCTTTTTTTATTTTTAACCACTTGGACTGGATTCCCTATGAAATTCTCGTCTAAAATCGATATAAATTATTCCTCTATTGCTAATGTAAAATGTTGACATTTGTTTTTCTCTCCCATGGCCTTACAAGTATCTTGCTTGTTTATACAAGGTCTTCTTCAGCACTGGTGCTAGCACCTTTTTTCAGCTTCTGGTGATGAAACAAATAAAATAAATACATGTTATACAAACAGTTACATGAACATGGGGCAAAGAATAATTGATCTTTAAATTTGAGTGTTTATCATGGATGATTACGGTCATCTTTTGTTTTAAAATCATGTACATGTACATACCATTTACTTTGCAGTCATTACACGACAAAGTCATCATAATTTACCGGTATACCATCGCCAGCAGCAGGGTGTGGGTTCGAGCCCCGGTCGTGACACTTGTATCCTTGAGCAAGGTACTTAACCATAATTGCTTCGTCCTTCGGATGGGACGTAAAGCCGTAGGTCCCGTGTGTTGTATAATGCACGTAAAGTGGATTGTCGTGGCCGAGCGGTCTAGCGCACTGAACTCAAGTTCTGGTGTTGCCAGCAGCAGAGTGTGGGTTCGAGCTCCAGCCGTGACACCTGTGTCCTTGAGCAAGACACTTGACCATAATTGCTTCTCTCCACCCAGGGGTTAAATGGGTACCTGTGAAGGCAGAGATGGTTTGCTCTCTATGCGCTAGAAATAGCAGCAATTGAGCTGTATACTCCCCAGGGAGCTGAGATGGTTTCAGGAATGATTTATGAGCCTTATGAGCCTTATGAGCCTTATGAGCCTTATGAGCAGGGATAATAATATAATGCGCCTTGAGCGCCACTTAGTTGGTGGATACGTGCGCTATATAAATCTATACATTATTATTATTATTATTATTATTATTATCACATAAGTTCTCATAGAGTTTTAAAAATGTCCATCTCAAAGGCCCCTTAAAAAAGGACCAAAAAAACCTAGACCTACATTTTTTTACCGTAACATGTAGGTCAATATTTCTTTGTAATGTGCCCTATTCATCATACAGGTTTTGATAAACCAGCAAAAGTGCTTTTTAAGTCAATTTGTCAAGATATGTATGTCTGGTTCAAGCAAGGTACATGTAATTAACGCCTGTCAGATTAAACACACATACATTTGAAGTAAGAGGTGATATTTACAACATTTTAATGAAATAATTTTATTCTAACAACTAACGAGACAAACCTTTACAAAGTTTGATCCCCCTGGCTGGTTGGGAGCATTTCGCAGAACTTCACCAATCTCAAAAAGAATATCGACCTGCTTTGTTCTTAGTTTTGTCGTCCTCAGCACAGCCTCTGTGAAATACAAATTAATTTTTAACTTAGAGTGGCGTATCCTCAAAATATACAACAGTAAAGCACTGATTTACAGGCATTGTTAACAAACATGATCTATTTCAGAGGAGACAAACTGATTCAATTAAAAAACGAAATGATGAAACTGTATGATAGTGCTGTTCCATAAACCAAATAACTGTAGGTTGGATAAATTGTTCTCATTCACATAAAAATCTGCATGTAAAAATAAAAACTCAATGTCGCATTATTCAAATCCTTTAAAGGTCACATGAAATAGATTTTTTTTCTGGCGTAAACAATAAAGTATGCTTATTAAAACATATATTCGTCCTTGGTATTTTTTCCTCACCCGTTTATACCATAACAAATTTAAAATTAAGGGTGGCCGCCCTGCTCCTCCCGCACCTCCTCATTAACATAAAATCTGTGATGTACACTTAAGAGATTGTAGAAAGTATTCACTGATACCTTTCTTTCTGTCAAATATAAAGTCTTGACAAATCTTGGTTGCTTAGTTACAGTAATGTCATGTAGGCAAAATTGGTCAAAACTGTAATTTTTTGTTTTCACAAAGTGATGGATTACAGCCTTGTGCGTGTATTACTGCGTGTGACAAAATGCAGTGCTCAATGTTTTTTAGTTTTTAGTGATGTGAATGGATCATGCCACACAGAGCAGTGTTCTGTGTGTTCCCTTATACGTGAAAACTTTTTTTTTTTTTTTTTTTTATTTTGTTTACAAAGTGACTTTTTTGTTTATTAAGTATGTTATTCGTTTATAGTTGTTTACAAAAACATACAGTTATGTATCATTTGACATTTAAGCTTTCTGAAAAAGTAAAAATTAATGATTTTTGAGATTGAAATACATCAAAAGCACGATTTTAAAACTTTACCAACTGCAATCGGCAATATCTCGAAACGTGGTTTACCACTGCTTGGTCAAATACGTCACTTTGTGAAAACTGCAATGATATAGTCCGAAGTCATATATTGGGTATTCAAGATGGCATGATATATTTAGACATATAATGCTTGGTGTAGATTAAGAGTTAATGAAGGCATAAATATTTACGTACCAGGCGCTTCTGTTTGTCTGGCTCATCAGCTAGTTTTTCTTCAAATTGGAGCATTAAATCCAATGTCTCCATAGGTTTACCCTCTGGTAAGAATGAAGATATTGTCAGCTCTTCTGGGTTTTTCTGGTCACCCAGGACTGACAAAGCCTGCTCAACCTTTTTGAGCCTTTCTAATACTAAAAGAACAACAAATAATATTTTATAGGGCACTCAGTATTTAAACAACCATTACAATAAACATGATTCCACTGGGAAAGGAAATAAATTGCAGTGAGAAAGAATTTAATTGCACTAGATTATTTACCATGAGATAACTATTGACTGAAAATTATGCATAAACTATCACCCTTCATTTCAGAAACAGCGATGATCTTTTTAGTAGTTGTTCCATGGGATTGCATTGCAGATATTCATGTAAAACACAAGGGCAGACCTAGCATTGAAAAAGTAAAGACTCCAAATTATTCAATTAAACAGTTAAATGCACTAATTTTACTACAAAGTATTTATTATCCTGTAAATGATTTGTATCAGAACAAGTGTTACTCAACACTTTTGTGTAAAAATACCTTCTTGAAGCATACTGTGAATGCTTCTTGACTGTTCTGGAAATCGACTCCCCGATGACGTCTCGGAATTCATGGAAATGTCCAGCTCACTTTCCCCTACACATAATTTGAACAAAATAACAATAAGAAATGAACAAAATACACATGGGCAATTCCACGGAAAATGGGACATGACCCTCAAAGATTTTAACACCCATATATGATCATTTGAGGTTTGTAATGCATAGTTGACATACTGAAGGTAACAAATCATCAATTTCAAATAAATACTGCTTTTTGGGGGGGTAATATCACTATTTTGAGTGATGAGTTTATTTTCCGTGTTTTTTCTTAATTTTTATGACAATAAAGTAAGACTTCTTTTCCAAACCTACATTGACATATAATTAGCTAACCTTTACGATATTGAAAAGATAGATATTAACCTTTCATGAAATTTTTTTTGTTTTCATGTTTCTTTTCACAAAATTCGCAAAAGTTCAAGATATTTTGCTGTAAAAGGCATGTAATGTGAGTGACGAAAACACATTGTTTTTATTGTTTATTCTGAGTGCACCATTGCTCATTTTAGATATTATTATTTTTCCTCCTACTAGTTGTGCCTCCCATTGTAAGAAAATAAATTAAGATGTAAATGCTTCAGATTTTTAAATATAACTGGCTAAATTTGGTAATGTGAGTGACAAGTAATGTGAGTGACAGTGTGTAATGTGAGTGACAAAATGGTTTGGTAAGAAATTGCAGTGGAGATGCCATTTTTTGACTTTTTTGGGCAGATTCATAACATTGAACATCTTATGTCATATTGCGTGTACACATGCAACCAGCATAAATTACCCAGAATTCCCTCACCTTGTTGGTTTACCCATAATGCTTAGCTCTTAGTTAATCTTCCATTGTTTCTGCGGCAAAAGAATGTGCAGTATTCAAGTGCGTTTTTAATCTACTGTCATCTCGGTTTCTCCTGGCATATCATCTCACCTGAAAGGTTAGTTTTACTTTTTACTTGTTTCTGGTAAATATGAGACATTTTATCACTAGATCTGGTGGATATTTAATATTAATTACACATTAAGTTTATTGTAATTATACATGTGTTTTTCCATGTTATTGATGTGTGTACATGTACATGTACATTAATTTTACGGGGAAACATTTCCGTCAGAGATAACAGTTTAAAACTGCTCCAGCAAGCATACAAATATAAATATGGAATTCAGGGCAATGTACACCAATCTGTTCCACTTCCAATGGACTTATTACTCATTACAATTCTCTTAAAATGATGTATAAAACATGTAAATATACATGTGTATTTTGCATGTACACACACATGTACGTGTACTTTACACACTTGTACTGTATGTTAACAAGTGAGACAACAGTGATAAATTATTCATTTCTGATCAATTAATTGTACACTGTTTTTTCTTTTTTATTTAGTGGGTTTTTTTCAAATCATTTCATTCTATTTTATTTATTTATTTATTTTTTTTTAAATTATTTTATTGTATTTCATTACTTTGTGTGGGTACAAACTGTTGGGGAACAATAAAATGCAAACAATGCAATATGCTGTGCAAGTGTTAAAGTAATACAATGTACATTATGTATCTATGTATTAAAAATATGTTTGTCTTTTTGATATTCAGAATGCCACTCACAGGTGCTGAAAGGCAGAGGGTCAATTCCATAGAAAGGTTCCACATGCCCCAAATTTTTAAAACAAATTAATCCTCTAATGCTTCTGATCCCTAACAATATACATGTACATATCAGACTATCCAAAAACACTTTTTTGTCATCTGTAGGATGTCTATGCACAAAATTATCACACATTGAACACGGAATTCTGTTTTTGTGTATTTTTGTTGTCATTTTTCATGAAAACTTAAAGATTCAAATAAATAATTAGAATAACTGAAATATATTAATTTATATTGTTTTCTGAACAATTAGTAATATGTTAAACAATAAAATAATTTGTTTGTACATATATTTAACACACTGCTAATATTATGAGCATTGATCTATGACCCCCCCTCACAATGTCCCGTGAGTCACGAAAAAATGGTAAAAGTGGATTCTCAAAAAGATGGGCAATGGGGTTATCATTTTTTTTCCTGGCTATCTCCTAGAGACTTCATCTCAATCAGGCACCATACTGCTTAGATTTTTTTATTACTATTTAAGAAAGTATGAGTATCCAAAATATGTCCCGTGAGTCACGATGTCCCGTGAGTCACGAAAAAATGGTAAAAGTGGATTCTCATAAAGATGGGCAATGGGGTTATCATTTTTTTTTCTTGGCTATCTCCTAGAGACTTCATCTCAATCAGGCACCATACTGCTTAGATTTTTTTATTACTATTTAACAAAGTATGAGTATCCAAAATATGTCCCGTGAGTCACGATGTCCCGTGAGTCACGAAAAATGGTAAAAGTGGATTCTCATAAAGATGGGCAATGGGGTTATCATTTTTTTTCTTGGCTATCTCCTAGAGACTTCATCTCAATCAGGCACCATACTGCTTAGATTTTTTTATTACTATTTAACAAAGTATGAGTATCCAAAATATGTCCTGTGAGTCACGATGTCCCGTGAGTCACGATGTCCCGTGAGTCACAATGTTGCATGATTCACAATATCAGGCCAATCTCTGTTATTTGAAATGGTCACTTCAATGGAAATTTGTCTCCACATAAAACAGCTATTGAAGCAACAACATGTACTCAAGCTAAATGGTCTATAACGCTCCCCCCTCCCTCACCCTTCCCCTATTTAACACCATGGAAATCCTGAATAGTCCAGGAAGTTTGATGGATTTTTTTTCTCATGGATTTTCTGACAAGATATAATGATGCTTAATTTCAATCAATTACAATTTCTTTCTACTGTACTGTTTTCATTAAAGACCCATACATGTACATGTATCTCTTGTGCACAAGAGAATTCCACATCCCAGGATACCTAATTCTGTATTTGTCAATGCTCCATACATAATCCATTCAGCTGACCAGTAATGCAGATTTCTGACATAATTGGGGTGGGAGAAAAGGGCCTTTGAGCTTTTAAAATCCCAAACATTCATGAGCCAGACAAGCTAACCACTGTAAACAATCAAAACATTTCATGGAATTTTCCACATGTGGTTCATGGGATTTTATAAGTGCAAAGGTCAATGAACTGCATACATGCACTGATGATTGGATTTGGAGATCTCATTCTGAATTGTTATCTCTTTAGTAGATGTACTGTGTGGGAGTACATGTATGTGTTCTAACAACAATAGTATGTGGATGTATGACTGATCAACTGGTGTGTTTGCTAATGAACTTTGTGACAGTATGGCTAAGACTAATGCTGCGGGAGACAACATAATAGGAGAGAAAGACTCAAAACAGAGGGCAACTTTGAACTGTATACAAATAATAATCTTTTTAATTCTTGTTAATTTCTTGTTTTTACAACATTAACCCTAACCCTGCAATTATCAATTTCTCTAACCCTTGAATTTTATAGTTTTATGAGATATTTTATTCATCAAGGGGTTAAACCAATGTCAAGGTGCACAGGAGCAGCACAGCAAAGTGTATTAACTAATTCTAAGCTCAAAAATTGCAACAAAACTCTCAACACATATGTATGTGTATCTGCTCATAGATAATGTCCCGTGAGTCACGCTCCCATGTCCCGTGAGTCACGTTACTTCATTTAGCAAAACTTGGATATGGCGGAAGATTTTTTTAGCTGTTTCGTAGCGAAGCGCAGCGAAACAGCTATTGTTTTTGTTAAAGTTTTTTTTTTTCTTTTTAGCTGTTTCGCAGCGAAGCGCAGCGAAACAGCTGTTGTTTTTGTTAAAGTTTTTTTAGCTGTTTCGTAGCGAAGCGCAGCGAAACAGCTATTGTTTTTGTTAAAGTTTTTTTAGCTGTTTCGCAGCGAAGCGCAGCGAAACAGCTATTGTTTTTGTTAAAGTTTTTTTTAGCTGTTTCGCAGCGAAGCGCAGCGAAACAGCTTTAGTTTTTGTTAAAGTTTTTTTTCCTTTTTTTTTTATTTTTCTTTTTCAGCGCTTTCCGTACCGGAAGTGCATTGCAATAACACATGTTTCATTCTGAACGCCATTTTGCAGTGTTCCATAAATGCGATTGCAATGAAACTTAAGGGGACCAAAGGCAATAGTGCAATAGTGTGCATATTGCAATGACGTCATAATTACGTCATCAGGTGTCAAGTTACACTAAATCAAAGATTAATAATGAAAAACATTAAAAAATTAATAACTCCTGAACCACATACGCTATCAATTTCATCTATGTGGCATATTGTAGGTCGTTACCCACTCCGTATTTCGTGCACAGATATGACCCCATTTTGACCTTAGCTTCCGGTCCAAACCGGAAGTTCAAGTTTAAAGAGCTGTACAGCCAATATGATAAAAAATAATGCTATGATTTCTGTGTATGTAATCATCAGTAGGGCGTACTCTCTTGGATAGTAGGTTTGATGACGTCATCATATGCAAGAGCGCCCTCTAGCGACAGGTTTAAAAAGACGTTATTTTCACTTGTACACTTGCCAATGTCACATTACCACAAATGATATGTCCTATTGTAGCTTATGAATCAACTTAAATATCAAAATAAATTACGTCATTATGACGTCATCAGGTGTCAAGTTACACTAAGATAAAGATTAATATTGAAAAACTATTTAAAAATTTATAACTTTTGAACCACAATAGCTATAATTATGATCTTTGAGCCATATTGTAGGTGGTTACCCAGTGGACAATTCGTGCAAATATGACCTTATTGTGACGTTTGCTTCCGGTCGAAAACAAAAGTTCAAATATAGCAACGTTGTTAGAGCTCTACAGATACCGTGTGCTGCAGAGAGAACAATTACACGGCTGGCTCCGAGTTTTGCATGAAATAGCGCCTCTTCTGGTTGAAGATCGAGTTCTAATGGTGTTCGTCATTGGGAACAGATGAAGGCTAACACCGTCTTTGGTGGTGTTGCTGCATCCTGCAGAAACACATCTTCCCGGCATTTTATTAGTTCCGGAAACAAAAATCACGGAATAAATGAAATCGACGCTACGTGTGTGAAACGTTTGTATGTATATGGACATCATGTACACATCGGATCTTCACGACATTACGTCACATATCTTATGCAAATGAAGCTTCCACCATGGGGCGTGATTGCCTCCCAAATACTTCAAACATTGTTTTAAATATACTTGTACTCAGAAATCAATGATTAAATAGACACAGGTGGGTCTCAAAAACAATATTTTATTACAAACGCCTTAAGTACACACACAATAAAGGATGTCAGTCCCCCTTTAAATTTTATATTTAAAAATATCATAACTCAGTTACACTTTTGATTTTTACAAAATGTACATCATCAGAAGTAAGTCCTGTTTTGCATGGAATTGCCTTTTTGTTAAAGTGCACATATAGGAAGATGAAATTTAATTACATACATTTGAAGCAACTTTCTACTTTGACTGTGTGAAGTTATTTCTTTTTCAGAGAAGTATTGTACCCCCCCAGCTCAATGTTGAGTGATTGCATGGAGTCCCACTTTGTACGCACAGACCATAGAGGTAGGAATAGACAGCATAACATACACGCAATCCTCTACAACATTGAGCTGGGGGCGCGGGGGGTACGGTCGACCCGTCAGACCACACTAGGACCGAAGTCCAACTATTGACCGAAGCCAACGGATCGTAATAGGGCCGAAGCCCAACAAACAAATGCTTCCCACTGCCGGCCGGTGACCTCCGTGGGTGAGCGGATGAGCTGTAATGATTCAGTCGTAGTTAGAATGTCCCGTTTTTATAAGGCCTGACACAATGACTCTCCAATGCATGCCTTCCTTTATTGTCCTAACAGTCTTACATAAGTCTCACACAAGTCTTCCATTCTCTCAAAGAAAAGACCTTCAATGTGAAACATCTGTCATTATAGTGGATGCTTGTAAATATTCAAACATTCCTGAGTGCACGATACGAGCGCTTTACGGTGATTGGATGTCACCAGGGTTACGCGAAAACAAACGGTAAAGGTTGACGGTTTACCATTTTGACAGTAATAAAGATTAAAGATTATCAGACCTTTACTTGAGACGGTTTACCAAATGGTAAACCGTGTGCATGTTTCTAATGGGGTTGGGGTAAAGTATATGGTAAACCGTTACAAAAGGGACCAGCCTAGTTCAGACAAATACTGCTTATGTTAACTCCCAACGTTTAGCTTTAATTTGACACCAGAATTATTGTTATATATTAATTTTAGTACAGGGTGGTTTCGTTCAGCTAAAGGAAAACCACTTTTTCATGGTTTATCAGAGGAATTGCACGAAAAAAACAGGGTGAAAGATAAGAGATTAAAGTCACCATATACGTATGGTGTTCATTTGCAGGAGTGCCAACATCATGGCCGGTGTACATTTACAGTTATTGGGGGGAGGGCGCCGATACAGCAAAAGTGGAAGTTAATGTGATAAAAAATAGCGAAACAGCTGGGTATTCGTTCACGAATACAATTGAGCTCTAGTTCTTTTTTTAATTTTTCAGCGCTTTGCGTACCGGAAGTGCATTGCAATAACACATGTTTCATTCTGAACGCCTTTTTGCAGTGTTCCATAAATGCGATTGCAATGAAACTTAAGGGGACCAAAGGCAATAGTGCAATAGTGTGCATATTGCAATGACGTCATAATTACGTCATCAGGTGTCAAGTTACACTAAATCAAAGATTAATAATGAAAAACATAAAAAAATTAATAACTCCTGAACCACATATGCTATCAATTTCATCTATGTGGCATATTGTAGGTCGTTAGCCACTCCGTATTTCGTGCACAGATATGACCCCATTTTGACCTTAGCTTCCGGTCCAAACCGGAAGTTCAAGTTTAAAGAGCTCTACAGCCAATATGATAAAAAATAATGCTATGATTTCTGTGTATGTAATCATCAGTAGGATATACTCTTTTGGATAGTAGGTATGATGACGTCATCATATGCAAGAGCGCCATCTAGCGACAGGTTTAAAAAGACGTTATTTTCACTTGTACACTTGCCAATGTCACATTACCACAAATGATATGTCATATTGTAGCTTATGAATCATCTTAAATATCAAAATAGATTACGTCATTATGACATCATCAGGTGTCAAGTTACACTAAATTACAGATTAATATTGAAAAACTATTAAAAAATTTATAACTTTTGAACCACAATAGCTATAATTATGATCTTTGAGCCATATTGTAGGTCGTTACCCACTTGACAATTCGTGCAAATATGACCTTATTGTGACGTTTGCTTCCGGTCGAAACCAGAAGTTCAAATATAGCAATGCAACATGACCTGCGACTTCACTCCCAAACCAAATTTATTCAAAAACATGATGCGCGCGTATACCGCAGGGCAGAAACATGTTTTGGTTTAGGTGTGACGTCAGAGGGCACATTGTCTATACTGTCACTGAGAACTACTCGCACATGATGCAAAACATGTTAACCCTCATGTAGGCAGTGCACTCTCATGCCCAACTGGCTCTTTCGACTAAAACTGACAGTCTCCATAATCCCAACTGTACAAATATAAAAAGAAGGTACTCTAGAAAGTATGGTATTTTGTGGAAGTCTGTAACATTGAAGTAATAAACCTACTGGACATTACATTTTAGTTAACCTGCATATGTATTATGCAACTAAACAATTCATCAGTTGTATATATTTTGCATCCGGTGTTGAATGGTGACATTATAGGGATACAAACAAAACATGCACTGTCACCAGAAGTGAGCAGTGCATGTAAATGATAGTACATGCTTCAAAATTTGACATTTATTTGAGCTTTACAAGTAATGCTTATAACTAACAATCTTTGTGTCATCTTGTAGCTAATTATTTGTATCACAATCCATTCAATGATGTCATAACATTTCAAAAGTCCTCACGGCTCAAAGTGGAAGTTAATATGATAAAAAATAGCGAAACAGCTGGGTATTCGTTCACGAATACAATTGAGCTCTAGTTTTTTCTTTTTTTTATTTTTCTTTTTCAGCGCTTTCCGTACCGGAAGTGCATTGCAATAACACATGTTTCATTCTGAACGCCATTTTGCAGTGTTCCATAAATGCGATTGCAATGAAACTTAAGGGGACCAAAGGCAATAGTGCAATAGTGTGCATATTGCAATGACGTCATAATTACGTCATCAGGTGTCAAGTTACACTAAATCAAAGATTAATAATGAAAAACATTAAAAAATTAATAACTCCTGAACCACATATGCTATCAATTTCATCTATGGGGCATATTGTAGGTCGTTACCCACTCCGTATTTCGTGCACAGATATGACCCCATTTTGACCTTAGCTTCCGGTCCAAACCGGAAGTTCAAGTTTAAAGAGCTCTACAGCCAATATGATAAAAAATAATGCTATGATTTCAGTGTATGTAATCATCAGTAGGGTGTACTCGTTTGGATAGTAGGTGTGATGACGTCATCATATGCAAGAGCGCCCTCTAGCGACAGGTTTAAAAAGACGTTATTTTCACATGTACACTTGCCAATGTCACATTACCACAAATAATATGTCATATTGTAGCTTATGAATCAACTTAAATATCAAAATAAATTACGTCATTATGACATCATCAGGTGTCAAGTTACACTAAGTTAAAGATTAATATTGAAAAACTATTTAAAAATTTATAACTTTTGAACCACAATAGCTATAATTATGATCTTTGAGCCATATTGTAGGTCGTTACCCACTTCACAATTCGTGCAAATATGACCTTATTGTGACGTTTGTTTCCGGTCGAAACCAGAAGTTCAAATACAGCAATGTTAGAGCCGCTCAAAGTGGAAGTTAATATGATAAAAAATAGCGAAACAGCTGGGTATTCGTTCACGAATACAATTGAGCTCTAGTTTTTCTTTTTCTTTTTCAGCGCTTTCCGTACCGGAAGTGCATTGCAATAACACATGTTTCATTCTGAACGCCTCTTTGCAGTGTTCCATAAATGCGATTGCAATGAAACTTAAGGGGACCAAAGGCAATAGTGCAATAGTGTGCATATTGCAATGACGTCATAATTACGTCATCAGGTGTCAAGTTACACTAAATCAAAGATTAATAATGAAAAACATAAAAAAATTAATAACTCCTGAACCACATATGCTATCAATTTCATCTATGTGGCGTATTGTAGGTCGTTACCCACTCCGTAATTCGTGCACAGATATGACCCCATTTTGACCTTAGCTTCCGGTCCAAACCGGAAGTTCAAGTTTAAAGAGCTCTACACCCAATATGATAAAAAATAATGCTATGATATCTGTGTATGTAATCATCAGTAGGGTGTACTCTTTTGGATAGTAGGTTTAATGACGTCATCATATGCAAGAGCGCCCTCTAGCGACAGGTTTAAAAAGACGTTATTTTCACTTGTACACTTGCCAATGTCACATTACCACAAATGATATGTCATATTGTAGCTTATGATTCAACTTAAATATCAAAACAAATTACGTCATTATGACGTCATCAGATGTGAAGTTACACTAAGTTAAAGATTAATATTGAAAAACTAATAAAAAATTTATAACTTTTGAACCACAATAGCTGTAATTATGATCTTTGAGCCATATTGTAGGTCGTTACCCACTTGACAATTCGTGCAAATATGACCTTATTGTGACGTTTGCTTCCGGTCGAAACCAGAAGTTCAAATATAGCAATGCAACATGACCTGCGACTTCACTCCCAAACCAAATTTATTCAAAACATGATGCGCGCGTATACCGCAGGGCAGAAACATAATGTTTTGGTTTAGGTGTGACGTCAGAGGGCACATTGTCTATACTATCACTGAGAACTACTCGCACATGATGCAAAACATGTTAACCCTCATGTAGGCAGTGCACTCTCATGCCCAACTGGCTCTTTCGACTAAAACTGACAGTCTCCATAATCCCAACTGTACAAATATAAAAAGAAGGTACTCTAGAAAGTATGGTATTTTGTGGAAGTCTGTAACATTGAAGTAATAAACCTACTGGACATTACATTTTAGTTAACCTGCATATGTATTATGCAACTAAACAATTCATCAGTTGTATATATTTTGCATCCGGTGTTGAATGGTGACATTATAGGGATACAAACAAAACATGCACTGTCACCAGAAGTAAGCAGTGCATGTAAATGATAGTACATGCTTCAAAATTTGACATTTATTTGAGCTTTACAACTAATGCTTATAACTAACAATCTTTGTGTCATCTTGTAGCTAATTATTTGTATCACAATCCATTCAATGATGTCATAACATTTCAAAAGTCCTCACGGCTCAAAGTGGAAGTTAATATGATAAAAAATAGCGAAACAGCTGGGTATTCGTTCACGAATACAATTGAGCTCTAGTTTTTTTTTGCTATTGTATATTGTAAAGGATACAGTCGTGCAAATATTTCAATATAGTAATGAATATTAAGGGTATCAGAACAGATACATTTTTGCGAACATTATTTAGAACATGGAAATCACTGCCCTTTTTTGTCCCGTGAGTCACGCTAACCTTTTCCTTAGTTCCACACAAAATATATGGATGAATTTCTGAATACTTTCTACTATGTTAATATCATCATTAGTACTTTATAATTGAATGAAGTTTCAGTAGTTACTCTGCTTCTATATTTTTGTCAGTCAGTTAAAAGATTCAAATTTGCTATCTTTTGTCCCGTGAGTCACGCTGGAATTGGCCAGAGGCGCTACATTGAAAAAAATAAGAAAAACGGAAAGTACGAATTGTACAAAGCAAATCATGCCCAGCAAGTTAAGACTGGGCGTGATAAGAAGCGCAGAAAGGAAGAGCTACTGCCAAGGTATGCCCAGCAAAAGCTTCAGGAAAAGCGTCGAGAAGCCAACCGTAAACATGTGGCAAAACATCGACTTCGCAAAAAAAAAGCTCAGGAGAAAATTCAACATCCTGTCCCTTTCAACAGTGCATCTGCCTATGCTAAAGCCACTGCTAGAGCCAAACGCATGATGACATAGGCTTTACCAGCGTAAACGTTATATAAAAGGAATTATTATTGTAATTTTCCACATAGTGTCTACAGTAAGTGCAACTTTTGAAGTCTTACACACATAACCAGATCCTAGCCATCCCATTATATAACTATTAGTTGTGTGCATTATGCTTCTACGCAGTACGTTATGTAATTTGCAAGATTTGAATGTCAAAATATTATTACAGAATATGCAGTAATATGAAATGACACAGAAGTCTGCTTTTAAATGATGTCTTTGGTATTATAATGTGAATGATTGTTGTTATAAACCTTACTTGCTTTAAAATTTGTAAGTTTTGTATTGAGTTATAAAGTGAAAAGAGGAAGTAATGTGAGTGACGTAATGTGAGTGACGGTACCCATCTCTGGTTTTATGCCCCTGACATGAAGAATTTGCTTTGATTTGATTTAAAACTGGTTTTGGTATGTTGCTATGGCTTGTGTCAATACTAAAAGAATGTTACTTCTTTGTTGAGACCTACAGTTTGAGGAGACTTTACCACCAAAAATGGCACCAAATTTTCCATGTCTTTTTTGTGTAATGTGAGTGACGACCAATAAAATGCATGTTTCTGAAAAGTGAAGCAATAGTTTGAATTTTTCTTTACATGAATGAGTAGCCCTTAGCCCCAAGTTGTTGTATGATTGATATGAATCAGATTGATCAATTACTTATGAAGTAGTGAGAGGCTAAAGCAGCCTCACAGTGGATAAATGTAATGTGAGTGACGGTGGATTGCCCACATGTACATATGTATATTTTTACATTCTGTAATGAATTAACTCATAATTATTTAATGTAAAATTGTATTTATATAGTGAATGAGACATTTCTAGCAGCAGAAAACTGGGCTTCATTAATACATACATGCACATACATTTAACTTCATCAATGCGAGTCTAAACTAGTCCATGCTGAGGCTGCAAATTTCTTGGTACCAAATCATAGTAGTAATGCTCACATTATACCATTTTATTTTGGCCAAAATGGGCATGACCGCCATTTTTCAAATGACCCGATCTCCCTAACCAGTGAGCCAAATTTGTTGATATTGGTATCTTTGGAAATTAAAGGTCAAAAGGTCATCAAACTTCAAATTGCCTACCATAAATAATGATGGCAAATTTGGATTCCTTACACAATGTACCTTTCAAAAGAGACTTAGACTTAGATATCAAATGAATATTGTCTGATATCGACCCATACGCATGTGGATCGTTCACCACTGTAAACACTAGGTGTCAATAACAAAGTCTGATGCCAACCAACTATGTTTTAACTAATTTGCAACAAGTACATGTATTTGTTCCTGTTAATTTAACAAAAACAACCAAAAAGCAAGAGTATTTATGACATGTGACTTTTTTGTTGTCACCAGTAACTGCTCACACAGTAGAGTACATTTTTTTTCTGACAAAGGGAGCAATATACATAACCAAGTCAAAAGTTGTTTTTCAACGACATCTTCATTCAAAACATACCTGTATCATTTCCTGTCGACCAAACATCTGGTGTTCCTGGCATTTCTATTTCATCAACATGGATGACACCAGACCCTGAAATAGTATCATACAAAGTTTGAAAAATAATAATCTTATATTTCCCTAAATTAAATGCAAAAAAGCAAGTTTATAATCACCCCCACCACCGAAAAAGGGGGAAAATTCTACATAAAAACTATAACTTCCAAGCCAAGGTAAAAGCTTCTTTAGAGTTTGTTATTTGTTTTGCAATGGTTTTGCTCAACTCTATGTCAAATTCGTTTAAGGGTTAATCCTGTACAATAAAAGTGCAATTCACCTTACATGTAATTCACCAATACGTACACTGTACATCATGTATGAGCCTGTAATTCTTACAACCACACTATGTAGTTTAACATGCTACTGTTCATGCATATGATATGAGGCTTAAAGGTATATAGCATTGATAGAGCTGACAAAACAGGCAGTATTTGAATTTACAAACTAGTGAACTTTTGAGCTCAATCCCTCATCTAAATCACAATAAAAAGTGAAAAACAGTTTTTTACAAAATTAATGGGATAAATTTGTTCAGGATACATTGTAATTAGGTACTGGTAATATTGACCTACACAATTTACATATTAGTATCAAGCTTTTATCCCATTTGCTTGTTTGAATGGTCTTACCTTTGTTTCTGTCATCAATATTCATTAGTTAGAATTCCAAATGGAAATATACTGAGACAATAGAAACTTACCACTTGTTTTGGAATCACTGATGGTCAAACCAGGTGTTACTCACCTGGGCCATGAGAACTCAAAGGTCACGTGACCATGTGTGACCGATTTGTCTGTAGGGGCTACACTGACTTGCCAAACTAAGTGCACATATTACATTTGTGCATTGTGATTACTGATAATTTAAGGTCGAAAAAGTGACGTTTCTATTGCGTCTCATTAAAACAATTGGTGTCTTGTATTACTATGACAGTTAATTAGGTTTTCCCCCAGCAATTCCTGTGTTTCAAAGGGGAGGTTGTATTAATTTTCCAATGTACCAACTGCATGCTGAATCTTTACTTTAGATACAGTGTAGCTACTTGTACATATTTACAGTATGATATATCTTTGGTCAAGATAGTCTTAAAGGGAAACATCACCCCAGTTTTGAAATAAAATTATGTGAAGGGTGTGATGTTTCATGGAGACTGTCTTTTTATTTTTTTATGATCGGTTGTTGCAATTGCAGAAAATGATGATTTTATTAAAAATCGCTTGCCGTCACGCGTGCGGCCATTTTGTTGCGCGATGTCTAATTCATCCGGGACATTGTGACGTAATGACTGCACCAACTTTTCTTGAGGCATTACCGCACATGACTCACAACTGCACCAGTCCGTATTTTGCCTGCGTGCAGTCAGTCGCCCACTCGACCCAGGCAGCTGCACGTCCTCGATGTTTTCCACGTCCATTGCGATATCGTTATTTCTGTTTTGTAGCTCTTCGTCCGTAAAACTTGATTCAAAATCGTACGGAGATGGCCCTGATTCCATAATTTTGATACCCAGATTTCGTAAAAGCAAAGAAAAATACGTCGAAGGTGAGAGTAAACACGGGAGCTTGTGTTTGACCGTGAGAAATGATCGAGCACAATCGTCGGGCACCTTTCTACCGTGAGCACTATGTATGCTGATAGGTGCGTCTAGGCGCGATACTATCGCCACATGTCAGCTGTACACATACGCTTTTTCATTGAGGTGCAGTCAGTACGTCATAATGTCCCGGATGTGGCAGGATTTTTAAACAACATGGACGCGCTCTATGAACAAGAATTTAAGAACACAATAGACCAGCATTTCGTTCTCGATAATGAAAATCGATCATTGCTCTGTGGATTATGTTCTTTACAATATGTCCTTTCAGAATAAATAACATTTTGGCGGGCCTGAAATTTTCCTTTAACAGTTTTAACAATGTAGTAACTGCTACACAGATTAATAAAATTAAGTTCTCAAACTCACAGAAATTAATTCCTACCTTGCTCCTCATCTCAGTCACTTCCATGACCACTTTCTTGTTCATAGCCTCTTGGCCTTTTTCTAGCCCTTTCTTTGATGGTTACTCTTTCATCATCGGTGTCAACGTTTGATGTGTCGGCAGCTCTTTGTGCAGCCTTCAACGCACCAAAGTAGTCTTGATATTTTAAGAAAAAAAATTGAAAACTAAATTATTAAATACAAATAGATCTACAAAATGATACAAAACCAACTCAATTTTCTCTAGATTTTATTTTACTGGATATATGGTCATTCAAAGTTGGATGGTCTTGTGACCCCTATCTCACAAAATAATTGACCGAGGACCTTAATATTTGGGTTTTCTCATGTACACCTTTTCACCATAAAAATTTGAGGTTATATTGGCACAGAATGACCCATATAACAAATCTATACTGGACATGTTTCAGTCAGGAAGCACCTTAAGAAGCATCATTCAAATGTGTGTAGACTTTGTGTACAATAGCGACATCCAGGAAGAAAAGCCAGAAATAGCAAATGTTCCTCAAATGAGCAATCACCTGACTTGAGACTTGGTATGTACCATACTTTGTGTCCACAATAGGGGTGTAACAATACCATTTTTTCACGATATGATACGTTCGCAATACTTGGTCCTGATATGATACGTATCATGATACCTATTGTGAATACTAAAAATGCAACAATAAAAGAAGTGTCAGTAGCCCTAGGAAGTCAGTGAAGTTTTTCCAGGACGAAATGTCAACAAATATAAGGATATTTTTATAAAGTAAGAATTTTCTTTTTTTGGTGTGCATAATATTCAGTATTGTGTGTGTTGATGAAATTCTGAATTTTTTACTCAACATTTTACACATGAAGGAACTTCTGTCAATATCTTTATCTGGACTATTTTACAGCAGGGGAAGGGGAATGAAATAACAACATGAAACTGTGTGTATATAATTATGTCTGTTTGTATTGTTTTTAAGTCTCTGTACGATATTGGGTAATTCACAACATACTGTCTGGTATAGATTTGTTATATGGGTCATTGGTGAATCATTACATCCCTAGTCCATAACTCTACACATAGCTCTCTCAATATGTACTAACCAGACTTTCCGATGAGGCGCACCTCATATTTTTACCACCCATCCTTGTCAGGCAGTTCAGCACGTTTAATACGCCTATTCTGGTCTCTGGGAGGCCAATAGCACATGATCTGTTAAATAAAAACAACCGTTTTAAGAATGGTACCGATTGGTAATGTTTTCAAAACTGCTGTTAGTGAAAATATACTTGCTCGTTTCCAACAAAAGGCCCAAACCGAAAGTTTCAGCTTATAACGGCGGTGAACATTCAGTTTACAAGAAAAAACATATACTTTGTATATCCATCATAATGAGGGAATCTTGAAAGAGTACTATGTCCAACATATACATTGTCTTCACTCACCTTTCTAAAAAAGGAAAAAAAGGAAAAAAACACCAACAATCACACAAATTAACTTCTCGTGGGCAAATGATTCCCCCCCCCCCCCCCACCGACTAGCACCAACACTATCAGGGGCAATGTATATATGATGTAAATACATGTTAAATTTTGATTCAAATATAATTCTTACCTGTTTACTGCTCTTCTCAATCCAGGATGTAGGGACACACTCCACCGTGTCATCTTTGAGGAAGATTACAATACAATAAGGCATTTTGTACCACGGCTACTGCACATGAAAAAGACAAGTGATGTACAAATAAATTTAATAAATGGTATACATTCACTTGTACAATACACAAGTGCCTGTAGACTTTTTCTGGATCAAATATTAAAGAAAAAATGTTTTAAAAATCAAATGTCAGCACTTTTCAATTACATTTAATTTAAATTATTGACAATTTAAATAACTCCAACATCCCAAATATAACTACAAACAACATAGGCCTACTGCGAATGAAGTTAATTATGCAACTTAGAATATTATTCACATACATGTAGCCCTTTGACCAACTAATTCTACCTCCATGGACCAACACATGTCTTTATCTTACAGTTACATGTATGTTATAAAGAAACACTGGCATGTGTATCAAATGTGAGATTTTATGTGCATCTAGACAGAACTGCCTGTCAGGAAATGCCCTGTTCATGCATGGAACTGTATGTGGTACATGTACTGTACATGATGGTCCAGATGGTGAATTGTTTATCTCACAAATTTGGTCACTGGTTATGTAACAGACATACATTCACAGTTAACATAAATCCCCCTGCCAGTGGCCATGTAGCACAAGTATTTAAAAAAAAAAAAATTTTAATATGGTTTAAATTTGTTTAGGCCTATTTTATTGAAATTATAGGGCTAGGAGTTAACAAGTTATTAACAGATGGGAAATACATGTACAGTGTACATGTACATGTACATGTAACTGTCTAAAACCATGCTAGAACTGAACAACCAGAGGATTCAAATCAACATTTTAAGGGTATAGGACCATGGTCCCCTTCAAGAGACCATGAGAATGGAATGTGGGTGTAATAGTTGGGTCAGATGTAAGGAATGTGCATTAGTGCTGGACAGGACTGAATGACCGCGTTTACACTTGATCCGGCAAGGAGGATCAAAGGAGGATCTGATCCTCCAATGAGGATCAAAGGAGGATCAATGGCTAGTGTAAACGCAAGAGCGATCAGGATCAGATCCTCCAATTTGATCCTCCTTCATTGCGAGATCAAAGGAGGATCAGATCCGGCAATGAGGATCAAAACACAAGTGTAAACGCAAACTGGGATCAGATCCTGCAATTCGACCTGCCGACATCCGGTCGTAAAACTCCCCCTCAAAAAACCCCGCGAAACCTTGTAAACAACGACGGTGCACTGGTACTCGCCTGCATTGACGTTGGTAACCAATAACACGGCGATTGTGCACAAAAGGCTTTTGCATCACCCACGCCGTCTCACACGCATTTTCGACCTTCCTTCGTCCATCGACTCGCCATTTATTCAACGTAATCATCTTTAGAAATCAATTATTTGAGCAATCGAACCAGTTTTTTCAAAATATATTCTTATTCTTTAAACATTTAAGTTCTAAAGTATAGTTTCTTAAGTTTTGTGAGTCGTTTCCTGCGGGTGTTATCTGACTTATCTTCGACTAGTCTTTCGATGGTCATTTCACAAGTTTGATCATCGCCAACATGGCCGAAGTCGACGACTTATTTCGGCCAAAACTAATGGCAGAAAAACCACTAAGAAATGGAAGAGATCTTCCATATCAAATCACGAAGGATAATTCAAGAAAAAACAGAATGGTGCAAGTATATGAACAGCATATAGCGTAACACGACGTGAATACAACAATGGCCGCCGACATGACAATGCATCGGATCCAAGACAACATCACGCGCGTAATTAATGACCATGTACAGTTGACCTTTCACACCAGCTGAACGAAACTTCCGTTGAACAGAGCAGATCAATCCGAGATCAGACTCAAGTGTAAACGCGACACGCGAAGGCTTGATCGCCCTATCGCCCTATCAGGATCAGATCCTCCTTTGATCCTCCTAGCCGGATCAAGTGTAAACGCGGTCAATGAAGTAATGGACTTCTGAAGGACATGGGGACTTGGCTAGGAGACCTGTGAGGAACACCTGTTTATAATCAGGAATATATTGGCCAGTATAGACCAATAATGTCCTGTGAAGTCACATTATTTACAAATGACCCTCTTAAGGTCAAACTGCTCTGGACACAAAATGTACTGGTCTATGACAAGAAACCATAAAATCTGAAATTTTGAGATGTCCGTAGAAAATTTCCAAAATTGATTTATTTGTAATAATTAAGGCACTAACAAAATCTTATTCATCTGAAAGTTAAAAACATTCTTGACATTACTTGAAGAAGTACAAAATGTACACTTTTGCTCTTCGGAAATCACCCAGACTACGACTGGGCCAGTGTAAACAAGGCACATGCCCCTATTACGATTCTGGAAGAAAAACTGCAAATTATTTTAAAGACACAATTGAGTTACATGTAAATGCATAGCATAAATCTACATTAATATTATTATTATTAATTATATAGTGTTGCATTGAAAATAAGCTCTGTACAATAACGGCTAATTAACTACATTTACTAATTAGTGGGCCAAATTAATCCCCTCCAAAATTTAGTATGGCCAGAGATATGATTTTTATAATTCTGGAAGAAAAACTGCATTTCATGATTCAACATGAAGGGTAAAATTTCTTTTTAAAAGGTGAGTGGGTGTTTTCTCATGGGTAAAGGATTTGAGGATTTGAATTTCTTCCTCCATGGTTGACCAGTTTTTACAAATATTAACCATGAGGAAAAATTGTAAAAAATTCAATCTGGATTCAGGCATGATTCGTGTTATTTCAGGGCAAATAAAGCTTTCTGAGGAACATTCAGATGCAAAGAAACCTGCAAATAGGTTTTTTTTTCCATTTTTTTTTGTCATTTATTCTGGGAAGAAAGTAGACAAACGTGTACAGAATTAATAACACCATGAACATGTACAGGTATTACATGAATAAAAGAGTATACGCAACCCAATGGTTGTTAAAAGTATGAAAAAGCATTGGTAGAGTTGACAAAACAGTTCCAGGCAGTCTTCATACTTTTAAAAGTGACTGAACATACATACATATGTACACATAAAATAACAATTATGTACAGTTTGAACTCAATCCATCATCATCAGATCACAATGAAGAAAAACTGTTGTAATTTTTCTCCCACTTAGTCACAAACTTCTGTACACATTCCAAATCATAATCATTGTGCCAAATTTTGATTGCTGCAATCTAATCTCACCAAGGAGGTCTTCAGACACAATTCTATTTGTAAAAGCTAGGCCTATATCATGGCTTTGGTAAAACAAAACAAGATCACTTACCTCAGAATAAAACAAAAGTTTACAAATGTTAAGATCAGCTACTTAAGAACTAAGACCACAAGAACTACTGTTCACAAGAATCTCAGAGATTGTAAGAAAACTCTGAAGTTGCCACATTATATGCTGGAGACTGGAGTAACAACTCATAAATAATTCAATCTTATGTAAATGTCTGCACAGTTTAAAAGAGTTGAGTGCTACTCTCTTCACATAAACAACCTTGGATCTGGAGGAAACAACCAATGGTGACCAAGCTATAACCAGTCATGCATTAATCATGAATGGTAGACACACACATACATGTACATGTATATGACTTTTTTAGGTAGACCTTAATAAATTGAACGAGTCATTTTTAGTGAGCCACTTTTGGGCCTTCAACACAAAATAATAAAACTTTTGGCAGCCATCTTGAAAAAAGGTACATATGGCCCTTAATCAACTTTTTAATACATGGGTCATCTTTTACTTATACCCAGTTTTGATGCTTTTATGGAAAAAAAACATTTATTACACCAAACATTTAAAAGCATGGCATGCTAGTGTATGTACAGTGTACATGTACTGTACATGTACATGTACAGTATAAGTGTATAAATGCTCATAGACATTATAGTTTCAGTTGGTGCTGACAGAATTGTTGTGAGTTTGAGTTGAAACCTGTTGAATTGACCAGCCTTCATGTAAATTGATTCCTGAAACACCAAAGCACCTAAATTCACTTCATGCCAATTTTCCTTGTAGTAGATTTATGTTTTTGGATTTTTGCCAAACTAAAAATACAAATTATGACAAAGTAAAATGTATATAATATAAAAGTGTGCATTTTAATATGTTTTTCTTTCCAATACAATGCGGAAAAAAATAGTTTCTTAATTATAGCACTAAAAGGGAAGAAGAAAATCTACAATCCCATACAAACTCAACATACAATGTACTGTGACCAATTCCTATTATTCACATACATGTACATGTACGGTACCCTTTGACCAACACAGGTCTTTATCATACAATGTAAATTAATATTATGTAAATTAATATTACATCACAGAGCTTGAAGCCTTGAAGTTGATAACATATTAAATACTGTCATCTGCATTAAATGTGAAATTTTATGTACAACGGTTATGGGGAAACATCAACTTTAATTACATGTACCATGGAATTAACAAGTTGAAAGAGCAGAGACCCTGCAATGGAGAGCAACTGGCATCTTTATGTAGTCTGTGTGCGGCATGCAGAAATCATGCTATAAAGATCAATACAAATACATGTATGAATGGATGACATAGAAAACAGACATACTCTGTACATGTACATACATTAACAGTGGGCGTAAAGTGCTAAAAAGTATTAAAAAGTAAAAAATAAATTAATTAAAAAAAACAGAAGTGATTTACCCCTTTCATTACAGATTTGTTTCAAACAGGATGCCTGAATTCACACATTATTGCACAACAGTCTGCATCCATTTACAGGCACTTTTTCTAAACTCGTTTTTCATCATGAAGAATTTTTTGGAGAAATATATATTCAATTAAATGATTGCTTACAAAATTCTCTTTCATATGATACTAAAATAATTGGTATTGTATATAAAATAATCAGGTTATTTATTTTACTTCCCCTGACTTTGTTTCACAAACACAGAGAGCATCTTGTACACAAGTGTATGGCGTTCCCTAGCACAAATGGCCATGAAAGGATTGACTTGAATTATGTCTGATTTCTATAATAGCAACATGTAGGTTGGGCTATACCATTAGAAAGATAATAAATCAGTCTTTCCAACCATATATAGCATGGGTATGGACTGCAAAGAAAGGAAGAAATACAGCTGTTTTAAAAGCTGATCATGATACTCCCAAATACATGTAAGTGCTGTGTCATGTGTGGTGACCTTGGTTGACAAAAATCACTAATGGTAATTAGCAACAGGGGGTATGTGTGTTGTTGACTAAAGTTGCCAAAGGTAGTGAAAGGATTAAGGTTGTTAATTTTACTGCAATTAATAACTTTCTTGGGTGGTTGTTTTCCAATGGGAAGTAGTAAGTTTTGAATTTACCAGTTTCTACAAATAACCAGGTGGGAAATTCACATCAAAAAATTCCCACCTGGATTCAGGTTACTTCAGGATACTGTAAGATTGAGAAAAGGGCTTGCTGTTTACAGACTACTACCCCCTGTCCCTGTCTTCATGAATTGCACAAGTGCACTGGCTGTTAAATACAGAAAATAAATTATGCCAAATGTTTCTGTTAATCTAATCGGAACCCTCCTATTCTCAAAACCATTCATTTTTCATCGTGTTTTGAGCTAAGCCAATAATTGAAGAATACATATGTGTGGGCAACAAATACCTGTTATTTTTCTAAGAGATTATTTATTGGAAAACTTGTTCATTTATATGTATGGTTGTTGAGTGCACAATTAATTGATAGTTGATGACTTTTCATTTTATTTTTAATTACAATAAAAAAATATATAAAAGACATTTTACGAATCTCAATTAATGTCAACAGAACTTCAACCATGTACATGGATGATATATTATTACAGTGGCTTTAATTTTGGCAACAACCATTTTAATAGCCAATATGGTGAAACCTATTTTAACAAATACATTTTACTAGTATACACTGTACGTAAAATGACAAAAACAAAACAAAAAACATTTCTTCAACGGGACAATTTATTACCACATGGTAAACAAAACTGTTTGGTCAATAAAATGTTAAATTTACAATAGGCAAAAAATATACCCTGTACACATTTACAAAAAAGGAGCCTGCACAAACCAGTAGGGGTGTAACGATTCAGTGATGCATCGATTATCGTGATACTAAAATGCTGCGATACGCATCACAATACAAAACATGACTTTTTTGGGTTCACACAAAATTTCATCAGAATATAAAACAAAAAATGAATTTTATGCGAATAAAATTTGGTTTTACAAATATAAGCACTTCATATCTGACATTTAGACCACAAAAATTCAGTGAAGGCTATATAGCCTTTTTGCAGGGGAAAGGGGAAAAACAGGAAACTGTGTATATTTTTATGTGCTTTTTTTATTGTGTCTAAGTCTGTGCGCAACATTGGGTAATTCACAACATCAGGCCTACTGACATATATTTGTTAATGTTTTAGTATTCAAGATACATACATGTATCGTTGTACGTATCGAATCTTGACAAAGTATCGGGATAAGTACTGTATCCTAAAAAAAATGGTATCGTTACACCCGTACAGACAAGACACAATTGTTACAATGTGTGAACAGTTATCAATGGTGCATAACCTCTGGAAAGGTTTTGACACCCATAAATACTGTTACAAAATACATAATCCACATTGTGAATGTGTATGTGTGAATTTTCGAGTGGAAGTTTTTGCCAAATTGTGTACACATCTACAAGACATGTACATCTTGCCAAGACGCACACATTTAATGGATTTATTAATTTATGAAAATTGGTGGCACATATATCAAGCAGAAATATTTCAAGGGTTTTTACTACAATATATTTCTTCAACTTAAAAGCATGTATGTGTAAATCTGTGAAATGTCTGTGTTATTATAGGGCTATATATTAGTACAATGTATGCACAGTACATGTTGGGTAAAGCTATATGTTGGGTAAAGTTATATAACATGACATGGCAACTACAATAAACAATAAGATAAGAAAATTAACACTAGCAATTTAGAATTGTTTCACAGCACAGTAGGCTGTTGCACATGTGTACATCTCCAATCATGTGTACACATTTTGTCACCATTATGAACAACAGAGTAACATAATTATGTACAATCATTCTAGGCAGATCTTGTACTTGACAAACTTTTATGCACTTTTTTTCTTAGTTGACAAAGAGCTTGATAATTGATTTATGAATGATTCCAAAATAATTTTCAATCTGTTGTTTCTAATGGGGACACGGAAAAAGGTTATCCCATGATTGGAGCCTAACAAACACCTGACACATGGCAACATTGTTTCATGGATATTGAGCAGCAGATATAATTATTCCATGGGATACCCATTTATTCTGATTTGGTTTTGATAATGGGCATTTCCAAGGTTTTGACTCATTAAACAACAATTAAAGCACGAGTATAATAAACATTATTAGTTACATCAAACGAATGTCACCATTGACGTATTACTTAAATACTACCTTCAAAATCCATCTCTTTTTTGGCAGAAATACCTCTCATTTATAAAAATACACACTGTAGACCTGGTATCAATATTATTCTTAATAAATGTATGATATAGCTTTGGTAATGATCAAACAAATGTTTGATGAGTTTCAACCTGAAAGCTTAATGTTTATAAAGGTGATACTTGTACCAATCCCCCTAAAAATGGTAATTCCCTTGAAGGACAGAGCTTGAAGCCTTGAAGTATATTTTAACCCTAACTCCCTAAACATTTTTAGTAGAAACTTTCCTCAACCTATCAAATCCCAACACCATGATTGACTGTTGCTGGTTTACAGTACTCAACCCATCAAACTCCAACAGGCCCTTAAATTAGCTGTTGGGTTTTGATTGAGTGGGTACACTGGGCCATGTGCTTAGTATGAAGATCAGGGGATTTCCATGGGGAAAAATATTACAACAGAGATATACTTTGTCAGTTCAATTTGAAGTTAGAGTCATCAAAATTTTGTAGGCCTACACATTTCTACAGACAATTAAGATTATAAAAATAATGCTTTTATTAGTGCAGCATTATATTATGTTACTTTCAATTCAATTGAATAAAGTCACTCTAGCAAATCTAAATTTAATAAATTTAAAAAAATTAAAAAAATGCGATTTAAATAAAAAAAATCAGATTTTTTGATTTTTTTAGTTTTTTTAAATAACAAAAAATCAGCAACCCTGCATCAGACAATGATGCAATTCTCGTGTGACATGTAATGTACGGTTACATTACCGTAAACATAAAACAGTTCAACTCGTACGTGTACACATTGTATGTACAAATATCAAATTGGACTAGACTTTGCACACGCGCCATTTATGTGAATTGCATAGAGATAACTACATTTATAAATGCATCAACATTAGGATACCACTCGTGAGAACTCGTTACACTTTACTTACTAAACAGTAACACCGGCCTAACACAACTTACTTAGGCTAGGCCTTCTTTCAGTTTCAAATGGTAAAATGTCTCACTCTCAACAAATCTTACCTTGCATTAACACTGACACATTCTGCATGATGCTTGAACTTGTCAAGTTGGAGTTGGACGAACGTGAACATGAAATGCATGATGAATGAATCCGCCGAAATGTCCGATGATACGAATGACATGTAACGTCGCGTTAACGTTAGCCTAATATATTCGATCGGCGGCCGCGGCGCGCGCGCGCGCGGTCGCGTTGGGGGGGGGGGGGGGCGGGCGGATGTACGACGCGTCAACGACCAACGTTAAACAGAGAGTAGCGACGCACCGCGACTAGACTGCTCACAAAAATTAACTAATGAGAGATCGAAGTGTACCAGCATCTTTGGATAAAGACGGTGGTCTGGGGACAACTGATCAGTATTATTAATTTTTATATAATTAATAGAGTCAGTGGTGAGGAAAAGCGAAATAGACCAGTGACCAGTCTAGGTCTAGTGTAGACTGATCCCCTTTATCTCGTATCTAGTTCAATTCAAAGCGTGACGTCTAGGTTTTGTGTTACAAGATTTCCCTTACGAGAGGGCGCTATCCCCCACGAATCCGCTATCACCCGGACCCACGAACTGCGGCCCCGTCCGTAGGCCTACTTACATGTACATGTACTTGTCGTTCCGAGACGAGTGAACAAAGTTCGAGAAAAGGGGAAGACTATAATATTTATTTAAATTATAATTAAAACAAATTATTTATATTGCACGAATTCCATAAGCAACATGTTTAAATGCGAAAAAGTGTTTATGTTTGGGAAATAGGTTTTAGGCCTATTATTTCATTATTTTGTGGGAAATGCTAAAGTACATTATCAACACAATAATGTTACAGCCGGACACGGTAAAACCTGCAGCTCATTAACACACTGTCAATGAGTATTCTTTGTAGATAAATCAGCAGATAAATCACCGACAAACACAAAACGTAACACAATTATTTTGATACCTTTAAAAACTTGAACTGTCAGCATCTTAAATAATGTCCAGAAAGTCATGCCATATCACGTCAATTTTGAAAGAACTGCACTGGCTTCCCGTTTCACAGAGAATTGTTTTAAAACTTATGCTAATTGTTCACAAATCTTTTAATAACACTGCTCCAATTTATATTTCTGAACTGCTTAAAGTTCACACCCCGTCACGCAGATTGCACTCCGGCAACATGTCCAAGGAATTCAAAACGGATATGGTGCGATAGGTATTTTTCTGTTGCGATCTTCAAGCTAAACTCAGATCTTGTCATAAGATAACTACATTTAAGTCGCTGCTTAAAACTCATCTTATGTCACAATTTTTCAAAGATGAAGTATATTTGTAATTGCAATGTTGCATAATTGCATGTATCTCGGTCCATAATTTGTATATATTGTTTGTATTTATATTTTCTCTGTTTCCGCGCGCTACAAATATTAAGTTTCAAAAAGTAAGAAGAAAAAATCCGCCAAAAATAAAGAAAGTACATCACATGACCTTTAAAATTGGATTCTTTTAGGGCAACTCACAAGTTGTCAAACTGTAAAATGCATCAATAGATTTCTTAAAACCAGAAAAATGTATGACTATACAAGTGAAACTGTGAACGTAATTGGTCGTGCCGTCCAAGACGAAACAATTGCGCATAATCAAGTTTATACTGTAGTAGTTTGCGTGCATTTTAATTACTCGACGATCATCACGATTGTTTCATACTGTACTTTAATATTCATACTTTAATATTACATGTACTTCTTTCATTTCCTCTATACATCATGTTATTTTATTATTTACAGGTTTGTTGTTTTTCTTTTCTTTTCAATTTTTTGTAATCCGTGATAGGAATTTGTAGATTTTTATAACATAAGCAGTCGGCCTACATAATATACCACATCACTATGATCGAAGGAACACATATTGCCCACACGAATTCTTTTTAGCTTAACCCAGCTATGTAGGCCTCTTACGGATTCCATTTTTTTTGTCCATGTGAAAGTAAATACATCTACATTATCACACAACCACCACTGAAACATTAAATAGTTGAACCAACTAGATAAACTTCAGTGACATTTTACTATTATGATCATTATTACAATAACGTGGATAACTACGGTTCACATCTAGTCAAACGTATTTAATTGTAAATGTTATGTAGTTAATTAATGTTTATGGAATGATGCTTAACAATTTAGCTGGTTTAAACCATTTATCTCATGTTTTACTGAATTTGTATTGTTTTCTCAATTTTATGTTTAAACCACATTTTAAAAACTATTTCAAAACATCGCACCTGGCCATGACCAAATATACATAACACATAATGTTATGAAAACATCATTGTGTACATGTAAACCTTGTAAAAGTTTCAATGATGTTTAGAAAACATTTTACATTCCCAGTTATTTCCGTAGCCTAAGTACAAACGTTATAGAAACATTCAATAATTACATTTCAAAAACATGTTTGTTTAAGAAAACACATTTAAGATATATATAAGCATTCATGTTATGTTTTAAAAATGTTGTTATAATCATTAAAATATTATTCATGTAGTAAATTTAATGGTGTTTTGGAATAAGTTTTACACATCTTAGCATGTCTGTAAAATTATGTTTTAAATGTTATAATAACATCTTAATAATGTAAATCTTTAAATTATGACTAATGTTAATATTATGTTCAGAAAACATTGAATTCTCAAAGCTATAAATCTTTAGAAAGATCCATTTAAAACATTATGTCATGAGGCTTTTAAACTATTATTCATTTTATGTTTTATAAATATTTTTCATTTTTCAAACAAGGTTTATGATTAAAACGCACAACAAATAATGTTATGAAAACATCATTTAAATGTGCATGTAAAACATATCATTGAGGCTTTTAAAATGTTGTAAAAACATATTCATTTTATGTTTTATAAAATAATGTTATGTATTTTTCAATACGTATTTTAAAACAATTTTTTAGCATGAATAAAAAACAAAACATAATGTTATAAAAACATCATTTAAAAAATGCATGAAAACTTAGGAAATTCAAAATGATGTTTAGAAAATATTTTATGTTAACAGTTATTTTCATAAATAAAAACGTTTTAGAACCATTTAACAAAAACATTTCAAAAACATTTTGGGGATGTTTATGATTAAATATTAAGATATTATGTTTTAGAAATGTTATTAAAACCAATAAAGATATTTTCATGTAGTTAATAATATGTTATTTTGTTATGTTTTACACATCTTGACATGTATATAAAATTATGTTTTAAATGTTATAATAATATCTTAATAATGTAAATGTTCAAGTTAATGATGTTCAGAAAACATTTAATTCTCAAAGCTATACATGTTTAGAAAACTGAATTCAAAATATTGTATCATGCGGCTTTTAAAAATTTTTTAAAAACATTTAAAAAACGTTTCACCTACATATTCGTTTTATGTTTTAAAATTGTTATGTATTTTCAAACGAGTATTTTAAAACAATTTAAAAACATTTTTTTAACATGACTAAAAAACAAAACATAATGTTATGAAAACATAATTTAAATATGCATGAAAACTTAGGAAATTCAAAATGATGTTTAGAAAATATTTTATGTTAACAGTTATTTTCATAAATAAAAACGTTTTAGAAACATTTAACAAAAACATTTCAAAAACATTTTGGGAATGTTTATGAAAAATATTAAGATGTCAGCATTTATATTATGTTTTAGAAATGTTATTAAAATCAATACAAATATTTTCATGTAGTTAATAATGTTATTTTGTTATGTTTTACACATCTTGACATGTATATAAAATTATGTTTTAAATGTTATAATAATATCTTAATAATGTAAATGTTCAAGTTATGATAATGTTAAAATTATGTTCAGAAATATTAGTTAATAAAAAGTTATAAGGATGTTCAGAAAACATTTAATTCTCAAAGCTATACATTTTTAGAAAACTCCATTCAAAACATTATATCATGAGGCTTTTAAAATATTGTAAAAAATATTTAAAAAACGTTTCACCCACATATTCATTTTATGTTTTATAAATGTTACGTATTTTTCAAACGAGTATTTTAAAACATTTTAAAAACATTTCTGTAGCATGACTAAAAAATATAAAAAATAATGTTATGAAAACATCATTTAAACGTCGAACTTTAAAAATTCAAAATGATGTTTAGAAAATATTTTATTTTAACATTTATTTTCATAAATAAAAACGTTTTAGAAACATTTAACAAAAACATGTCAAAAACATTTTGGGAATGTTTATGAAAAATATTAAGATGTCAGCATTTATATTATGTTTTAGAAATGTTATTAAAATAATTAAAAATATTTTCATGTAGTTAATATAATGTTATTTTGTTATGTTTTACATGTGACATTTTAAAAACCTTTCGAAAATGTTATAGCATTATGTGTTTGCTGGGAAGCTTTAACCAAGTCCAGCGATCACTGACTTCTTCGATTTCTGCCGGGATAGGTTTGCCTCTGCTATGTTCTACTGCAACTTGCTTGAGAAGTTTTGCTGCTTTTGTGATCTCTTCTCTATGTGATATATTGGTGCTTGTCTCGGAATATGTCGGGATGGAATTTGGTGTTTGTGTACACAGGTCACAGGTGCATGGTGGTGTTATGTCATTAACTGGACAAACATGGTCGACCATTTTTGTTAATTTACTTATTGTGCCACATATTGTGCAAACCGTTGTTAAGTTGCTAAGCTGAAGCCTCAGAATTCTGGGTGATGATGTGACGTTGTCATGACTCACATTTACTTGACATACGGGGCAGGGAACAGTGCTACTGGATCTAAAATAAAACCACTGCTCAAGACATGAGGAACAGTAGTTGTGTTCGCAGGGAGTTTGTACTGATGGGGAGCTTAGGATGCACTGGCATATTGCACAAATGAAGATAGTCTCCACCGCCTTCTCTGTGCCAAGAATGTCAAGATTTGGGGGAACTGTATACGTATTATCATTAGGTGCAAACTTGAACGAATAACCTCTCTCGCAGTTGTGGCTGTTCGGGTTGAGTTGGTCCACATTGGGAAGACCCTTAACAGTTCGCTTTCTCTTTGCGGGCGACCTCCTTTGAGTGTTTTTCTGTACAGTTCACATGTGGTGCATATTCCAGTTCTTGAATGTTTTGCCAGTCGGTATTGTTTTGTGTAGCACATGAATGTTCAAATTCCTAGTTTGTTGTTTACAATGTGTCAAATTTCGCACACACCTCCAGCATAATTTATTTGGATGCCTTGTTGAATCATCTAGCCAGATGTTTATTCTATACAGTTTGTCTAATTCTTTTCTATACTGTGCACAGTCCACTGCTACATATGAATTATTTGTATTTAACTTTGTGCACACACGGCACAACTTATCAAGTGCTGATTGATGAAACTGTAGTTGATTCATAACTGTAAATATGTGTGTAAACTTGCCATTGTATTAATAATAAAGTATTTACCATGAATCAGTAAATCACTGTTGTTGAAGAGCCTGTTTGTTCAAACGATGTGACGAACGCATACAGCATGTACGTACACTGCCATGTATGACAAATAGCAAAACATTGTAAACATTTTGTATCTCGCGCCAAGTGTATATTTACATGTATGTACGTGTATGCTGTATACGGTTCGCACGTCCGTGAAGGTGTGTGTACATTTTAATAGGGGTTTTACGGGAGTTTTTGTGTCGGCGTGACAAAACACGGATTTTAAAACCGATCTCTTGTAAATATGCCCGCTGTCTTTTTTTTTTTCATCCGGGTTTTTGATAAAAACAAGACCCATCTTTTCAAGAAATTAGCTTCATTTTATTGGGAAAACCCATAGTTTTTATTTGAAGATAGTTTAGAATCGCTAATTTCTCACATATCGTCGGGAATTCACGTCCGTTAAATTATCCCCAACACATATTTTACTGAACAACCCCAAGTGAACAAATAAAAGTGTTTATGATTAATTATGATTGTTTCACACAATAATATAATGATAAATTATCGAAAATTCAAGGTTAGAAACGTTTTTCTTTTCAACGTTAACGTTGAATATCCGCCATGTTGGATACGGGCTATTGTTTCATTACTGGAGGAAACGTTTGTTCGTTGCAAAATCTTTTTACGCGCTGTAGTAATGAGCGTGGAACGGCCGTGTGGGGGTGGCTTAAATTATAACACTGCACTTTTTCGTAACCGTGACATCTATATTGTTGACAGACACCCCTGTATCCCACGTCCCACATTTGGTGGTGCGATATCCTAGCTAAACTCATTATTACCCCCTGGTCACTGGCTCAATATTAATATTTAAACTTTCTCAGCTCCCTGAGTAGTATGCAACCCCGATACCATAGCGCATTGGAAGCTTTTTCAAATACAATATCAACCTCTACCCTCACAGGTGTATGCTCCATGGGTGACTTAAAATAAAGTCATCGCGCTCAGTACAAATTTCAGAAGCACTTTACAGTAAATTGTTTATTTAATATTGTGACACTAGGGCTTAAAATGTGTATTTCAATTTAACTTAATAAAAGAAATTACATTTGATCTTAATTTACATACGCGTAATTGGCCTAAGTCTTTCTAATTAAATATTCCTTTTCCCTAGTACCTGTCTAAAATATTATTTGTGTAATCCTTATTTTATCATTTTCAATATTTATTTGTGTTTTATCGAAATGAAGTAAATTACTTTCATCGCAAAATATTGAAAGACCATGCTTGTTTCCAGGAATTTTTCAAATGGTTCGTTTTTGTGAATTTTCTGAAGTACATTATATTTGATCATTGTGGCGTGATTGTAACAATGTTGGTGTTCCAAAATATGGTTTAGAGTAACAATGGTACAATAAGATTTGCCCACACCAGTAACATTTTGGGTCATTCCATGCCAAATCATGACCTAACTTTTTGAACATTTTTCAGTGACCGACTCAGATTTTTTCTGATTTCTTTTTCAACATACCTCTATATGGCAGAGTAATGAACACACTACAAACTTATGATCCCAACTCCAAGTCGTTTCCGAGATATGCGCCCCTGAAAAGTATAGCCACGTCCCCTTTTTTCCCCTCCAAGTTGTGTCGGTGATTTTGGGGAGATTTTCAGAAGCCTACATTTTAAAACTGAAGATATTCAGTTAAGATATTTTGAAGATATTTTACTGTAAATTGTTACACAGGGTGAATGACACCCAATCTACTGATATATAGAATCTGCTGCCAAAATTAGTACATAACATATCCCTTTTTTCAAATTAGGAGTCCTTCAAAACAATTGAGTCGATGTAGATTCAAGGGCGCAACCACGTGTTGAAAGTTGGCGGGGGGGGGGGGGGTCCCAAGCAGCCAATAGCAACGTGATCTGCGGGCGAGCGAAGCGAGCACGCCACTAGCAGCTGGGGTCTTGGTTCAATATCACGTATTTCAGCGTGTTGATGGAAGTGTTGCATAATTGTGATGTCATGAATGACATTACTAGGATCATGTATACATAAAATACCAAAATGTTCCAGAAGTAGGGGAGGTCCACATAAAAGTAGGGGGGTCGTGACCCCCCTGACCCCCCCCCCCCCCAGTGGTTGCGCCCTTGTGTAGATTACTTTTTGCCATTTTGGGCCCCTGTGGTGACCAAGTGGAGACCAAGTGGTCAGCTAGATTGCTTTTATATTTTATATGCGTACACACTAGGTGCATATGTCTGCCCCCAAACAAGGATGGACCATTCATACCTTCATTGGAGGTTTGGCAGGGGTCTGAAGATAGATTCGCAGGCAAAAATGTCAAAAAACACCTCCGTCTAATGGATGGATATGGTTGACCAATGGGCCACTACCCATGTAACTGAAACGTTTACACCAATTTCTGTTCTCCTTTATGATTAGAAGATATTTTCAGATGATTGGTATTTTGTTCAATATACGTAAACAATGTGCACTCTGTGTACAGTATAGGTACTGTATGTACATGTATGCATGCCCCAAACACTTGTTAGGATTTTTTAAAAGTACCGTATTACACCGTCCAATCATCTTCATCAAATTAATGTATCCAAAGGGGAGGGGGGTCCGTGGCCCCTTTGAAATTCTTGACAAAACTGTCCCCAAAAATAATAACTGACTGACTGACTGACTGACTGACTGACTGACTGACTGACTGCCTCCCTCCCTCACACACTCACACACTCACACACTCACATACTCAGTGACTCACTCACGCACTCACTCACTCACTCACTCACTCACTCACTCACTCAATCATTGCCTATGTAGAAAATGTTGATATTGCATTAGGGAGTGCATAAAATCAAAACATTTCGAAGACCCTTAAGCAGGCCCCAGACCCCTTGCCACGAATTTGGTCTTTGTGCTCGCAGATCCGCCCCTCCCCAAATCAGTTGTTCCCAGATATTTGCCCTTGATGGTACGTGTTTGGGGTATGCATGTATTGTACACAGTACTGCATATTAAAGCAAATTACCCATTATATGAAAATATCGTTTGACCATGAAGGAGAAAAGATACCAAACTGAATGTTCTTAATATATGCATCTAGATAGGATACAATATTTTAAGATGTGAGAGTTTCAGTTACATTTCCTCCCTAATTTGCCATTGTGACCAATCCCGAATTAAGTTGGCATAGTGACCAATGCGTTATTGGTCACTTTGCCAAATTACAAAAATAGCCAGTTAGAGCATTCGTCATTTGAATGCATGCTCTATCTCCAAAACTATAAGGAATACATGCATGTGGATTAGATACAATGGTAGGTCTCTTCCTGAATGTACTAATGGGCGGGAAAACTTAAAACTGAAAAACGTCTGATTGGTCACTATGATAAATTAGGGACGAATTGATGTGATATGATGGTATACATGCATATAAAATAATCAAGGGGTTTGGGGAGAGTGGGTAGTTTTGTTAATAATGCCAATGTGCGGGCCTGAGGCGACGCGCTAAGTGACCACAAAGCAGATATTTTTTTGTTTTGGCCTTAATAAAATCATTGGTTTAACGCCTGGCCGGACGACCACTGTACCAAAATTAAACACTTAATTCAGGTAGAATTAATCAGTGAAAATATTGTATTTCCAGAGTATTTTATGTGAATGAAGAAATAGGCCTTCATAAAACAGCTGAACTGACCAACATTGGTAATATTGTTGGCAAAACAACTTCTAAGAGTATGCTTACTCCTTTTTAATAATTAATAAACAAAATAAACCTGTGAACGTTTCATCCTATTACACTGTGTGGTAAACGAGAAACAAAAATAACATAAAAATGCAATTTGCTTTTTTAAGTCGGCAAACAAAAAACTTCTTACGCCTTCTAATCTTGTATTTGTATATCAGAGTCGGGAATACTGAACATTTATTACACGTTATTTTATTTAAACCCTTTTGGTTATTCCAAAAATCCACAATCGATATATGATTCAATACCTTCAAGTGATTTAAAGCTGGTGATATTATTATACAAATATTGAGTGCCTTACAGTAAAATGGCCTGGGAAGTATACTTTCACGAGTGAACAAAATGTTTTATTTTTTTCATGAAATTAATTTTATTTGGCATTGTTGCTTTGAATAGTTAAAAAGGCCTAAAGACATTTTAAATGTGATTCAAAAATATTAATAGTCGGCTGCACCCCCCAGCCTCTAATTGACCTCCTTCCAAATATTAGACCAATCCAGATGTTTGTAAACAGCTTACTTGACTTATCAAATAAGTATGAGGATTTTTATCTAACTCTAAATATACTAGTTTTATGACTGCCATTTTGTTGACAAGATTTGTGAATGGACCACAACTTTGTCCACATCGTTTTCATCACTTTTGGGGTCGATACTGCTCAAAAGCCTTGGGGAAGAGGTTGATCCGATGATCCAAATTACAAGTTCTTTGGAATGCTATTGGATACCAACTAGTACCTCCCTTTTCTTTAGAGGGAAGGCGCAAATGGTAATATTAGTTGATGACATGTGATATGTTTCACCAATCAAATTACAATGATCTGTGTACAAGGTTTATAATGAACACCACTGGATAAACTTTATTTAAGAGAAAATGGTATGTCTTACTATCTACTAATCTTTGACCAAATTATTCCCTCGCAGCACACCTTTCTGCTCACAAGCGTTGTGACCGTACTGTGAAGGTTTGTTAAAAACTGATTAAAAATGTTCCATAATTTGATTCCATATTTTCCAGCAGTGATTATCAGCATGTCAATATCATCTAATAAGATGCCGCTAATGTCTCTGCGTCAGTGGGATGATGACAGGAAGACAACAAGGGTTGACTACGACCATTCTCAGGCAAGACCAATCACCAGGAAGAACAAAATCAAGAAGAGCAGACAGGCAGCTTTCATGTCTGCTTTGACGCAGAGGAAACAGCCGTCTGGACTGCATCATCAAACCGAGACAACAACGTCAGATTCATTGAACCAAGAACAATGTCAAGCACAATCAGAAAGGTAACTTCAATGGCAAATGCTTTATTTGTTATTTCTATTAATAGTCAGCTAATAAACCTAGCTAATAATGAACAGTCTTTCATAATGGTGTTTGATTAGCCCATATGCGCCGAAATGGCAGCAATTGAGCTGTATACTCCCCAGGGAGCTGAGATGGTTTCTGGAATGATTTATGCGCCTGATGAGCAGAGGTAATAATGTACAGCGCTTTGATACCTTGTTTAAAAGCGCTTTAAAATACCCGACATTATTAATAATCAAAACGGGCTTTAGTTGCATGAACACAGCCATTGAAATGAACATACAAACTATAGATGATATGTGGAATCACTTTTTTTTTTTATTTTTTTTTTTATTTTATTTTTTTATAGCACCTTCTATAGCGCCTTCTCTCATGATGTGGCAGGCTTTTTTTTTATAAGATCTCTGCAATCACATGTTGTTTTATATTTGACTATAATGCCAACTTTGAATGTTTCAATCACTGTTGAGAAAAGTAAAAATCTGAAACATCTCTTGATTTCCTAAAATATATTAAGATCACAACTGGCCATTCATAATTTTGAAAGAATATACAGCATTCGCCTTACGGCATTGACTGGTTGATATTACTACAATACAGGGATGAGGCTTCGTTACGCTTACCTAGGAAAGTTCAAAGACAGCTTCAGTTCTTTGTTCAGACGCCCGTCACATCAAAGTCACTTTGTCTACAACTGGATCCCAAAACTACAATCTTCGGTTTGAAACAGTTGATATGTAAAAGGTTTGGCGTTGAGCCTGAAAAACAGCACCTCTACGCCAGGAGAAAGATTCAGGTAAGCCATGAGTATTCAGCGACGTAGCCAGGATTCAGTGGGGGACACAGGGGGCATTGCTTTTCAGTGTGTGTGTGTGGGGGGACCAGGGGTATGGGTTGTTTCCCTTTTCTTTTATCTTTTCTTTTTTGGGGGCACTGTCGGGATTTTTAGTGGGGGGACGTGGGGGGCACTGGAAATCTATGGGGGGGTACGTTCCCCCAGCCCCCTCCCCCGCCCGTGGCTACGCCGCTGTCAGAGTATTCAGTCTCACTTATACTCTCATAAACTTTAAGATTTAATTGATTGTTATGTTATTGTGAGGGTTTGCGTTGAATTACAATGCATTTGAACAAGTGTGTTTATTGTATTGACCCTATTGTAGACTTCCCTGTGTCAGACACTGAAAAGCGCTTCTGAAAAGGATTGTACGAAAACTGAATTGTGTCATCTTACAATGATGTATTTTTGCTGTACCGTTAATCTTATACAATACTCATAAAAAACACAATGAAAACTAGAGGGCGCTATGACCAGATGTCGTCACCAAACAATAACATTTCCATCTTCAAATTTCCTTTCCCTTTGTCATTAAAATTTGTTGTAATTTTAACTTCCTGTTTGTACCAGAAGTAACGATCAGACAAAAACAAGTCTCCGATTTCTGGTCATAGGTCGGCTTCAAAATCGGGTGCGGTGACGCGCTTTTTATTTATTTATTTATTGTTTATTTTGGGGTATTTTTGGTATGTTTTGTTTCAGTGGTACATCTTAACATACAGGGTTAATAGAACCAGAAGATTTTCTAATACAAATTTGAATTCGACACTCAAAAAGATATTTTTGCTTTGAAGTGTAGCTATTCAAAAAATTGTTGATTGTTGAAAGAAATCGTTCCCTGCACAAAATGATTGACCGACGGTGAATTATTTTGTGAATTGTATTCTATGAAAACCAGTTACTTAAATTTACGTAAGAATAGCAATTGGACCGATTTATACAAACATTTAAAGATAAATATAATTGGATTCACACGGAATATTTTCATCTTTCATTATTTTGAAATGAATGGTTTGTTAACCAGCTTTGTGACTTGCTGACACTAGAGGATCATGGTATTGAGAAGGATGAAAACATTGAAGTACGCCTTGTACAAGGCTTATTGGGTGGTGGAGCAAAACGTGAGTGCTCAATGGAAATTATTTCTTTATTGCATGCAATGGCCCCCAAATTTTATTTAAAAATAGTAATACAGATAACTTTTTGCACATTTATTGTATTGGATTCAAGTCCAGCCAATCAAATGTCACTTTTGCTTAAATTTCTTAAATCATTTGAATTATCATTTTAATTACAGCTAGAGTGAATTAATAACGCTCCGTTGCAACAATGTACTTATACGCGCTATTGTTCCATTGACAATAATCGCTCCCTGAATTTTTGTTTTGTTTTTTTGATTTTTTGTTTTTTTGCTTGGGTGGTGACGTCCCACCTAGATTCATAACGGAAACGACATAATTATATCTGATTTTTAAATAGAATCAACTGCAGGGACTGGTGCATCAGATGAGATTTTCCTGCGAAAGGTAGCTCGAAAAATCAAGAAAGACTGGAAGCGACTAGCAACAATGTTGGGTTTCAAATCAACAGAAATTGACAAATTTGAAATCAACAGTCGGAACAATCTAGAGAAACAGGCTTGTCAGATGTTACTTACTTGGTGGAGAGTGCAACCTAACAAAGAAGAAGCAAGAGAATGGTTAAGAGATGTACTGACTCGATTTGGCCGTCCTGATTTAGCATCAAAGATACCAGGTATTGGTTGATGAACTTTGTGTTACATCTCTCTTATTCATATTTAAATAAATGCTCATATACTTAGCGGGAATCTAATATATTATATTTAGAGGATTTTGCATTCCCTTTAAAAGAAAATAATGAACAGTGATTCTCCTAGTTTTTGACACAGCCCGCTAAGCGTGCATTATATCCACATCAGAGTCCAGTAGACAAACGTAATAAGAAAGGTATACTTACATAATGTGATGTGCACTGGTAACTAGATACCAGTCATAATGCGACGTTTCATGTACAATATAAATATTTCATTCTCCTCCTAGACACACTGGTGATGGCATTTATGATTACACTGTTCACATAGATTACCTCACGTTTTTCTCTATTATCGCTTTTTAGAAAGATACGTCAAACCATGTATCCTTATTATGATCACCCCCTCCAGATTATAAGCGCGTCCAGTCATTATGTGGTCTCACCAATCAGAATACCTTAACTATCTGGGGAACATTTTTCTATATTATTCTATTCATTTAGCTCTGGAAAGTTCTACACTCAAACCAGAAAATGCGGACCAGCCAACGGGAGACCAAGCAGATTCACATACAGCAAAACAACAGCGTGGTAGGTTTGCATGCTTCCATGTCACGATATTGGGATTAATAAGGAAATGTTAATAACATGATTACAAATTTACTAAATTATAATTTTGATGTGAAGTTGGTGATGATACCAAACTTCCTGAGAAATAACTACGTTTGAGATGCTGTCATTTATGAGAAAACGTGAAATGTAAATCATGTCCGTGATCAATTTTCCACATTAAATTGAATGCAAACAATCTGACTATATTTTCAAACATTTTTGAGGATAGTTTCTGTACATATCTCATGATTCTTATGGATGCATTTACAAACATTTTACTGATAGTGTAGAATTCCTTATGGAAGGTAAAACATTGGTATGTGGAAATGTACGTTCCGCAGTTCAACCCTTTAGTTTATATATCATAACCTGTGACAGGTTCATCACAATAGTTGTCCACATTTTGAAGAATAGACCAAAAAATGTTACAGGTTTTAAAACATGGGAAGGCACTTCAGGTGGAATAAGTTCTCAGGATAATTCCTTCCCTTCCATTTAAACAAAAACACAATCAACTTACTATTGTTGCAATCTCTTTGCCGATTTTTTTTCACGATTGTTAATTGCGGTTCTTCAATTTGAATTAGTTTCCTGTATAAGCCACGGGGAATATCCGCACGCGTAGATTTAACGTGCAGTAAATGTGTGAACAGAATGTATGAGTTGAATGTAGAGGGAGTTTGGCATTTTTGCAAGGCCTACGGAAATTCAAATGATAATAATACATTTCAAATAATTTATACAGAAGCGGAAGGTAAATTAAGTGAGACTTTCCTGCGTGACATAGCTGAAAACATCGGTATCGACTGGAAACGACTAGCAACAAACTTAGGGTTCAAAACAGCACAGATTACCGCATTTCAGCAAGACAACCGGGACAACTTGAAGGAGCAGGCTTTTAAGATGTTCGTCGCTTGGCAAAATAAACAAACTGACATTGAAGGAACAAGATGCAGTTTGATAGAGGCCCTGGTTAAAATTGAACGGACTGATTTGGCTTCAAGAATACCAGGTATCAGTTATTATGATTATTAATATCTCTTAGATTAATATCTTAATTCGGGTCAGAAAATTCTGACATGGATTCGTTCTGGCCAAGTTCTGCGTTGTTTTTGACCCACTGTACCCCAGGACATCGGCTGCTACCTCAGCGACATTTAGCGACCTCTACTACGGACTAAAGGATCTTCTGTATCCAAAGTCAACATCCCACCCAAGACTGAGGGATCTCCTACATCCTAATGTCATCCACCCTCCCACCCCTTGCTTTATTACTAACTGATTAAGTTCAGTGAGCAAACACTCCTCTCCCCAACACTCTAAGGATTGTAGTTTCTAAAGTTCCAACAACGCACTAATCCCACAGCATCCAGCGTTAGCACTAATCCCCCAGCATCCAGCATTAGCACTAATCATCCAGCATTAGCACAAATCCCCCAGCATTAGCACAAATCCCCCTGCATCCAGCATTAGCACAAATCCCCCAGCATCCGGTGTTAGCACAAATCCCCAAGCAGTCTACTTAAGCAGCAGCGTATCACAGAGTCCGGCATTCTCATGCAGTAGATCAGAGCATACTGATCAAAACGTGGAGTTGTAACCTCCAGTTCTTTTCAGAATTAATCACTACTCAGAAGATAATTTTTACAGTCTTGATTAATCGTACTTATGTTGTTATTATTCTATTAATTTAGCTCTGGAAAGTTCTACCTTAAAACCAGAAAGTGCGGACCAGGCAACGGAATACCAAGCACATTCTCATACAGTAATACAACAGCGTGGTAAGTTTTCAAGCTTTCATATTGACATTTGTTTATAATGGGAATGTTTAAAGCATGTATTGCCGTTTGAATACCAGGTATCAGTTATTATGATTATTAATATCTCTTAGATTAATATCTTAATTCGGGTCAGAAAATTCTGACATGGATTCGTTCTGGCCAAGTTCCGGGTTGTTTTTGACCCACTGTACCCCAGGACATCAGCTTCTACCTCAGCGACATTTAGCGACCTCTACTACAGACTGAAGGATCTTCTGTATCCAAAGTCAACATCCCACCCTAGACTGAGGGATCTCCTACATCCTAAGTCATCCACCCTCCCACCCCTTGCTTTATTACTAACTGATTAAGTTCAGTGAGCAAACACTCCTCTCCCCAACACTCTAAGGATTGTAGTTTCTGAAGTTCCAACAACGCACTAATCCCACAGCATCCAGCATTAGCACTAATCCCCCAGCATCCAGCGTTAGTTCTAATCCCCCAGCATCCAGCATTAGCACTAATCCCCCAGCATTAGCACAAATCCCCCTGCATCCAGCATTAGCACAAATCCCCCAGCATCCAGCATTATCACTAATCCCCCAGCATCCGGTGTTAGCACAAATCCCCCAGCAGTCTACTTAAGCAGCAGCGTATCACAGAGTCCGGCATTCTCATGCAGATGATCAGAGCATACTGATCAAACGTGGAGTTGTAACCTCCAGTTCTTTTCAGAACTAATCACTCCTCAGAAGAGAATTTTTAACAGTCTTGATTAATCGTACTTATGTTGTTATTATTCTATTCATTTAGCTCTGGAAAGTTCTACAGTAAAACCAGAAATTGCGTACCAGGCAACGGAATACCAAGCACATTCTCATACAGTAATACAACAGCATGGTAAGTTTTCAAGCTTTCATATTGACATTTGTTTCTAATGGGAATGTTTAAAGATGTATTGCCCGTCTGTTCGCGTTTTTCACGGCAACTCTCGCATTGAACGGAAATTTTTCATGAGAACATTGCTATTTTACTTGAGGAAGTGAATACAAATGTTAAACGACACATTGATGGCTGCATCTGTATTTGTATACGACACATTGATGGCTGCATCTGTATTTGTATACGACACATTGATGGCTGCATCTGTATTTGTCATTCGTTCTGTTAGGAAGTTATCAATGTTCCAATGAAAATCAAATCAAGACTTCGTTTGACGTATCCCGGTTGATTAAGATGTTTAATTTGTTTAATTTATATACCACTTGTTAAAAAGGATAATTCGTATAGAAAATTTTACAACATCAATATTTTTACTTGTTTTTTTCTTTTATTTCTTAAAAAGAAAACGTGAAAAAGGTTCATGTTATTTCATTTTAGGTTCTGAACATGTTTCCTTGGAATCAGAAGACCAGCCAATATCTGCTACAGCAAAACAACGCATTGATTTGGATGACAAGTTGTTACGCTCTCTAGCTGAAAACATCGGGAAAGACTGGAAGCGACTCGGGACCGAGTTGGGTTTCAAGGCAGCAGAGATTGAAGCGTTTGAATACAACAACAAGGACAGCCTCAAGGAACAAGCTTTTCAGATGTTTGTTGCTTGGAGAAATAAGCAAGCAAACGTCAATGAAGCAAAAGACAAGTTGGCAAAAGCTCTGGATACAATAGGCCGTGCCGATATGGTATCAGAAATATCAGGTAGGACCACCAAATAATTATTTCATTTCTTGCAGTTACTCCATATTCTTTCGTGAAGTGGTGTCTATCTTAGGTGAAATTTAGCATTCAACGGTGATTCTATTAATAAAGCATTTGATTTATTACAGATGTCATCGGTGGCTCATTCGACGTCGATGCTTGTAGCAAAGACATAGTGAATCATTACATGGAAACGATTAAACTGAGCACATATCCTATGTGTAAGGAAACAGCCATGGAAATGGACAACCTTTATGTCAGTTCACAGCTTCTGATGGAAACCAACCGACCACAAAAACATTGTCTAGCCAACTCATCATTACAGTCAGACAACAAACAGCATCAGGATATCAATCTGATGACATCGGAAATCCGCGGTCTTGGTAGCTTAACACAGTCTGGTATCAAAGACAAGCAGCAGGTTGATCAAATAGAAACAGAAAAACATCCCCTGCAGTCATACAAGGAAATGTTAGGGCTTGATAAAAAGCGACCACAAAAACATTGTCTAGCCAACTCATCATTACAGTCAGGCAACAAACAGCATCAGGATATCAATCTGATGACATCGGAAATCCGCGGTCTTGGTAGCTTAACACAGTCTGGTATCAAAGACAAGCAGCAGGTTGATCAAATAGAAACAGAAAAACATCCCCTGCAGTCATACAAGGAAATGTTAGGGCTTGATAAAAAGCGAATCTTAATCACAGCTGAAAGTGGGTATGGTAAATCGACACTTTTCAAAAAGATAGCTCACGACTGGGCTGTTTTACAGAAAACAACATCCAAGTCGACTGATCCACAAGCTGAGCCGTCCCCTCTGTCAAAGTATAAGCTCATCTTTGTCCTGAATATCAAGGAAATGGGGACCAATTTCAACATCATTGATGCAATGTTTTCTCAGATATGTTCTGATACAAATGATTTTACAAAACAAGACCTAGTACAGTACATAAATAAACATCCCAATGAAGTTCTGATTCTCCTGGATGGAGCAGATGAGATTTCCTTTCAGTCATTAGATAGTGACAAAGAAAGCTGTAAATACAGTGTTAAGAATGTCCTTTCATTCAAATCACTTAAACCGTGTAAGGTTATTGTAACAAGTCGACCATCTACAGCAATTAAGTTGCTGAATTGGAATCCCAACTTCACAAGAATTTATATGAGCGGATTTGATGACAAGAATAAGCAGGATTATGTGAGTAAATATTTGACTAATTTCGACTCACAAGACATAGAAAATGTTCTCGCAGAATTACAGAAGAACGAAATCTTTCGCAGTTTAGGGGAGATACCTTTATTCCTTTGGCTTATGTGTGCATTAAGGGTCGAACGCCGTAATCTACCTGAAAGGATCACGGTACTTTTTCATGATGTAATTGAGGTACTGTATCAGCAAAAGAGAAGTAAAGACCAACCGTCAAGTTCTTCTGATACAAGGACTGGAGATTTATTTGGCAAACATATGCTAGAACTTGGGCGGGTTGCTCTTAAAGGTTTGATGAATCACAGTGGTCAAAAGCTTTATTTCGATATATCAGAATTCGATTCAAAAGACCTTGTCAGTTTTGGATGCGAAGTCGGCTTGCTGACTAAAACGAAAATCACAAGTTTCAAACAAGTTGAGTATGTCACTTTTGCCCACAAGGCTTTCATTGAGTACTGTGCTGCAACTTACCTTGCGGGTTTGGCAACGTCCAATCCTGATCAATTTAATGAGTTCCTGTCACAAATATTACAAGGTGACGTAGAAAGCATGGAGTACTTACTCCGTTTCTGTTGTGGGATTGATAAAAAGGCTGCTAAACTGATTATAAGACGAACACATGAACAACTGTTGAAACACAATCCAAAGACTTCTGACATTCATATTGAGAAATGTCAAAGGTATATTTATTTACACAAAATTATGATGTTGGTTTTATTCGAGGCTGAACTGGGTTCGTTGGTGAAAACATTTCCAGTTGAAGAATGGGTAAAGTTCCCCTATGAATTAAAAGGCGAGGACCTCTTGGCTGCACACTATTTCATTTCAAATTTACCGAAGCATTCCAGGCTTCAATATGTATCGGATATCAATGTGACGTGTGGATCTGTGGACGATTTGAAACTCGTTAAACAAATAATATCCCATAGACCATGTAAGATATCATTGGAACTCCTCGAAACCAACATGAATGGTAAGTTGGATAATCTCAGAAGCATGTCACGTTGTTTGACATCTCTATGTATGAGGGACTGCCAGTTAAACAACAGTGACATCAATCAACTATTGCGGATGTTTAAAGGTTCGTGCAGTATAAAGAAAATTGATCTCAATAAAAACAATTTCCATGGATTACAGCCAGTCCAGATATCTCCTGTCCCTTCTTTGGATGCATTGAGTCTACAGGAGTGCAGTCTGATGAGTGATGATATTGAGGCAGTTTTCTCTGTCATAGCATCAGCAGGCAGTATAAAGCAGGTTTGGCTGGATAAAAACAATTTCCATGGATTACAGCCAGTCCAGATATCTCCTGTCCCTTCTTTGGATGCATTGAGTCTACAGGAGTGCAGTCTGATGAGTGATGATATTGAGGCAGTTTTCTCTGTCATAGCATCAGCAGGCAGTATAAAGCAGGTTTGGCTGGATAAAAACAATTTCCATGGATTACAGCCAGTCCAGATATCTCCTGTCCCTTCTTTGGATGCATTGAGTCTACAGGAGTGCAGTCTGATGAGTGATGATATTGAGGCAGTTTTCTCTATCATAGCATCTGCAGGAAGTGTAAAGATGGTTGTGCTGGGTAAAAACAATTTCCATGGATTACAGCCAGTCCAGATATCTCCTGTTCCTTCTGTGGAGTTATTGAGTCTACAAGAGTGCAGTCTGATGAGTGATGATATTGAGGCAGTTTTCTCTATCATAGCATCTGCAGGAAGTGTAAAGATGGTTGTGCTGGGTAAAAACAATTTCCATGGATTACAGCCAGTCCAGATATCTCCTGTTCCTTCTGTGGAGTTATTGAGTCTACAAGAGTGCAGTCTGATGAGTGATGATATTGAGGCAGTTTTCTCTATCATAGCATCAGCAGGCAGTATAAAGCAGGTTTGGCTGTTTAAAAACAATTTCCATGGATTACAGCCAGTCCAGATATCTCCTGTTCCTTCTTTGGAGGTATTGAGTCTACAGGAGTGTAGTCTGATGAGTGATGATATTGAGGCAGTTTTCTCTATCATAGCATCTGCAGTCAGTATAAAGCAGGTTTGGCTGGATAAAAACAATTTCCATGGATTACAGCCAGTCCAGATATCTCCTGTTCCTTCTTTGGAGGTATTGAGTCTACAGGAGTGTAGTCTGATGAGTGATGATATTGAGGCAGTTTTCTCTATCATAGCATCTGCAGGCAGTATAAAGACGGTTGGGCTGGATAAAAACAATTTCCATGGATTACAGCCAGTCCAGATATCTCCTGTTCCTTCTTTGGAGGTATTGAGTCTACGGGAGTGCAGTCTGATGAGTGATGATATTGAGGCAGTTTTCTCTATCATAGCATCAGCAGGCAGTATAAAGCAGGTTTGGCTGGTTAAAAACAATTTCCATGGATTACAGTCAGTCCCGATATCTCCTATTCCTTCTTTGGAGGTATTGAGTCTACAGGAGTGTAGTCTGATGAGTGATGATATTGAGGCAGTTTTCTCTATCATAGCATCTGCAGGCAGTATAAAGACGGTTGGGCTGGATAAAAACAATTTCCATGGATTACAGCCAGTCCAGATATCTCCTGTTCCTTCTTTGGAGGTATTGAGTCTACAGGAGTGTAGTCTGATGAGTGATGATATTGAGGCAGTTTTCTCTATCATAGCATCAGCAGGCAGTATAAAGCAGGTTTGGCTGGATAAAAACAATTTCCATGGATTACAGCCAGTCCAGATATCTCCTGTTCCTTCTTTGGAGGTATTGAGTCTACAGGAGTGTAGTCTGATGAGTGATGATATTGAGGCAGTTTTCTCTATCATAGCATCTGCAGGCAGTATAAAGACGGTTGGGCTGGATAAAAACAATTTCCATGGATTACAGCCAGTCCAGATATCTCCTGTTCCTTCTTTGGAGGTATTGAGTCTACAGGGGTGTAGTCTGATGAGTGATGATATTGAGGCAGTTTTCTCTATCATAGCATCTGCAGGAAGTGTAAAGATGGTTGTGCTGGGTAAAAACAATTTCCATGGATTACAGCCAGTCCAGATATCTCCTGTTCCTTCTGTGGAGTTATTGAGTCTACAAGAGTGCAGTCTGATGAGTGATGATATTGAGGCAGTTTTCTCTATCATAGCATCTGCAGGAAGTGTAAAGATGGTTGTGCTGGGTAAAAACAATTTCCATGGATTACAGCCAGTCCCGATATCTCCTGTTCCTTCTGTGGAGTTATTGAGTCTACAAGAGTGCAGTCTGATGAGTGATGATATTGAGGCAGTTTTCTCTATCATAGCATCTGCAGGCAGTATAAAGACGGTTGGGCTGGATAAAAACAATTTCCATGGATTACAGCCAGTCCAGATATCTCCTGTTCCTTCTTTGGAGGTATTGAGTCTACGGGAGTGCAGTCTGATGAGTGATGATATTGAGGCAGTTTTCTCTATCATAGCATCAGCAGGCAGTATAAAGCAGGTTTGGCTGGTTAAAAACAATTTACATGGATTACAGTCAGTCCCGATATCTCCTATTCCTTCTTTGGAGGTATTGAGTCTACAGGAGTGTAGTCTGATGAGTGATGATATTGAGGCAGTTTTCTCTATCATAGCATCTGCAGGCAGTATAAAGACGGTTGGGCTGGATAAAAACAATTTCCATGGATTACAGCCAGTCCAGATATCTCCTGTTCCTTCTTTGGAGGTATTGAGTCTACAGGAGTGTAGTCTGATGAGTGATGATATTGAGGCAGTTTTCTCTATCATAGCATCAGCAGGCAGTATAAAGCAGGTTTGGCTGGATAAAAACAATTTCCATGGATTACAGCCAGTCCAGATATCTCCTGTTCCTTCTTTGGAGGTATTGAGTCTACAGGAGTGTAGTCTGATGAGTGATGATATTGAGGCAGTTTTCTCTATCATAGCATCTGCAGGCAGTATAAAGACGGTTGGGCTGGATAAAAACAATTTCCATGGATTACAGCCAGTCCAGATATCTCCTGTTCCTTCTTTGGAGGTATTGAGTCTACAGGGGTGTAGTCTGATGAGTGATGATATTGAGGCAGTTTTCTCTATCATAGCATCTGCAGGAAGTGTAAAGATGGTTGTGCTGGGTAAAAACAATTTCCATGGATTACAGCCAGTCCAGATATCTCCTGTTCCTTCTGTGGAGTTATTGAGTCTACAAGAGTGCAGTCTGATGAGTGATGATATTGAGGCAGTTTTCTCTATCATAGCATCTGCAGGAAGTGTAAAGATGGTTGTGCTGGGTAAAAACAATTTCCATGGATTACAGCCAGTCCCGATATCTCCTGTTCCTTCTGTGGAGTTATTGAGTCTACAAGAGTGCAGTCTGATGAGTGATGATATTGAGGCAGTTTTCTCTATCATAACATCAGCAGGCAGTATAAAGCAGGTTTCGCTGTTTAAAAACAATTTCCATGGATTACAGCCAGTCCAGATATCTCCTGTTCCTTCTTTGGAGGTATTGAGTCTACAGGAGTGTAGTCTGATGAGTGATGATATTGAGGCAGTTTTCTCTATCATAGCATCTGCAGGCAGTATAAAGCAGGTTTGGCTGATTAAAAACAATTTCCATGGATTACAGTCAGTCCCGATATCTCCTGTTCCTTCTTTGGAGGTATTGAGTCTACAGGAGTGTAGTCTGATGAGTGATGATATTGAGGCAGTTTTCTCTATCATAGCATCTGCAGGCAGTATAAAGCAGGTTTGGCTGGTTAAAAACAATTTCCATGGATTACAGCCAGTCCAGATATCTCCTGTTCCTTCTTTGGAGGTATTGAGTCTACAGGAGTGTAGTCTGATGAGTGATGATATTGAGGCAGTTTTCTCTATCATAGCATCAGCAGGCAGTATAAAGCAGGTTTGGCTGCATAAAAACAATTTCCATGGATTACAGCCAGTCCAGATATCTCCTGTTCCTTCTTTGGAGCTATTGATTCTACTGGAGTGCAGTCTGATGAGTGATGATATTGAGGCAGTTTTCTCTATCATAGCATCAGCAGGCAGTATAAAGCAGGTTTGGCTGCATAAAAACAATTTCCATGGATTACAGCCAGTCCAGATATCTCCTGTTCCTTCTTTGGAGCTATTGATTCTACAGGAGTGCAGTCTGATGAGTGATGATATTGAGGCAGTTTTCTCTATCATAGCATCTGCAGGCAGTATAAAGGCGGTTGGGCTGTATAAAAACAATTTCCATGGATTACAGCCAGTCCAGATATCTCCTGTTCCTTCTTTGGAGGTATTGAGTCTACAGGAGTGTAGTCTGATGAGTGATGATATTGAGGCAGTTTTCTCTATCATAGCATCAGCAGGCAGTATAAAGCAGGTTTGGCTGGATAAAAACAATTTCCATGGATTACAGCCAGTCCAGATATCTCCTGTCCCTTCTTTGGATGCATTGAGTCTACAGGAGTGCAGTCTGATGAGTGATGATATTGAGGCAGTTTTCTCTATCATAGCATCAGCAGGCAGTATAAAGCAGGTTTGCCTGGATAAAAACAATTTCCATGGATTACAGCCAGTCCAGATATCTCCTGTTCCTTCTTTGGAGGTATTGAGTCTACGGGAGTGCAGTCTGATGAGTGATGATATTGAGGCAGTTTTCTCTATCATAGCATCAGCAGGCAGTATAAAGCAGGTTTGGCTGGTTAAAAACAATTTCCATGGATTACAGCCAGTCCAGATATCTCCTGTTCCTTCTTTGGAGGTATTGAGTCTACAGGAGTGTAGTCTGATGAGTGATGATATTGAGGCAGTTTTCTCTATCATAGCATCAGCAGGCAGTATAAAGCAGGTTTGGCTGGTTAAAAACAATTTCCATGGATTACAGCCAGTCCAGATATCTCCTGTTCCTTCTTTGGAGGTATTGAGTCTACGGGAGTGCAGTCTGATGAGTGATGATATTGAAGCAGTTTTCTCTATCATAGCATCCGCAGGCAGTGTAAAGAAGGTTTGGCTGGATAAAAACAATTTCCATGGATTACAGCCAGTCCAGATATCTCCTGTTCCTTCTTTGGAGGAATTGATTCTAGAAGAGTGCAGTCTGATGAGTGATGATATTGAGGCAGTTTTCTCTATCATAGCATCCGCAGGCAGCATAAAGGAGGTTTGTCTGAGTAAAAACAATTTCTATGGATTACAACCGGTTCAGATAACTCCTGTTCCTACTTTGGATAAATTGTTACTAGAAGAGTGTGTTCTGTCTACCGATGAAATTGAGGTAATATTCGGTCAATCATTGAAGCATGTTTCTGTGATATCGTGAAGTTATTTTTTCTGAGGTAAATAATATTATGGATATTATGTTTCTATGTTTCATTGTATATCATCGGTAGGCAATGTACATGTACTGCAAATCCTGTACTCAACGATAACCTCCACGAATATAGGCAAATCGTTGCGTTTGTAATCAGTTTTTATTTGTGGAGTAGTAGTTAATTGCCTTTCGTTTCGAACCTAGCAGGTTGTTTCTCAATGGCAAAATGGACAGTATACAGAAATACACACACATTTAACACAGGAGTGGACATAAGTTAGTCGGGTGTGAAAGGAACACAAAGAGCTAGGTACAAGAAGCAGAGTAATTTACTGCGCCTGAGACCAGACAAAGGAGCCTTTATTTTCTCTGAATTGCATCAGAAAGCGCCTAGAATCAAACAACTTCTGGGGCCGCTTGGTTCCAGTTGGGATTAGTGTTTACAAACTTATATTGCATGCCTATATAGCATTTGTTCACAGAAATATTGATTAAATTCTTTTAGAAAGGAAAACAAATATTTCGTTGTCGGTTTAAAGTTCGGTTTATAGCAATGATGTGCTAAAGTGAATGCATGACGGGACCCACAATACATTCATAATGGGACATATTTACTGTAAAACTGTGCCACTCATCATTATTTTCAGAAATGGATCATTTTAAAGCATTTGTTGTCCTTTCCTCAAGTATATAAGAGTTCCGATGAAACATATACTTTCTAATAATTTTGTTTGCACTCGGGATATAGGTGTGGAATATGTTTCCCCAATTGTGTTCATCTATTAAACAAAGTTTGTTCAATAGGTAGGGGTGGCTTAATGTGTTTTGATATGGGGAGCTCATGTAGTTAGGTTTCAGCTCCCTCCAAGGCCGCCTCACTGCACTGGATCCGCCAGTAGAAATTATGTTATTTGCAGCAGAAATAATAAGTGTAAATAAGTCAAAATTCTGTAATATAACATATGCCATATCACTTGTAAAATACTAAATGGACGCGAAGTATTTTTAAAGTTAATACAATTTTAAGTCAAAGATAATTAAAACGGTCCAATTGTAAATTTGAAAACTTAATTTCACAAATCCTCAGATATTTTTTTCATTTATTCTTTTTGCTGATGATAGTAATTTATTTTACACACACCCTTACCCCGATGTACTTTTTAGAACGGTTAATTCAGAACTAAGGAATGTCAATGAATGGATTAGGGCCAATAGGTTGTCTTTGAACATTAAGAAAACTAAATTTGTGTTCTTCAGTAAAAAACATGATTTCCATATTCAAAATATTTTCATTGATAACACAATTATTGACAACACCGATTGTGTGAAATGTTTAGGACTGTATATTGATCAATCTCTTTCTTGGAATAAACAAATTAATTATACTTGTTCGGTCACTTCCCCCAGAATATCTTACTTACTCTATACAATGCCTTAGTTTTGCCTTACATTAGTTATGGCATCTATGGATTAGGTAAAATTAATAGAATTATTGCTCTTCAAAAAGGGCCCTTAGAATTATTAATCATAGTGATTATCAGGCTAGCAGCAATCCTTTATTCCATAAACATAAAACACATAAAATCAATGATATTTATCTTTTACAACTTCGAACCTTCATGCACCAGCTATTCAACAAAAAACTGCCTAACGCTATCTGTACAATGTTTAGTAAAAATCAAGATATTCACTATCACTTCACTAGGCAGTGTAACGAATTTCATCAGAGCTATGCTCGTACCACACTAGCCGAAAAAAGTGTCAAACATGAAGGACCCAAGCTGTGGAATTATTTGAATATCTCACTTAGAAATATACCGAATGTATCCTTATTCAAGTTTAAATTTAAAACTCAATTAAGCGGCAAATATTCACAAGCAGGTTAATTTTCGTTCTTTAATTATCTTAGGTTTACTGTATATACTAGCTATACCAATCTCTAAGCTGTAATTGAATTTGCATTGTTGTCTTCATCATTGTTGTTTCGTTGTTCTGTGTGTTGTTTGTTGTACCTAGCGGGTCTCAACTGGACAAGCTAATGCTTTTTGGAAACCTTCATCCACACACATATTCTCTAATACTCTTCATTTAATACGTTAATATTATTATCCTATAATGTACATGTATAATATAATGTATATCATATATTTTCTGTGTGTTGGAAAAAAGAAATGAACGAATGAAAGAATGAAATTGGTGTAGGCCTAGGCCTAAATCTGATAATGGTATCAATCTGACCTAGAAATAATTTTGTCTGAGGTGCTGTCACTTTTGTGTAATAATTTCTAGCTTGAATTTAGGAAAGAGAACTTTAAAATAAATTTGAATGCATTTTCACTATTTTCTCATTAACGACACATACACAGTGATACAACCTGAACTATCACAGGTGGTTTATATACATAGTATGGGATGCATTTACATTCATTTCTCTGTGTTAATGGTTTTATATCATACTCCATATACTTGTGCATATACTTATATTAATGTGAGTGTTATTAAAATATACAACAAGATTCATATTGAGGCCAACAATTAATAAAATAAACTTCTGCAAAATGTGAGCTACATTGATGGACTCAACTTGAAATAATTATGTTCCCAATTTCTTTTCGCAGATCTTGTTATATGTATTTGTATACATGAGGGTATGTAGGCCTATATCGTTTGTGTTCATCGAAACATTGATTAATTCTTTTAAGAAGTTGTTGGAAGTTAGGTTTAACAGTAATTATGTGCCAAAAAGAAAATAAACTTAAGGCACTCAACAGTTTTGTTTTATAAAACCCACTTTAATAGACTAGTTTAATTTGTATGTCTAAAAGTGACACGCCAGTTAAATTTTACATAATAATTGGTCATTCCACAACATTATATAGCTAATAGCGTTTTAGAAAGGTTCTTTGTTATATGGTCGCTTAAAATAATCATTAAATAAAGTCATTTTAAATGAGAACTTTGCGCGTCAGTTTGGGGAACAATACGTCGCAAATGGGGAGTATTACGAGTGGCACACTTCATGTAGGTAAACACATAGATATAGACCATTGTAACAATGACATGCGGCGCGTTAAGCCCGTATTTTTCTATCTCTGCAAGCTTGACGTCATAAGCGTGTCTTAACAAAAATAAGTAAATGTAATGTTTTTCAAGGAAATAAAAATGTTTATACCGTTGAATTGCAGTGAATTTGTTTGTATATTACAATATCGTGATACTTCATGATACTATATTTAACCTTATATTATAAGTCCCCAACCCAAGCGTCAAGGGAAACAGTTAGGGGCGCGGATAACACGAAGAGATGGGCAAAAATATGTTGAATTTATACCACATTTTAAGAACAGTTTTCTCCCAAATATATCGTCAAAGCGAATATTTTATTTTTAAGTTAGTGAGAACAAGATTTCAAGATAATGTTCCATCAATTTTGGTCCTATAGTGGAAACATTTGCTACCGAACAGTTTTCGTGGTAGCACTTTCAAACACTCGAGAAATTTCAAATGGTTCAAGAGCACATTTTCAGACCCATTTTTGCAAATAAACGTTGCGCGTCAGCTTCAGTAACTCGGACGTTGAGCACTGACTGTATTAGGCTTATGGTAGTATGCAACAATCACTGCTATTTTTCTACACGCCACAGATCTATTTAAATTTTAGATACACTCAATATATAAATCTGTGTACATCAAAAATATTTCTATTTCAGAAAAACTCGATCCTGAATTTCACGGAGACCACAATGTGCCTTGGTGTCCCTGATTAAACTTCCCATAAAATTGCTGATATTCTATTTAATGGAAGTGCCCATTATTAACGAAAAGAGGTCACGACCCTACTGAAATTTCAGGCCTGGTAATATCCAGGACTGTATACCAGAATGGAACCTTGTACTCATATCAAGCAACCTCACAAATGCACAAATTGTGAGGTAGAGACCTTCAACAAAGGTTTCGAAGAAAACAGACATTTCTTATATGCAGATTTACGGCTCGTTAATGCTCCAGTTGCGTACAGGGTAGAGTAATGGATGAAGTGAACCGTGCATGCCGGGCTTAAATCCTTGGGGGGATAGGGGGTTACGTAGATAATCTAGGGGGTCCAAGATATGTTTTGGTCCAAGATGGGATGATAAAAAAAAATACTTATGCTTAACCTAATGACCTCCAAGACCGAGGATCCATTGCTGCCGTTTGTCATAATCTCTTGGTTTACACCATAAACAAACGCGTAACTGCAAGAGCAACAAGTAAGACTAATTGCGGTGACATGTGTAATTCTCAATTGGGTAGTACATTAGTTCTGAGAAACGGGGAGGTTACAACTCGACGTTTTGATCAGTATGCTCTGATCCTCATCAGGAGAATACTGGACTCTGGGAAATGCTGCTGGAGAATCACACGATGACTGGAAGCTGGAGGATTAGTGCGTTGAAGCGCGCAGGCGGGAAACTGGTGGGACTAGGATCCAAGTGGGGGAGAGGAGTGTGTTCTCACTGAACTGAATCAGTTCAGGGAGGGTTGTTGACTTAGTTTATAGGGGATCCCTCAGTCTGTGGTGGGCTGTGGACTTAGGACATAGAAGATCTTTCGCCAAATATCGCTGATATAGAAATCGTGTCGTGTTTGAAGATTTCGATTGCCTCTCGGATGCGTCTGGGGTGCCATGTGTCGATGGGTGTGATGAGTTGAGCAGCCTGCCAATCGATTTGGTGGTCCTTGATGTAGAAGTGCTTGACGATGGATGCCCTCTCGAAATCTCCTCTGCAGCCGTGTGCTCAGTGTTCTTTCAGTCTCGTTGGGAGATTCCGCCCTGTTTCCCCGATGTAGACTTTACCACACTCACAGGGGATCCAGTAGATGCCCGCTCTGTTGCTGGGATCCGGTTTATCCCTGTAGTTGTGAATAAGTCCCTGTAGTATGCTGGGGGCGGAGTGGTACACTTGGAAGCCTGCAGTTTGGAGGATACGCTGAATAGCCCCATCCAGCATTTGGCCCCAGAACTTGTGGGTTCTTGATCAGCGTTTGGTGGCAGATGGATGAACGGAGAAGGCGATCAGTACATGCACCCTCACCCCCATCCACTCCGCTCAGTTCGAGCTGGATTTTGTTGGGGTGGGTTTCATTGGGGGTGGATTTGTTTATTGTGAAAACCGAGGACTAACCAAAGGGAGCAATGGTCCTTGGTTGGCGGTTATTGTTTGCGAATGCCCTCTGTTGAAACACGTGTACAAATCATAAAGGGAAAAAAGAAGGGAAAATAGGTCCACAGTATACACAATAAACGAAACAATGTGTGGGTGTATTGGTTTTTGGTTTTTTTTAATTTTTGTTTTCAATTTAGAAATTAATATTATTATTATTTGTTTTATAACAAAGATTCGTAATTTGTTTACCTGTTTTTCAATGTACTTTGTTTTACATTGTTATTGTACATTACAAAATAATACAGGCTTAGAACTGCGATTTTAAACATTTTTAATAAACCTATTTAAACATAATTATAATAATGGTACTATCAACCGTATTAAACGATAATCGGCGCGTACTATAGCAGAAAAAGTAAGGGTAAGCGTAAGCAAGAATTGCTTCTGCTGATGCGTAAAACTTGGTTGTGATACTTCACGTGAACCCGATGCGAATTTGGAAAAGTGTCCTCTTTTTATCGCTGTGCATGTAAATTTACCATTCATTTGTTTTCATGTACCTCCCTTTTGTGTCAGTGTGACCCTCTTTTGTGTCAGTGTGACCACCTTTTGTGTCAGTGTGACCCCTTTGTGTCAGTGTGACCCCCTTGTGTCACTGACACCCTTTTGTGTCAGTGTGACCCCTTTGTGTCAGTGTGACCCTCTTTTGTGTCAGTGTGACCCCTTTGTGTCAGTGTGACCCCTTTGTGTCAGTGTGACCCCTGTTGTGTCAGTGTGACCCCTGTTGTGTCAGTGTGACCCCTGTTGTGTCAGTGTGACCCCTTTGTGTCAGTGTGACCCTTTGTGTGAGTGTGATCCCTTTGTGTGAGTGTGACCCCGTTTGTGTCAGTGTGACCCCTTTGTGTCAGTGTGACGCCTTTGTGTCAGTGTGACCCCGTTTGTGTCAGTGTGACCGCTTTGTGTCAGTGTGACCCCTTTTGTGTCAGTGTGACCCCTTTGCGTCAGTGCGACCCCCTTTGTGTCAGTGTGACCCCTATGTGTCAGTGTGACCCTCTTTTGTGTCAGTGTGACCACCTTTTGTGTCAGTGTGACCCCTTTGTGTCAGTGTGACCCCCTTGTGTCAGTGACCCCCTTTTGTGTCAGTGTGACCCCTTTGTGTCAGTGTGATCCCTTTGTGTCAGTGTGACCCTCTTTTGTGTCAGTGTGACCCCTTTGTGTCAGTGTGACCCCTTTGTGTCAGTGTGACCCCTGTTGTGTCAGTGTGACCCCTTTGTGTCAGTGTGACCCTTTTGTGTCAGTGTGACCCCGTTTGTGTCAGTGTGACCCTCTTTTGTGTCAGTGTGACCCCTTTGTGTCAGTGTGACCCCTTTGTGTCAGTGTGACCCCTGTTGTGTCAGTGTGACCCCTGTTGTGTCAGTGTGACCCCTGTTGTGTCAGTGTGACCCCTTTGTGTCAGTGTGACCCTTTTGTGTGAGTGTGATCCCTTTGTGTGAGTGTGACCCCGTTTGTGTCAGTGTGACCCCTTTGTGTCAGTGTGACGCCTTTGTGTCAGTGTGACTCCGTTTGTGTCAGTGTGACCCCTTTGTGTCAGTGCGACCCTTTTGTGTCAGTGTGACCCCTTTGTGTCAGTGTTACCCCTATGTGTCAGTGTGACCCTCTTTTGTGTCAGTGTGACCACCTTTTGTGTCAGTGTGACCCCTTTGTGTCAGTGTGACCCCCTTGTGTCAGTGACCCCCTTTTGTGTCAGTGTGACCCCTTTGTGTCAGTGTGATCCCTTTGTGTCAGTGTGACCCTCTTTTGTGTCAGTGTGACCCCTTTGTGTCAGTGTGACCCCTTTGTGTCAGTGTGACCCCTGTTGTGTCAGTGTGACCCCTTTGTGTCAGTGTGACCCTTTTGTGTCAGTGTGACCCCGTTTGTGTCAGTGTGACCCTCTTTTGTGTCAGTGTGACCCCTTTGTGTCAGTGTGACCCCTTTGTGTCAGTGTGACCCCTGTTGTGTCAGTGTGACCCCTGTTGTGTCAGTGTGACCCCTGTTGTGTCAGTGTGACCCCTTTGTGTCAGTGTGACCCTTTTGTGTGAGTGTGATCCCTTTGTGTGAGTGTGACCCCGTTTGTGTCAGTGTGACCCCTTTGTGTCAGTGTGACGCCTTTGTGTCAGTGTGACTCCGTTTGTGTCAGTGTGACCCCTTTGTGTCAGTGCGACCCTTTTGTGTCAGTGTGACCCCTTTGTGTCAGTGTTACCCCTATGTGTCAGTGTGACCCTCTTTTGTGTCAGTGTGACCCTCTTTTGTGTCAGTGTGACCCTTTTGTGTCAGTTTGACCCCTTTATGTCAGTGTGACCCCTTTGTGTCAGTGTGACCCTCTTTGTGTCAGTGTGACCCCTTTGTGTCAGTGTGACCCCCTTTGTGTCAGTGTGACCCCTTTGTGTCAGTATGACCCCTTTTGTGTCAGTGTGACCCCTTTTGTGTCAGTGTGACCCTCTTTTGTGTCAGTGTGACCCCTTTGTGTTTGTGTGACCCTCTTTTGTGTCAGTGTGACCCCCTGTTTGGAAACCCTGGATCCACCCCTGCCCCACACCGTCATTATGGCCCCGATTCCCATCAACTCAGGTAAATCTTTAATGAAGCTAACATCAAAGACTAACACTCATCAGCTCTCCACAAACTCAAAGGTTCTCTCCACACCCACAAGTATAGGCAGTAACTCAGCAACCATCCGGGAGAGTATCGGGGTATCCCTTGTGAATGTGCCAAAGTGGCAATATCGTCACCATCAATAGGACATTGAATCGGAGTGCTATATAGTTTTAGATTACTCCAGTGACTGCAAATAATACCCAGATGGTAAGGTCATTATAACCGTTGCTGCTGCATAAATAAGCCAGTAATTTTCAGTCACTGTTTCCATCTCCAACTAGGACATCGATTCTATTCCCTGTTGAAAGTCTACTCTGTTTGTGATGATACTGCCCCTTTAAACAATTTCCAGTGTCCGTAAGGTGGTCGTTTACGTCGAGGCTCACAAAAGAGTGGCTTTTTCAGCCAGGGGGACAAGGAGGCATGGCCCCAAATCTTTACTGAACCCAATAAAGACAAATCATTGGCCTTGTTGAAAGTCTGCTCCGATCGTAACGATACTGTCCCTTTAAGAGGAATCAGACTAATCATCTTAAATATTAAAATTTGATTTAATGTAACTCGATAACTGATGACGTCATCATGACGTCACTTTTGCGGTTTTATCTACAAGTTAAGGTCTAACTATGTGTGAAGTTTGAAGGTTTTTTAAACTTTGCAAGTATGTTTTTTAGCGGACAAAATTGGGGAGAAGAAGAAGAAGTAAAAAAAACGAACAAAAACAAGAAGTGTTCTGGCTGATGCCTGAACACCTAATAAGTTTTATAAGAAACTTACTTATAGTGTACATAACACTGGAATGTGAAAACGTACGTTCCTCATTTTAACCATTTAGTTTTATCATAACCTGGTTCATCACAATAGATGCCAACGTTTTGAAGAATAGACAAAAAAATGTTACAGGTTTTAAAACATGGGAAGGCACTTCAGGTGGAATAAGTTCTCAGGATAATTCCTTTCCATTCCATTTAAACAAAAACACAAACAACTTGCTAATGTTGCAATCTCTTTGCCGATTTTGTTTTCTTTTTTGTTAATTGTGGTTCTTCAGTTTGAATTATTTTCCCATATAAGCCACGTTAAATATCCGCATGCGTAGGGTTAATGAGTTGAACAGAGTGTATGAGTTGAATGTAGAGGGAGTTTGACATTTTTGCAAGGCCTAAGGAAATTCAAATGATAATAATGAATCTGAAATAATTTATACAGCAGCGGAAGGTAAATTAAATGAGACTTTCCTGCGGGACATAGCTGAAAATATTAGGATCGACTGGAAACGACTAGCAACAAACTTAGGGTTCAAAACAGCCCAGATTACCGCATTTGAGCACGACAACTGGGACAACTTGAAGGAGCAGGCTTTTAAGATGTTCGTCGCTTGGCAAAATAAACAAACTGACATTGAAGGAACAAGACGCAGTTTGATAGAGGCCCTGGTTAACGGACTGATTTGGCTTCAAAAATACCAGGTATCAGTTATTATGATTATTAATATCTCTTAGACTAATATCTTAATTCCGGTCAGAAAATTTTGACGTGTATTCATTCTGAGCAAGTTCCGGGTCATTTTTGACCTGTCACAAATGTTCTTGCAGAATTACAGAAGAATGAAACCTTTCGCAGTTTAGGGGAGATACCTTTATTTCTTTGGCTTATGTGTACATTAATGGTCGAACACCCTAATCTACCTGAAAGGATTACGGTACTTTTTCATGATGCAATCGATGTACTCTATCAGCAAAAGAAAAGTAAAGACTAGCTGTCAAGTTCTTCTGATACAAGGACTAGAGATTTATTTGACAAACTTATGCTAGAACTTGGGCGGGTTGCTCTTATAGGTTTGATGAATCAAAGTGGTCAAAAGCTTTATTTTGATTTATCAGAATTCGATTCAAAAGACCTCGTCAGTTTTGGATGCGAAGTCGGCTTGCTGACTAAAACATAAATCACACGTCGTTTCAAACAAGTTGAGTATGTCACACTTGCCCACGAGACTTTCATTGAGTACTGTGCTGCAACTCACCTTGCGGGTTTGGCAACGTCCGATCCTGATCAATTTAATGAGTTCCTGTCACAAATATTACAAGGTGACGTAGAAAGCATGGATGCTTACTCCGTTTCTGTTGTGGGATTGATAAAAGGCTGCTAAACTGATTATAAGACTGACACATGAACAACTTTTGGAACACAATCCAAAGACTTCTGACATTCATAATGAGAAATGTCAAAGGTATATTTATTTACACAAAATGATGATGTTGGTTTTATTTGAGGCTGAACTGGCATCGTTGGTGAAAACATTTCCAGTAGATGAATGGGTAAAGTTCCCATATGAATTAAAAGGAGAGGACCTCTTGGCTGCACACTATTTCATTTCAAATGTGCGAAGCATTCCAGGCTTCAATATGTATCGGATATCAATGTGACGTGTGGATCTGTGGAGGATTTAAACCTCGTAAAACAAATTATATCTCACAGACCATATAAAATATCATTGAAACTCCTAAAAACCAACATGAATGGTAAGTTGGATAATCTCAGAATCATGTCACGTTGTTTGACATCTCTATGTATGAGGGACTGCCAGTTAAACAACAGTGACATCAATCAACTATTGCGGATGTTTAAAGGTTCGTGCAGTATAAAGAAAGTTGATCTCAGTAAAAACAATTTCCATGGTTTACAGTCAGTCCAGATAACTCCTGTTCCTTCTTTGGAGGAATTGAGTGTGGAGTGTGGAGTGCAGTCTGATGAGTGATGATATTGAGGTAGTTTTCTCTATCATAGCATCCGCAGGCAGCATAAAGAAGGTTTGGCTGGATAAAAACAATTTCCATGGATAAAGTCGGTCCAGATATCGCCTGTTCCTTCTTTGGAGGAATTGAGTCTGGAGGAGTGCAGTCTGATGAGTGATGATATTGAGGCAGTTTTCTCTATCATAGCATCCGCAGGCAGCATACAGAAGGCTTGGCTGGATAAAACAATTCCCAAGCTTTACAGTCAGTCCGGATAACTACTGTTCCTTCTTTGCAGCTGTTGAGCCTACATGAGTGCAATCTGATGAGTGATGATATTGAGGCAGTTTTCTATCATAGCATCCACAGGCAGCATAAAGAAGGTTTGGCTGGAAGAAACAATTTCCATGGTTTACAGCCTGTCCAGATGACTCCTGTTCCTTCTTTGGAGACATTGATTCTACGGGAGTGCAGTCTGATAAGTGATGATGTTGAGGCACTTTCTCTATCATAGCATCCTAAGCCAGCATAAAGAAGGTTTGGCTGCGTGAGAACAATTTACATGGTTTACAGCCAGCCCAGATATCTTCTGTTTCTTCTTTGGAGATAATCAGTGTGAGAGGTGCAGTCTGATGAGTGATGATATTGAGGCACTTTTCTCAATCATAGCATCCGCAGGCAGCATAAAGACGGTATATCCCAGTGGAAACAATTTTCATGGTTTACAGCCAGTCCAGATATCTGGTATTCCTTCTTTGGAGATATTAAATTTAAATGAGTGCTGTCTGATGAGTGATGATGTTGAGTCAATTTTCGCTATTATAGCATCCGCAGGCAGCATAAAGAAGCTTTGGCTGGATAAAAACAATTTCCATGGTTTACAGTCAGTCCAGATAACTCCTGTTCCATCTTTGAAGGAATTGAGTCTACAGGACTGCAGCCTGATGAGTGATGATGCTGAGGGAATTTTCTCTATCACATCATCCGCAGCCAGCATAAAGACGGTACATGGAGTGACATGGGCGTAGCGAAGGCATTTTATTTGGGGTGTGGAAGCCAATTTAGCGACTGACGTAGCCAGGGCTACGGCCGGGTGGAGTGATGATGTTGAGGCAACTTTCTCTACATCCGCAGGTAGCATAAAAACAACTAATGTGATGCAACGTAGACATTTACAGGTTGGTTTATATGCATATCCCCCTCAAATGTTCAGTGCACCCAGGTTCCCCCCACGAAAAAATCCCGATAGTGCCCCTTCAAAAAGAAAAGAAAAGAAAAAGAAAACGGAAAATCCATACCCCTTGGCCTCCCCCACTGAAAAGCAATGCCCCCTTGTGCCCCCACTGAGTCTTGGTACGTCCATGTACGTAATTCGCCGCACTCATGAAATGACGCACTTACTTTTGCTGGATAAAAACAATTTATGTGATACAACCTAGAAATTCACAGGTTGGTTTATATGCATACCTCGATTCTAATAAAGTATGGATGCACTTACATCCATTTCTCTGTGTTACTGGCTTTCATCTCATACTATATAATAATTTTGCATCTACTATAGTGCGTGGTACTGAACGAATCATGCCAAAATCATTGAGGCCAACTATTAATTAAATAAACTTCTGCAAAATCAGAGCTACATTGATGGATTCAACTTTAAAGAATTATGGTATAAACCCTATCAAGCCTGCAATTGTTTTCGTTCTCAAACCAGGTCAAGGGAACTTGAACTGTATTAACTGTACTTTATTGAATGTTTAACAGTATCAACAATCTAATGTGGAAATTCACGTGTGAAATGACGCACTTACTTTTGGCTTAGCATTTCTGGAAAAATTACAAAACTATGGTGTATTACTTGTTGCACAAACTTATCTAAGTCATGCTTGTTACAAAAATAAGAATCATAGTGAAACTGTATGATTTACTGGAAAGTTAGTGCTTATGGAACGTTTCTCATGAACATTTATGTTTTTATTGTTCTATGCTTTCAACGAGCTGTTGTGTGTAGAAACCAAAACATATGAATGCTTTGGATTTTAAACAAATACTGATCCTCAAATGGACATTCCTTATAGAAGAAACGATCGAAGACTACTTAATTTGTTGATGTTTACTTTCATCACTAGTAGAAAATTATTGAGAAAATGAAACATTAATATCATGGTTAGAAATATTTTGCAAATATTTTAATTGGTATTTAAAAATATTGCTTAAAAGTTTTGAGAGCTTCTCCAAATTATACAATTTTATTTAAAAATTGTGAAAAATATATTTTATTTTGAAGATTAAAAACAATTTAACAACCATCTGGAATAAGATGAAGCATGATTCAACTTGGGTACATTTACTGTGTCCCCATAAACTTGTCCAGTTTGGGGTGAGTCATTAAACCAACATCAGTTTTTTGATAACCACAATTCTGTGCGTGTCAAATAGCGGCTACCAAGACGTCCACTATGTGTATGACCACGCATTGAAATTCAGCATTTACAAAACAAAAGTGAAACACCAAACTTCTAATTTGATTTATAAATTACCGTCCAGTGGATAATATAACCTTAGGTGCGTCATTAAGGGTAAATTGAGGATTAATTATTTAGTGTCTCCGAGTAAAATGGAAATAATTATAATGGGGTAACATGAGGTAACATCTAATCAGATTTATTCCACTAAATGCGAAGCCGAGTGCAATAATAATAATTAATAATAATTTATTCATTTATATTGCGCAAATATCAATTATAACATTTTCAAATGCGCATTACAATAGAACTACTACAGCTATAAAAACGAAACTATGTACAACTATCAATTAAATCTATTATAAAAAATATTAAAAAGCTAAATCAGAAAACTAGTAATCGTCTTAATAATTAATAAATAATATAACAATAAAAATAATAAAATTATATATATATATAATGTATTTAAAAAGTTCTAAAAAGGAAAGTCTTAATAGACGTCTTAAAAGCTTTAATGCAAGTGATGTTCCGAATTTCATTGGGGAGGTTGTTCCACAATTTCGGCGGCGCTACACTGAATGATCTGTCCCCAATGTTACCATTGATTTGCACTAGGGGCACAAGTACTATGCTGTCTTGTGAGCGTAAGTTATGTCTAGTTGAATGTCTAATGGTAATAATGGTAATAACATTATTTTAGATGTTACCGAGTGATACCTATTATCGAACTCCACAGAAGAATAAAATTGACAATAAAATTGAACAAAATTGACAATAGTACGTGTCATTATAAAGCCCTATTCGCACCGTACATGAGCTGTTGAGGAACATGTTTTTAGATTACTGAAGGTCTGACGTCACGCTTTGAGGCTCGTGAATTACACCAGAAACCCGCCATGTTTCCCGGAGATTTAACTTTGACCTTGTGCGCGATGATGTACTAGCACAACACTCACTTGATACCAAAGAGGGTATCATCAAGACACTGGAGCAAATTCATCGATAGAGGGCTACAATGTGTGCTTAGCAGATACAGTATTGACAGTCCCAGAAGACTTAAAGTATCACAAATTTACATAAAAAATTATTGCGAGTACGACAAGTACGGTACAAATAAGAACAATTTTCTGCATGACCATTTTTTAAATCTTAATGTATTTATTTTATTTATTTGTTTATTTATTTTTTAAATATATAATTATAGCAAACAAGGAAACTACTCACCCAGGTACTCCCCCAGGGAGCTGACATGGTTGGAAAATCACCCTTAAGGCCTTGTCACACGGGCCAATTTTCGGTAAATTTTCAGGTAATAAAAGTCGCTGGCAATGAGATTGCTCGGATATTGCCCTGTGTAGCATTTCACTGGGGTATTATTTCACTTTTTTTGAGTTTTTTATATTCTTCCCCCCTCAAAACATGTACAGGCCTATTAGAAACAAGAATAAATCATTAAAATAAAAATTGGATATTTCTAACCCCCCTGTACATGCCCCTGAAAGTTTTGCTTGAAGGCGCCCTCTGTTGTCAGTTTAACTCAAAGGTTCCTGACTCCATATGCACTGTAGAGACATACATAATGGTGGTTACCAGACTGTGTGTGATTATGTACCACACATAATCTAGAATGGTTACTAATCAGCTGTTCGTTGTTTGTTGACATGGTTGATGGGTTTTAACTCAATTAAGACAATTATATATTTAGGTTAGTAAATGTATATAAACCCCTCAAAAAAGGTTCTGCAATTCAAGTTTGAGGGATGATATCTTTCTTGTTACTGATGTATGAAAAAAGAAACTGGTGTCATTGAAAAGCTTGATTATTCCTCTTTACAATGATGTGCCATCTGCCGTGATTATGTAATCATGGAATGTGCAGTACTCCTGAATATAGGGCAAAGTCTGAAGTGAAATGTTGCAAAAAGCAATGTTTTCAACACCGAAGTCTCCATTTCTTGAATAGTGCCCAGATGACAGTGCATGTCTTGCATGAATGTCAATGGTGCCTTCAATAATGTTTATAATGAGGTAGAGCTGCAGTTTACTGAGTGGTCGTTTGTAAGATGTTTAAAGATGCCACGCTTATCGAATCTCTAAAGGCCCAAACAATTGGACAACTCCGGCTGATCCTTGTTGAAGTGGAACGCCATCCCACAGCTTCGTGTGACGAGGCTGGTGAACAGCATGAGGAGGAGGTGTCAGGCCGTGGTTGCTGTGTTCGGGTCATCTACCTGGCTACTGACTTACTGACACATGTAACCATTTCTCAATAAAAGAAAGGAGGGAGAGAAGGTGAGAGAAAAAATTGTCTGTGTCATCATTGTTTTGTCATTGGGAAAGTTTGGATGTGAATTAACTATTAGAAAACAACGAATTTTGCAACATGTTCATTTTGACCTTGCATGCATATTCAGAAGGACTGCGCATTCCATGATTGCATAAGCATCACAAATGACACATCATTGTAAAGAGGAATAATCAAGCTTTCTGATGAATACCACATTCATGTATGTATGATGAAGCAACATAATAGATATATTACTCCATCAAATTTGAATTGCAGGGGCACTTTTTTAAGGGGTTTACATCACTATCATCTAAAAGTGATTGTTTGCTGGCAAAGTTGGGCAGTGACAGAAGTTATTATCTGTTTCTTGACCTTAGATTGGAGGCTAAGTTTGTTTTAATAATAATATTATTCACCCATGCACCACAACTGGCATACAAGTATTGCACTGCAACTAAGTGCAAGAAATTTACATGGGAGTTAACTTAGGAACATTGTATTTGACATGCCTGGGACTTGTTATCATCTTAAACATGAAATATTAACCCACCTTTGGTTACTGTCACAGAAATAGTATAGTTTGTACAATCACGATGATAGTAATAATTGGTAATAGTAAGTGAAAGAGAATACAAAAAAAGTTGGTAGTTCCCAAATAAATTTAAGGTTTACAACTGTGTAACCCTGAACCTTTGAAGTTGAATCTAGCTTAAAAATAAAATAGTAATTAGGGATATGGGATTTATTATTTGAATGTTTTACACTGTAAACATAAAGTTGGTCGATTGGTGCTCATAAAATTAGTCAAAAACGACTAATTTTAGATTAGTCAGAGTCTCAATGACTAATGGTAAATCAACGTATGGGACTTCAATGTTTAGTACAAATGAGCCAATTTAGGTTAGGTCATTGCTGATGTTTGTGACTAATAAAAATAAGTCATTCTGTTATGAACAAAACTTGATTATTTCAAGTTTTATAATTGCTTTCTAGAATGAATTTTCGCTGGGGTTTATTTCAAAGTCATTCGGACTTATGATCTTGTTCATTAACACATATTTTAAAAACATTTTGTAGTAATTAAATTCATATGAAAATGGTTCAGTGAACATTTTTTGGTGATACATTTTGTGTACCATTTGATTCATTCAGTGATAATTGAATGTTATTTCTTTCCAAATCGGTGACAACAAAATCACAAATAATTTGCCTGGATGGGAACATTATTACTTCGTCAATGACTAAGCCGTGTCTCGTCATACGACTAAGACAAACGAAATTGGGTACGGTTATGCAACT
>CM055830.1:3258780-3274496 GCA_029582265.1 Zoroaster sp. YZ-2022 | reverse complement strand
GTAAGAAAGCAAGGAGGGCCACTGCTACATCGAAATGTGCATACATGTACATGTACCAGTTCCAACTTCGTAACGACTTGGCATAAATGCAGGAACATGTACATATGTACATGTTCAGTATAAAGTAAAATAGTATCAAATGTCAACTTCTTTTTTTCTATTAATTACCCCACATCCCTCATTATATTACTTACTTATCAAATATTACTTTTAATAACTCACTTCAATAAAACATTGACTTTAAGTATTACGTAAATTGTTTGGCAGCACATATTATTGTTTTGTATATCATCGTATGTGGTAGTACATTTTGCCACTCCGTTACCGTCACTCCGTACCAGACACAAAATCGTTAAGGATATTGTATAATTTTTTTAAGTGGGGTATCATATTAAAGCTTATCCTTTGTACTTTAATATTGACACTATAGACAACTCTGAAACAATTTCATTTCACAGGGTTTTCATAGTGAGTAAATGAGCAAAAAACCCATGTCCATTCAGCGTCACTCCGTTACCAGGGAAATAAATATTCATAATTAATTAATGGCAGTGGAAAATAAAATAAAAAAACACACACTAACAGATACAAGTACTAGGTAGTTAAATGTTACCAAACTTTCAGGATTAATCAATAAACTCTTTGTGATAAATGTGTTTTGGTGTCACTCCGTTACCGTGGAATTGCCCAGGTTTTGGCTCATTATGTCCACAGACCTACATAACATGTATCATGTCCGGCACATTGTGTCCGCAAACCCCTGTTCCCCAGACCTTTCCACTAGAAAATATTTGTATTGAGGTCACAGAACAAAATGGGGTCAAATATTTTGTTATTATGTTTTAATTATAAATGCGATGTACTATTAGTAGTCAGAAATGCATTGTAGTTTCGTTCGTTCAATCGTTCTTAGAATCAATAAGAGTGAATGTGTTTTCCATCTTGATTATTATTTTCTACTCCACTCAGTGAAAGGTCATTTCCAAGTAGAGCAGTCAAACTGAAATTCATTGATTAAATTGCCAGACTTCTTGCAGATAGTAATCTATGATATCAGATGGGTTATTGAATGTCATAAGTTATAGAGTGTATTGTTTACATAACCATGAAAATGATAATGACAATTAAGAATTACGCTCTCATGATTAGTTTATTTATTTATTTTAATTTCTGCTTCGAGCGTGATAAATAATCTTATACCTGGGTCGGTGCAAATACAACCAGTGTAACAAATCAGCTAAATATTGAACAGAATCCAGACAAATAATTGGGTTCTTGTTCTTGAGTATCAATGTTCTGCCAATATAATTTTAAAGAAAGTGATGATCAAGAAAGGCATTGCAGATTTGTTTCTCTTATGCACAAAAAAGTAATGCATCAACATTGAAAAAAATGAATGCAAATTAAAAATAAACAAAAACATAAATCTACAAAAATATTTCTTTTTGAGAAGCACTTCAGCCAAAAAGGTGTTGCTGTCTTGCATATGACAGGTTGTTCTCAAATTGCTCATTCTAAACAGAAATTCATTAACTATTATAGTGGGATAAATCTCATTAATGATATTATAGGCTTTCAAATGGTTTATATGAAAATCATAATATATTGGATATAGGCCACAATGATTACCGATCATGGGAAATTAATAATGACAATTAAAATTATTCCACACAGAATAGGTTTGTCATGTTTTATTTCTGACGATCTCTCTTGACTGCACTCCGAATAGTCAGCCATGACGGAAGATGTTGGATCTAGAGGATCTCGCTACCAATTCCACATTCTGGCCAATGGTCAAATTAGCACCTATAGTGTATAAAGGCCAACTTACTGGACTAAAAGCACACAAACATTTTGTTTTCTCTTCCTCAAGTAATACAGCAATGTTCTGATGAAAAAAATAAAATGTCTGATAATGTAATCCCAGAAGCCATACATGTATGTACCCAATCCTTCTCCACTCATTTAAAAAAAAAAAATCAGTGCATTGGTAGTTATTACATGTATGTTTCCAAACTCAGTAGAGTTCTTTCTCCAAAGGCAAAATGGATGCCATACCGACATGAACATAAGCGTGAAATGCAGGAGTGGGCTGAAGTTAGTCAGGTGTAGAAGGAACACAAGAAGAAAGAGGATACAAGAGGCGAGAGTCAAGTATTGGTCTTGGGACAGGAAAAAAGGAGAAATTAAATGAGAACAGATACGTAAGAATAAAACACTTTGAAATCAATCCGTTTATTAACTGTTTTTCAATGGAGTGTCACACCAGCAATTTCATTGGTCTGAAGTCACTGGTGAAGCCCCCTTCACAATTTACATATTACCTAATAAATCCTAGTTTATTCATAATTTCTTTTTATGCAGGCCTGTTTGTCTGTTCATTTATTTATTTATTTTTTGTAGTAGTTGTCCCCCATCAATAGTTGCATATTCCTGGATCTGAGCCAGTCTTTTATCATGTCTGTTATTCTAAAGTCCAATTACTCCATTTTCATTTTGTGTACCTGCATGTGTGATAATCAATGACCTTTGTTCTCAGTCTGAGTACTGAATACAGTACACTACGGTACATAACCATACAAATGTAACGTACAATTGATGTATGACACGTGAGTCCACTGAATCTAAAAACAGACTGAGGGGAATTTTACAGGTTCCATTTGTCGTGTCATATTTCAACAGAGCTTAGTTTGAATTTCATCTTTAAAAAGTATATTTGAACATCAGGAGAGGACATTATCTTCTGTCAAAATTCCAGTTCATATGAGTTGACATTCTTTTAGTTGAGAGTTAGTTAAAAGGAAATTATGGGGAAACTGCATGGTATTTTCAAGAGTTTGAGAAATGGTATTAGTGATTAATTTGGTGCATACACACCAAAGTTCAAACACTCAACCATAGGCAGTAGTTATTATTTGACATGTTTGACCAAATTTCAAACAAAAATTATAATTTTGGCCTAAAAAGTAATTGGTGTAAAAATTAATAATGGAATCAGCAACTTTTAACAACTTTTCTTCAAGTCTACTAGATACACTATTTGTTATCCCAAAAAACATAAATAACTCAGAGTTACTTTAAGGGAGTGTCTCAAAAAGTCAGAAAAGGCTGAACATTCCACCACAGCATTCTTCTAGGAATAAATAAACTTGGTTCATGTGGGAAGCCACCACCATGTTCCCAAGGGAGCACGTTCCCACTGGGAACTACACATGCATGCACATTACTCTAGGAATGTTCTTGAGGATTGTTCTCGCTGGGGAACATAAAAAACAATAGGCAGCCAGCGGCAGTAACCATTATGAACCAGCATGATTCAATGATGGCGATATACATGTACGATGATGCGGTGTACATGATTGTATTTTGCAAAACAATAATAATAATGAATTATAAGAACATATTTGTGGTATAATAATTTTGCTACCATACACATGTAGTTGTACTTTTATTTTATTTCTATTACATTATTTTATTTCTGTTACAAAATATACCTGATATATTTACCATTCATACATTTCTTGCCTGTCATACTGTATATTCAAGAGATTTACTTGCCCAGCTATTTAAGTTAATTGTATTAATTTCTATTGTTTTCTAATTTACAGTAATGTGAATTCAGAAGATGGCGTAGCCAATATCCACAGAGTCGGTGTTGGGTAAAATCAAGCAAAGATCATTTAAAGAGTGTCCTATCTTAGTATGAAAATGTTGCACACACAACCTAAACTGCTGGACTGTCTGCACAGTTTTTGCCTTAACTTTGTCTGCAAGAAATGAGAGAGATATGCAGGATAAGGAAAACAGAATGCTGACTTGTCCAGTATGCAGACATGTAACAATATTGACAGAAAAGGAGGTTGCTGGTCTGCCTAATGACTTTAAATTGAGTGCCCTGGTGGAGGAGAGTCACTATGCAGGAAAAACTACACCTACAAGGTCCAGGGGTCAGAGATCCAAATGTCAAGCCTGTGATACAGAGGGGAACGGGCAATCTCAAGATGTATGGACTGTGATCACTTTCTGTGTCCAAGAGGAATGCCAGCTTAGCAGGCACATGAGCGCATGGCTGTGATGAAATCTCACCAAATCCACCACGCTGGCTCCCCGAGTTTGCGATCAGGGTGAGATTACCTACAGAGCAAACTGAGAGATTTCACTCCAAAATGTAGAGACACACACTGATCAGAATATCATGCCTATGTACTGCAACACATGTAAAAAGTTAGTATGTGTACTGTGTGATGTTACAAATCATGTTAATCCCAAACACTCTCTGGTAAAGGGCTTTCTGAGGCTGTAAAGAAATGCAAACAAGATGTTGCACAACTGATGGCAAAAAGTGATATGAAAAGCAAAATAGAATTGAGAACAATGCCTTGGTGCAACAGAAAAGTCGCATGTAAACTTAGACTCTATGTATGCAGATACCACCAAGAAAATCTCCCAGAAAAGCTGGCCGGGAGGAGGGCGGAAACTGGAAGCAGGAGCAGCAGAGAAGATTTATAAAAGACAGAGTCAAGACATTTGAAATTGCTCTCAGCATAAACAGCAAGAGGAGAGACCCAGGCAGTGAACAAAGTTGGATGAGGTGAACAGGAAGGCTGAGTGAATCAAAGGGAGTCATTGAGATTCTAATGCTCTTCAGCAAAAGCTCTTTGATTACCTCAAAGAATTGACGAGAATACAGCACAGAAAGTGTCTGACAGGTTGTCCTTCATGGACTTTTGAAGAAGGTGAAAGGGTCACTTGGGAGACTGGTTCTGGAAAGATGAGTCAAACATTGAATTAAAAGCTGCAGCTGAGGAATCACTAAGAACCTGGAAGTATGTGTCACTGAAGAGAAGTGGGCACTGAAAACAGATATAAAGACATTTGGCGAGAACAGACCAAGTTTGAATACAGGCATATGAGTGTTGCAGCCTTCTCCAATAATGAAATAGATTGTGGTAGATACTAACACAAACTAGGCCTTGATTACTTTTACCCACTAAATAAAACCGTCAATTTATTGTGTCATCCCACAAAGACTACCAAATCAAGGTCTTACTTTTCCATACCGTATAGCAGTGAATAGGGATGATCAGCTGATTGTTCTGAGACAGTCAAACAGTCAAGATCTTCAACAAGAAATGTCAGCTCCTCTATCAGGTCACACCAGGTAGAGAGGTCAGACAGTCTAACCATCATGTCTTGCAGTGGATATGACAACAATCTGATAGCAGTGGGTTATCAGGAGAATAAAGAGATATCTCTACACAACCCATATGGATCCCTCATCAGAACACTACCTGCTCCAGGGATTGGTAATTATTTGACTACCTGCAAGCAGCAGTTTATCTACACTGACTGGAGGAGCAAAGTTAGTATCAGTGAACTACAATGGTGTCATGGTATTCTCAGTTGATGTCACCAGTGATAGGATGTCTGAATTCATCCCTACTGGTGTGTGCTGTGATAGAGATGGCAGCATATACGTTGCTGTGTATCATCTGTTAATTTCATCAGGTGAAATTCAGCGATTCAGTCCTGATGGCAAGTACATTGAGTGTGTCATCAAGGATTGTAGTGATCCATATGGCATCACATTCACACCAGGTGGTGATCTGGTTGTGGCTGCATATGAATCTGTTCAAATCTATCACCGTGTGTAAACACAGACAAAGAAACAGACAACATAAGAACAGAAAATTACCTAAAATGTTCTACATGTAAACCCGACAATTTGACTAAAGGGAAAAGTACAACATTGGTATCTACAAAAAACAAATGATTAGTTTTACATAAAACTTGGTGTAAAGTTAGTACAAGTAAAATTCAGAATATCAGCCTCTACTGCAACACATGTGAGAAGTAAAATCAGAATCTAAATAGCAAAAGTCACAGACAACATGAGAACACCTAAAATGTTGTACATGTAAACTCAACAATTTGACTTAAAAGTAAGTACAACATTGGTATTGTCACAGTTGTGCATCAAACTTACTTGGTGTAAAGTTAGTACAAGTAAAATTATACTGTCAAATTTAATACTCTGAAGTACTTTTTATTATTTATATGGGTGCTGGCCTAGATAACAGACGTGATAAGATCATATTACAGCGTCTGACTGTATTTTTATCATAATTATGCAGCCACTGGTTCATTATTTATGTAACATCCATGGTTTTATGATGTTATCATGCACTGTTATCTTGTCCACACAGTATTATTTTCAGTCACTGAATTTATTTTAAACTATAACACTGATTCCATGCCCTATCAAAACTCTGCTCTGATCATCACGATACTGTCCTTTTTGAGGAAAGGTACAACATTCACAAGAAGCATAAAAATGATCACAATGTTACATAAAGCATACTATAAAACTTACTTGGTGAAAAAGTTTGTACAATTCTCAATCATCCTGGAAAAACTGTTTGCTGTCAAAAGAGTTTCCATCTTTATTGTTATGTCAATAAAGTTTAATTTCAAAAAGTTGACAATTCCATCATAAATAAAAAAAAAATTCAATATTTATTTTTGTTTTGCAGATATTTGTGTATTCATTGTCATCAACATTTCTGACAAGTTTCAAGTGTTAAAACGTCATACTTTTGTAATTACACTAATTAATGTACCCAGCGAATTATAAGCTAAGCTCTTTTCATTTTGCTTTATACATTAGAATACATAGCAATTGCCAATGAGGGAATTTTTGCGTTTTCACGAAGTGATGACCTATATACATTTTTATGCAGTGACAAATCACATACATTAATATATAGCGCTCTGTACATGCAGTCTTGTTCACTAAGTGACAAATACTTTTGTTAAGTAATTACTTATTAATTACAATCTCTATGATAAAGATACTGACACTTCTTTGTTATGTAAGTTATTAGCTTTAGAAGAAAGCAAAATCTAAAATATTTTATACTAAAAAGACTTTGAAATTGCAATTTCAAAAACATCAAAGGCGATTATCTCAAAACATGGATTTGCAGCTGTTTGGGTTGATTCATCACTTTGTGAAAATGATGACGGTACATGCATATCTGCTTGGTCACAGCTGTCTAGCACAGTGAGCTGACCCGAGTCTGCTTAGTCACAGCTGTCTAGCACAGTGAGCTGACTGAGTCTGCTTGGTCACAGCTGTCTAGCACAGTGAGCTGACCCGAGTCTGCTTGGTCACAGCTGTCAAGCACAGTGAGCTGACTGAGTCTGCTTGGTCACAGCTGTCTAGAACAGTGAGCTGACTGAGTCTGCTTGGTCAAAGCTGTCTAGCACAGTGAGCTGACCCGAGTCTGCTTGGTCACAGCTGTCTAGCACAGTGAGCTGACTGAGTCTGCTTGGTCACAGCTGTCTAGCACAGTGAGCTGACCCGAGTCTGCTTAGTCACAGCTGTCTAGCACAGTGAGCTGACTGAGTCTGCTTGGTCACAGCTGTCTAGCACAGTGAGCTGACCCGAGTCTGTTTGGTCACAGCTGTCAAGCACAGTGAGCTGACTGAGTCTGCTTGGTCACAGCTGTCTAGAACAGTGAGCTGACTGAGTCTGCTTGGTCAAAGCTGTCTAGCACAGTGAGCTGACCCGAGTCTGCTTGGTCACAGCTGTCTAGCACAGTGAGCTGACTGAGTCTGCTTGGTCACAGCTGTATAGCACAGGTAGCAGACAGTGTCTGCTTGGTCACAGCTGTCAAGCACAGTGAGCTGACTGAGTCTGCTTGGTCACAGCTGTCTAGCACAGTGAGCTGACTGAGTCTGCTTGGTCACAGCTGTCTAGCACAGTGAGCTGACTGAGTCTGCTTGGTCACAGCTGTCAAGCACAGTGAGCTGACTGAGTCTGCTTGGTCACAGCTGTCTAGCACAGTGAGCTGACTGAGTCTGCTTGGTCACAGCTGTCTAGCACAGTGAGCTGACTGAGAATATAATGTGTAAACATGTGTGCTTCTACAATGGTATCGGGTAAAACCTGTTATCAAACCAGGTTTTCCTTGGAAAAAATGTGATGTAAATAGGGTTCAATTTTCACGGGGGCACTGGGGGGTGCACCACTTTTTCTAGGAGGCATGTCAAAAATAATTAATAATAATACAATGATCCACTCATTTGAATCTCAGAATCTAATCAAGAAACACCCTGGTGTGTAGCTAAAATTGAGTGGGGCATGGGGCTTTTGTTATAAAGCAGGGAGAATACATACAGCCAAATATTTGACCCCATTTTAACCCTTAAAAGGGTGGGGGTGTTGATGTTCTGTGACTTCAATCAAAATATTTTCTGGGTGAAAAATTTGCCGGGGGCTACTTTTTTTCAAAAAATTGTCCACTGCTCCTCCTATTTGCCCTCTAAAAGTTTAAAAAAATTTAACTGAAGGGTTAAGCTGTTTACAAACAGCGTTTGATTCATGTTCTTTAAGGTAACGTTTGATTGTAGATACAAATGTTAGTTTGACTAATCTAAAGTTACTATTTGGATTAATATAGGTATTTTAGTGGGATACCTGTGATGGGGTACATGTACATGTATATAAGGCATAATTATAATGTGCATCAGGACTGGGGTTTTTAATTTGTTTTTAGGGGAAACTGTCTTGAAATTATGTGATATTTTGGCCACTCATCCGGGTAAGGCTGATGCTCCCATGGAGTTCCTAGAGTGTTGTGTGCGTTTGATGTGCTCTGTGTACAAGTGCTGCAATAACAGTCCACTATAGGGCCTACTTATGATGACCACATTTTGACAACATACCATGTGCACAGTAGTGGTATATACCAATGTTGAAGAGTGGTAGGGGGGGATGATATTGAAATTTGTTTGCATAATGTACATCAAAGTAGTGGATCTCGAATGTCACTCAACAGGGTATTACCACCCCCCCCCCCCAACACCGCGTGAAACATCACTTTTTGTACCATTTCTGTTGTCACCCCACTTGGAATGGCATATAGGCCATCCTGAGACCTCACCCAACTTGGAATGGCATAGCCCATGCAGACCTCACCCAACTTGGAATGGCATAGCCCATGCAGACCTAACCCAACTTGGAATGGCATAGCCCATGCAGACCTAACATAATAATGCCTGTCTGCATTCCCCAATTGGTCATACGAACAACATGGCAGTTTCTTGACAAGCTGTGTGATCACAATCGTAGTATCCATATCTCCCAACTTGGAAGAGCACAATGTCCATTCATTACAATGTATGCACATGTACAAGTATATGTACACTGCAGAGTCAATACTAACTTGGACCGAATGTCATAATTGTTAGGCGGTCGTGCCAGTCAGGAATGGGCATAGTCAAGTCTGGTACTCGTGCCCTTGTAGCAAAAACAGACCACGCTTAACTGTTCCGGACCATTATGTCCGCTATTTATATGTCAGCAGGTTTTGGCCCATTATGTCCACAGACCTACATTTGTACATGTATGTCCGGCACATTGTGTCCGCAAACCCCTGTTCCCCAGAACAACTTTCCACTAGAAAATATTTTGATTGAGGTCACAGAACAAAATGGGGTCAAATATTATTTTGTTATTATGTTTTAATTATAAATGCGATGTACTCAGAAATGCATTGTAGTTTCATTCGTTCAATTGTTCTCAGAATCAATAACACTGAATATTTGATTGTAGATACAAATGTTAGTTTGACTAATCTAAGAGATTACTATTTGGATTAATATAGGTATTTTAGTGGGATACCTGTGATGGGGTACATGTACATGTATATAAGGCATAATTATAATGTGCATCAGGACTGGGGTTTTTAATTTGTTTTTAGGGGAAACTGTCTTGAAATTATGTGATATTTTGGCCACTCATCCGGGTAAGGCTGATGCTCCCATGGAGTTCCTAGAGTGTTGTAGTCGTTTGATGTGCTCTGTGTACAAGTGCTGCAATAACAGTCCACTGTAAGGCCTTACTTATGATGACCACATTTTGACAACATACCATGTGCACAGTGGCATATATCCATGTTGAATAGTGGTGGGGGGATGATATTGAAATTTGTTTGCATAATGTACATCAAAGTAGTGGATCTCGAAAGTCACTCAACAGGGTATTATCCGCTTCTGCCACTAACACCTTTTGAAACATCACTTTATGTACCATTTCTCTTCTCACCCAACTTGGAGATGGCATATAGGCCATGCAGACCTCACCAACTTGGAATGGCATAGCCCATGCAGACCTCACCCAACTTTGAATGGCATAGCCTGCAGACCTAACCCAACTTGGAATGGCATAGCCCATGCAGACCTAACATAATAATGCCTGTCTGCATTCCCCAATTGGTCATACGAACAACATGGCAGTTTCTTGACAAGCTGTGTGATCACAATCGTAGTATCCATATCTCCCAACTTGGAAGAGCACAATGTCCATTCATTACAATGTATGCACATGTACATGTACAAGTATATGTACACTGCAGAGTCAATACTAACTTGGACCGAATGTCATAATTGTTAGGCGGTCGTGCCAGTCAGGAATGGGCATAGTCAAGTCTGGTACTCGTGCCCTTGTAGCAAAAACAGACCACGCTTAACTGTTCCGGACCATTATGTCCGCTTGGCTTATTATGTCAGCAGGTTTTGGCCCATTATGTCCACAGACCTACATTTGTACATGTATGTCCGGCACATTATTGTCCGCAAACCCCTGTTCCCAGAACAACTTTCCACTAGAAAATATTTTGATTGAGGTCACAGAACAAGAATGGGTCAAATATTATTTTGTTATTATGTTTTAATTATAAATGCGATGTACTCAAGAAATGCATTGTAGTTTCATTCGTTCAATTGTTGCCTCCAGAATCAATAACACTGAATATTTGATTGTAGATACAAATGTTAGTTTGACTAATCTAAAAGAGATTACTATTTGGATTAATATAGGTATTTTAGTAGGATACCTGTGATGGGAGTACATGTACATGTATATAAGGCATAATTATAATGTGCATCAGGACTGGGGTTTTAATTTGTTTTAGGGAAACTGTCTTAGAGAAATTATGTGATATTTTGGCCACTCATCCGGGTGAGCTGATGCTCCCATGGAGTTCCTAGAAGTGTTGTAATACGTTTGATGTGCTCTGTGTACAAGTGCTGCAATAACAGTCCACTGTAGGGCCTACTTATGATGACCACATTTTGACAACATACCATGTGCACAGTGGCATATACCAATGTTGAAGCTGTGGCTCCGATACGTGGATGACACCTTTGTGGTTTGGCCACACGGCAGAGACACACTCCAGGATTTTCTACAACATCTAAACCAGCAACACCCGAGCATCAAGTTCACCACCATGGAAGCGGAAGAAGATGACAAAGATCGCGTTCCTTGATGTTGGGATTTCCAGAAGCATGAGCGGCTCCCTACACCCACAGCGATCTCTACAGAAAGCCCACGCACACAGATGGTGCACCCTGAGCCAGCGCTCCCTTCCATCACATCCAAGCATCAAGTCATCGGTCAACCGCTGCGGCTACGGTACAAGCAGCGCCTACAACATTTGTGCAACAAGGACAGCCTTCCCAAGGAACTACAGCACATCCGAACTACCCTCAAAGCATAGCAGGTTACAATCCTAACAAGATCAGCACAGCGAGAGCTTGGTTCCAAACTCCCAAAAGCAGGTAGTGATCCCACAACCCTCTCTGCTTGTCTCCCCTATCTGGGTTCGACGTCTCACAAACTTCTATGCATCCTCCGACAAGCAGGCATCGATGTGTTCCACTCAGCCCCAATAGCAAACTCAAGGACTTCTACATACCCACAAGGACAAACCCGGACCCAAACAACAGAGCGGGGAGTCTACGGATCCCCCTGTGAGAGTCGCGGTAAGGTGTACATCGGAAACAAACGCATAACCTCCCCATCAGATTGAAGGAACTTACGAGCACACGGCCGCAGAGGAGATTTCGAGAAGTCCGCCATCGTCAAGCACTTTCGCATCAAGGACCACCAAATGCGACTGGCAGGCAGCCCAACTCATCACACCCATACACGGCGCGCATGGCACCCCAGAGCAGCATCAGAGAGAGGCCATCGAGATCGTCAAACACGACACTGTGCCACAGGACATCGGTTTCTTCATCAGCGACATTTGGCGTTACCCATACTACAGACTGAAGGATCTTCTATATCCAAAGTCCATAACCAACCAGACTGAGGGATCCCCTATGTCCCTAAGTCAACCACCCTCCTTCCTGTGTGCTTGTTAACAGCTGATTCAGTTCAGTGAGCACCACTCCTCTCCGCTTACACCTAGGATCCCTAGATCCCATAGTCTCTACAGTTTCCCGCCTGCGCGCCTCAGCGAAACTAATCCTCCAGCAGGGATGATCCTCCAGCAGCCTACTTAGCAGCAGCAGTTTCCAAGAGTCCGGCATTCTCCACTGAGGGGCCCGATCAGAGCATACTGATCGAAACGTCGAGTTGTACCCCCAGTTCTTTTCAGAACTAATTACTACTCAATTGAGATTCTTACATGGTGTCACCGCAATTAGTCTTACTTAACACTGAATATGTTTTCCATCTTGATTATTATTTTATACTCCACTCAGTGAAAGGTCATTTCCAAGTAGAGCTGTCAAACTGAAATTCATTGATTAAATTGCCAGACTTCTTGCAAATAGCAATCTATGATATCAAATGGGTTATTGAATGTCATAATTAAAAGAGTGTATTGTTTACATAACCATGAAAATGATAATGACAATTAAAATATATTAACTCTCATGATTAGTTTGTTTATTTATTTATTTTAAATTCTTAGCTTGGGCGTGATAAATAATCTTATACCTGGATTGTCGGTGTAAATACAACCAGTGTTACAAATCAGCCAAATATTTAACAGAACCTAGACAAATAATTGGGTTCTTGTTCTTGGTACCCAATATTCTGCTATATAATTTTAGTGATCAGAAAGGCATTGCAAGATTTGTTTCTCTTATGCACAAAGAAGTAAATGTATCAACATTAAAAACAAATGAATGCAAATTAAAAATAAACAAAAACATAAATCTAAAAAAAAAAATCTTTTTGAGAAGCACTTCAGCCAAAAGGTGTTGCTGTCTTGCATATAGACAGGTTGTTCTCAAATTGCTCATTCTAAACAGAAATTCATTAACTATTATAGTGGGATAAATCTCGTTAATGATATTATAGAGCTTTCAAAATGGTTTTATATGAATATCATAATATATTGGATATAGGCCTATTGATTACGATCATGTAAAATTAATAATGACAATTAAAATTATTCCCACAAGAATAGTTTCATGTTTTTGTTTACAATGATCCCTTGACTGCTTTTCCGAATAGTCAATGACGGAAGATGTTGGATGTAGAGGATCGCTACCTGAATTCCACATTCTGACCCAATGGTCAAATTAGCACCTACAGCTAGTGTATAAGGACCCAACTTACTGGACTAAAAGACACAAACATTTGTTTCTCTCTCCTCAAGTAAAACAGCAATGTTCTGATGAAAAATAAAATGTCTGTTAATGTAATCCAGAAGCCATATGTACCAATCCTTCTTCACTCATTTTAAAAAAAAAATCAAATTGGTAGTTATTACATGTACATGTACATGTATGTTTCAAACAAAGTGGAGTTTTCTTTCTCCAAAGGCAAAATGGATGCCATACCGACATGAACACAAACGTAATGCAGGAGTGGGCTGAAGTTAGTCAGGTGTAGAAGGAACACAAGAAGAAGAAGGATACAAGAGGCGAGAGGTCAAGTACTGGTCCTGGGACGGGAAAAAGGAGGAATTCAATGAGAACAGATACGCATGTAAGCAGAATAAAACACTTTGAAATCAATCCGTTTATTAACTGTTTTTTCAATGGAGTGTCACACCAGCAATTTCATTGGTCTGGAGGAGTCACTAGTGAAGCCCTTTCACAATTTACATTACTTAATAAATCCTAGTTTATTCTGATAATTTCTTTTTATGAGGAAGCTTGTTTGTCTGTTCATTTTATTTATTTTATTTTTTGTAGTAGTTGTCCCCCATCAATAGTTGCATATTCCTGGATCTGGAGCCAGATCCTATTCTCATGTCTGTTATTCTATAAAAGTCCAATTACTCCATTTTTCATTTTGTGTACCTGCATGTGTGTGATAATCAAAGGACCTTTGTTCTCAGTCTGAGTACTGAATACAGTACTCACAGGTACATAACCATACAAAATATGTAATGTACAATTGATGTATGACCACGTCATCACTATGAATCTAAAAACAGACTGGGGGAATTTTACAGGTTCCATTTTGTACAACGTGTCATATTTCAACAGAGATTAGTATGAATTTCATCTTTAAAAGTAGTATATTTGGAACATCAGAAGAGGACATTATCTGTCTGTCAAGAATTCCAGTTCTAATGTAAGTTGACATTCTTTTAGTTGAGATTAGTCAAAAGGAAATTATGAAAACTGCATGATATTGTCAGAGTTTGAGGAATGGTATTGTTAGTGATTAGTTTGGTGCAGACACACCAAAGTTCAAGCTCTCAGCCATATGAAGCAGTGGTTATTATTTGACATGTTTGACCAAATTTCAAACAAAAATTATAATTTTTGGCCTAAAAAGTAATTGGTTATTAAAATTAATAATGGAATCAGCAACTTTTTAACACTTTCTTCAAAGTCTACTAGATACACTGTTGTTATCTACCAAAAAACATAAATGCTCACCAGATTACTTTGGGAGTGTCTCAAAAGTCGGAAAGGACTGGAACGATTCCACCACAGCATTCTTCTAGGATTAAATAAATGGTTCGCCCATGGGAATACCACCCATGTTCCCAATAGAACATTCCAGTAGAATTCACATGTGCATACATTGCTCTAGGAATGTTTCTGGGGATTATTCTCGCTTTAGGAACATCAAAAAGCAATAGGCAGCCAGTAGCCATTAACAAACCAACATGATTCAATGATGGCGATATACATGTACGATAGTGCAGGTCGTGATTTTATTTTCACCAAAACAATAATAATAATGAATTTTATTTATGTAGTATAATAATAATTTTGCTACCATACACATGTAGTTGTACTTTTATTTTATTTCTATTACATTGTTTTATTTCTATTACAAAATATGCCTGATATATTTACCATTTCATCTCATTTCTTGCCTGTCATACTGTATATTCAGAGAGATTTACTTGTAGCTATTTAGAGTTAATTGTAATTTCTATTGTTTCAATTTACAGTAATGAATTCAGAAGATGGCGGCCAATATCACAGACAGAGTCGGTGTTGGGTAAAAATCAGCAAAGATCATTTTTAGAGTGTCCTATCTGTATGAAATGTTTACACACAACCTAAACTGCTGGACTGTCTGCACGAGATTTTGCCTTAACTGTCTGCAAGAAATAAGAGAGATATGCAGGATAAAGGAAAACAGAATGCTGACTTGTCCAGTAATGCAGACATGTAACAATATTGACAGAAAAGGAGGTTGCTGGTCTGCCTAATGACTTTCATCGAGAGTGCCCTGAGTGGAGGAAGTCACTATGCAGGAAGAAACTACTACAAGGTCAGGGTCAGAGATCAAATGTCAAGCCTGTGATGAGGGAGACAGGCGATATCTCAAGATGTGTATGGACTGTGATCACTTTCTGTGTCAAGAATGCTTAGCTTGAGCACATGAGCATGGCTGTGATGAAATCTCACCAAATCAACTACGCTGGCTCAGTTGCGAT
>CM055830.1:3228891-3258280 GCA_029582265.1 Zoroaster sp. YZ-2022 | reverse complement strand
AATGTGTATACTCTTAAAAAGAAAGTTTGAATACATTGCATCTTCACAAAGACCTTGTATTACAGGTTACACCCTCAGTTTGAGGTATCATGCAGCTTTAAAAGTGTATTTTCTTTCTTTGATATGTAATGTGTTATACTAATCACATACCAGGTATTCAAAAAAAAAAAAAAACAATAAAAAAGCACTTTTAAAGCTGCATGATACCTCAACGAGGGTATAAACCCCATAATCTACAAAGTCTTGTTCTTTGGTTTTGAATAAAGGTACATTAATAAAACATATGTTAACTATAAAGTAAAAAAATTAAATTAAATATATCCACAAGTTCAGCTTCAGTGAATCTCCTTCTAAATTGCAATAAGTTGGCAAAACAGCAAAACAAATGTAGACACGAGGAATATATGCCACATCTGTTTATTACCCCACCCTCAGTAGTTGGGTTGCAACAGCAAAGGCGGAGATAATAAGCTTTTACCTCCCCCACATTTACACACACAATAGTAGTACACATACATTTTTTGCAATCCAGGTTTCCAGGTTTCTTAATTGTGGCAAGTAAATTTAGTAATCTTACAATTTTGTGCAGTAAAATATAAAAACCATGTTCAAATATAATGCAACTATAATGTAGCACAAGTTATTAGTAAAGCAATAAAAGTATAACTAGTTTTGCATATTAAACTTATAAACTGAGTGATAAAAATGACAAATGTAATCGAATGAGGTCAGAGTGTAACAAACCTCATACATGTACCATTACTCAAATTAAATTACAAATTGGTAAATTAGCAGGTTTGGCCCTTCCAGACATTGCTTACCTTTATAAAGGTGGGTGATATTGCAAAGGAACATTATTTTGGCAAGTGATTTTCCGTTTTAATGAAAAAGGCAAGAATAAATCTCACGAATAGCACCTTTAAACTGATTCCAAATGTGTTGTAAATGGGGTGAAAACCAGGGAGTCTTAATTCTTTTCACACATTCAGTGAATTCAAAAGCACCAGAACAGACAACCCTCTGGCTGGAAAAAACCATAGTTGTTGGTCACATTACTTGTCAAGATGCTGGTTTAATCTCTCCAAGTAATGCTGTGACCACTGCGTTCGATCTTCATATTATCCTGTACATTCAGGATAACTTTCTACTAGAAGAAGGTTGGCGTCTTCTTAAAACTTGCTGGATATGCCAAGTTGAAAATATAAAAAACAGGCCAGGTATCTGAGAGGTCCGAATCGTCTCCTTTAATGTATGGTGCGCCATCTTCCTGTATATCAATGAGAACATAAACCAAAAATACTTTACAATTAGATTGTGCGATGTCTTTTAGGCAAATGATGTCTTTTAGGCAAATGATATTCAACAGATGTTTTGTGAGCGCAACATCTCCAGTTCCAATGTAGCAGAAAAGGAGGTCACAACCAAAAACCAGTGGTTGAACTGCCACTATGCTTTTGAACAGCTCTCAACATGAATCAGGAGACAGCTCCTCATTGAGGTGTAAAATCATGAAAGAGTAAATCTTGCTGGAATGCCCATGAACTACAGGGCTGGTGTTACCACTGCTGTAAAAAGTTCAAATTGGGTATAAGCATTCTCAGAATATACTGACTGGAATGTCAAATATAAAAAAATTCTCAAAACCACTTCACTCCAAATGAGTATATGCAGTTTCACAGCATTGCATATAAGGTACCCGAAAACTCCTTAGATTGTTTATAAACTACAGAAGTCTCAATTTATTTTTAAATGTTTAATTTATTCAATACAATATTTTCAAGCTACACTGTAGTTCTTTGCATATCAAACACAACACACATTATGTACAAGTCTTACACTCTCCTTAGCAAGTAGCAACATACTGCTTGTCTTTTCTCTTAACAAAGCCGGAATACCAAGTATGACTGCGACAGAAGTTGCCTCTGAAACAATGTTTATAAAAGACCACATTTAGTACAAAAATATAATCAATCATTTGACAAAGCTTCTTATTTAAAGCCCTCTACAATATTATTTTAGCAACTCTGATTGACTAACCGTGCTTAAGTTTCACCCAAGTGCAAATGTGCTCACATTATGGATAAAAACCTAGAAAAACTGAAATGGCGATTGTTGAGGTGAATCACGCAAGACAGCAATTTCGCAGATTCTGTTTTTCTGTCTGAATCTTATTTTCATAATTTCTCTTAAATGTCTGCACTTCAGGCAGAATAACTTTAATATCACATAATCTGCACATCAATTAAGACTTGCTTACATTTATTTTATTCTGGAATAGTAGAACTAATAATGTTGTATAGGGGCTTTAACTAGGTTTATCATCCTAAAACCAACTGATCTTTTCTAGCAATTCCATCCCATTGCAGAGGGATGTTATCCAGAGCCTTCTGGTGCAAGTCTTCAATTTCTAGCCGACCCAAACAGCTTCCAGGGTGGCACTTTCATACTTCTTCAGGCCTTCATCAGAAGTTCTTCTACTCCAGCTCTTGTTCCCTGCAGTCTCTTGAACTCGGATAACATCTGTTAATATCAAATCAAGAAAAAAACATCAAATAACATTACCAAACGAAATCTGAAAACCACATTTGCTCTTTAAGTTACAGGCCTCTTTACATGTAATGTCCACTTTATATTTAATCATTTTATTATTATTTCTGTAATAAATATTTATTTGCTTTTTAGCACTGATTGACTGAATATACATTTTTGTTTAAATGGAAGCGATATAAAGCTCATAAAAGTAGTAGGCCTAGTAGTCTGCATTTCTTTATTTAATGAAAAAACAGTAACAATTATATTTACATTTATTTTATGCAATTAAATTTTTCTAAGTCATTGACCAAGCTAAACAAATGAAATAAAAAATAAAAACAATAGAAAATAATAGAAAATAATAAAGAAATAAAGAAACTTAAATAAAGAAATCAAATAAAGAATTGAGGAAATAAGGAAGTTAAATAAAGAAATGAGTAAAAAAGGAAATTAAGAAATAATAAAAAACAAAAGCAAGATTATAATGTGGGTCATTCCCAATCCGGCCCTACAAACGTAAACAGTGACAAAAACCTAACACAATGGTGCGGTCTGATGTCATTGCGCAGGCATCTTCGGACGGAGAAAATCGGTTATTTTTACGAAGAAAAAAACTATTTTTTCCTTGAAAAATAAGTATGCATGAAAGTGCAAATAATTTTGAGCCGTGTTTCCAGATACACTCTGGCAATAAATACCGCATTTGAAGGTATTTTGTGACTTGTTGTCTTGAGTTGTCGTGGAGTTGTATTGAATTGTCGTGAAACCGTCGAGTTGACGCTAAATAGTGTGACCGAAAATAAGGCCTCAACTAATAAAACATTCACTTAATACAACGAAAAATGGACTTACCTTGCAGTTGATGACATCCCTGAGTTCGTTGACATTATTTTGATGTTTGATGGCTTTGATGAATGCAAGATTGCAGTAGATTATGACAGCGTTCTAGCAAACAATATCGCTTTGCACACAATAAGCAATCGCACAATGCATTAACATACACGTCGATACAATGGCGGCCAATAATGCAAACGTGGCGCGGTTCAATTTCAATGGTACCCGTTCAATGCATGGACAATACGCAAACCGCAAACTACCAGTTGCGTTCAACCAATAGGAACTTAGCAGTTGCATAACCGTACCAATTTCGTTTGTCTTAGTCGTATGACGAGACACATTAGTCATTGACGAAGTAATAATGTTCCCATCCAGGCAAATTATTTGTGATTTTGTCACCGATTTGAAAGAAATAACATTCAATTATCACTGAATGAATCAAATGGTACACAAAATGTATCACCAAAAATGTTCATGACCATTTTCATATGAATTTAATACTACAAAAATGTTTTAAAATATGTGTTAATGAACAAGATCATAAGTCCGAATGACTTGAAATAAACCCCAGCGAAAATTCATTCTGAAAGCAATTATAAACTTGAAATAATCAAGTTTTGTTCATAACGAATGACTTATTTTTATTAGTCACAAACATCAGCAATGACTAACCTAAATTGGTCATTTGTGACTAAACATTAGTCCTACGTTGATTTAATTAGTCATTGAGACTTGACTAATCTAAATTAGTCGTTTTGACTAATTTATGAGCACCAATGACTAACTTATGTTTACAGTGTAAAAACATTCAAATAATAAATCCCATATCCCACTATTTTATTTTAAGCTAGGATTCAACTTCAAAGGTTCAGGGGTTACACAGTTGTAAACCTTAAATTTATTTGGGAACTACCAACTTTGTATTCTCTTTCACTTACTATTACAATTATATCATCGTGATTGTACAAACTATACTATTTCTGTGACAGTAACCAGTGGGTTAATATTTCATGTTTAAGATGATAACAAGTCCCAGGCATGTCAAATACAATGTTCCTAAGTTAACTCCCATGTAAATTTCTTGCACTTAGTTGCAGTAATACTTGTGCCAGTTGTGGGTGCATGGGTGAATAATATTATTATTAAAAACAAACTTAGCCCAACTAAGGTCACAGATAATAACTTCTGTCACTGCCCAACTTTGCCAGCAAACAATCCTTTTAGATGATATGATGTAAACCCCTTAAAAAAAGTTCTGCAATTCAAATTTGATGGGTAATATATCTATTGTTGCTTCATCATCATACGTGAATGTGGTATCATCAGAAAGCTTGATTATTCCTCTTTACAATGATGTGTCATTTGTGATGCTTATGCAATCATGGAATGCGCAGTCCTTCTGAATATGCAGCAAGGTCAAAAATGAAATGTTGCAAAATTCGTTGTTTTCAATAGTTAATTCATCCAAAACTTTAATGACAAAACAATGATGACACAGACAATTTTCTCTCCTCTCTCCTCTCCTTCTTTTTATTGAGAAATGGTTACATGTCAGTAAGTCAGTAGCGGTAGATGACCGAACACAGCAACCACGGCCTGACACCTCCTCCTCATGCTGTTCACCAGCCTCGTCACACGAAGCTGTGGGATGGCGTTCCACTCTTCAACAAGGATCAGCCGGAGTTGTCCAATTGCTTGGGCCTTTAGGAGATTCGATAAGCGTGGCATCTTTAAACATCTTACAAACGACCACTCAGTAAACTGCAGCTCTACCTCACACAAACATTATTGAAGGCACCATTGACATTCATGCAAGACATGCACTGTCATCTGGGCACTATTCAAGAAATGGAGACTTCGGTGTTGAAAACATTGCTTTTTGCAACATTTCACTTCAGACTTTGCCCTATATTCAGGAGTACTGCACATTCCATGATTACATAATCACGGCAGATGGCACATCATTGTAAAGAGGAATAATCAAGCTTTTCAATGACACCAGTTTCTTTTTTCATACATCAGTAACAAGAAAGATATCATCCCTCAAACTTGAATTGCAGAACCTTTTTTGAGGGGTTTATATACATTTACTAACCTAAATATATAATTGTCTTAATTGAGTTAAAACCCATCAACCATGTCAACAAACAACGAACAGCTGATTAGTAACCATTCTAGATTATGTGTGGTACATAATCACATACACAGTCTGGTAACCACCATTATGTATGTCTCTACAGTGCATATGGAGTCAGGGAACCTTTGAGTTAAACTGACAACAGAGGGCGCCCTTCAAGCAAAACTTTCAGGGGGCATGTACAGGGGGGTTAGAAATATCCAATTTTTATTTTAATGATTTATTCTTGTTTCTAATAGGCCTGTACATGTTTTGAGGGGGGAAGAATATAAAAAACTCAAAAAAAGTGAAATAATACCCCAGTGAAATGCTACACAGGGCAATATCCGAGCAATCTCATTGCCAGCGACTTTTATTACCTGAAAATTTACCGAAAATTGGCCCGTGTGACAAGGCCTTAAGGGTGATTTTCCAACCATGTCAGCTCCCTGGGGGAGTACCTGGGTGAGTAGTTTCCTTGTTTGCTATAATTATATATTTAAAAAATAAATAAACAAATAAATAAAATAAATACATTAAGATTTAAAAAATGGTCATGCAGAAAATTGTTCTTATTTGTACCGTACTTGTCGTACTCGCAATAATTTTTTATGTAAATTTGTGATACTTTAAGTCTTCTGGGACTGTCAATACTGTATCTGCTAAGCACACATTGTAGCCCTCTATCGATGAATTTGCTCCAGTGTCTTGATGATACCCTCTTTGGTATCAAGTGAGTGTTGTGCTAGTACATCATCGCGCACAAGGTCAAAGTTAAATCTCCGGGAAACATGGCGGGTTTCTGGTGTAATTCACGAGCCTCAAAGCGTGACGTCAGACCTTCAGTAATCTAAAAACATGTTCCTCAACAGCTCATGTACGGTGCGAATAGGGCTTTATAATGACACGTACTATTGTCAATTTTGTTCAATTTTATTGTCAATTTTATTCTTCTGTGGAGTTCGATAATAGGTATCACTCGGTAACATCTAAAATAATGTTATTACCATTATTACCATTAGACATTCAACTAGACATAACTTACGCTCACAAGACAGCATAGTACTTGTGCCCCCTAAGTGCAAATCAATGGTAACATTGGGGGACAGATCATTCAGTGTAGCGCCGCCGAAATTGTGGAACAACCTCCCCAATGAAATTCGGAACATCACTTGCATTAAAGCTTTTAAGACGTCTATTAAGACTTTCCTTTTTAGAACTTTTTAAATACATTATATATATATATAATTTTATTATTTTTATTGTTATATTATTTATTAATTATTAAGACGATTACTAGTTTTCTGATTTAGCTTTTTAATATTTTTTATAATAGATTTAATTGATAGTTGTACATAGTTTCGTTTTTATAGCTGTAGTAGTTCTATTGTAATGCGCATTTGAAAATGTTATAATTGATATTTGCGCAATATAAATGAATAAATTATTATTAATTATTATTATTGCACTCGGCTTCGCATTTAGTGGAATAAATCTGATTAGATGTTACCTCATGTTACCCCATTATAATTATTTCCATTTTACTCGGAGACACTAAATATTAATTGTATCCTCAATTTACCCTTAATGACGCACCTAAGGTTATATTATCCACTGGACGGTAATTTATAAATCAAATTAGAAGTTTGGTGTTTCACTTTGTTTCTCTTGTAAAATGCTGAATTTCAATGCGTGGTCATACACGTATACGTGGACGTCTTGGTAGCCGCTATTTGACACGCACAGAATTGTGGTTATCAAAAAACTGATGTTGGTTTAATGACTCACCCCCAAACTGGACAAGTTTATGGGGACACAGTAAATGTACCCAAGAAGTTGAATCATGCTTCATCTTATTCCAGATGGTTGTTAAATTGTTTTTAATCTTCAAAATAAAAATATTTTTTCACAATTTTTTAAATAAAATTGTATAATTTGGAGAAGCTCTCAAAACTTTTAAGCAATATTTTTTAAATACCAATTAAAATATTTGCAAAATATTTCCTAACCATGATATTAATGTTTCATTTTCTCAATAATTTTCTACTAGTGATGAAAGTAAACATCAACAAATTAAGTAGTCTTCGATCGTTTCTTCTATAAGGAATGTCCATTTTGAGGATCAGTATTTGTTTAAAAATCCAAAGCATTCATATGTTTTGGTTTCTACACACAACAGCTCGTTGAAAGCATAGAACAATAAAAACATAAATGTTCATGAGAAACGTTCACAAGCACTAACTTTCCAGTAAATCATACAGTTTCACTATGATTCTTATTTTTGTAACAAGCATGACTTAGATAAGTTTGTGCAACAAGTAATACACCATAGTTTTGTAATTTTTCCAGAAATGCTAAGCCAAAAGTAAGTGCGTCATTTCACACGTGAATTTCCACATTAGATTGTTGATACTGTTAAACATTCAATAAAGTACAGTTAATACAGTTCAAGTTCCCTTGACCTGGTTTGAGAACGAAAACAATTGCAGGCTTGATAGGGTTTATACCATAATTCTTTAAAGTTGAATCCATCAATGTAGCTCTGATTTTGCAGAAGTTTATTTAATTAATAGTTGGCCTCAATGATTTTGGCATGATTCGTTCAGTACCACGCACTATAGTAGATGCAAAATTATTATATAGTATGAGATGAAAGCCAGTAACACAGAGAAATGGATGTAAGTGCATCCATACTTTATTAGAATCGAGGTATGCATATAAACCAACCTGTGAATTTCTAGGTTGTATCACATAAATTGTTTTTATCCAGCAAAAGTAAGTGCGTCATTTCATGAGTGCGGCGAATTACGTACATGGACGTACCAAGACTCAGTGGGGGCACAAGGGGGCATTGCTTTTCAGTTGTGGACGCCAAGGGTTATGGATTTTCCGTTTTCTTTTCTTTTCTTTTTCTTTTGAAGGGGCACTATCGGGATTTTTTCGTGGGGGGAACCTGGGTGCACTGAACATTTGAGGGGGATATGCATATAAACCAACCTGTAAATGTCTACGTTGCATCACATTAGTTGTTTTTATGCTACCTGCGGATGTAGAGAAAGTTGCCTCAACATCATCACTCCACCCGGCCGTAGCCCTGGCTACGTCAGTCGCTAAATTGGCTTCCACACCCCAAATAAAATGCCTTCGCTACGCCCATGTCACTCCATGTACCGTCTTTATGCTGGCTGCGGATGATGTGATAGAGAAAATTCCCTCAGCATCATCACTCATCAGGCTGCAGTCCTGTAGACTCAATTCCTTCAAAGATGGAACAGGAGTTATCTGGACTGACTGTAAACCATGGAAATTGTTTTTATCCAGCCAAAGCTTCTTTATGCTGCCTGCGGATGCTATAATAGCGAAAATTGACTCAACATCATCACTCATCAGACAGCACTCATTTAAATTTAATATCTCCAAAGAAGGAATACCAGATATCTGGACTGGCTGTAAACCATGAAAATTGTTTCCACTGGGATATACCGTCTTTATGCTGCCTGCGGATGCTATGATTGAGAAAAGTGCCTCAATATCATCACTCATCAGACTGCACTCCTCTACACTGATTATCTCCAAAGAAGAAACAGAAGATATCTGGGCTGGCTGTAAACCATGTAAATTGTTCTCACGCAGCCAAACCTTCTTTATGCTGGCTTAGGATGCTATGATAGAGAAAAGTGCCTCAACATCATCACTTATCAGACTGCACTCCCGTAGAATCAATGTCTCCAAAGAAGGAACAGGAGTCATCTGGACAGGCTGTAAACCATGGAAATTGTTTCTTTCCAGCCAAACCTTCTTTATGCTGCCTGTGGATGCTATGATAGAGAAAACTGCCTCAATATCATCACTCATCAGATTGCACTCATGTAGGCTCAACAGCTGCAAAGAAGGAACAGTAGTTATCCGGACTGACTGTAAAGCTTGGGAATTGTTTTTATCCAGCCAAACCTTCTGTATGCTGCCTGCGGATGCTATGATAGAGAAAACTGCCTCAATATCATCACTCATCAGACTGCACTCCTCCAGACTCAATTCCTCCAAAGAAGGAACAGGCGATATCTGGACCGACTTTATCCATGGAAATTGTTTTTATCCAGCCAAACCTTCTTTATGCTGCCTGCGGATGCTATGATAGAGAAAACTACCTCAATATCATCACTCATCAGACTGCACTCCACACTCCACACTCAATTCCTCCAAAGAAGGAACAGGAGTTATCTGGACTGACTGTAAACCATGGAAATTGTTTTTACTGAGATCAACTTTCTTTATACTGCACGAACCTTTAAACATCCGCAATAGTTGATTGATGTCACTGTTGTTTAACTGGCAGTCCCTCATACATAGAGATGTCAAACAACGTGACATGATTCTGAGATTATCCAACTTACCATTCATGTTGGTTTTTAGGAGTTTCAATGATATTTTATATGGTCTGTGAGATATAATTTGTTTTACGAGGTTTAAATCCTCCACAGATCCACACGTCACATTGATATCCGATACATATTGAAGCCTGGAATGCTTCGGTACATTTGAAATGAAATAGTGTGCAGCCAAGAGGTCCTCTCCTTTTAATTCATATGGGAACTTTACCCATTCATCTACTGGAAATGTTTTCACCAACGATGCCAGTTCAGCCTCAAATAAAACCAACATCATCATTTTGTGTAAATAAATATACCTTTGACATTTCTCATTATGAATGTCAGAAGTCTTTGGATTGTGTTCCAAAAGTTGTTCATGTGTCAGTCTTATAATCAGTTTAGCAGCCTTTTTATCAATCCCACAACAGAAACGGAGTAAGTACTCCATGCTTTCTACGTCACCTTGTAATATTTGTGACAGGAACTCATTAAATTGATCAGGATCGGACGTTGCCAAACCCGCAAGGTGAGTTGCAGCACAGTACTCAATGAAAGTCTCGTGGGCAAGTGTGACATACTCAACTTGTTTGAAACGACGTGTGATTTATGTTTTAGTCAGCAAGCCGACTTCGCATCCAAAACTGACGAGGTCTTTTGAATCGAATTCTGATAAATCAAAATAAAGCTTTTGACCACTTTGATTCATCAAACCTATAAGAGCAACCCCCCCAAGTTCTAGCATAAGTTTGTCAAATAAATCTCTAGTCCTTGTATCAGAAGAACTTGACAGCTAGTCTTTACTTTTCTTTTGCTGATAGAGTACATCGATTGCATCATGAAAAGTACCGTAATCCTTTCAGGTAGATTAGGGTGTTCGACCATTAATGTACACATAAGCCAAAGAAATAAAGGTATCTCCCTAAACTGCGAAAGGTTTCATTCTTCTGTAATTCTGCAAGAACATTTGTGACAGGTCAAAAATGACCGAACTTGCTCAGAATGAATACACGTCAAAATTTTCTGACCGGAATTAAGATATTAGTCTAAGAGATATTAATAATCATAATAACTGATACCTGGTATTTTTGAAGCCAAATCAGTCCGTTAACCAGGGCCTCTATCAAACTGCGTCTTGTTCCTTCAATGTCAGTTTGTTTATTTTGCCAAGCGACGAACATCTTAAAAGCCTGCTCCTTCAAGTTGTCCCAGTTGTCGTGCTCAAATGCGGTAATCTGGGCTGTTTTGAACCCTAAGTTTGTTGCTAGTCGTTTCCAGTCGATCCTAATATTTTCAGCTATGTCCCGCAGGAAAGTCTCATTTAATTTACCTTCCGCTGCTGTATAAATTATTTCAGATTCATTATTATCATTTGAATTTCCTTAGGCCTTGCAAAAATGTCAAACTCCCTCTACATTCAACTCATACACTCTGTTCAACTCATTAACCCTACGCATGCGGATATTTAACGTGGCTTATATGGGAAAATAATTCAAACTGAAGAACCACAATTAACAAAAAAGAAAACAAAATCAGCAAAGAGATTGCAACATTAGCAAGTTGTTTGTGTTTTTGTTTAAATGGAATGGAAAGGAATTATCCTGAGAACTTATTCCACCTGAAGTGCCTTCCCATGTTTTAAAACCTGTAACATTTTTTTGTCTATTCTTCAAAACGTTGGCATCTATTGTGATGAACCAGGTTATGATAAAACTAAATGGTTAAAATGAGGAACGTACGTTTTCACATTCCAGTGTTATGTACACTATAAGTAAGTTTCTTATAAAACTTATTAGGTGTTCAGGCATCAGCCAGAACACTTCTTGTTTTTGTTCGTTTTTTTTACTTCTTCTTCTTCTCCCCAATTTTGTCCGCTAAAAAACATACTTGCAAAGTTTAAAAAACCTTCAAACTTCACACATAGTTAGACCTTAACTTGTAGATAAAACCGCAAAAGTGACGTCATGATGACGTCATCAGTTATCGAGTTACATTAAATCAAATTTTAATATTTAAGATGATTGGTCTGATTCCTCTTAAAGGGACAGTATCGTTACGATCGGAGCAGACTTTCAACAAGGCCAATGATTTGTCTTTATTGGGTTCAGTAAAGATTTGGGGCCATGCCTCCTTGTCCCCTGGCTGAAAAGCCACTCTTTTGTGAGCCTCGACGTAAACGACCACCTTACGGACACTGGAAATTGTTTAAAGGGCAGTATCATCACAAACAGAGTAGACTTTCAACAGGGGAATAGAATCGATGTCCTAGTTGGAGATGGAAACAGTGACTGAAAATTACTGGCTTATTTATGCAGCAGCAACGGTTATAATGACCTTACCATCTGGGTATTATTTGCAGTCACTGGAGTAATCTAAACTATAGCACTCGATTCAATGTCCTATTGATGGTGACGATATTGCCACTGGCACATTCACAAGGGATACCCTGATACTCTCCTGGATGGTTGCTGAGTTACTGCTCTATACTTGTGGGTGTGGAGAACCTTTGAGTTTGTGGAGAGCTGATGAGTGTTAGTCTTTGATGTTAGCTTCATTAAAGATTTACCTGAGTTGATGGGAATCGGGGCCATAATGACGGTGTGGGGCAGGGGTGGATCCAGGGTTTCCAAACAGGGGGTCACACTGACACAAAAGAGGGTCACACAAACACAAAGGGTCACACTGACACAAAAGAGGGTCACACTGACACAAAAGGGGTCACACTGACACAAAAGGGGTCATACTGACACAAAGGGGTCACACTGACACAAAGGGGGTCACACTGACACAAAGGGGTCACACTGACACAAAGAGGGTCACACTGACACAAAAGGGGTCACACTGACATAAAGGGGTCAAACTGACACAAAAGGGTCACACTGACACAAAAGAGTGTCACACTCACAAAAAAGAGGCTCACACTGACACATAGGGGTAACACTGACACAAAGGGGTCACACTGACACAAAAGGGTCGCACTGACACAAAGGGGTCACACTGACACAAACGGAGTCACACTGACACAAAGGCGTCACACTGACACAAAGGGGTCACACTGACACAAACGGGGTCACACTCACACAAAGGGATCACACTCACAAAGGGTCACACTGACACAAAGGGGTCACACTGACACAACAGGGGTCACACTGACACAACAGGGTCACACTGACACAACAGGGGTCACACTGACACAAAGGGGTCACACTGACACAAAGGGGTCACACTGACACAAAGAGGGTCACACTGACACAAACGGGTCACACACTGACACAAAAGGGTCACACTGACACAACAGGGGTCACACTGACACAACAGGGGTCACACTGACACAAAGGGGTCACACTGACACAAAGGGGTCACACTGACACAAAAGAGGGTCACACTGACACAAAGGGATCACACTGACACAAAGGGGTCACACTGACACAAAAGGGGGTCACTGACACAAGGGGTCACACTGACACAAAGGGGTCACACTGACACAAAAGGTGGTCACACTGACACAAAAGAGGGTCACACTGACACATAGGGGTAACACTGACACAAAGGGGTCACACTGACACAAAAGGGTCGCACTGACACAAAGGGGTCACACTGACACAAACGGAGTCACACTGACACAAAGGCGTCACACTGACACAAAGGGGTCACACTGACACAAACGGGGTCACACTCACACAAAGGGATCACACTCACACAAAAGGGTCACACTGACACAAAGGGGTCACACTGACACAACAGGGGTCACACTGACACAACAGGGGTCACACTGACACAACAGGGGTCACACTGACACAAAGGGGTCACACTGACACAAAGGGGTCACACTGACACAAAGAGGGTCACACTGACACAAACGGGCTCACACTGACACAAAAGGGTCACACTGACACAAAGGGGTCACACTGACACAACAGGGGTCACACTGACACAAAGGGTCACACTGACACAAGGGGTCACACTGACACAAAGAGGGTCACACTGACACAAAGGGATCACACTGACACAAAGGGTCACACTGACACAAAAGGGGGTCACTGACACAAGGGGTCACACTGACACAAAGGGGTCACACTGACACAAAAGGTGGTCACACTGACACAAAGAGAGGTCACACTGACACATAGGGGTCACACTGACACAAAGGGGTCGCACTGACGCAAAGGGGTCACACTGACACAAAAGGGTCACACTGACACAAAGCGGTCACACTGACACAAACGGGTCACACTGACACAAAGGCGTCACACTGACACAAAGGGTCACACTGACACAAACGGGGTCACACTCACACAAAGGATCACACTCACACAAAGGGTCACACTGACACAAAGGGTCACACTGACACAACAGGGGTCACACTGACACAACAGGGGTCACACTGACACAACAGGGGTCACACTGACACAAAGGGGTCACACTGACACAAAGGGGTCACACTGACACAAAGAGGGTCACACTGACACAAAGGGGTCACACTGACAAAAAGGGTGTCAGTGACACAAGGGGTCACACTGACACAAAGGTCACACTGACACAAAAGGTGGTCACACTGACACAAAGAGGGTCACACTGACACAAGGAGGTACATGAAAACAAATGAATGGTAAATTTACATGCACAGCGATAAAAAGAGGACACTTTTCCAAATTCGCATCGGGTTCACGTGAGTATCACAACCAAGTTTTACGCATCAGCAGAAGCATCTTGCTTACGCTTACCCTTACTTTTTCTGCTATAGTACGCGCCGATTATCGTTTAATACGGTTGATAGTACCATTATTATAATTATGTTTAAATAGGTTTATTAAAAATGTTTAAAATCGCAGTTCTAAGCCTGTATTATTTTGTAATGTACAATAACAATGTAAAACAAAGTACATTGAAAAACAGGTAAACAAATTACGAATCTTTGCTTAAATAAAAAAAAAATAATAATATTAATTTCTAAATTGAAAACAAAAATAAAAAAGCAATTAAAAACCAATACACCCACACATTATTTTGTTCATTGTGTATACCGTGGACCTATTTTCCCTTCTTTTTTCCCTTTATGATTTGTACACGTGTTTCAACGGAGGGCATTCGCAAACAATAACCGCCAACCGAGGACCATTGCTCCGTTTTGTTAGTCCTCGGTTTTCACCATAAACAAGTCCACCCCCAATGAAACCCACCCAACAAAATCCAGCTCGAACTGAGCGGAGTGGATGGGGTGAGGGTGCACTGATCGCCTTCTCCGTTCATCCATCTGCCACCAAACGCTGATCAAGAACCCACAAGTTCTGGGGCCAAATGCTGGATGGGGCTATTCAGCGTATCCTCCAAACTGCAGGCTCTCCCAAATGTACCACTCCCCCAGCATACCAGCATACCATAGGGACTTATTATCCACAACTACAGGGATAAACCGGATCCCAGGCAACAGAGCGGGCATCACTGATCCCCTGAGTGTGGTAAAAAGTTTCATCGGGGAAACAGAGACGGCGGAATCTCCTAACGAGACTGAAAAGAACACTGAGAGCACACGTGGCTGCAGAGGAGATTTCGAGAGGGCATCCATCGTCGTCCAAGCACTTCTAGCACTCAAGCGACCACCAAATCGACGTTGGCAGGCTGCTCAACTCATCACACTCCATCGATGGCACCCCAGACGCATCCGAGAGGCACCGAAATGCTTTTCAAACACGACACGATTTCTATATCAGCGATATTTGGCGTGAAAAGATCTTCTATGTCCCTAAGTCCACAGCCCACCACAGACTGAGGGATCCCCTCATAAACTAAGTCAACAACCCTCCTGAACTGATTCAGTTCAGTGAGAACACACCTCTCCTCTCCCCCCGCCCTTGGATCTCCTAGTCCAACCAGTTTCCTCGCCTGCGCGCTTCAACGCACTAATCCTCCATCCTCCAGCTCATGTGTGATTCTCCAGCAGCATTTCCCCAGAGTCAGTATTCTCCTGATGAGGATCAGAGTATACTGATCAAAACGTCGAGTTGTAACCTCCCGTTTCTCAGAACTAATGTACTACCCAATTGAGAATTACACATGTCACCTGCAATTAGTCTTACTTGTTGCTCTTGCAGTTACGCGTTTGTTTATGAATTGTGAAACCAAAGTTATGACAAACGGCAGCCAGGGATCTCGGTTTTGGAGGTCATTAGGTTACATAAGTATTTTTTTATCATCCATCTTGGACCAAAAACATATCTTGGACCCCCTAGATTATCTACGTAACCCCCCTATCCCCTGCTGATTTAAGCCCGGCATGCACGGTTTACTTCATATCCATTACTCTACCTGCTGTGTACGCAACTGGAGCATTAACGAGCCGTAAATCTGCATATAAAGAATGTCTGTTTTCTTCGAAACCTTTGTTGAATAGTCTCTCACTCTCACAATTTGTGCATTTGTGAGGTTGCTTTGATATGAGTACAAGGTTCCATTCTGGTATATAGTCCTGGATATTACCAGGCCTGAAATTTCAATAGGTAGTCGTCGTGACTCTTTTCGTTAATAATGGGCACTTTCCATTAATAGAATATCAGCAATTTTAAGGGAAGTTTAATTCAGGGACCAAGGCAGGCATTGTGGTCTCCGCCCTGAAATTCAGGATCGAGTTTTTTCTGAAATAGAAATATTTTGATGGCCACAGATTTATATATTGGGTATCTAAAATTTAAATAGATCTGTGGCGTGTGAAAAAATAGCAGTGATTGTTGCATACTACCATAAGCCCTAATACGGTCAGTGCTCAACGTCCAGAGTTACTGGCTTCAAACGCGCAACGTTTATTTAAAAATGGGTTCTGATGTGCTCTTAGACCATTTGAAATTTCTCGAGTGTTGGTGCTACCACAGAAACTGTTCGGTAACAAATGTGTTTTCCACTATAGGACCAAGAATTGATGGAACATTATCTTGAAATCTGTTCTCTAAACTTAAAAATAAAATATTCGCTTTGACGATATATTTGGGAGAAAACTGTTTCTTAAAAATGGGGGTATCAATTCAACATATTTTTTGCCCATCTCTCTTCGTGTTATCCGCGCCCTAACTGTTCCCTTGACGCTTGGGTTGGGGACTTATAATATAAAGGTTAAATATAGTATCATGAGTATCACGATATTGTAATATACAAAAAATTCACTGAAACAGATGTGGTATAAACATTTTTTATTTCCTTGAAAAACATTACATTTACTTATTTTGTTTAAGACACGCTTATGACGTCAAGCGCAGAGAGATAGAAAAATACGGGCTTAACGCGCCGCATGTCATTGTTACAATGGTCTATATCTATGTGTTTACCTACATGAAATTGTGCCACTCGTAATACTCCCCATTTGCGACGTATTGTTCCCCCCAAACTGACGCGCAAAGTTCTCATTAAAAATGACTTTATTTAATGATTATTTTAACGACCATATAACAAGAACACCCTTACTAAAACGCTATGGCTATATAATGTTGTGGAATGACCAAATTGTGTAAAGAACCTTTGGCGTGTCACTTTTAGACATACAAAATTAAACTAGTCTATTAAATTGGGTTTTATAAAACAAAACTGTTGAGTGCCTTAAGTTTATTTTCTTTTTGGCACATAATTACTGTTAAACCCTAACTTCCAACAACTTCTTAAAATTAATCAATGTTTCGTGAACACCAAAACGATATAAGCCTACATACCCTCATGTACAAATACATATAACAAGATCTGCGAAAGAAAATTTGGGGAAACATAATTATTTCAAGTTGAGGTCCATCAATGTAGCTCACATTTTGCAGAAGTTTATTTTTATTAATTGTTGGCCTCAATATGAATCTTGTTGTATATTTAATAACACTCATTAATATAAGTATATGCACAAGTATATGGGTATGATATAAACCATTAACACAGAGAAATGAATGTAAATGCATCCCCTTACTATGTATATAAACCACCTGTGATAGTTCAGGATTTGTATCTTTGTGTATGTGTCGTTAATGAGAAAATAGTGAAAATGCATTCAAATTTATTTTAAAGTTCTCTTTCCTAAATTCAAGCTAGAAATTATTACACAAAAGTGACAGCACCTCAGACAAAAATTATTTCTGGGTCAGATTGATACCATTATCAGATTTGGGCCTAGGCCTACTAATTTCATTCTTTCATTCGTTCATTTCTTTTCCAACACAGAAAATATATGATATACATTATATTATACCATGTACATTATGGGATAATAATTTAACGTATTAAATGAAGAGTATTAGAGAATAATATTGTGGATGAAAGGTTTTTCCAAAAAAGCATTAACTTGTCCGGTTGAGACCCGCTAGGTACAACAAACAACACCAAAGAACAACGAAACCAACAATGATGAAGACAACAATGCAAATTCAATTACAACAGAGATTGGTATAGCTAGTATATACAGTAAACTAAAGATAATTTAAAAGAACGAAAAATTAACCTGCTTGTGATATTTACAGCAATTGGTTTTAAATTTAAACTTGAATAAGGATACATTGGCGGTATATTTTCTAGTGAGATATTAAATAATTCCACAGCTTGGGTCCTTCATGGCTGACACTTTTTCGGCTAGTGTGGTACGAGCATAGCTCTAGTGAAATTCGTTACTGCCCTGAGTGAGTGATAGTGAATATCTTGATTTTTACTAAACATTGTACAGATAGCGGCTTGAGCACGGTTTTTGTTGAATAACTGGGGTGCATGAAGGGTTTCGAAGTTGTAAAGATAAATATCATTGATTTTATATATATGTTTTATTTTTTTGGGAATAAAGGATTGTGCTAGCCTGATAATCACTTGATTAATAATTCAAAGGGCCCTTTTGAAACAATAATTTTTAATTTTTTCCTAATCCAAGATCCATAAAATTAAAAGGCAAAACTAAGGCATTGTATAGGTAATAAATTTCTGGAAGTGAAAAATTTAAATTAATTTGTTTTTTCCCAAGAAAAGGATCAAAAACAGTCAAACATTTCACCAATCGGTGTTGTAATAATTTGTTATCAATGAAAATTTTTTGAATAGGGAAAATATGTTTTACTGAAAACACAAATTTAGTTTCTTAATATTAAAAGACAACCTATTGGCCCTAATCCATTGACTTTCCCTTTATTCTAAATTTAAAAGTTCAAAAAAAGTACAAAAGGGTGTGTGAAAAAATAAATTACTATCATCAGCAAAAGAATAAATAAAAAAAAAATTCGGTTTGTGAAATTAAGTTTTAAATTTACAATTGGACCTTTTTAATTATCTTTATTAAATTGTATTAATTTTAAAAAATACTTGGCCCCATTTAGTATTTTACAAGTGATATGGATATGTTATTTACAAATTTTATTATTTACACTTATTTTTTCCCCAAAAATAACATTTTTTTGGCGGATCCAGTGGGGGAGGGGGCCTTGGAGGAGCTAAAACCTAACTACATGAGCTCCCATATCAAAAAAATTACCCCCTACCTATTGAAAAAAACTTTTTTTAATGGGGAAACACAATTGAAACATTTTCCCAAAACCTTTTCCCCAGTGCAAAAAAAATTTTTAAAAAGATATTTTTATCGTCTTATATACTTGAGAAAGGAAAAAAATGCTTTAAAATGACCCATTTCGAAAAAAATAAGGGGGCCAGTTTACAAAAATTTTCCCCTTTTGAATTGTGGACCCGTCATGTTCTTTTAACATCATTCCTAAAAACCCGAACTTTAAACCAACAACGAAATATTTGGTTTTTTCAAAAAATTTAATCAATATTTCTGTAAAAAATCTATGGGATGCAATATGTTTGTAACCCTTCCCAACGGGAAACCAAGGCCCCAGAAGTTGTTTGATTCTAGGCGTTTTGTGCAATTCAGAAAAAAAAGGGCTTTTCGGTCTCAGGCGCAGAAAATTACTCTGTTTTTGTACCTACTTTTTGTGTTCCTTTCACCCGCAACTTAGCCCCCCGTTTAAATTTTGTTTTTCGTTACCCCATTTGCCATTGAAACAACCTGCTAGGTTCAAACAAAGGAAATTAACAACTCTCCACAAATAAAAACTGATTACAAACGCAACGTTCCCTATATTTGTGGGGGTTATCTTGGAAAATTTACATTGCAAATGATATACAATGAAACATAGAAACATAATACCCAAAAATTTTATTTACCTCAAAAAAAATAACCCGTTCACGAAACTCAATGATTGACCGAATATTACCTCTTTCTCATTAAAGAAACACTCTTCTAGTAACAATTTTCCCAAAAGGGAAAAGGGTTATCTGAAAGGTTGTAATCCTGAAATTGTTTTTTCCAGACAAACCTCCTTTTTCCCCGCGGATGCTATGATGAAAAATTTAAATCATCACCATCGACTGCCCTTCTAGAATCAATTCCCCCAAAAAAGGAACGGGGATATCTGGACTGGCTGTAACCATAAATTGTTTTTTCAGCCAAACCTTTTTAAAATGCTGCGGATGTAGTAGAAAACTGCTTAATATCATCCTCATCAACTGCACTCCCCTAGACTCAATACCCCCAAAGAAGGGAAAGATATCTGGACTGGCTGTAATCCATGGTTTTTTTTAACCAGCCAAACCCTTTTTTACGCCTGTGATGCTATGATAGAGAAAAATGCCTCAATATCATATCATCAAACCCCCCGTAGACTCAATACCCAAAAAGAACAGGGGATATCTGGGCTGGCTGTAATCCATAAAGTTTTTTAAAAGCCAAAATGTTTCGCCTCTGATGCTATGATAGAAAACTGCCTCAATATCATCACCATCAGACTGCACTCCCGAGCCAATACTCCAAAAAAAGGGAAAAGAGAATCTGGACTGGGTGTAATCCATGGGAAAATTTTTTTATCCAGGCAAACCCGTTTATACCCCCTGATGCTAGATGAAAACGTCAATATCATCCCATCAGACTGCCCCCTTAACCAAACCCTCCCAAAAAAGGGGCGGAGATATCTGGACTGGCTGTAAACCCTGGGTTTTATCAGCCAAACCCGCTTTTCTCCGCTGATGCTATGATAGAAAAACGCCCCAATATCATCACCATCAGACTACACTCCTGTGACCCAAAACTCAAAAAGACAGGAGATATTGGGGGGGAATCCATGGGGAAAATTTTTTTTATACAGAACCCCTTTATACTGCCTCAGATGCTATGATAGAAAACTGCCCCCAATATCATCACTCATCAGACTGCCCCTGTAGAATCAATAGCTCCAAAGAAGGAAAGGGGGATTTGGGCTGGGTAATCCATGGAAAATTTTTTTATGCGCCAAACCCGCTTTTTCCCCTTTATGCTTTTAAAAAAGCCTCAATATCATCCTCATCAGACGCATCCGGAAAACAATGCTCAAAAAGGAACAGGAGATATTGGTGCTGTAACCTGGTTTTTTTATGCAGCCCAAAACCCGCTTTATACTGCCTGCTGTGCTATAAAGGGAAAAACCCCAATATCATACTCTAGACTACACCCTTAACCCAAACCTCCCAAAAAAGGAAAAGGAGATATCTGGGCTGGCTGTAATCCAAAAAATTTTTTTAACCAGCCAAACCTGCTTTTTACCCCGCAGATGCTATGATAAAAAAACTGCCTCAATATCATCCTCATCAGACTACCTCCCGGGGCCCTACCCAAAAAGAACAGGAATAGGACGCTTAATCCATGGAAATTTTTTTTAATCAGCCAAACCTGTTTATACCTGCAGTGCTTTAAAGAAAACTGCCTCAATATCATCACCATCAGACTACCCCTGTAGACTCAAAACCAAAAAAGGAACAGGAGATATCTGGGTGGTAACCCATGGTGTTTTAAAAAAGCGAAACCCGCAAGGTGTTTAGATAAAAAGCCTCAAAATCATCCCATGCCCTCTTTGAAATAACTCCCGGGAACAGGGATATCGGACTGGCTGTAATCCATTTGTTTTTCCCCGCCAACCATCTTTTCACTTCCTGCAGATGCTATGATAGAAAACTGCCTCAATATCATCCTCATCAGCTGCACTCTTTTGACTCAATCCCAAGAAAACGGAATTCTGGGCTGGCTGTAATCCATGGTGTTTTACCCAGCCCCCTCTTTTTCCTCAGATGCTATGAAAACTGCCTTTCATCACCATCAGCTAACCCCCTTGACCAAACTCCAAAGAAGGAACAGGGTATCTGGACTGGCTTAATCCATGGAAATTGTTTTTTTTCAGCCCCTCTTTTTACCCTGCAGATGCTTGATAAAAAAATGCCTCAAAACATATCATCAGACTACCTCCCGTAGACTCAATACCTCAAAGAAGGAAAAGGGGATATCTGGACTGGGTGTAACCCGGTTTTTTTATCCAGCCAAACCTGCTTTATACCCCGCTGATGCTATGATAGAAAACGCCTCAAAACATCACTCATCAGACTACCTCCTGTAGACCAATACCTCAAAAAAGGAACAGGGGAAAATCTGGTGGCTGTAATCCATGGGAAATTTTTTTTTCCCGCCCCAAAGTCTTTATCCCCGCAGATGTGATGAAAACTGCCTCAATATCACCCCACAGACTACCTCCCTTAACTAATACCTCCAAAGAAGGAGGGGAAAATTTGGACTGACTGTAATCCATGTAAATTGTTTTTAACCAGCCAAACCTGTTTATACTGCCTGCTGATGCTATGATAGAAAAAATGCCCCAATATCATCACTCATCAGACTGCCTCCCGTGATCAATACCTCCCAAAAAAGGAAAAGGAGATATCTGGGCTGGCTGTAATCCCTAAATTGTTTTTTTCCCGCCCCAAAGTCTTTATCTGCCTGGATTTTGATAGAAAACCCCCCCAAAATCTCCCCTCAGACTGCCCTTTGACTCAATAACCCCGAAGGAACAGGGGATATCGGACTGGCGTAACCATGAAATTTTTTTGCCAACCATCTTTACACTTCCCGCAGATGCTAGATGAAAACTGCCTCAAATATCACCTCAGACTGCCTCTTGTAGACTCAATAACTCCACAGAAGGAAAAGGAGATATCTGGATCTGTAATCCCTAAATTGTTTTTTCCCCCCATTTTACACTTTCCCGCAGATGCTATGATAGAAAACGCCCCAATATCATCCTCATCAGACTACACCCCAGACTCAATACCTCCAAAAAAAGGGAAAAGGAGATATCTGGGCTGGCTGTAACCATGGAAAATTTTTTTCCCCCCAAAAGTCTTTTATGCCTAGATTATGATAAAAAATTAATATCATCACCATCAGCACCCCTGAATAATATCAAAGAAGGGAAAAGGGGATATTGGGCTGGGAATCCCAAAAATTTTTTTATCCCCCAAACCTGCTTTATACCCCTGCATCTATGATGGAAAAATGCCTCAATATCATCACTCATCAGACTACCTCCTGTAGACCAATACCTCAAAAAAGGGAACAGGGGATATCTGGGCTGGCTGTAATCCCTAAATTGTTTTTTTCCGAACCTCTTTATTCCCCGCAGATGCTTAAAGAAAACTGTAATATCACATTGGGGCTCACTCCTGAACCAATACCCAAAAAAGGAAAAGGGATATCGGGGTGACTGTAATCCCTGGTTTTTTTTAACCGCCCAAAAACCCCCCTTTTTAAAAATTATAAATTGTGTTTCCCCCGGGGGTTCCCGGGCCAAAAACCCCGTCTTTATATGCCTGCAGATGCTAGATGAAAACTGCCTCAAATATCACTATCAGACTAAATCCTGAACTCAAAACCCCAAGAAGGAAAGGGGATATCTGGATCTGTAATCCATGGGAAAATTTTTTTTATCCAGCCAAACCTGCTTTATACGACCAGATGAGATAAAAAAACTGCCTCAATATCATCACTCATCGACACACTCCTGTAGACTCAATACCTCCAAAGAAGAAAAGGGGATATCTGGGCCCAAAACCCTAAATTGTTTTAAACAGCCAAACCTGCTTTTTACTTCGGTATGATGAAAAAGCCTCAATATATCCCATCGACCACCCCTTAACCAATCTCCCAAAAAGGAAAAGGAGATATCTGGGCTGGCTGTAATCCCCTGGGAAAATTTTTTTTACCAAAAACCCTCTTTCCTTCCTGCAGATGCTATGATAGAAAACTTAATATATCCCCATCAGGCCTTGCTCAAAAACTCCCGAAGGAAAAGGAGATATCGGGCTGGCTGTAATCCCTAAATTGTTTTGCAACCCTCTTTAATTCCGGATGCCTGTAAGAAAAATCTTCATCACCTCAGACTGCACCCAGACTCAATCATCCAAAGAAGGGACAGGGGATATCTGGACTGGCTGTAATCCATAAAAGTTTTTCAGCCAAACCTCTTTTACTGCCTGCTGATGCTTGAAAAAACTGCCTCAAAAATTTACCATCAGACTGCCCCTGTGATAAACCCTCCAAAAAAAGGACAGGAGATATCTGGACTGGCTGTAATCCTGGTTTTTTTATCCAGCCAAACCCTTTATCGCCTGCTGATGCTATGAAAAACTGCCTCAATTCACCCTCGTATTGAAAATGCATCCAAAAAGGGGCAGGAGATATCTGGTGGCAATCCATGGGAAAATTGTTTTTTTTGATCAATTTTTTTTATACTGCACGAACCAAACATCCGCAATAGTTGATTTGTCACTGTTGAAACCCGGCAGTCCCCCCATAGAGATGTCAAAAACGGGCCTGCTTCTGAGATTATCCCAAATTAAATTTATGTTGGTTTCGAGGGTTCAATGATATCTTCATGGATATGGGATATTTTTGTTTCAGCAAAACGTCCACAGATCACGTCACATTGAACCGATCTATTAAACCCGGGAAAGCTTGGTAAATTTGAAATGAAATAGGGGCAGGGGTCCCCGCCTTTTTAATTCTAGGGGAAATTTTTCCCCTTCTTCAACTGAAATTTTTCCCAAAAAGACCCTTAGCCTCGAAAAAAACCAACATCTTTAAATTTTTTGTAAAAAAAATTTCCTTTTTTTCTCAATATGAATGTCAGAAATTTTATTGTTTCAACAGTTTTCATGTGTTCGTCCCAAAACAGTTTAGCAGCCTTTTTTCAATCCCCCAAAGGAGGGAATCTTCCCCGCACCTTGTAATTTTTGACGGAACTCATTAAATTGATCAGGTTGGACGTTCCCAAAACCCCCAAAAGTTCCGTACCAAGAAAGCCCGGGGCAAAAGGCTCTCAACTTTTTGAAAATTTTATTTTCGTTTTATCCCAAAACTTCGCATCCCTGGCAAGGTCTTTTTTAATCAATTCTGATATATAAATCTTTTTACCACTGTGATTCATCAAACCTTTAAACAACCCCCCAAGTTCTAATATGTTTCAAATAAATCTCCAGTCCTTTTTATCAGAAGAACGCGGTTGGTCTTTACTTTCTTTTTCTGATACATACCTCAATTACATCATGAAAAAGTACCTGATCCTTTTGGAATTACGGCGTTCACCTTTCACATAAGCCAAAGGAATAAATATCTCCCCAAAAGCGAAAAATTTCGTTCCTTTTTTTTGGGAAAATTTTTTTGTTTGTGAGTCAAAAATTTGTCAAATAACTCACAAAACCCTTATTCTTGTCATCTCCCTCATATAAATTCTTTTGAGTTGGGGGCCAACACAACTTAATTGCTGTAATGGTCGACTTAATAACCCACACGGTTTAAATATTTGAATGAAAAGGGCATTCTTAACCTTATTTAAACCTTTTTCACTATCAATGACTGAAAATCTTCTCCCATCCCGGAGAATCAAACCCTTGGATGTTTTTTATGTATTATAGGTCTTGTTTTTTTTTCATTTTTTCAGAACTATCAGAAAACATTGCTAATGATGTTGAAAATTTTCCCATTTTTGAATTTAGGACAAAGATGAGCTTATACTTTGACAGAGGGGGCGCTCAGCTTGTGGATCAATGACTTGGGTTTTTTTCTGAAAAAAGCCCAGTCGGGGCATTTTTGAAAAAATGTCGATTTACCATACCCCCTTTCAGCTGTGATTAAAATTTGCTTTTAAGCCCCAAAATTTCCTTGTTGACTGGGGGATGTTTTTCGTTTCTATTTGATCAACCTGCCTTGTCTTTGTCCCGACTGTGAAACTCAAAACCGGGGTTTTTGATGCATCAGTTGATATCCTGATGCTGTTTGTTTCCCGCTTAGATGGTTTGAAATGTTTTTTGGTCGCTTTTATCAAGCCCCAACATTTCCCTTTTTGACGGGATGTTTTTTTTTTTCTATTTGATCAACCTGCTGCTTGTCTTTATACCAGACTGTGTTAAACTGACCCGGTTGTGTTCGTTGTATGATCTGTTTTTTTGTCTGACTGTAAGATGAGTTGGCTAACAAGTTTTTTTTGGTCGGTTTTGGGTTTCCCTCCCAAATTAACGACATAAGGTTGTCCATTTCCAGGGTGTTTCCACACGGGGAAAGGCTCAGTTTAATCGTTTCCATGTAATGATTCACTTGTCTTTGCTACAAGCATCGACGCGAAGACCACCGATGACTCTGTAATAAATCAAATGCTTTATTAATAGAATCACCGTTGGTAAATTTACCTAAAATAGACACCCCTTCACGAAAAAATATGGGTAACTGCGAAATGAAATAAAGGTGGTCCCACCCGATATTTCTGTACCATATCGGCACGGCATTGTTCCCGAGCTTTCCCAATTGTCTTTTCTTCATTATTTGGTTTTTTTTTCTCCCAACAACAAACATCTGAAAAAATTTTTCCCTTTAGGGTGTCCTTTTTGTTGTATTCAAACGCTTAATTTTCTGCCTTTAAACCCAACTCGGTCCCAGTCCCTTTCCCGTCTTTCCCTGTTTTCAGCTAAAGCAAAAATTTTATCAAACAATGCGTTGTTTTGCTGTGCAGATATTGGCTGGTCTTCTGATTCCAAGGGAAAAATTTCAAACCCAAAAAAATAAAAATGAACCTTTTCGTTTTTTTTTTTAAAAAAATAAAAGAAAAAAACAAGTAAAATATTTATGTTTAAAATTTTTTATACGAAATCTTTTTAAAAAGTGGTTTTAAATTAAACAAATTAAAAACTTAATCAACCGGGGCCTCAAACGAAATCGTTTGATTTTCATTGGAACATTGAAAAATTCTAACAGAACGAATGCAAAAACAGATCAGTCAATGTTTTAACAACAGATCGATCAATGTTGTTAAAAAACAATGCACCATCAATGGTTTTCATTTGTTTCACTTCCCCAAAAAATAATTTCTCATGAAAATTTCCGTTCAATGCGAGTTGGTGAAAACGCGAACAGACGGGCTAATCTTCATTCCCCTTAGAAACAAATTCAATATGAAAACGCTTACCGCTGTTGTATTACTGTTTAAATTTCTTGGTATTCCGTTGCCGGTACGCAATTTCTGGTTTTTCTGTAGAAATTTGAGCCAAATGAATGAATAATAACAACAAAATACATTAATCAAGACGTTTAAAATTTCTTTTGAGGGTGATTAGTTCTGAAAAAAACAGGTTAAAATCCCCTTTGATCAATGTTGATCATCTGCATGAGAATCCGGGCCCTTTTACGCTGCTGCTTAAGTAGACTGCTGGGGGGAAACAAAACCGGATCTGGGGATTAGTGAAAAGCTGGATGTGGGGGGTTCGTGCTAATGCTGGATGCAGGGGGTTTTGATGGGGATTGTGCTAATGCGGATGTGGGGATTAAATGCTGGGTGCTGGGGATTAGTGCTAATGCTGGATGCTGTGGGATTAGTGCGGGTTTGGGAAATTCACAAACTAAAACCTTTGAGTGTTGGGGAAGGGTGTTGCCACTGAACAACGTTAGAAAACAAGGGGGGGGAGGGTGGGGGACTTAATGGGAAACCCCAGTTAGGGTGGGATGTTGACTTTGGGAAAAGAAGATCCTTCAGTCTTTTGGGGTCCAAAAGTCCTGAGGTGGCTGATGTCCTGGGGGTTAAAAAAAACGGGAACGGGAACGAAACCATTTAAATTTTCTGACCCAAAAAAATTTTAAACTAAGGATTAATAATCATAAAAACTGTCCTGGTATTCAAAAAATAAAGCTTTAAACATTCCCATTATAAAAAAAGTCAATTAAAACGAAACTTACCACCTTTTTTATTATTATGGAATGTGCGGGATTCGTTTCCTGGGCCACCTGGTTTTTAAAGGAGAACTTTGATAAATTAATAGAATAATAAAAATAAGTAAATTTAAACAGACTGTAAAAATTATCTTCTAGTGTGATTAATTTAAAAAAAACTGGGTTAAACTCCACGTTTTTATAAAGTCGATCTACTCATGAAACCGGACTTTGATACCCGCTGTTTAAATAGACTGCTTGGGGTTTGTGCTAACACCGGGTGCTGGGGGTTTTTGCAATCTGGGTGCAGGATTTTTGGGAAGTGGGAGGTAATGCTGGATGATTAAAATCGGATGCTGGGGGATTAGGTAACGCTGGATGCTTTTGGGTTAGTGCGTTGTTGGTTTAAAAAAAAAACCGAGGGGGGAGGGGGTTTTCTCATGGAAAAACAAGAAAAACAAGGGGGGGGAGGGGGTGACATTAGGGTGTGGGGGAAACCCCCAGTCTTGGGGGGATGTTGACTTTTGGAAAAGAAGATCCCCTTATCCGTATAGGGGCCAAAGTCGCTGGTGCAGCCGATGTCCTGGGGACAGTGGTTAAAAAAAACCCGAACTTGGCCAGAACAATAGTCAAATTTTCTGACCCGAATTAAGATATTAATCTAAAGAATTTTCATAATAACTGATAATTGGTATTCTTTTAAGCCAAATCGTCCGTTCAATTTAACCAGGCCCCTATCAAACTGCATCTTGTTCCTTCAATTCAGTTTTTTATTTTCAACGACAAATCTTTAAAATTTTCAAGTTGTCCGGGTTTTCTTGCAAAGCGGGAAACTTTCTGGAACCCCAAGTTTGTTTAGTCGTTTAGTCATACCGATGAAAACTTTTCACCGGGGAAAATCTCCTAAATTTTCCTTCCCTTCTGTTTTTTTTGAAATTATTATCATTTAACCCCTTTTCAAAATGCCAAACTCCTCTACATTCAACTCATACATTCTGTTCCCCATTTACGCCCTTTTTAGGGGCGGATATTCCCCTCCCCAGGAAAATAATTAAATTAAGAACCGCAATTAACAATCGTGAAAAAAAATCGGGGAAGTTGCAACAATAGAAGGTTGTGTTTTTTTTTAAATGGAAGGAAGGAATTATCCTGGGAAATTATTCCCCCTGAAGTGCCTTCCATGTTTTTAAAAACCCGTAACATTTTTTTCTTTTTTAAAAAGTGGCCCCTTTTGATGAACCTGTCCGGTTATATATATAAACTAAAGGGTTGAATGCGGAACCATTTCCACATACCAATGTTTTTCCTTCCATAAAATTCACACTATCGTAAATGTTTGTACACATCCATGAATCATGAGATATGTAAGAAACTACCCCAAAAAAGTTTGAAAAAATGTAGTTGTTTTTCAATTTAATGTGGGAAAAATTTACACGGACATGATTTAATTTTATTTTTTATAAATAAAATTTAAACGGTTTTTTG
>CM055830.1:3208299-3228391 GCA_029582265.1 Zoroaster sp. YZ-2022 | reverse complement strand
AAACCCAAAGTTATTTTATATACTACACCCATTATTGGTTTTAGACTTACATACCTTCCATTTTTTGGTTGGTCACCTTTTCTCTGAAGATCACTAGTAAGCAGTATGATCACAATGCTACATGTAATAAATCCCATATCCAGGATGGCCAGATCTGTTGTACCCTTTGGGGTTTCACAGAAACAGGTTCACTATCTGAAAAAAGACACAAAAATATAATGCAAGGGTCAACAAAATATATGTACAATATATAGTAGCAAAAATTAGCCCTATTTTACATATATTTTGTTAGCAGCGGCGGCAGGGGCGTGCAAATGATAATAAAACAGAAAGTTTCAGGTTGCAAGAGATTCTTTTCACTGCGTATTGCGAATATATACGAACAAGCTAGCTAGATGCCAAGCACACGCGCACAAACTTTAAACTTTTCGACAGACTGCCTGTGCGTCTACCGATATGTCAGAACCACGCCAGCATAAACAAGAAGGGTAAATATCGGCTGGTGGGAAAATGCATGATTTTATGCAACAAAGTACTTATTATTAATATAGTAAAACAAGTAGGGAAGCAGAGGCTAATGGTGTGGGTAAATGGCACACACTGCTGACATAAAAAGAGATCATCCCATGCAAAAACAGCAAAAAATAAAATATGTACACATACTGTGTATGAACCACTAAAATATATATTGGTATCATTGGTAACGATGCATTCAATTCAACCATCTATCTACCGACCTTGTATTTAGTGGTTACGGAAATCACCACCACAAATCTGTATACAAAATGTACAAGGAACGAGGGTACATGAAGGTGAGAGGGGCACATGAAGTTGAGGGTACATGAAGGCTGTACATACTGCAACCGAAAAAAATAGATCATCCATAAAAAACATTAAAAAAAACAAATATTTAAATGAACCACTTAAAATTATTAACATTTAAAAGGGAAGTCACAACATTTCAACCCCTAAGTTTACAGAAATATACAGTTTAATAAAAACAAAACTAACCTAGGAAAGTTTTGAGAAAACAATGTTTTTAGAAAACAATTAAAAATTGTTACTATATATGTTTCTCCTGTTTTTTTTCATTTTACAAAAGTTCCAGACATACATAATTTACTGTTCTCTCCTCCAGATAGAATCATGTGATGATTGATACGTGTATACCTATGTAAGTTCATACCTAGTAAGTTCATACCTAGTAAGGATTTAGATAATATTTTAATGATCTGGTAATAAATTGTACCTTCCCTTCAAAGGGACAGTATCATCACGATCAAAGCAGACTTTCAACAGGGCATGGAATCGGTGTCTAAGTTTAAGATGAACACAGTGATGACTGAAAATTAACAGCTGGTTCATTTATACAGCAGCAACGGCAATATGACCTTATCATTTATGGCAGTCACTGACTTAATCTAAAAAAATATACTGCCCATTTAATTGTCACAAAATACATCACCTACGATGTCATAATGATGAAAAATGTGCAAGTACAGAAAATTTATGTATGATTTGAGGATTTTCATGTTGTAGATAGATGTTATTGAGTTCTTTCGGGTACACCATGTAATAATCTCTTCTCGGAAGAAGTGATGGCTCCGAGAGAGCCGGTTGGTTTGTTCTCAATGCTTCGACTGGTCTGCTCTGGGGCTGTCCTGGGCAGACTGGTCAAAATATGGAGAACAAACGGTGTCTCAAGATTTTCTCAACCCTCATTTTCAAAAAGATACTGCTACCAAGGCTCAATAATAAAAATTGTTCATAAACTCGACAGGTTCTAATTAAGAACCAAAAAATTCAAGTGTTGTTCAAAAAGTTTCCAAGTTTTCAAACAAAATCTCTACAACCAAATGAGTTTACATACAAATGTACACAAAAATAGGAACTACAAAATTAAGACCATACTACAGAGGGTAGTGAGGTGTTAAAACCTTGGTAACTCGCATGACACGTTGTCCGTCAACAAAGTTGCGAGCAATTTTGAAGATTTGTATTCACAACTTTAACTTTAATATTCCTGAAAATATTAAAAAGTTAAATCAAATCAAATTTAATTCACAAATCACCAAAAAGAAAACCTAATATTCAATGTCGATCTGAGAATACACGTACATGTACATATAATGTACACGTGTGTACAATGTAAGCACTATGGTTATGAAATCATGTAAATTAAGTCCCCTGTAGAGGCTCATTCAAAGGCATTATACATGTACATATAATGTACACGTGTGGTAGGCATTATTATGGGTATGAAATTATGTACATGTAAATTAAGCTTGCCCCTATGAGACTCATGCAAAAGCAATATTTGTATGTCTTCTAAACGTGATTTATTTTCAGTGTTTTTCCATTCTTGTTACATTCATATGAGTGCATGGTAATTCGCATTACACATGTACATTGGTGCGGTAACTTGCATTACTGGTAACTCACATTTTCATTTTGACGATTAATAATTACATTGTGCATGGTACGTTTTTCTTTATCTTAACATTTTAGTAATTGGTAGGGATTGAGGGGAGAAGCAAAATATAAAATACCATCAATTCAATGGATATTCAAAAATATTTTAAAATACATGTCTTTTGGCATTACACAATGCTAACGCCTCATCGATAGTTGTGAACCCATACACCCACATGGATAGTTGTGAACCCATACACCCACATGCAGGATAATAGGCAACTTATTTTGTTTTGTTTTTGAAAGATGTCATGTTGTACTTCTAAAATATAAATAACTTTCATGAAGATTGCCACTGAATTCAAAGACAACCACATTATTAAATATCCCCTACACGGTAACTTGCATTGCCATTTTGAGGGCTGATAATTAAATTGTGCTTGGTACATATGTATGGTACAATATTTTCTACTTATCATTTTAGTAATTGGTCGGGAGGATAGAAGGAAAATTTAAAACACCATTAACCCTAACATGAAGGATTGAGGTTACATGCTCTTTGCTAAAGTGAAGGATTTTAAAGGATTGATGTTATTATGGAAAACTGCCTTTCCATGGTACATGTACATGTACATCCATGTTTGTTGTAGCGATTGCAAGGTCAGTACTTGGGTCAGTGGACACTGTTTATTGCTCCATGCATGCAGGGAGGGTCCCTGGTCATGTACATGTATCACATATTAGAAACATGTGTGCATACCTGTCATGTGCTTTACTACTGAAGGATTTTGGAGGATCCAGGTTATGAGTAAGCAAATGGTACGAAGGAGTTAGGGTTAGTAAAATCAATGAAAATTTAAAAATATTAAAATAACCATCTAATTTTGTAACTCGCATTACACAATGCTAATGCCTCATCGGTAACTGTGAACCCACACAACAGCCACATGTAAGGTTACAAGCAAAAAGTTTGTTTTTGTTCTGAAAGATGTCATGTCACTACTTGTAAAATATATATAACTTTTAGGAATATTGCCACTGAATACAAAGACAACCGCATTATTAAATATTCCCTCATAATAATAAGATCAAAATTTTACCATATTGAAAAACAGCATACTTGTACACCGCGATGCCATTTTTTATTTGTTGGACTACCACCGACAAACTATTCAAAAGTGGGTCATATGATCAAACTAGGCTTACAAAGATTACCGAGTGCTTTAACCAGTTCACGTCGGAGGCCGTGTATGCACGCAATTTTTTTTTTGCACCACGGATTGGAGAGCGTCTAAACACGCCATAGGAAACTCCGGAATATTTGTATGCATGCTCGGTTGAGCCACGCGTGTGCGGTGACATGCTTGGAAGTGCCGGCCACCCGCTGTGGAAGCTTCCATTAACGTGTGTGTGTGGGAAAAATAAACCCGCCACAGAGGCCCTGAAAAACTTGTTTATTCCCGACGCGAACTGGTTAAAGAATCTACTGGGATCTACATTAAACATTGGCATCAATTTATCTATAAATAATTACAATTGTAAAAATACCTGTTGTGGGCAGCCTAGTCGTTCCTTCACTAGGTGTTGGTGGTGGTCCTGAAGTGGTTGGTGTATGTTCTTCCTTCCTGATTATCACCACCGTGCTTCTCGGCTGGTTCCTAGTAGCTACACCAGAGCCGCTACATGTGATAACGCTGACCCCAAGGTCACTGACATCAACCTCCACAGAGGCAGTTGTTGTGTATGTGTTGTTGGTTCTCAGCAGCTCTATGGATGAAAGTGATAAAAGAATATCAAAATGTTCTTTAAAAGGGAAAGTGAACTAATTAATACAGCAAGGAATTATGTAAACAAAATTTTATAGTGGATGGAGATTTAGACTGTAAAAAAATAACTAAATATCAATTTATTTTTCCTTCATTAATTTATTTTAAATGGAACGCAACATCAATAATGTTGACAAATGCTTCTATTCTTACTCTCTCTGTAACATCCATTTAATGCAAATACGTGTACCTGATTCATTCAAGTAGCTATTTGAGGGTAGTATTATTCGCTCAGTGTCGATTCTTACATCCGTCCAAGTAACCAGCTCATAACCTGTAGTACCCTCCTGTAAACTCTGCAGCTCCAGGCCGACTTGTGGATAAGCGTTATCGACTCTACAGGTGAGATTGATCTTGGACTGGTCAGCTGGAATCAATATCTCACAAGTAGACGGTACTGGCTTGCTGTCACAAGGTGAAATCACTGGGAACTCAACCCTGGGAGATACTGCAAAGAGCAAGAATAAGTACGGTTTACATCCACATATCATTACAGACAATTTCATTTATTATTTTATATAATTTAAAATTAACTTTTGTTGGTATCTCCCATTTTGATTTGTACATTTCTTTCAACTGATGACATTTTTCAAACAATTATCACCAACTGAGGACCTATTGTTCCCTGTCCTAGGTTTACAATTTACACAAATGCTATTAAAGGGGCAGTATCGTCTCGATCAACAGGGCATGGAATCGGAATGCTAGTTTTAGATTAACTCAGTTGCTGTTGCATAAATGAATTATTAATTTTCAGTCACTGTGTTAATCTTAAACTAGGACACAGATTCGATTCCTGTTGAAAGTCTGCACAAATCCGATGCACTAAACCGCTCGGTCATGGCACCCGTACCATTTTGAGATGAACTCAGTGACTGAAAATAAGACTCCCATATGATACGGTCATATTACTTTTGCTGCTGCATAAATGAGCCAGTAATTTTCAGTCACTGTGTTCATCTTAAACAAAAACACAGATGAAAGTCTGCTCTAATCGTGACGATATTGTCCCTTTAAGTATTAGAGTTTATCTAGTATGGGATTTGATTATACCACAAATTGATTTATTTCAGCCATACCTATCACCTCGGTGGGTGCTGATGCATCCTGGAACACTGTATCATACGGGACGAGTCTACAGTAGTATGTCCCTGCAGAATCATCAACAACCTGGTTGATGACAATTAGGTTGAGGTTCTCATCGATGTCGTATATCCCTGGAGGCACTCCTCGTCCAAGATTGATTGTTCCCATGTAGTTGATCATGAGTGGTGTAGTATCTGTTGGGGGAAGGTGGGAGTTGTTCTTTTGAAATGGATCGTGTAACATTGGTAATCATTGGAGAAAAACATCAAGTCTGGATGTTTTATAAAATATATTAAAATTATTTAATCACTTATAAAATAAAATGTATGAGGTGGAATTAAATAAATACCACATGGATTGATTTGGGAAAGTGGAACAAATTACTGGTCCCTTGGTGTTAATTTGTTGGACATGTATCTCCCCTCAAACCATCTTTAACATCTCATTGCTGTTGACCATTGAGTAGTGAGAATTCTACTGGATAATGCTTATCGATTTCTAATCAAGACAGTGCATCATAGGAAATCAGCCAAATATAAATTAATCTTTGGGGCAATTCCATGGTTACTCACGTTACATTTTTGAGGTATTGGGCCCACTCTTAATGCCATAGTTTCCTTACTTACATATTTCACTCATCAGTTTTTTCACAGAATCAAAGTTGCATTATACGCAGACACAAAAAAATAAATAAAGAAATTTGAAATACGTATGCTGTATAAGAGAAAAAATGCAGGTTTTTTGGGACATGCATAAATTGTTGCTTTTTCTCTTATAGCATACAGTACATATATAACTAATTTCTGAAATTACTTTGTTTGTGCTGAGTAAGGTCTGGGTATAATGCAACTACTGTGACAAAACTGATAAGTGAAATATAAATTATGGTATTAAGAGTAGGTCCAAAACTTCAAAAATGTAATGTGAGTAAGCATGGAATTGCCCTTAGAATGTTCTGATTATAAATGTAACATCTGAGGTTTCATTCTTGAGAAGCAATTCAGATTTAAGTGAGCGTTACCGTCAATGACACCAGGATACCAGTAGATAGCCTCCACATCGCTTGGTGTCAGCCCAGCAGCAGATAATGCTGGACAAGAGACTACACCTTTATGTCCACGCTCTATGTACTGGGTTGTTCCTGTGAAGGATTGGTCACATGAGTAACATGTGAACAGCAACAGAAGCAGACCTGAAAATACACAAAATATCACATTAATAAATGGTGGAATTACTTGGTGGGTATGTACATGTACATGTAACTAATGATGTCATTCTCCGGTAAATAATCCTTTACCAGAACTGGTTACAAGGATAACGATTGATTTGATGTTTACCTTCACACTGACGTACATTGTTACGTATGAAGCACTGTGTACTATAAGATCCTTTACCCTGAAAATGCCCTGAAAATCTTTTTACCATGAAAAAAATAGTTCACGGCAATTTCACGACGACACAACATCGTGAAAATGCCATGAAATTCTCTTGGGATTCCTTCGCCATGAAAACGCTGTGAAAATGCCATGAACTTCTCGTGGCAGTTTTGGGGTAGCTCATTAATTATTGAAAGCCCCGTGAATTTGCTGTGAAATCAGCGTGAACATTATTGCCAATATCTGAGAGGAAGAGACACCGTGAAATTGCAGTGAAATTACAGTCAACTGTAGGCAAAACTGATCTTCAGGGTATTTTCAGGGTTAAGTTGTTCATAGTAAGAAGCCTTGACTGAAGGCGCGTCGGAATGGTTTGGTCGCATAATTTTGCCCAGCTTAGCTATATATCCCAAGATATCCAAACTCGACTCCAGTGCACATGCACACGGTGAACATGTGTTCAAAGATCCATATGCATACACAATGTACATTGTACGTATACAGTGACCATTCGCACACTGCGATGCCACATACACACTTACATGCATCTAGACTTGATTTCAAGTCTGAGATCGCGGTTATTTTTGTCTGTATCAGCCACGCAAAACGCCGTTTACCCCTTCTGGCTATCACAGCCGGCCTGACTAGTTCGCGATCTCAGACTTGACACTGTTGTGTTTGTGGGATATTCATATATTCATAGCTAAAATTTACATAATATTACGGATGCTAGAGAGATGGCCAATCAGAAGGCCACAAAAACCTTGTAGGCCGCGTCTATTACTAACCGGTTATACTCGCTTAAAATTCTTTCTGTAATATTCATTCGATATTAAATTTGTATAGTGCTTGGTACGTAAATAGTATTTGAAATGATAGGTAAATTTAATGAGATCTTAGAGTTGTAAAAAAACACAAAATAAAATACATAATTTCTTCTCTACAAAAAACGTCTTACCTACAGTTTAAATGGAATCGTTGAGTACATCGCCTCCAACTGCATGTAGAAGGTTTAATTTGAAAATTGAGATCCGATATTATTCGGACTACAATGTAAATAATCTCTTCTTGCATACTTCGTTGCTGTAATTTTGTTTATATATGTTTTATATTTTTACTATATTTTCTAGAACTCATTTAAATCAACTTGGGTTCCAATGGTCATTGATAGCTATATGATTGATGGTACACCCTCTGATTTGGTGTCGCGCGTGCATCCCTTGTTCTGGACAACACCTACGACGTCAAAGCTGAGAGTGTATCATCACACATTTTTGTATCTTGTTAATTTGCTTTTAAATGTGTTTTGTATTATTTATATGTATGTGTGTCGGACGCACCGCCTTTTGGCCGAATGCCACTGTTGTAAAAGTGTAAGTCCAAATAAATAAATAAAAAATATTCATGTTATGGAAGGCTTTCCGACCAATCGGATTGTTCCGTCCACTTTTGGACTAATTCGCAATAGGGTGTGTACAAACCGAGAACAACATTCCCAAGTCTGTGATCGAAGGTTAATGTCGAATGTTAATACACAAGAGGGCGCTATTTAATGCGATACTGCAGAGCCGTATTGGCTTCAGGCAGACAAAAAAACCACGATCACAGACTTGGAACCAAGTCTAACATGCATCACATGTGTGTGCATGTAGTGTGTGTGGGATACGCAGTCAAAGTGAGGGGCCTGTGATTGGCCATATCATTTAAAATAAACTGCCCTCAAATCAACAATTCTTGCATGAGGAATTTCCATTGGGATTCAGGAAATAAAGAAATACATAAATGCAAAATAATTGTTATTGACCTTACGTTTCGAACCTAGCAGGTTCTTTCTCAAAGGCAAAATACATTTAAACTCTTGATTACAGAAGGATCAAGGCTGTACGTCATTTGAGTTTGAATGTACGAGGCGGCAATGTGTAATCAGATCAATGACTCAGTTATTGATCTCACTGCAGTGCCAGTGTATAGTGTGGACCCTATATCCAGGGATGGCACACCATGTGTGCTGGATTTGTCAGGCCAGAAAACGGTATGCACAGGATGGGGTTACCATGGTAAGTGCGCACTATGACAACAGCCTTGATCAAGGCTGTATTTAGTGCTTTCCGAGTGTCTGTGAAAAAAATCCTCAGGTGCCTTGGGTGTGATTTGAACCCATGATCTATGACCTCCTGTTTACTTGTGCAGATGTCTTACAAAGTACCTCTCGACCACCAAGCTTGCCCGATGACCATTGTTCAAATCAACTGTTTAGAACCCGACACAAGGAACTGGGTAATGACAGTTTCAGTCTGGTAACAGGTACATGTACTAGTGCAGACATCATACATGTACCTCTCGACCACCAAGCTTGCCCGATGACGATTGGCCAGCTAGAAATCAAATCAATTGTTTAGAACCCGACACAAGGAACCGGGTAAGGAACTGGGTAATGACAGTTTCGGTCTGGTATCCATGTACCCAGATACCCGGCACAGCCTTAACATGTACATGTACGGTATACTGTACGGAACGGCACATCAATCAATTGACATATGTACATCGTACATGTGTCAATGCCAGGTGAATTTCTTGGCGAATGGAATTACATAATTATATCCATTCACCCGCCTGGTGCTAACAGTAACAGTTCACCATGGATGAAGGATCTGTTTTCCTTCCTCCATGAGTTCACATGATTTTCCAAGAAAATCGATGTTGTTCTCAACTCGGCCATGAGACTTGTCAGTGGCTCATTAACCCTAACTCCTAGACAACAAAGGCAGTTGTAGGATTTTGAAGGATTTTTATTGTTCACTAACAAAGCTAAGTTAGGGAGTTAGGGTTTAACACTACAGCCACCCTCTACTTGACAACCTACCTATCCTGTCTGTCAGTGTCATAGGCATAGCTCCTGCAGAACTCCTTTCCCGAAATAACGTTTACATGTATATTAATTTCCGACCAAAAATACCAAAGGATATCCGTCCCTAATACATTTTCAAAGGTAGAAGTAGAAGAAGCGCTATGAAACAGGAAATGTCTGAAATCCTTTTGTAAGTATCAAAATGTCTGAAATTGCACAATGGGGATTTAATTTCAGACATTTTATGAATGGACTTAGGAGAAGGATTAAATTTCAGACATTTAAATGTCTGAAATTCGATGTCATGACTACTTTTCAGACATTTGGGCTACAAGATCTGACTTCCTAATCCTCCTTTGTTAGCAAATGTCTGAAATTTAAGACCTGCATTATGTAAGGATTAACAGGTGTTAAATGGTCTTTTGTTAACTAGATCTCTGAAGCCAGTGAAAATGTCTGAAATTGGATTGGATTAGTACCCATGTAAGCAGGCTAACCACGAACTGCTATGTCATTGCTTGCTGTCCAGTTCAATCACTTATCTGATACAAGTAAGACTAATTGCGGTGACACCATGTGGAATCTCAATTGAGTAGTAATTAGTTCTGAAAAGAACTGGGGGTACAACTCGACGTTTCGATCAGTATGCTCTGATCGTCCTCAGGAGAATGCCGGACTCTGGAAAATGCTGCTGCTTAAGTAGACTGCTGAAGGATCATCCCATGAATGGATGCTGGAGGATTAGTTCGTTGAGGCGCGCAGGCGGGAAACTGTGGGACTGTGAGACTAGGATCCTAGGGGTTGGGGGAGAGGAGTGTGTGCTCACTGAACTGAATCAGTTGTTAACAAGCACAGGGGAAGGAGGGTGGTTGACTTAGGATATAGGGGATCCCTCAGTCTGGGGTGGGTTATGGACTTTGGATATAGAAGATCCTTCAGTCTGTAGCATAGGTCGCCAAATGTCGCTGATGAAGAAACCGATGTCCTGTGGCACAGTGTCGTGTTTGACGATCTCGATGGCCTCTCTGATGCGTCTGGGGTGCCATGCGTCGATGGGTGTGATGAGTTGGGCTGCCTGCCAGTCGATTTGGTGGTCCTTGATGTGCGAGTACGAGTGCTTGACGATGGCGGACTTCTCGAAATCTCCTCTGCGGCCGTGTGCTCGGTGTTCCTTCAATCTGATGGGGAGGTTGCGTTTAGTTTCGCCGATGTACACCTTACCGCACTCACAGGGGATCCGGTAGACTCCCGCTCTGTTGTTTGGGTCCGGTTTGTCCTTGTGGGTATGTAGAAGTCCTTGGAGTTTGCTGGGGGCTGAGTGGAACACATCGATGCCTGCTTGTCGGAGGATGCGTTGTAGTTTGTGAGACGTCGAACCTAGATAGGGGAGACAAGCAGAGAGGGTTAGATCACGTACCTTGCTTTTGGAGTTTGGAACCGGCTTCGCTGTGCTGATCTTGTTGGGATTGTAACCGTTGCGTTTGAGGGTAGTTCGGATGTGCTGTAGTTCCTTGGGAAGGCTGTCCTTGTCACAATGTTGTAGGCGCGTTGTACGAGCGTACGGTTGACCGATGACTTGATGCTTGGATGGAAGGAGCGCTGATTCAGGTACCGATCTGTGTGCGTGGGCTTTCTGTAGACGTTGTGGTGTAGGGAGCCGTCTGGGTTTCTGGAAATGCCGACATCAAGGAACGCGATCTTGTCATCTTCTTCCGTTTCCATGGTGAACTTGATGCTTGGGTGTTGCTGGTTTAGATGTTGTAGAAAATCCTGGAGTGTGTCTCTGCCGTGTGGCCAAACCACAAAGGTGTCATCCACGTATCGGAGCCACAGCTTGGGTTGGAGGTCGGCGGTGTTGAGGAAAGAGTTTTCAAACTCTTCCATGAAAATATCAGCAAGGACCGGGGATAAAGGAGATCCCATGGAGGTCCCAGCTGTCTGCTCGTAGAACTTGCCCTGAAACTGAAAACAACTTGAAGAGACACATGTTAGTAGCAAATCATGAATTTGGTCCGGGGTGAGTGATGTGCGATCATCAAGAGAAAGATCTTGTACGAGTCTGTCCTTCACCAGGAGGCATGTCTCTGTAGTTGGGACATTGGTGAATAGGGAGACAACATCAAAACTAACCAAGATGTCGCTGGGTTGAAGTGTGAGGCCCCGGGTGATCTCAACGAACTGACTGGAGTTGGACACATGGTGTTGAGTGAGACCCACCAAGGGTCGGAGGATCTTAGCTAAATGACGGGTTGTGTTGTACGTAGGTGAACCTCTGGAGGCGACAATAGGGCGGAGAGGACGCGTTCCAGAAACACACCGTCGTCAACCTCAGCCAACGCACCCTCACTCCTATCGAAACATCAGTACTGTCACTGGGAATGAATTTCGCCCTCACACCCAAATCCATTCCAACGGAAGAAATCATCCAGTCAGTTGAGCCAGCCCTGCGACGACTCAACAAAACAGCAGCTGATGACGTCAGACTACAGATGAGCGATGTCCTGCGTAAAGCCAAGCCAGCCAAGCCCAACCTCTCCAAGGGAGAACTTTCTGCTTTACGGGACATCCGACGAGACATCTCCATCCACATCCTCACCGCAGACAAAGGCAACGCTACAGTCATCATGGACCGAGCACAATACACCGACAAGGTAAGTCACATTTTATTATCCGATTCATACCGCCCCCTCAAGAAGAACCCCATCCCATCCATAGAAAAGAGTCGCTAGCAACTCCTTGCCCCTCCACCGTGCCGGTGGCCTCTCCATCCAACTCTACCGACATCTCAGACCATCCAGCTCATCCTGCCCTAGGTTCTTTGGCCAGCCGAAGATTCACAAACCTGATGTTCCTCTCCGCCCTATTGTCGCCTCCAGAGGTTCACCTACGTACAACACAGCCCGTCATTTAGCTAAGATCCTCCGACCTTGGTGGGTCTCACTCAACACCATGTGTCCAACTCCAGTCAGTTCGTTGAGATCACCCGGGGCCTCACACTTCAACCCAGCGACATCTTGGTTAGTTTTGATGTTGTCTCCCTATTCACCAATGTCCCAACTACAGAGACATGCCTCCTGGTGAAGGACAGACTCGTACAAGATCTTTCTCTTGATGATCGCACATCACTCACCCCGGACCAAATTCATGATTTGCTACTAACATGTGTCTCTTCAAGTTGTTTTCAGTTTCAGGGCAAGTTCTACGAGCAGACAGCTGGGACCTCCATGGGATCTCCTTTATCCCCGGTCCTTGCTGATATTTTCATGGAAGAGTTTGAAAACTCTTCCCTCAACACCGCCGACCTCCAACCCAAGCTGTGGCTCCGATACGTGGATGACACCTTTGTGGTTTGGCCACACGGCAGAGACACACTCCAGGATTTTCTACAACATCTAAACCAGCAACACCCAAGCATCAAGTTCACCATGGAAACGGAAGAAGATGACAAGATCGCGTTCCTTGATGTCGGCATTTCCAGAAACCCAGACGGCTCCCTACACCACAACGTCTACAGAAAGCCCACGCACACAGATCGGTACCTGAATCAGCGCTCCTTCCATCATCCAAGCATCAAGTCATCGGTCAACCGTACGCTCGTACAACGCGCCTACAACATTTGTGACAAGGACAGCCTTCCCAAGGAACTACAGCACATCCGAACTACCCTCAAACGCAACGGTTACAATCCCAACAAGATCAGCACAGCGAAGCCGGTTCCAAACTCCAAAAGCAAGGTAAGTGATCTAACCCTCTCTGCTTGTCTCCCCTACCTAGGTTCGACGTCTCACAAACTACAACGCATCCTCCGACAAGCAGGCATCGATGTGTTCCACTCAGCCCCCAGCAAACTCCAAGGACTTCTACATACCCACAAGGACAAACCGGACCCAAACAACAGAGCGGGAGTCTACCGGATCCCCTGTGAGTGCGGTAAGGTGTACATCGGCGAAACTAAACGCAACCGCCCCATCAGATTGAAGGAACACCGAGCACACGGCCGCAGAGGAGATTTCGAGAAGTCCGCCATCGTCAAGCACTCGCACATCAAGGACCACCAAATCGACTGGCAGGCAGCCCAACTCATCACACCCATCGACGCATGGCACCCCAGACGCATCAGAGAGGCCATCGAGATCGTCAAACACGACACTGTGCCACAGGACATCGGTTTCTTCATCAGCGACATTTGGCGACCTATACTACAGACTGAAGGATCTTCTATATCCAAAGTCCATAACCCACCCCAGACTGAGGGATCCCCTATATCCTAAGTCAACCACCCTCCTTCCCCTGTGCTTGTTAACAACTGATTCAGTTCAGTGAGCACACACTCCTCTTCCCCAACCCCTAGGATCCTAGTCTCACAGTCCCACAGTTTCCCGCCTGCGCGCCTCAACGAACTAATCCTCCAGCATCCATTCATGGGATGATCCTTCAGCAGTCTACTTAAGCAGCAGCATTTTCCAGAGTCCGGCATTCTCCTGAGGACGATCAGAGCATACTGATAGAAACGTCGAGTTGTACCCCCAGTTCTTTTCAGAACTAATTACTACTCAATTGAGATTCCACATGGTGTCACCGCAATTAGTCTTACTTATCATCCTCACCATGCAAAGCTACACGTTTTACTTATCTGATACAGTTGTATCCAAATGCAATTACCTCTATTGTGCACCACCACCATGATGACTGCAAACATTAATAATAGCACAGAAATGTAACACTATAAAGCAAGGAACGGGTTATGCCGTTTGGTCTAATATGGACAAAGTAAGTCTACTACTTATATTATGTAAGCTTATTGTTGCTTATCAAGTGATCAATGCAGGCGATGATCTCTCATTAATAATAGTCTCTATTTTGTATTCATTCAGAGCGCTTGTTTATTAAATTGTATTTGGATTATAGAAAACTATGAAGGCACTTTTTAACAATAAATCCTTTGCTTAGAACATTCCCATAAGCAGGTTGTTCAGATCACATGCTACATACTCCCCTGCCAAATAACCCAAACAATGTTTTCTTTAAGATATATTAACACACAGACAATTCTTTTTGTAAAAGATTGTTGACAATACAATACAATCAACACATGGTTTTATTTTATCAACGATATACTTAAAGGATACTTAATGCACATTATCAGGACGAAAGATTTCCCATAAAAAGGGGTTTGTTAATTTGTTTGTACCACCCATATATTTGTGTATTAAATCTTTATTATTTGTGATAAAAGGTCTTCAGGGTTGTCCACCAAGGACATAACAGAGTTTGATCCATATCGGTATCGACACTTTTTAGAAGATGATTCTTCCATGTCCCTGTTTTTATGGCGCTCATGATGTTTCCGTACCTCAGAACCACTGCATCCTGAACATTCACAAATTACATCCATGAAGTACACCTGTATGGACATAAGGTGAAAGCATTTAACTAAAATTAATTAAATTCCCCAAATTTTATGTTCAGTGTGTCACTATACCTGCAAATGCTAAAGTTGGTTTTAACAAAAGAAGCATTAGGGGCACTTTGGATTATGGCTGCATGGACCATTGAGTAATGCATATGTACCTACAGACATACCACTAAGCAGTATTATGTAACCACTGTATTCATGGAGGTACTCCTTCCATATGCTGCATTCAAGAAAAGTAAAAAGCCCCATTCAATCATTGAGATAAACAATGATCCAGTCTGAGTGCATTAAAAAGCTTGCGCATGTAGTGCTATTAGTAATACATGTTTATACATACATACATACATACATGTACATAACCGGATACCTGACCGAAATTATTATTACCCTGTTCCATTTTTGATTTCCATTAATTAATGCCATTATATACCCATAAACGACTTTTTAAAATATTGATTGAACATTTAAGCCACAAAAATGGAAGTCTTTGATTTTTATGACTATGCTTAATATAAAACAAAAGTTACCTGAAAAATAAAATTTAGGCCTGGTCAAGAAGGAAAATAGCAAAGATCAAATTTATAGAATAATTAATAAGTATTCAATGTAACTTGACAATGTAAACATACAAATTTGGAAAAAAAAGTGGTATACCAACCTCACTTTATGACTGCTTGAAGTGTTTCATTCACTTAATGCATTAACCGTGTACTTATTCATCAGTGAGCAACGAAAACGGAGAGAAATTGTGCAAATCAACATTCCAATTTTGTCCTTCGCTCTAGATTTTTTGGTCGGTTAGTCGTCATGTGCCTCCACATCACATATGGAATCAAAAAGCAAATCCAAAATTTCTTTGGCATTTATTTTTCAAAAAAACTACATTTTTACAGCATCCTACTCGATTTATGTTAAAAACTGCTTTTCCTCCATAAAATCTAAATATTTTGTCCTTCGCTCTAGATTTTTTGGTCGGTTAGTCGTCATGTGCTTCCACATCACATATGGAATCAAAAAGCAAATCCAAAATTTCTTTGGCATTTATTTTTCAAAAAACTACATTTTTACAGCATCCTACTCGATTTATGTTAAAAACTGCTTTTCCTCCATAAAATCTAAATATTTTGTCCTTCGCTCTAGATTTTTTGGTCGGTTAGTCGTCATGTGCTTCCACATCGCATATGGAATCAAAAACCAAATCAAAAATTTCTTTGGCATTTATTTTTCAAAAAACTACATTTTTACAGCATCCTACTCGATTTATGTTAAAAACTGCTTTTCCTCCATAAAATCTAAATATTTTGTCCTTCGCTCTAGATTTTTTGGTCGGTTAGTCGTCATGTGCTTCCACATCGCATATGGAATCAAAAACCAAATCAAAAATTTCTTTGGCATTTATTTTTCAAAAAACTACATTTTTACAGCATCCTACTCGATTTATGTTAAAAACTGCTTTTCCTCCATAAAATCTAAATATTTTGTCCTTCGCTCCAGATTTTTTGGTCGGTTAGTCGTCATGTGCTTCCACATCACATATGGAATCAAAAACCAAATCCAAAATTTCTTTGGCATTTATTTTTCAAAAAACTACATTTTTACAGCATCCTACTCGATTTATGTTAAAAACTGCTTTTCCTCCATAAAATCTAAATATTTTGTCCTTCACTCCAGATTTTTTGGTCAGTTAGTCCTCATGTGCCTCCAAATCACATTAAATCAAAAACTATATCCCAAAATCCTTCATGTGCCATCTCAACACATTTAATTAATTGAGACTTGTGCCAATGAACACTTGGTAAACATGTTCACATTTTAAAAACATGTACATTTACTATGTGCAGACTATCCCTGATGATGATGCTGTCCCTTAATAGTGTACCCTTGTTTCATAGTGTGAAGTTGTTCTTCATTGTAAAGCAATGTGTATGTCAGTAACAAGCTACTGGAGCTCTTCTCAAAAGGTGTTATGTAAGACCTGCATCCATGGTTTCTTTTGTATCCCAAGTGGTATTAGGTTTAACACAAAAGAAACTGGCAAGTGCTGATGAATACTACCTCTGTGTACAGAAACAGTATGTGTGTACATGCACTATCACTGTGGTAAAAGCCTCTAAGCTGTACATATTCACTTCTTGGATGAGAACTCTGGAATGTTGATTTGCACAATTTCTCTCCGTTTTCGTTGCTCACTGATGAATAAGTACACGGTTAATGCATTAAGTGAATGAAACACTTCAAGCAGTCATAAAGTGAGGTTGGTATACCACTTTTTTTTCCAAATTTGTATGTTTACATTGTCAAGTTACTTTGAATACTTATTGTTAATTATTCTATAAATTTGATCTTTGCTATTTTCCTTCTTGACCAGGCCTAAATTTTATTTTTCAGGTAACTTTTGTTTTATATTAAGCATAGTCATAATTATAAAAATCAAAGACTTCCATTTTTGTGGCTTAAATGTTCAATCAATATTTTAAAAAGTCGTTTATGGGTATATAATGGCATTAATTAATGGAAATCAAAAATGGAACAGGGTAATAATAATTTCGGTCAGGTATCCGGTTATGTACATGTATGTATGTATGTATGTATAAACATATATTACTAATAGCACTACATGCGCAAGCTTTTTAATGCACTCAGACTGGATCATTGTTTATCTCAATGATTGAATGGGGCTTTTTACTTTTCTTGAATGCAGCATATGGAAGGAGTACCTCCATGAATACAGTGGTTACATAATACTGCTTAGTGGTATGTCTGTAGGTACATACATGTATGCATTACTCAATGGTCCATGCAGCCATAATCCAAAGTGCCCCTAATGCTTCTTTTGTTAAAACCAACTTTAGCATTTGCAGGTATAGTGACACACTGAACATAAAATTTGAGGAATTTAATTAATTTTAGTTAAATGCTTTCACCTTATGTCCATACAGGTGTACTTCATGGATGTAATTTGTGAATGTTCAGGATGCAGTGGTTCTGAGGTACGGAAACATCATGAGCGCCATAAAAACAGGGACATGGAAGAATCATCTTCTAAAAAGTGTCGATACCGATATGGATCAAAGTCCGTTATGTCCTTGGTGGACAACCCTGAAGACCTTTTATCACAAATAATAAAGATTTAATACACAAATATATGGGTGGTACAAACAAATTAACAAACCCCTTTTTATGGGAAATCTTTCGTCCTGATAATGTGCATTAAGTATCCTTTAAGTATATCAGTTGATAAAATAAAACCATGTGTTGATTGTATTGTCAACAATCTTTTACAAAAAGAATTGTCTGTGTTAATATATCTTAAAGAAAACATTGTTTGGGTTATTTGGCAGGGGAGTATGTAGCATGTGATCTGAACAACCTGCTTATGGAATGTTCTAAGCAAAGGATTTATTGTTAAAAGTGCCTTCATAGTTTTCTATAATCCAAATACAATTTAATAAACAAGCGCTCTGAATGAATACAAAATAGAGACTATTATTAATGAGAGATCATCGCCTGCATTGATCACTTGATAAGCAACAATAAGCTTACATAATATAAGCAGTAGACTTACCTTGTCCATATTAGACCAAACGGCATAACCTGTTCCTTGCTTTATAGTGTAACATTTCTGTGCTATTAATGTTTGCAGTCATGGTGGTGGTGCACAATAGAGGTAATTGCATTTGGATATAACTGTATCAGATAAGTGATTGAACTGGACAGCAAGCAATGGCATACATGGCATAGCAGTTTGTGGTTAGCCTGCTTACATGGATGGGTACTAATCCAATCCAATTTCAGACATTTTCACAGGCTTCAGAGATCTAGTTAACAAAAGACCATTTAACACCTCTGTTAATCCTTACACAATGCAGGTCTTAAATTTCAGACATTTGCTAACAAAGGAGGATTAGGAAATCAGATCTTGTAGCCCAAATGTCTGAAAAGTAGTCATGACATCGAATTTCAGACATTTAAATGTCTGAAATTTAATCCTTCTCCTAAGTCCATTCATAAAATGTCTGAAATTAAATCCCCATTGTGCAATTTCAGACATTTTGATACTTACAAAAGGATTTCAGACATTTCCTATTGGACAGAGTAATTTGACAACCAACACAACTTGGTCTCTACCGCTCTACCCACTGCTAGTCCTTGTGCAAGACCGTTATTATGCGGATTGCGATCCGTATTTCGCGCCAGATATAATGCAGTCCTAAATCACCCACCGTAGCTGGCGCTATACAATTTTTTACGATCAGGGACAAAAGGTGGCGCGGCCGTGGACGGATAGAGAGCAGAGCCGTATATTGGGAGAGTTGCGACAACTAGTGATTAGAAGCCATTTTGGGTCCCAAAAACGTGCGCGCGCGCGCGAATTCACCTGTCGATCGTGTGTACGCATTCCGTATATAAATATGCGTAAAGTGAGTACTGTCACATGCGGCGACGGTCAATGTTATAACTTAATAAGAGTTCTTAATCATGAAGTTTGCTTTAAAAAATCCATTTGGATCTTGGGAAACTCATGGACGAGAGGATGGTGTGCCTGTGAAATGTTGAAATGTTGAAATGTCTCCAGGCCAGGATAAGTTGAAGGTCGATCAACATGCTAACGAGTAACGTAGCTCGGTCATGACCATGGTCATGGAAGTTTACGGTCGTGATGAAGGTAGGCTATTTTTAATCATTTAACAACAGTTCCATATTATTTTAGATTCATTGAATTTTTTTGAAATGATAGAATGAATGTTCCCCCAAAAGATTATATTTGTAGGCCTTGCCGTGCCAACAACTGTTACTTCAGTCATGGAGGAAGGAAAATATCTTCCTTCCTCCATGCTTCAGTACAGACTGTACTGACATGACTGAAGCATGGAGGAAGGAAAATACAGTTACAAGTCAGTAAGCAGCTAGCACTTAGCAGTGGGGGGGGGGGGGGTATTATTTCACTTTTTTTGACTTTTTGATATTCTGCCCCCCTCAAAACATGTACAGGCCTATTACTATTAGAAACAAGAATAAATCATTAAAATAAAAAATTGATATTTCTAACCCCCTGTACATGCCCCTTGAAAGTTTTGCTTGAAGGGCGCCCTCTGTTGTCAGTTTAACGTAAAGGTTCCCTGACCCA
>CM055830.1:3179503-3207799 GCA_029582265.1 Zoroaster sp. YZ-2022 | reverse complement strand
GGTTTGAGGGGGCAGGGTAAGGGTTGCCTTTTTGGGAACCAGCGGAAGACGCATGGTGATAATCAGCAAGGAAGAACATACACGACCACTTCAGGACCACCACCAACACCTAGTGAAGGAAATCCACTAGGCTGCCCACAACAGGTATTTTTATAATTATAATTATTTATAGATAAATTAATGCCAATTGCCCAGTAGACTTAAAGCACTCGGTAATCTTTGTAAGCCTAATCAGATCACATGACCCACTTTTGAATAGTTTGTCGGTGGTAGTCCAACAAATAATGGCAACGTGGTGTACATGCGTAATAATGTCGCTGTTTTTCAATATGGTAAAATTTTTGTCTTATTATTACTAGGGAATATTTAATAATGCAGTTGTCTTTGTATTCAGTGGCAATATTCCTGAAAGTTATTCCTGAAATGTTTTACAAGTATGACATGACATCATTCAGAACAAAAAAAAAACCTTTTGCCTGTAACCTTACATGGAGCTGTGTGGGTTCACATTTACCGATGAGGCATTAGCGTTGTGTAATGCGAGTTACTAAAAGATGGTTATTTTAATATTTTTAAATTTTCATTGATTTTACTAACCCTAACTCCCTAATGCCATTGTGCTTACACATAACCTGGATCCTCGAAAATCCTTCAGTAGTAAAGCAAGCACATGACAGGTATGCACACATGTTTCTAATCTGTGATACATGTACATGGCCAGGGACCCTCCCTGCATGCATGGAGCAATAAACAGTGTCCACTGACCACTGACCTTGCAATCACTACAACAAACATGGATATATATGTACCATGGAAAGGCAAGTACAATGTATGTCTAATAACCTCAATCTTCCAAAATCCTTCACTTTAGCAAAGAGCATGTAGCGTGTAACCTCAATCCTTCAGGTTAGGGTTAATGGTGTTTTAAATTTTCCTTCTACCCTCCCGACCAATTACTAAAAAGATAAGAAGTACCAGTAATGCTAGTAATGCACCAATGTACATGTGTAATGCGAGTTACCATGCACTCATATGAATGTAACGAGAATTGAACAACACTGTTTGACAATCACTTGAACTAGTGTAGAAGACATCAATACAAATAATTATTACTTAATGCCTTTTGAATGAGCCCTCTATTTGAATATTAGGTTTTCTTTTTGGTGTTCTGTGAATTAAATTTGATTTGATTTAACTTTTTAATATTTTTCAGGAATATTAAAGTAAAAGTTGTGAATACAAATCTTCAAATTGCTCGCAACTTTGTTGACGGACAACGTGTAATGCGAATTACCAAATTTTTAACACCTCACGACCCCTCTGTAGTATGGTCTTTATTTTTATAGCCCCTATTTGTATCAAAGCATAATAGTTATTGAGTATGTACTCATTGGTTGTAGAGCTTTCTGTTTGAGGAAACTTTTGAAATACAACACTTGAATTTTTTGGTTCTTATTAGAACCTGTCGAGCATGCGAACAAATTTTCTTTATTGAGTTCTTTCGGGTACACCATGTAATAATCTCTTCTTGGAAGAAGTGATGGCTCTGAGAAGAGCCGGTTGGTTTGTTCTCAACATTTTGACTAGTCTGCTCAGGAGACAGTCTCTATAGAGCAGACTAGTCAAAGCATTGAGAACAAACCAACTGGCATTTCTCAGAGCCATCACTTCTTCCAAGAAGAGATTATTACATGGTGTACCCGAAAGAACTCAATAACATCTATCTCCACCATGCAAAGCCTCAAATCCTACATAAATGTTCTTTACTTGCACATTTTCCAGCATTATGTCATCATTGGTGATGTATTTTGTGACAATTAAAGGGGCAGTATCGTCATGATCAACAGGGCATGGAATCAGAGTGCTATTTTTAGATTAAGTCAGTGACTGCCATAAATGATAAGGTCATATTGCCGTTGCTGCTGTATAAATGAACCAGCTATTAATTTCCAGTCACTGTGTTCATCTTAAACTAGGACACCGATTCCATGCCCTGTTGAAAGTCTGCTTTGATCTTGATGATACTGTCCCTTTAAAGGGAAGGTACAATTTATTACCAGATCATCAAAATATTATCTAAAACCTTACTTGGTGTGAACTTATTTGGTATACACGTATCAATCATCACATGATTCTATCTGAAGAGAGAACAGTAAATTATGTATGTCTGGAACTTTTTGTAAGGAGAAACATGTAACAATTCTTAATTGTTTTCTCAGAAAAGCTTAAAGTTTGTACGTATATTCGTACACATGCAGTGCACCTTTGTAACTCTGAAAGTTTCCTTTTATTAATATTTGCATGCCCTTTGCCGCCGCTAACAAAATATATGAAATAGGCTAATTTTTGCTACTATTGTACATATATTTTGTTGACCCTTTCCATATTTTGTGCTTTTTTTCAGATGAACCCGTTTCTGTGAAACCCCCAAAGGGTACAACAGATCTGTCATCCTGGATATGGATTCTTATTACATGTACATGTAGCATTGTAATCATACTGCTACTAGTGATCTTCTCAGAAAAGGTGACCCACCTAAAACGGAAGGTATGTAAGTCTAAAACCAAATAATGGGTGTAGTATGTACATGTAACTTGGTAAGATTGTAATACTTGAAGTGAGCCCTCTGTTGTTGGGATTTGGTTAATCATGTGTTTACTAATAATACAAGTACTTGTTCTAGAATTAAAGAAGACATCTTTGTATCTCGTGTCAGTGACTTTGAACCCCTAAAATATTATATATTTGGCGATGAGGATGGGATACAAATTCTGAACCGTGTTCATAGTTCCAGCTAAGTATCAGGAACATCTAGGGAAACACAATGGCAGCGCTTATCGGCAAGATAGGTGAATATCGGGAGGGAGAAGAACAGTTTGAATACTACCTGGAATGACTAGAGCAGTTTTTCATTGCTAACGCAATTGCAGACGACTGCAGAAAGCGTGTTCTTGACAATCATAGGACCAAAGGGGTATGGTCTGCTTAAGAATTTAGTCTCACCAGGGAAACCAAAGTCATTTGATGTTACTTAAGAACCATTACACCCCCAAACCGCTGGATGATTCAAGTTTCACAAACGGGATGAGCTAGAAAGTGAAACGGTAGCCACGTATCTGGTGGAATTGAAACGTCTTGCGAGCACTTTTGCAAGAGTTTCAGGCTTTTCTAAATGAAGCTATTAGAGATCGCTTAGTTTGTGGCCTGGGAAATTCAATGTGCCAAAAAAGAAATTGTTGGCTGAGAAAAATCTCACACTGGATAAGACAGAAGAAATTGCTCCAGCCATGGAGATAGCAAATAAAACAGGCCAAAGATATCAATTCTTCTCATGTTGCAGACACACTGGGAAGTAAGCCAGTGACTGTGAACAAAGTTAGGTCGAAGCCTAATCAGTATAATACTACAAATCCAAAGAGTGGTCAAGATGGATCTCACTCAAAGGTGCATCCAAGTCGTTTAACCCTCCTACTATTGCTGCACTTTAGTGGGAAGTTGCTAAAGCGGTCAAAATGCAGTCAACTGCCTGTTTTGACTGTTGACCCAAATGTGCACATATGGACGTTTTTTACTGTTATTCTGACCACCCTCAATAATATCAGACAATGCTTTTACCAGTCAAAAACGATCGACTCATTTTGACGTGTAAATGTACTACACGTAAGGTTTGACAGTGTTTTGGCACTATATACCTTGGCAAGTACACGTATATCAACATTTTGACTGATTTTGACTCTTGTAGTAGGAGGGCTAAAACTTGCTACCACTGTACAGAGGAACATGAAGCCAACCAATGCCCTCACAAATCATCCACTTGCTATAACTGCAAGAAAGTAGATCACATTGTCTGAGCATGTAGAATAAAGCAACAACAGAAACCTAAAACAGTAAAACTGGAGGTTACAACTCGACGTTTCGATCAGGATGCTCTGATACATTCTCCTGCTGATGATCAGAGCATACTGTCCGAAACGTCGAGTTGTAACCTCCAGTTCTTTTCAGAACTTATTGCTACTCAATAGTGAATTTCACATGGTGTCACCGCAATTAGTCTTACTTATCACAGCGCTGGCTAACTTTCATAAAACTTGTTCAAGCCTAATAACGGTTGAATAAATAATGGACAATTTTTTTTCCTTTGATACTTGTACCAACTTTACATCAAGTAAAATTTTAAATAACTATTTGTTACTCTGATAATCTGGTAATTACCAATGTTGTACATTTCCTTTATTTAACATTTTCAGATTTGAATTGCAAAGTGGTTTTGTGAAATTCAAGTTTAGCATTACAGTTAGCAACATAATAGAAATATATGAAATGAATTATTAAAATGAAGATGTACAAATATGTATGACAGACCAAAGAGGCCGTGGCTAGATAAGTCAGTATTTGGTATCCAGACGTTCGTACAAAAAGTCAACGTGCTAAAAAACAACCCCAACTTTTAGAGAATAAAAGTTGTTATGGAAGATAAAAGAAAAGAGGTGGAGGGTGGACCTAGCCAGGGTGCTCCTGGTCAGGGAGCACTCCTGTAGCCTGCATTGCCCTCTTCTGTTCGTAATTAATGTACTTCTTACTGACGACTCCATGTAAAAGTATAATTATAATTATAGCGAAGGAGTGATCTGTAGTGATAAATGGCCCATTAAAAGCAAGGCTTGTAATTGGGTCTATTTCATCGATTTCTTTACAGTTACTCCATGAAAGAGGTAATCAAACAGATAAAATGACAGAGCAAAGAACTGAAGGGGAGGAGATGATACCTACCAGTAGGCAAAGACATGAAACGGTAAACGACAGTGGAAAAGCAATGGCATAGCCAGGGGGAGAATGCTATTGTGGCCCTGAAGGGACATCAGATATCACAAATATCTTTGCAAATATGTGACATCGCCCAAAAAATCACAAATATCTTCAAAAATATTTGCGATATTGCAAAAAATTATGATTATGATTATGATTATGATCGCTGCCACTGCTCCCGCTGTTGATATGATTTATATATGATGATATGATGATTGATATATCATTTTTAACTGATTTTTAACTGATTGATTATTTTTTAGCTGATATTTTTTTGTAACTGATTTTTTTTCTGATACATATAAATATATATCATGTGAGCTTCCTAAAATTGGGGGAAAAAAGCTTGATGCAAGCCAGTTAATTTAACTTTAAATGTAGACAGATTAATATTAACCCTAACTCCCTAGGCCCAGTTGCTTACACATAACCTGAATCCTCCAAAATCCTTCAGTCGTAAAGGAAGCACATGACATATATGCACACATGTGTTTCTAATCTGTGATACATGTACATGGCCAGGGACCCTCCCTGCATGCATGGAGCAATAAACAGTGTCCACTGACCCAAGCACTGACCTTGCAAGCACTACAACAAACATAGATGTACATGTACCATGGAAAGGCAAGTATGCCTAATAACCTCAATCCTTCAAAATCCTTCACTTTAGCAAAGAGGATGTAGCATGTAACCTCAGTCCTTCAAAATCCTTCACTTTAGCAAAGAGGATTACAAGATTTAAGTTCATGGAGAAGCAGTTCCTAGTGTTTAATTGTAGGGGGTTTAATTAGCTCATGAACAAAGATAAATTTATTGTAATAATGAATGAAGTTGGGTTACAAGATTTAAGTTCATGGAGAAGCAGTTCCTAGTGTTTAATTGTAGGGGGTTTAATTAGCTCATGAACAAAGATAAATTTATTGTAATAAAGAATGAAGTTGGGTTACAAGATTTAAGTTCATGGAGAAGCAGTTCCTAGTGTTTAATTGTAGGGGGTTTAATTAGCTCATGAACAAAGATAAATTTATTGTAATAAAGAATGAAGTTGGGTTACAAGATTTAAGTTCAAGGAGTAGCAGTTACTAGTGTTTAATTGTAGGGTGATTAATTAGCTAATGAACAAAGATAAATTTATTGTAATAAAGAATGAAGTTGGTTTACAAGATTTAAGTTCATGGAGAAGCAGTTCCTAGTGTTTAATTGTAGGGGTTTAATTAGCTCATGAACAAAGATAAATTTATTGTAATAATGAATGAAGTTGGGTTACAAGATTTAAGTTCATGGAGAAGCAGTTCCTAGTGTTTAATTGTAGGGGGTTTAATTAGCTCATGAACAAAGATAAATTTATTGTAATAATGAATGAAGTTGGGTTACAAGATTTAAGTTCATGGAGAAGCAGTTCCTAGTGTTTAATTGTAGGGGGTTTAATTAGCTCATGAACAAAGATAAATTTATTGTAATAATGAATGAAGTTGGGTTACAAGATTTAAGTTCATGGAGAAGCAGTTCCTAGTGTTTAATTGTAGGGGGTTTAATTAGCTCATGAACAAAGATACATTTATTGTAATAAAGAATGAAGTTGGGTTACAAGATTTAAGTTCATGGAGAAGCAGTTCCTAGTGTTTAATTGTAGGGGGTTTAATTAGCTCATGAACAAAGATAAATTTATTGTAATAAAGAATGAAGTTGGGTTACAAGATTTAAGTTCATGGAGAAGCAGTTCCTAGTGTTTAATTGTAGGGGTTTAATTAGCTCATGAACAAAGATAAATTTATTGTAATAAAGAATGAAGTTGGGTTACAAGATTTAAGTTCATGGAGAAGCAGTTCCTAGTGTTTAATTGTAGGGGGTTTAATTAGCTCATGAACAAAGATAAATTTATTGTAATAATGAATGAAGTTGGGTTACAAGATTTAAGTTCATGGAGAAAGCAGTTCCTAGTGTTTAATTGTAGGGGTTTAATTAGCTCATGAACAAAGATAAATTTATTGTAATAATGAATGAAGTTGGGTTACAAGATTTAAGTTTATGGAGAAGCAGTTCCTAGTGTTTAATTGTAGGGGGTTTAATTAGCTCATGAACAAAGATAAATTTATTGTAATAATGAATGAAGTTGGGTTACAAGATTTAAGTTCATGGAGAAGCAGTTCCTAGTGTTTAATTGTAGGGGGTTTAATTAGCTCATGAACAAAGATACATTTATTGTAATAAAGAATGAAGTTGGGTTACAAGATTTAAGTTCATGGAGAAGCAGTTCCTAGTGTTTAATTGTAGGGGGTTTAATTAGCTCATGAACAAAGATACATTTATTGTAATAAAGAATGAAGTTGGGTTACAAGATTTAAGTTCATGGAGAAGCAGTTCCTAGTGTTTAATTGTAGGGGTTTAATTAGCTCATGAACAAAGATACATTTATTGTAATAAAGAATGAAGTTGGGTTACAAGATTTAAGTTCATGGAGAAGCAGTTCCTAGTGTTTAATTGTAGGGGTTTAATTAGCTCATGAACAAAGATACATTTATTGTAATAAAGAATGAAGTTGGGTTACAAGATTTAAGTTCATGGAGAAGCAGTTCCTAGTGTTTAATTGTAGGGGGTTTAATTAGCTCATGAACAAAGATAAATTTATTGTAATAATGAATGAAGTTGGGTTACAAGATTTAAGTTCATGGAGAAGCAGTTCCTAGTGTTTAATTGTAGGGGTTTAATTAGCTCATGAACAAAGATACATTTATTGTAATAAAGAATGAAGTTGGGTTACAAGATTTAAGTTCATGGAGAAGCAGTTCCTAGTGTTTAATTGTAGGGGGTTTAATTAGCTCATGAACAAAGATAAATTTATTGTAATAAAGAATGAAGTTGGGTTACAAGATTTAAGTTCATGGAGAAGCAGTTCCTAGTGTTTAATTGTAGGGGGTTTAATTAGCTCATGAACAAAGATAAATTTATTGTAATAATGAATGAAGTTGGGTTACAAGATTTAAGTTCATGGAGAAGCAGTTCCTAGTGTTTAATTGTAGGGGGTTTAATTAGCTCATGAACAAAGATAAATTTATTGTAATAATGAATGAAGTTGGGTTACAAGATTTAAGTTTATGGAGAAGCAGTTCCTAGTGTTTAATTGTAGGGGGTTTAATTAGCTCATGAACAAAGATAAATTTATTGTAATAATGAATGAAGTTGGGTTACAAGATTTAAGTTCATGGAGAAGCAGTTCCTAGTGTTTAATTGTAGGGGGTTTAATTAGCTCATGAACAAAGATACATTTATTGTAATAAAGAATGAAGTTGGGTTACAAGATTTAAGTTCATGGAGAAGCAGTTCCTAGTGTTTAATTGTAGGGGGTTTAATTAGCTCATGAACAAAGATACATTTATTGTAATAAAGAATGAAGTTGGGTTACAAGATTTAAGTTCATGGAGAAGCAGTTCCTAGTGTTTAATTGTAGGGGGTTTAATTAGCTCATGAACAAAGATACATTTATTGTAATAAAGAATGAAGTTGGGTTACAAGATTTAAGTTCATGGAGAAGCAGTTCCTAGTGTTTAATTGTAGGGGGTTTAATTAGCTCATGAACAAAGATACATTTATTGTAATAAAGAATGAAGTTGGGTTACAAGATTTAAGTTCATGGAGAAGCAGTTCCTAGTGTTTAATTGTAGGGGGTTTAATTAGCTCATGAACAAAGATAAATTTATTGTAATAATGAATGAAGTTGGGTTACAAGATTTAAGTTCATGGAGAAGCAGTTCCTAGTGTTTAATTGTAGGGGGTTTAATTAGCTCATGAACAAAGATACATTTATTGTAATAAAGAATGAAGTTGGGTTACAAGATTTAAGTTCATGGAGAAGCAGTTCCTAGTGTTTAATTGTAGGGGGTTTAACAACAGGGAAGGTTTTTTCACTATGAATACCTTTACCCTGAAAATACCCTGAAATAAATAGTTCACTGCAATTTCATGACGACACTGCTGCATGGTACGTAATTATTACGGACGTCATTAATAACATGATACGAATAAATAATTTCGTTCAAATTTAACTTTTCTGAGTTAGTTAAGTATTTCTCTGTACCACCCGTCAGTGTGGGTTGCTCAAATTTAGATTGCGCTATTCAGTTTCTGTTTGTTGTTTCCATCATGGGATGTCATTGCGAGGGTAGCCAGTTTGATACGGCCACAGTTGTCGCCGCTTGTCTTTAGGCATGTATTAAAGTCATATTGAAATGAATCTGATAGTGTTGGATCGATAATCCTGAGTGACCTTGTCTACTGAATACTTATTCGTATCATGTGGAGTGTCGTGGCCGAGCGGTCTAGCGCACCGAACTCAAGTTCTGGTGTTGCCAGCAGCAGGGTGTGGGTTCGAGCCCCGGTCGTGACACTTGTGTCCTTGAGCAAGGTACTTAACCATAATTGCTTCGTCCTTCGGATGGGACGTAAAGCCGTAGGTCCCGTGTGTTGTGTAATGCACGTAAAATAACCCAGGATACTTATCGTGAAAGTGTTTCTGGTTCAGCGCCTCGGAATAGGCAACTAGATAGATGGCGCTTTATAAATTCAGATTGGATTGGATTGGATTGGATTGGATTACTTAACAGCTATCCAGGTATTACGTTATTTGTTTTTAATTAAGTATTTTGTGAAAAAGTTTGCTTTATGTCGAGACCGTAGGGCCTAGGCTATCACTCATGTTATGGTTGTGTGGATGGCATATTATATCTTGGCAAGTATATCATCAACATTTTGACTGATTTTGACCCTTGCAGTAACTGGAGGGTTAAACTTCAAAATGCCTTAAACCATTTTAAAAGTTTGTATTGGGTAGTAAAAGGGTTAAAGTATTTAATTCATTCTCAATCAGGCGGCAACAAGGACTACATGTATATGGTTGGAACTTGATCTCATACCTAGATGTACATTTACTACATGTACATTGCATAAAAACACACATGTTTGCAAGTACATGGTGTATACCAACATTGAGAACAGCTGGAAAGCAAACCAAAAATATACCTCCAATTTCATAACATTTTGCTAAGCAAATATTTCTGCTAAGCAATATAAAACAGACTACCAGCCAAAATGTATAAATTTGTATGAAAGTTTGGCTGGTAACCAAAGAAAATACATTCTGATAAACAGTTGTTTTTTCTGCTTAACAGCTCTATGAAATTGGCCCCAGATTATCAAAATAACAAAACAATTTAGGGAACACCAGATTTTTAACATCAAATAGGTTTGGGCCATGTGCAATGATGTCATGTACCAGCAATATTGACATAACGGCCGTGTTCAATCTGCCACACATGTCTAAATTCTTTGTTAACTCATCCATTCTGTGAAACATTGTGTTTATCTGAAATAATTCATTTTATCAATTTTATGATCAAATGCTTTATACTCAGCATTCAATACTCACATTTCCCCCGTTTTCTGTCCTGGCACATGTACATTACGTTCCATGTTGCGTGCGGTGGTGCCTGCGTTTAAGTGTGTGTATGTATACATGCTTTGTGCTTATGTACTGTCATGGTGTTGACAGTTGGACGTGCTAGTACATTCTGGCAGTCTTGGTGTGTGTGAAGCTATTTATACTGGTTTGGTGGATCTGCAGGCAACCAATCAGCAATGGCGTTATTTGCTAAGTGGTTTGATTGGTTCATATGTTGAAACTTGCAGCCAATGAGAGCACAGTAATTGCAGGACTTGTCACGTCAATTAGGAGGGAAATTTTCTGGCTTAGCGTCACTTTGTCACAGCTTGTGATAAGTCAAAATGTATAACAATTTGCTCTGGTAAATTGATCGGATTTTCCTTTCCGGATTTTATTTACACGAGGGTGAAAGCCCCCCCCCCCCCTTTTTTTTTTTTGCTGTCGTGTGAGTTATTCAGCAGCATTGATATATCAGGGAGTGATTTTCTACGGTTTATTTTGCTTCATCTCGTTGCTTCTTGGGATCTTTATGCTATGCGCTGAGTGACTTACGCACGTTGGGCCAGACGGGCCAGACGGGCCGTAGTTCATACTTGTCGGCTTGCCGCTACATTCGCGGCAGGTTGTTCGCCCGCAACAAACTGCAAGGTCGAGCTATCTTCTATAGCTCTTCTAGCTATATCAATGTTGTGCCCATATCTTGTTTTTCCGGAGGATACGCCGGTTTGTGCTACTGAGCTTGTTGGAGGCTATGCCCTTATATTTTATAGCGACTTCCTCTATTTCTTCGTGATCGACGTTCACTTCGTGTCTAACTGTTAATGAGCGATGTATTCATCTTCCTATTTAACGACCTGTTTGATTGCTGGGGCTACCGTCTACGTGTTTTTCTTCGCTGGAGGCCACCAAAGTACCATCTACGGAATTTACGCTGGACTGACACGATTTTCCAGTCTTTCTCATTTTTCATTTGAAGCTATCGGCTTTGGTGCTTTGACACGTTAACGTTAAATATCTTCTCGGTGTTCGCTTTGACTGGAGGCAACGGAGTGTCGGATTATTTTTCTCCAAGAACGGTTTGACTCTTTGAGGCTATCGTCTTCGTGCTTTTCTTTGCTGTGTCTGCTTGGAGCTTACGGAATTGCAGCAATCCAGTGACTGTTTTTTATTAAAGACACTGACTGTCGGCGTTTATGCCTTATAATTCTTCACTTTCGTGTTAGGCCACTCACATTTAATTGTGAGTTTCCTGTTTAAGGTTTTAAAAAATGGACGAGGTCACTTTTAATTATTAATTATTAATTATTTTCAGGCGGTTAACTTTTTGTGGCGGCTGCCATTTATATCGCGATACTTTGGGGTTTTGACTGGCACAAGCAGGTTATACTATTGCATTTTAACACCATACTGTAGTGTTCTCTTACATGGTACAGGCTTCATACTTAATAAAGGACTAGTAATTTTGTAATCATAATTTTTATGTGTGAAATAAATATTTCTTAGTACATGTATTTGTATGTTTTTCATGTGTGACTTACCCGTATTAACACAATTTGCTCCTTTACATTTACAATAATTATGCAGCAGCAGCAGGGTAGCGCCGAACTTACCTAGGAGTTAATATACGTTTTTGATCACTACAATTTAAATTTAGGGGTTGTTGAAGGATCAAATGAACCCATTGCTTCTATTGTTTTGAAATTCACATTTGCGAAATTTGATGTTTTTGACCCTTTAAAAAAAAAACTATCACTACCACTGCGCATCAGAGCATGTGAATATAAAGTGTTTTTTATACCCAGTAAACCTGTTTAAAAACAAAACAATTTGCAAACATCAATAAGAATTGCAAAGAGAAAACAATCATACTGTTTTGGGGTAAGTTTTAATAACTTTTATGGGCCAAAACGAAAGACAAAACTGTGCGGACTTCAAATTAACATACATGTACATAATAATGAAGTGTCTTAATTAAACATCTTTAACTTTTGATATCTTTCAGGTAAGGCACTAATGTCTTTACTCAAGAAAGAAGCAATTACACTAAAAACTGTCAGCATACTCTCAAACCTTGCATTGTCAATTTCTTTTCTTCATAAATGTGATATAATTCATGGAAACTGTTACATTTACATCCAGTTTACATTGTTAAATGCAATCATGCTGTTTGTTCTACTAAGACTGATACACATGAAGTTGGATTTTCCATGTCTTTGAAAAAGTCAAGACCTGATTCACAGTTAGTTGAAATTTGCATTGGTTGGCTGTTTACGCCTCTTCACGCTTATGTTGTCCTTGTGTGCACAGTCTTGGCACTGTGGGTAAGTAGGGGAAGTCTTAAGATCCCAAGCTACATCAAAAATTAAACAAGAACAATACACACAGATCAGGTCATTTCCGGTGTTCGCATAGTAGAGTGCTTCTACCTTGTCGAGGCATGAATGTGCTTTGATAGCGATAGTGTGCATATCCAATTCTGATGGAAGAATAAGGTCTTGAAAAGTGTGCCCACATGTGTAAGAAAACGTATCTGCGTCCAGTACTGATTGGAGAGCCGCCTTCTTCCTCGGGCCTGTGTAAGTAAAGTGTAAAAGAGATGTTAGCTACAGGCGGTTTCATGCATATTTCACGATACATGAAATCATTTGATACTTATATCTTGATTTAATACTCCAGTCACCGGCATTGAGACATCAAAATGTGTGAAAATGCTTCTTTAAAAAGAACAATGCAGTTTGCTTTTGTTAATGAACAGTGTAAAATACTCGCCAAGCTTCTTCTTGCTGTATATGACCCGCCACATGTCGCATTCTTCACAGCAGATGACAGTGTCACAGTTGTTGACATGCTGAACGGACGCATTAAATGGCAGGGTTCCTCTGCTGGTGGCCTTACTCATTGATGGTCTATGAACTTCAGTTGTGGTAGAACCATATAACTCACTGCAAATTATTTTTAAAAGAAATGTGTTTAGGTGAACATGAAAAACTAAAATTTTCAAACTGTTGCTGGTTTGGAATAATTTGTTGTCCAGTATTTTCTTGCATCTTTTTTTTTTACAGCCTTCAGCAAGCCATAGTGTTGCTGTTTGACATTCATTCTGAAAAAAAGGTGAAAGCAAATATGTTTAAATAATGACATTACTAACTTGTGTAATTACCTGAAGGACTTAAAATGAAGGCCATCTTCATCTGGAACAGGGTCGGGTATCATATTCAAGGACTTGAAAGTGTCTGCATTCATCTTCACGGGGCGGCAAATCTTGCAGCTTTCCACACCACATTTCTTGACACTGCCAAAATATGTAGCATAAATATACGATTGATGCACTTGTTTAGACTTTTCTAATTTGTTTTTGTCACTATCTCAAGCTCGTGACTGTTTAAGAAACAGGATACTAAATTATTTTCAAATACTTACTCAAGTTCTGGATCCGCTGAAGGGTGATGCAAAATGTTCAATGCGACGTGGACACAACTGTACTAGCCCGGCGCGGCCCGTACATACACTAGATCCCAGAATGTCCGGCCGGCCATGTGCGCCGCCCGCCCGGCCCGCATGCATGGCACGACTGCACGTCAGATTTTGAGATTTTGCGTGCATAGTCTCTGCTCAAGACGGCATCACACTCGGAGCGTGCGTTGTAGATTGATGATGTACATGTACATGTACATGTACATGTATGCTGCTACACGACATACGCTTTCATTCAATTATACGAGCGCTTTTTATTCAACTGCGACAGTTGTGGTATGTAAAAGAGACTACATTTTCAAGCAGATCTAACTTGGAAAACACGGACCGTGAATATCAGGTATAAATATCGCAAAATTTTGTGATGAAAGTCAGTTTTCAAAGGCGAAATTGTAGAATAATTAAATCAAATTAAATAATTAAATATTTGACGCGGTGCCAATTTCGGACGCGCGCGGCAACAGGAAACTCACAATCAATTGTGAAAGGCCTTAGCTTGGAGGCTGCTAATAAAGGACCAGGAGGACAGATTTTTCTTCATGGACTCTTTGATGGCTGAAGCTACCGTCGCCGGCCATGTTTTTTCTTCGCTGCCGTGTTCGCTTGGAGGCTACGGATTTTTTCCAGAATTTCCAGGAGTTCACGCTTGGGGGCAAACGTTGCGCCTACGGATGACGGAGTGACTTTTTCTTCGCCTGGAGTTCACAGAATTGTTTTCTTCAGTGACTCTTTCATTTGACAATTTAGACTTCACTATTTTTCTTCAATAACTTTCATTTCGTACGGAATGCCGCGGTCGAAGCGGGCAGTTCGTGCCCCGGCACGTTTTGCTGAGGGCGTGGAGCCGCCGCCGCCCAAGAGGACTCGGACAAGAGTCTCCGGCAACCTTGCTCCCGTTCCTGCTATTGGCCTAAATGTAGGTATGTACTATGTGACAAAAAAAAAAAAAAAAATATTTATAAAAAAAAAAAAAAAAAAAAAATAATAATAATAATAAAAAAAATAAATAAATAAAAAAAATCAAATAAAAAAAATTAAAAAAAATTGATTGCCATTGTAACTTAAAACCATTGAACGTATCTTAAGTGGTGACCTTTAAAATGGAACAAAGACCTTTTTTCTAGGACAAATATGAAGGCAGTTATGCAAAATTTGCAAGTCGAAATTTTGTTATTAATTTTACCACACCTTTTAATGTAAGAAGTGTGACCGCTTTTGTTATTTTTCACAGTAAAATACTTTTTGTGAATTGTGAAATTATTTGCAAGCATTGTACCAGCAGAGGGCCTTTAAAAGGCACAGCAAAATGAAGTATTAATTAATCAAGTAATTCAAATCATTCATCAATATTAATTTGACGGGTAATTAGCAATTTCAATGGCCCGTTTGCCAGACAAAATCCTCATACTTCCATAATAGTTGGAAACAACTCTCGGCCAATCAGATGACACTAAACAGGTCACATGACCTGACCAGCAATTTAGTCCATTATGATGAGCCCAAAAAATGGCGGAAAATATCCATAAACATCCAATTCATGAAACAATTATTATGGATAAATATATGATTTAACAGTAAGTTATATTTTTATTAAAAATAATAATTACATTTGTGTCGAATTTTGAATGCGTTTGTGACCCTAAATTTGTCTTCAAAATATTTTCTCTTTTCGGGCGGCCATTGGAAAAATCGACGACGAGGCTTTTAAGGAGGGTCGAAGCTCATCGCAAAGAAATTAGACAAGCTACAACAAATACAAGTCACCCCTTCGCTCATGCTGTTACGCGGTGCTGACACAGGTATCGGGGAACTTCCTGACAGCGCTATCCGTGCATGATTTTCACGTACCTACTAAAAAAAGTACTAAATGTTGAGGGAGCAACTCGGCCCCAGTCACGTCAGTGCAGGGAAGTGCTAACCATGCTAACGGTCAGGGTACGGGTGGTGAGATTTTCCTTAGGCGTAGGCACCTCTTTAGTTAATGTTTGTGTAAGGGGTTTAATCCAGGGTAGTTTTAACGCCAAGCTGGTTTGCCAACTGCTGTCCCTGGTTTTAAGAAGTGTTGTTCATTGGGCTTTGCAGTACCCTCTGATATGAAGCAGAAATTTGGGATGGGGAATTTGTTGATTTTGCCCAATTGTTACATTGTAATTCTGTGCAACTTTTGTCACGTAAGCAACAACAATCGGAGGTGGTTTTTGCGTTTAATGAAAGGGGTAGTATGGTGATTAAGCCGTCAGTGCAGTCCAAAGGTTAGGTCAATACTTTAGATAAAGTGGGTTTCAGCATTCAATGTGTTTTTGGCCATTTTATTGTGCAACACTCGTCTCGGGCAGCAGGGCTACTTAATTATGCTGAGGCAATCCGCTTGGCTGCGGCTCAGTTTCCCGGGCCGTATTGCAATATTGGCGGGCGTCTGTTGCGCAATTTAGGCTGCGCCGCGCAGCCGTTCCTAGCAGTAGTTGGGGCTATATGGAGTTGTGGGTCACGGTTGCTGCTGTTTCGTCATTCGGTCCTACTGTGCATGGTTACTCCAGCCAAAATGTTTTAAATTCTGGCCGTTCATACGCAAGTGGCGTTTGTTATGCTTTTAACCGGTGGGGTGGGTGCCGTTTTACAGCTTGTAAATTTGCACATTATAAGTGTAGTGTATGCTTCCGTGCAGGTCATAGTGCACTAACGTGCCGTTCTGGTAACCAGAGCAACAAACAGTCTCTAGTGCAGTGCATGGGGGTCGGTTTCACGGGTGGCCTGTCACACGCTGGTAAGCGGGGTTTGGTAAGCGGGGCGCCAGTGCCACAATATGGCGGTCAGCATCAGCTAGCTGTTGCAAGTTGTGCCACAATCAAATTTGCCAGTGGCCAAGTTTGTGCCTCAGGGTAACTAAACCTGTGTATTTTCGTTCCGCCAATTTTGCTGTTTGTGTCGCGGAATGGTTATAATGTTACCCTGATAAAAATGCGTTTTCTGTTTTACTGAATGGTTTTACTTATGGTTTTCGTATTGGTTATTTAGGTCCACGGGTGTGTAGGGATTCAGTTTGTTTACCATCCGCCGCACAACGCCTACATGTTGTGCGTGGTAAGCTTTCTTAATAATTAAGTTTAGGCCGTATTGTGGGTCCCTTCGCTGCCCGTCCTTTGCCTCTGTTGTCCAAGCATTTCAGCGTATTCAACATTTGTAGCATCCGTCGGGTAGGTCAATTAACGTTTTTATTGTGCGGGATCGTTGTGTTGTGCATTATGCTTCAATTGACACGGCTATTGCCCTTGTCATGCAGGCGGGTGTGGGCGCTTGGCTGGCAAAATCTGACATTAAAAGCTGCCTTCAGACTGCTCCCAGTGCTCCCTGTGGATTATGAATTGTTAGGCTTTACTTTTGATGATTATATGATAACCGCTTGCCTATGAGATGTTCTATTTCATGTTCACTGTTTGAATTGTTCAGTACATTTTTAGAATTTCAGGTTAGGTTGCTCATTCACAGTTTGTAACTCATTATTTTTATTTTTTTTATTTTTATTTTTTATTATTATTTTTTTTTTATTGGGACCTCTTCTCAGATTTGTGGGCAGGCACTTTTGGCGTTTACAGGTTTATGTGAGGAGTTAGGTGTGCCTTTAGCATGTTTAGCGGTGGAGAACACTTTAGGCCCAGTGCAGGTCATAACTTATCTTGGTTTAGAGATTGATACTGTTTCTCAGCAAGTTAGGGTGCCTGCGGTGAATGATAAATTCTCTTTAGCACTAGTAGAAAAGAGAATTATTATCTCATCGTAAGTGTGAGATCGCATTGGGCCATTTGAAATGGCGCATGTCATATGCAAAGCAGGGATTGGTGTGCAGTGATGCACGGAAGGTGTTGAGGAATGTGTTTTAAGGTGTGGTAGTCACTCGCGGTCACCACGCTGCACAGTTCATTTTTTCAATGTGTTTCCAGATAAACATTCATACCGTTGGATCCCAACCTTAATGTTTTTCATGTATATATTTCAATTGTAAGCATTGTAAGCATGGTATGTATTTCTTTTGGAACATTTATTATTTGACCTTGGAGCTTGCTCGCCGTTCCAAGTGCTCGATCGCCTTCGGGGGTCAGATAGGAATTTTCAGAGTATCTTTTTCCTGAACCCAAATCAATCCCAGGTTTTGATCTCTGTTTTTCGCCTGTCTCAAGGTCAGAAAATAAAATGATGCCATTCATGATTGTTGCAAGACAATTGATATTAATTAATAAATGTTGATAATAGCCTTTTTGATAAAAGCATTTGTTGAAATTGTAATAAGGAATCTTTTCAGTTGATTTCCATTTTCATAGCGAGAGAGAAATGCTAGCTAAAATAAAATAGGATTATGCATCTTGTTAGATTGTTTGGGTTACATTGCCTGAAATACAATATCGTCTTTGAAGCGGTGCATGTCCCAGGGGTTTCTAATGTATTCTTTGTCACGTTTTCAGTGCATGGTTTTGCGGCTCCCCCAGTTCATTTGGTCAGATTTGTCACGCTATAGGTTTGATGGTGTCCATCTTCTCGGAAGCTGGCAATGCTGTTTTTTGTGATAATTTCACTGCTCGTATTATACTCTTTAATTGTTGCCTGGGGGTTTGCTGTTTGGGGTTCTGTCAATTTCCGTTTGGCAGTTTTTTGCAGAAAATGGCAAAAATATTTGAAGTAATTATAATTTAATTTCGTAGGTCAAATTGTATCAAGTAATTTCTACTTGTAAAGGCCAAGGTTATGTAATTTTTATTACGATAGTGCCTTCCGGGTTTCGGTCGGGCTATCTTAACTGTCCCCCTCGTTTTCCAACTTGGGGAATTTCTGATGTGTTAGTAGGACTGGGTTACACTTTATCTTGGTTAATTAACGGTAAAGTTAGATTTAGGGTGCCCGGCGGTTCCTTCAGGGCCATCCTTTCCCCCTCGTTTTCCAACTTGGGGAATAACAATTTGTGTGTATGTTTTAAAATACTTCATTAATAGGTGCACGGTGTGCATAGTTGGATGGTTAAGGCAAGGTGTGTTGACTGTGGTGTGTTCACTTGTGGAGGTCGGGTTTTCGACCTGTATCGGGGTCATTGGACCCCAAGTGTTCATGTGGTGTTGTGTGTGGATACACATGGGCGTGGTAGTCCATTGTGTGAATACACATGGGCGTGGTAGTCCATTGTGCTTTATGTTGGTAAGGACATGGTTGTCCTTGTGGTGGCCACATGCGATATGAACAAATGGTTCATAAATTTATGTTGGATGGATGTGGTAGTCCATCTGTTACATGTATGTCCTGTGCGTTTGTCCAAGCCGGTTTGCCCTGTGTTCCGGTATCCGGCTCCTTGCCATTTTCAAAAGTATTGTCTATTTGGTGTTATTATATTTGGTGTTTAATTTGCAGGTTTGCATTTAAATAAATTGCAGTGTCAAGCTGTGGCGAGAAGTCAAATAGTTGGTCATTGCCCCTGTTTGTTGTCTGAGTATAATTCATTTTATCAATTTTATGATCAAATGCTTTATACTCAGCATTCAATACTCACATTTCCCCCGTTTTCTGTCCTGGCACATGTACATTACGTTCCATGTTGCGTGCGGTGGTGCCTGCGTTTAAGTGTGTGTATGTATACATGCTTTGTGCTTATGTACTGTCATGGTGTTGACAGTTGGACGTGCTAGTACATTCTGGCAGTCTTGGTGTGTGTGAAGCTATTTATACTGGTTTGGTGGATCTGCAGGCAACCAATCAGCAATGGCGTTATTTGCTAAGTGGTTTGATTGGTTCATATGTTGAAACTTGCAGCCAATGAGAGCACAGTAATTGCAGGACTTGTCTCAATTAGGAGGGAAATTTTCTGGCTTAGCGTCACTTTGTCACAGCTTGTGATAAGTCAAAATGTATAACCCGCCACCTCCCCTATGGCTCCTCCTTTATAACATCATGGGGATGGTTGGTATTCAGTTTTTAGAGGTTTTCTCAGAGCTGTTGGCAGTTTTTTGCAGAAAATGACAAAAATATTTGAAGTAATTATAATTTAATTTCGTAGGTCAAATTGTATCAAGTAATTTCTACTTGTAAAGGCCAAGGTTATGTAATTTTTATTACGATAGTGCCTTCCGGGTTTCGGTCGGGCTATCTTAACTGTCCCCCTCGTTTTCCAACTTGGGGAATTTCTGATGTGTTAGTAGGACTGGGTTACACTTTATCTTGGTTAATTAACGGTAAAGTTAGATTTATGGTGCCCGGCGGTTCCATCAGGGCCATCCTTTTCCCCTCGTTTTCCAACTTGGGGAATAACAATTTGTGTATGTTTTTAAAATACTTCATTGATAGGTGCACGGTGTGCATAGTTGGATGGTTAAGGCAAGGTGTGTTGACTGTGGTGTGTTCACTTGTGGAGGTCGGGTTTTCGACCTGTATCGGGGTCATTGGACCCCAAGTGTTCATGTGGTGTTGTGTGGATACACATGGGCGTGGTAGTCCATTGTGTGACTACACATGGGCGTGGTAGTCCATTGTGTTTTATGTTGGTAAGGACATGGTTGTCCTTTGGTATTACATGCGATATGAACAAATGGTTCATAAATTTATGTTGGATGGACGTGGTAGTCCATCTGTTACATGTATGTCCTGTGCGTTTGTCCAAGCCGGTTTGCCCTGTGTTCCGGTATCCGGCTCCTTGCCATTTTCAAAAGTATTGTCTATTTGGTGTTATTAATATTTGGTGTTTAATTTGCAGGTTTGCATTTAAATAAATTGCAGTGTCAAGCTGTGGCGAGAAGTCAAATAGTTGGTCATTGCCCCTGTTTGTTGTCTGAGTATAAATGATCTTGCTTTAACTGAGATTATTCCGGTGTTCCCTAAATTGTTTTGAGTAGGTAGTATATTATCTAACACCTTAGTTTCAGTCATCCTGTGAAATTATTTCATCTGAAGTAACCGGACAGCAACATTTTATTTTTACATAAATGTAAAACATAAAAATGGGAACATTTTTAATTTTTTCAATGTTTTCTCAAAAATGTGAGCATGGCGCACCTATTGTGATGAACATCTTTGACAGGTTAGTTTTATAACTTTTGTTTTAAACTAGATGGTTGAACTGAACCTACTTTAACCCTCCTGCTATTGCTGCACTTTAGTGGGAAGTTGCTACAGAGGTCAAAACCAGTCAACTGCCTGTTTTGACCCAAATGTGTACACTGGGGCATTTTTGACTGGTTTTTGCTGTCATGTCACAAGCAAAAAATTTCATTTATTTAGTAGTTTTTAGATGCATATGGAGGAGCCTATAGTAGAAAGGTGAGGGCTTGTACGAGTTTAGGATGTTGATTAAAATGATATTACAATACAAAGTAAATTTAATTACCGCTAGATTATTTATCAAACATTATTAATCAAGATTATTTTGAAAGCAGTTATGCAATTATATTTTATAATGCAAGAATATAATATGGGGTGTCATGGCCGAGCGATCTAGTGCATCGGACTTGTGTTCTGACAGCGGAGTCATTAGAATATGGGTTAGAATCCCAGTCGTGTGACCATGGTACCTGTGTCATTAGAATATGCGGAGTCATTAGAATATGGGTTCGAATCCCAGTCGTGTGACCATGGTACTTGTGTCCTTGAGCAAGACACTTGACTGTAATTGCTTCTCTTCACCCTGGGGTATAAATGGGTAGCTGTGAGGGGAGAAGTGGTAATTGTGTTTGATTAGCCCTGTAGTGCCAAAAACAGTTTGCTGTGTGCTCCCCAGGGAGCTGAGAAAGATTTATAGGTATGATATTTGCCCAGTGACCTGGGGAAATAATGTAAAGCGCATTGGGACATTATCTAGAGGTGTAATGTGCTACATAAGTACATGTATGACTTATTTATTTATAGAGTTTATTGCACTGATTTGTATATTAAGAAGTTTTGGAAATAAATTTGAATGGAATTTGATAGATTCCCACATAGGTATACTACAAAGTATACTACGCAACATAGACCCACCAAGTTTTGTCCCGATCTGTCCATGACTTATTTCAGATATCTTGTACACAAATTTGTTATTTTGTCACCATGGTGACCTTTGCCCTGTTTGATCTTCACCAAACTCTGATCAATAAGTCCTTGAGACACACCCCTAGCCCATCCACCAAGTTTATATATCCAAATCTGTCTCTTTAATACTTTTTGAATTATCTTGTTAGCATGGTAGACAATAATTTTTATTTGTCACCACAGTGACCATTGACCTTTTGAATATTAACCAAACTGTAATTCATTTGCCCTTGAGTGACATACTCAATCCATCCACCAAGTTTCATCCGAATCCATCCATTTTGAAACACAAAAAGTATTCATACTCGTAGGCAGTGCTTAAAACAACTTAACCAAAATTAACCGAACTTAAAGGGACAATATAGTCAAGATCAGAGCAGACTTTCAACAGGGCATGGAATCAATGTCCTAGTTTTAGATGAACTCGGTGACTGAAAATAAATACGTAACAAGTGCGTGCTGTCCTAAATAACAGTGCGCAATAAGGTCATCTATGCCTGATGCATAAATATCATTCTTATGCAGTCACTGGCTCATTATTTATGTATCAGCCACGGTAATATGATCTTACCACACCATGTTATCTAGGCCAGCGTGTGCTCGTGGAGTACCGTATTATTTTCAGTCACTGAGTTTATCTAAAACTAGGACACCAATTCCATGCCCTGTTGAATGTCTGCTCTGATCGTGACGATACTGTCCTTTTAATTGTTATCTACTATGCATGTTTTGGGGGTCATCCTGGTCCTCCAGTAGTTCACGCCGATGTGAATAAGGAGTGTCAGTATCACTTAGTAAAGTAGTCGCTAATTTCCAGAAGGATTATCTTAAATATTATGTAAGTAACTTTTTATTTAAAAGCTTAACTGTAAAGGAGCTTAAATTATAATTTATCTGAGAATTGTATTTTATGTATCTGTTGTTGTATATTGCATTATATCTTATTCACCAGTGTATGTACATCACCGCATTGTTTGTTTTGAATGTAATTAAAGAAACTTTGACACACAGTTATCAAAATAAAGACTGTTTTGTGTTTTTCTGTTTTAGCAATCACCTCCTAATTTTTGGGAAGTAAACAAGTTAACGTTTCTCAGGATTTCGCAGTCAATGCGCTGTACATTTGTAGGAACTTTTTATGGTTTTGTGCATATTCTATGAAAGAAAGTATATTTTAAAAAGATATAGATTTTTGGTAAAATGCTGCATGCTTCGCATTCAGCTCATTCACATGTTTTGATTTTATTCTATTCACTGCCAATTTAAAGGGACAATATCGTCACGATCAGAGCAGACTTTTGACAGGGCATTGAATCGTTGTCCTAATTTTAGATGAACTCGGTGACTGAAAGTAATACCCCCATGAGCGTGCGCTGGCCTAGATAACCGTGTGCAATAAGATCATATTACCGTGGCTGTTGTGTGAAAGTGCGGCCATAGCGCCACTTGGTCATTATTAAGGAAATAACAGTTTTTCGTGTGGTCTTTACCGCAGATTAATGACCGGTTTTGGGTGTGATCACAAAGACGAGGTCCTTTACCACCCATGACCATGCACAAAACAGGTCATTAACCAGCGGTGAAACTTCCAAGAAGACCAAGCGTCAAACTTCCCGTATCAATTTCGTTTTCAAAATGTTATGAATTTGTTTAATTTTTTTTTCAATAAAGCCAAATAGAAATGGGCAAAATCACGTTTAATCCACGTCGCGCGTTGCATAAAACAGCTGGCGAACAGCTAGCACATACCCGCTGCTCCAATTTTGATAACTGTTGTCTTTACCATCCGTTAATACACCGTCGTGGTTACATTGTTTTGTCCAATCAGATTGTCTAAATTGTATTGGGCATTTATGATTTACGCATCAACCACGGTAATAATGATCTTATCGCCGCACTATTATTCCACAATAATAATAATGTGTGGACTTATATAGCGCACGTATCCACCAACTGAGTGGTGCTCAAGGCGCATTATATTATTACCGCTGCTCATAAGGCTCATAAATCATTCCTGAAACCATCTCAGCTACCTGGGGAGTATACAGCTCAATTGCTGCCATTACAGCGCATATAGGGCTAATCAACTAACTCTGCCCTCACACTCACAGGTACCCATTTAACCCCTGGGTGGAGAGAAGCAATTATGGTTAAGTGTATTGCTCAAGGACACAAGTGTCACGGCCGGGATTCGAACCCATATTCTGCTGCTAACATCAGAACTTGAGTCCGGTAAGCTAGACCGCTCGGCCACGACACTCCACATAAGTAAGACTAATTGAGGTGACACCATGTGAATTCTCAATTGAGTAGTAATTAGTACTGAAAAGAACCGGGTTACAACTCGATGTTTCAGAGCATTACTGGTCGAGCGTCGAGTTGTACCTCTGGTTCTTTGGGAACCACCTCAGTGTTCACATGTCACCGCAATAGTCTGTATTTTTCCTTTTCACCATGCAAAGCTACAAGATATTCCATAATATTATTATTGTTTTAATGCAAGACAAAATCCATTTACCAACTGCAAACTTAATTGTTTTGTTTGTCGCACCCTGATGTCTAAAAGCGGGTGAGGCTGTGTGAGTTGCTCCTCCATGCTGGCCAAATCCTGGATCCCGGCGCCCGCTGCTTACTGTCCCTTCCCCCTTCCCCCTTCCCCCTTCCCCCTCCTCCCAAGTAGCGATCGAGGCCCCCCCGTGCATGGTGTGCCACCTTACCATACCATTCTTCAAAATTAAATAATTGTATTAAAGGGACTGTTTCGTCACGATCAACAGGGCATGGAATCGGAATGCTAGTTTTAGATTAACTCAGTGACTGAAAACAATACCCCACACGATAAGGTCAAAACAATTTAGGGAACGCCGGAATAATCTCAGTTAAAGCACAATCATTTATTTCAGATAAACACAATGTTTCACAGAATTGATGAGAAACAACTGCACAATGAAACAGATGATAAAGGATGCATGTAGTAATTACACATTTCATGACATGACTACTGAAAGAGGGTTGCAAATAAAATCCCGGTTCATGGAACATTTCTGACCTATTTGATGTTAAAATCGGTGTTCCCAAAATTGTTTGAGTAGTATATTACCGCTGCTGCAAGAAGGAGCCAGTAAGTTTCAATCACTGACTGTTTTAATCTTAAACTAGGACATGTATTCCACGACCCGTCGAAAGTCTGCTCTATCGTGACTGCCACTTTAGTGTATTAACTTTTTACGACAAAATTAATTCAGAAGCAAAGCCTTTCTGTATAATAATAATTTCTGGCTGTGGAGGATTTCTTTTTGAGTACAACATTCATTTTAGAATGCATAATATAGGTGACATTGAAGAGACACGATCGACAACTCCGAGCTAGTACAACAAACCAGCAGTATGTATATAAACATAGGGAGCTCCATGGAGGGTTTTAAAACAACGACCCATTGATAGCTGAATGGCAAGGGAAGGCAAACTGAATGTTCAAAATCATGTTATATTCAATCTCTGTGCAATTTAGGCTCTGGAATTCACGTAATGCTTTGTGACTGAGTCGTAGGAGCCTGGTGTACTCACTCTACATATTTACTAACGATCGTTTTCCCAGTTTCCGGATTTTCTCTGGTTCCTGGATAGCTGCAAATTGCAAAAAATCTGTTTAATCCCACATCGCTTCAGATACTAAATTTGATACTTCATACTGAGGTGAGGGAATAATTAATGAACTTGTTACCGCATGTGTAATCTTCTCATCCACTATAAACTGGCGACCGCTTACCTTGAAGAGATCATCGATCATATGATTTAGTGACGGAATCAGTAAGTTGAAAGTCCAGAAGTCGGAAACCGTTATTCAAAGCATACGAAGGTTATCCCAAAAGCGACATTGACGTTCTTTGCTGCCGACTGGAAAATGTAGTTATGCGTTTTCTGAAGTTGTGAAAATTTCATTTTGTTCAAAGCCTTGTGGTGTATTATTATATAAAGGGAGTTGAACAAACATTGAAGATCGCCCCAAAATGGAGTGGTGCGGCCGAGCCTTTGCTCTAGATCTTCGCGCATTGATAATGTGCGTAAATGTTTGAAATTAAAATTGAACATCTCCAGTTTGATTTGAAAAAATTGAACTCGTGTTCCAACCAATGCAATGACATATATGGCGATGTGCCTTCCTTGTACAGAAGCACTCCAGAAGAACCAAAGCGTGATGCTTTTTCTGAAAAGCCTCCGCAACACGCCGCGTGCAGCTCTTTAGTGAGCGACAGGTCTGGCCAGTCCCTATATCTCTCACCATGCAAAAAGCTACGCTTATAGGATGAAATTTCTTGCGCGAGTTGTTAGCACTTGGATATGCATCGGTGGCCGAAACTTTGTTGGGTCATACAATGATTAGTTTTAGATTAGTTTGAACGTCCAGTAACTTGGTGTTGTTACAATTTTTAAGCCACACCAGGAAGTTTTAGTGGCTTAAATGTGGCTTTTTGATGTTATTGATAGTGCAAAGTTAGGGAGATTACCTCCAGAATCCATACTGGATTAATTCTGTAAGACTATTATTTTTGATATATCTGCAAATGATTGGAGGACGAGGTATGCAGTAAAACGTCCCTGCAGATCACATACATGACCATTAAAGATAATCCGGGCTTATATGAGGCTATCTTTTTGGATAAAAACCGATTTTTACGGCGTGTGTTTGAAATTTGAAAATCAGTTCACTCTAATACCCTTCCCACTTGACCGCAAAATCAGCAGGTGGACACCGGATATTGATGGGACATGTACCTGTGCAATAATTAATGGAATGAAGATGTGAAGCACTTTCTATTTATTTGTCATGCGCTCCATTCAATTTAGAATCCGATGAGATACTAAGCTCTTCAGATAACCTTTTCAGAAACGATTGTGTTGACATGTTTGGGAACTATTTATTTCTGGTAATCTAGATAATTAACAATACAGTCTCTTAAGGGCTTGGTAGCACACCTTATCCTATGTAAATAATGCAGTAAATATAGGTTTATATTTTTGACAAAGTTCTCTGTAAATCTTTTATAAAAGCGCGCTTGGAAGACAAGAAATGTATTGAAATCGAATAGTGACTTAAAGTTATGTACTACAATCTTACGATACTGTGTTATTATTTGTATATTACATGTAAATATCTATTTTATATTTTTGTTTCATCTCAAGTATTTTATATGGGTATGAGTGTGCAAATGTCGCGCATAAGTGTAGGCCTGTATGTTGTGTTTTTAAGTTTAGAGTCGCGGTTTTAACGCGGGCTGGTTCTGTAATGGTGCAGGGCGGGAGGTGGAATATATTCAAAACAAGTCACGGCAGAGTGATTTTGAATGGATTTCGCCGTTGTTGCGTATACGTGCGAACTAACCGTATAACGTCACAACCTTATTATTAAAGTATTAAATTAAATGTGCTTGTGTAAGTGTTTTGGGACTAAAATGTATGGGTTTTTTTTGACAGGCCTGCATGTTTATGTTTATTTTCTGCACCTTACCTTTGTAGGCTTGTTTGGGTTTTGAACATTTTTTAACTACGGTCATTTTCTAGTGTTTTCAAGTGTGTTTAGGAATTGGAACGTGTTTGCAGGGTGAGGAGGAGTCGGTGGACCATGTAGGACCGTATGTTTTTCCTTTACACAATAATATTATTATAATATTGTTGGTATAGTATTGTTTTCAGTAGTTCTTTTTGATGTATTTTTGAACGCACCGCCGGAATGCGGGCGTGTGCCACTGTTTTAAAAGTGGTATAGTTCAAATAACATAAATAAATAAATATACTGCGCGTCGCTTGCTTGGTTTTGTTTACTAATCACCCACTATGAGTCACGTGACTCCGGTCGCCGATTGTGTCTGTTCTTATACTGCAGAAACAAAATCGCACTAGAACTTAACCACGGCTCTGCTCTATTGCAGAGCCGTATATTGGGAGAGTTGCGACATGGCGAGTACCGGTTTTTCTGGTCACGTGGTCTATGGGCGCCATTTTGGGTCCTCAAAAAGTTTTTTCCCGCGACGCCCGATCCCGACAGAGCAGGAACGTAAGGTACGTATGGACATGTAAAAACAAGTCAGAGAAAGGTTTTAAACTGTAAAGATTTCTGAGATGTTCCAGAAGAAGGAAAGCCTGGAGTGGGAAGTTAACGTTAACTGACTCGGTTAACTTGAGTCTCACTACAGTGTTGGCAACCAACAGCATACCTGTTTGTGAACGTGAGGATATTGTTTGCTGTAGCCTAAAATAGCCTAGTAAAAATACATTTATGGCGCACAGTCGTGACAACTGCAATGCAGCTTCTACTGAATTTTAAATCTTCCGTAAAGCAATTTGGTTTTTTGCTGCAATATTTTTGTCTGGAAGACTGTCAGTTTTTATTGCTAATAAAAAGGGCAGGGAATGAACTTATGAAGAATGTGCTGAACCTTCCGCCACTATGCACAATGTCCGAAACTTAACGTTAATGCTAGCTCAAGTAACAGTTAACTCTTTTCTCACGTTTTAGCAGACAACAGGCCAAACATCTCAGT
>CM055830.1:3152770-3179003 GCA_029582265.1 Zoroaster sp. YZ-2022 | reverse complement strand
ACAACATTGAGGGCGCATGGTTCCAAAGCAGGGAAGTTGTGGCGGTATGGACATTTCATGTACTCATTTTAAGTTATATTAATTCCTTTAAACTCATTTGCCTGTATCGCTCCGCCGCAGTACGCATTAAGTTGTGCTCATATGACTAGGCCTATGGGAAGCAGTGGCGCACCCAGGGGGGCTCAGGGGCTCAGGCCCCCAAGGGCCCGCTGATGTTTTATTTTTATTTTTAAAGAAGGGGCCGGGAAGAGGCAAAATCTGAGCCCAAGTCTTGTCTACAGAGGAGTTCGGCAGGAGTAGGGCAGTGGTACAAGGGATGGGGACTCAGGAGACTCAAGCTCCCTCAAAGTTTTCCATTTATTCCACTCACTATTATATTTTACGGCGTTGCGTATGCATGTGCATGTAAGCGAAGGGCCACCAGTATATATAACAAACATTTTAGACATTCTCCCCCCTGCCATAGATGTACACCCTGATCAGGGAGCAGCTTTATAATTTTATTTTCATTTCTGTTGTCCGTTTCTCTTGTTGAGGTCGTTGACTGTCGTTGAGGTTACTCGTAAATGTTTTTTAAATTTAAACACGCCCGCATTATAATCAACTCCTTTCCAGTTTGTACACAATGGCCCAGGATCGGGTTTTAATTTACAAAATTATATGCAACACTGTTTTAGCAAACACCGATTGGATAATATTGGATTTGGTTTTGCCGCCAAATTCGTGTTTGAAAAAATTTTAGCTCTGCCGGAATGATCACAGACTTTACGTCCGCGCAATGAAAATATTTAAATATAGAAATCTTGCAGACGAAACAATTAGCTCAAGTTCTTTACATCAAGAGGAGGTATATGGAAAGGGTAAACCCTACGGTCTGAATCATGTCATAATGTCTTCTTTTATGACTAGAAACCACCATGTGCCGTGGGTTCACTGACGAGCACGATTAGGGACATGGCTACAGCCGCGCCAGCTTATAGTTTGGGTCCGCCATGTCTCTCCCCATATTGGTTCAAAAAAAAAAAAATTGAGCCCCCCCCCCCCCCGCAAAATCCTGGGTGCGCCACTGATGGGAAGTAGTCCCAGTTTTCATTTAACTTGGAGTAATACATTTTTATTTAAACTGTATTAATTATCCTACTTGCTAAATTAGATCAATTAGTAAAATTAGTGGATAATATCCGGCTGTCAATTTGTGTAGGATTTTATATCAAATTAAATAGTGACTGCGGATTAATTCTGTTAGAAGCGCTTTGCCCGTGGCCTACGTGACCAAACTCTCTCTCTTTTAGCTGGGTTGAGAAGTGTCGTTGTTGTGACAAACTTTCTGTGAGTAAAATCCCATTTTATTGCAGAATTATCAACTACTTCCAACAGAAATCGCAATATATCATTTTGTTATTGTTTATAGAACATTGTTTTTTATGGCGTACATTCTTGACATTTAATCCAAAACAGAGATATCTCTATTAACAATAGAGATATCTCTATTAATAATAGAGATATCTCTGTTTTGGATTAAATGTCAAGAATGTACGCCATACAAAAATATATGTGACATAAGGCAATATGTTACCCTTCTTGGGGAAAATTTTCCAATTATTGGTATCTCTGAGTCTTGGCTTACAGACATTGACGATCCTCTTATTAAGATTCCAGGTTATGTAACTGAAGGTTTTTGCCTCCCAAACAAACGTGGTGGTGGCGTAGCACTCTATATCAAAGAAGAGTATGCTTACAAAATACGAGATGATTTATGTGTCAATACTTCTGAGTTTGAATCGTGTTCCATTGAAATTGAGAATACCAATACAAGTAATATTATAGTTGGAATTATTTACAGACCACCGTATGGATCATGCATAACTTTTACAGAAAAGTTTAATGAAACACTAGGATTCGCAGGAAACAAACCCTGTTACGTAATGGGTGACATTAACATAAACTTACTGAACTCTGAGATAGACATCAATGTGCAACATTTTATTGACACGTTGTCTTCTCATTCCTTCTATCCCCTTATTAACAAACCTACACGAATTACCAGTAATAGTGCAACTCTGATTGACAATATATTCACCAATGATTTTTCCAGTCATAAAGCAGGTATTTTAATCACATATATTAGTGACCATCTTCCTGTATTCATGGTTATAGATAAATGTAAAGCACGAGATCCAAAAGCACTGAATTATGTGGTGTCCGTTTGAATGCTGGCTGAACTGCGGTCAGAGATGCAGTTGCTACCCACGCGCTGTGAACAAGGGATTCGATTTCGACATTCTTGATGAAATTACTGAAACCTTTTTTTTGCTTTTTCCCAACAATGGTAATTCAAAACAAAATTATAAGCTGATATTCCAACTGGTTTAAAGGTTGCATTTAACTATGTAATAATAAAAAGAAATTGAAAGATCTTTGTTGTCCAATATCCCTCAGATACATCCACAGTGGGAAACACAAATATTAATCTTGCAGAGAACCAGGATGTATCAGAAGTTGACAATGGAGATGATGGTGGGCACTATTTGACTGAGCTCAGCCCTGATGGCTCGGGTAAGTAATAAGTTACTGTGCTTCTAAGGATGTTTGAACCATGTAAATGATCCTTTTCCAGTGTTCAACTTGGACTCAAGTCCGACTCGAGTCACATTTTGATGACTCGGACTTGAGTCGACGACGATCAATGACTCAGACTTGGACTCAACCATCTGGACTAGGACTTGGGACTCGGATTCGACCTTTGTGTCTCGTGACTTGGACTCAGACTCGACCCAAATGACTCAGGACTCAGACTCGACAGTGAAGACTCGGACTCGAGGAATGAGGACTCTAATACAACACTGCACTATTCCCTTGATAATACCCTGTAATTTTAAAACTTGTTTTGAAAAAAATATTGTTTTTTCCCGTGATGCAGCAACAGAGGGCAACATAACTGAGAACCAGTACATAACAGAAGTTGACAGTGAAGATGATGGTGGAAACTACTTGACTGAATTCAGTGCTGATGACTTGGGTAAATAACTCTGCTTAGACTAAGGATAGTGATCATGGTTTGATTCGTTTGAACCATGCACTGTAGCTACTCTAATGTGCAGGCCAGATGTAAAAACAAATTCAAAAGAAGCAAGTTTTGTTGTAAACTTACAAAGATAAAGCTTCTGAGGGTGGTTTCAAACAAACAAACAAACGAACTGCTCGTCAACAGCAGATACATAAACCATTAGCAAAATAAATCTTACAGTATTGTAAGTGACCATTGATTCTTTCAATGTAAACTTTTCACAGTAGTTTCAGTTAACATATAATCAGTATGATCCTTAAAAAGCAAGCATGGATTACACATATAAAACTTCGAACATTTTTAGCTGAATTTTGACCTGTATCTAGTTATCAAGGTTTTTAGGGATACATGTATTGGCAATTTAGTCAATATTTTGTTGTTGAATTTCCATAGATACAGCAATGCTGGGCGACAGAATTAGCCCCTCTGAGAACCAGTACGTAACGGAAGTCGACAGTGGTGGTGGAAACTATTTGACAGAATTTAGCGCTGATGACTCAGGTAATGACCATAGTGTGGTGCCATGATTTAAGTTTCATTTTCAAGAATATAGACACACTATTGCCCCTTTTGCTGATATGATGTGTTTCACCTACAATCTGTAAATTGTCTAAATACATCATACTTGCCTTGAAAGATGGTTGTTTGTACATGTACATCCCTTAAAAGTGACTGTGTTTTACGTTGTTCAAGTACGTCACAAGTACATGTAGTTCGTGCATTGCAGTACAAAGTACTGTCATTGACGTTAACTGCCTGTCTCATATTTATGTAGTAAAGTGTTCATATAAACGTTCTTATTAGTTTTGTCAATCAAACACTCTGGCGCTATATGGGCAGACATTATGGTTACCAATGGCACTCAAGGACTGCATTGTATGATGCTGAAACTGAAAGCAATCCACTCACTGAAACACAAATATCGCTGTTTCCAAATGATGTATAGCAGACTGCATTGTTAAGATGCGTCTAATTTGTACTTTAAAGAAGCAGTGTAATTGCTTTATCATTCTTTGTTTAATATCTTCAGAGAAAGAGAACAATGCAAGGTTGCCTGTCAACATTATGAGAACCAGAAGAGTACATTTTGAAGATTTGCATGGAAGCACCAGCTCTAATGAAGATGTTGATACATTATGTAGAGGTGAGATCAATTAAGCGTCAAATACAGTTTTAGTACATTGTCGTTTCGCAAAGTTTTTTTAATTATTTAAAAAAAACTTTGATAATTTGTTTTGACCAAAAGTGTCAGGAAGCTAAACTTTTGGATTTACTAGTTAGTATGACATCACTGTAATTTTTTGGAAGATGATCTGAGAACCCATGAATTGCCACTTGAAACACTCTTATAGGCACATGGCTCTTAAAAGATAAATTGATGTTTCAAAGTACAAATGTTTGGTCAAATCTATAAAAAAAAAAAAATTGAAAAGGATAATATTACGACCCTTGATTTTATACTTAAAGTTATGACATTAATTTAAACCTGCAATGAAAATATCCATCCACAAGTTTCTATAGTGACCTTTGACCTTAAAAACCTGTAAACACCAGAGTCACATTGGTTTTAGAATGGAGCTATGTTTACATAGCTCCATGGTTTTCGAAAGAAAGATTTATATTCAGTGAGTAACTGTTGCAACTAAAATTATTACAATCATTTTTTTTTAAATAGGATCAACAACCGTCACCTCCATCACTGCAACCTTGCAGAAAAGGTGTTGTGTTCACTATTGTGTGAACCATGTGTCTTTCGCTACTGCGAATACTGCTCGACAGACATTTCAGCAGCGTACCAGCCATGGGCAGCGCCAGTGGATACTGGACTATTTCCACAACCACCATGACACTGAAGATGGACGTTGCCAATTCAGGTACCTCATTGGCACAAGTGAGGTTTGCTCCACAGCATGGAGGACAGTAATCGGTATAACGAAGACTAGGTTTTACCAGATCAGGAATAAATTTGAAGGTAAAACAATACTTTTTTCTCTATACTCGGTAAGACAATACGAGAATGAAAGACGTTTTTACTTACAAATTATAAACCAAAGCATGATAAAATGGAAGATACAAATCTTTGTAGTTTTTAGTTTTAATAATTCAAGTTGTTAAATGGGCTATCTGTCCTGCAGCTAACCGGTGAACTACATTGCGCGCCGGGATGTAGGGATGTAGGTTTGCAGTCACTGGGTTGTTCATCTCATCAGTTTGTCGTTCCAGTTGCAGCCGCAGGACAGATGAGATTGACCCTTTAACTTGTAAGATTAAAATTAAGCAATGAAGGATGATAAATTTTGCTTTTCCATTGTGACTCGCGTGATGATCCCACTAATTTCAAACTTTGTCCTGCCCTCTACTCCAAGAAATCACACCTTGCTACTCAGTTTTAGAAACTATATGCAGGGGCCTATGATTTGAGAGACAAAATTATTAAGTTAGTAAAGAAAATGATTCGTGTGATGCTCCCAAAATGAAGTATTGCATGGTATCACATAAAAATGTGTGCATATACATGTACATTGCCTATTGGTGTACATTGGGTTTACCCATAAGACTACTGCCACACAGCAACTTGTAAGTCTCCCATTGTGTCCATGTGCAGGACTTCGTAAATAAAAGACGTCAACCTTGGTATTGTTCTACAAATACAAAAAATATTCATGATACATGTATTTTTTAAAATGATATATAGGTGGATCAAGAGAATTTTGTAGGCCTAATACTTTCAAGAAGGGCCTTGTTCACCAAAAGACATCCCAGTCAATGGCGTGGCTGGAGGGCTACGCCAACAAACATGGTGATAAATTACCAGATACTGGGCACATCCATCTACCCTCCTGCCTCAGCAAAGGGGATGTGTATGAAATGATGGCAGCTGACATGGAGGCCATGGGACAGGAAGGCTGCAAGCAAGCGATGTTTTTCCGGGTCTGGAGAAGAGATTTTCGACACATAGCTATACCAAAGGTATTTTACATGTCAACCAAGTAACAGTTTACAATTGGTGTCATAGTTGTAAATATCTATCGCTCATGTTTGAGGGAATCTTGGAACAGTTCATTTTGTTTTTTGTTTGCCTGAAGTTTAAAAGAACATGTTTGCAATTGTCCGTGACTAAATAACATAAATGGACATTATATTCAAATTGTGGATAAAAATTACTGATAATGTTGAAAACTCCAACTCAAAATTTAAATTTTAGGAGTTCGAATAACGAACCACTTCTTGTGACGCCTACTACCGGCGCATGACACGCGTGTTATTTAGTCACAGACAATTGCAAACAATCGGAGTATAATTTGGTCCGATAATAAGTAGGGGATGCCTTTTTGAAAGGACACATGACAATCATGTACATACTTGTCAATACATCTTGTGGACCGTGATGTCATGCATATCATTAGCATACAATAAGCAGCTGCTGGTCTTTTTGACTTTGGAATGAAAAGCCGCGCGAAACAGTACATTTTTGAATGGTCTTCTCTAGTGCTAAATACAAATTTTAAGTATAAAATAGTTACTAATCGGTATCTACGATGTCTGCTTAGTCATAAAAAGTTAATAACTTGTTTATTAAAAGCACGTTAGAGGCCCTCTTTAACATACATGTATGCATGAGCTGTACGCTAATACTATGCGTTATTTAACACTTGTGCTTGACTGGAGTCCATAAAACCCAGAAATTCTTATCTGCACCCAAATAGGCAATGTATGTGCACAGTCAAATGTGTACATGAAGCTATCCATCTTGCATAACAAAAGACCCTCAGTGAATCTGCAATGTATGTAAGCATTAGAGTCAAGGTGTTTAAGACACATTGTTATAAAAGTTAACATTTGCATCATGTGTACATGTATTGTTAATCTGTACATGTACAGTTCAAGTTAAACTGTTCTGTTACGCACTGTATGAATAATGATCTTTTGACTTGTTTTTTTTTTTTTTTTTTAAGGAGAACATTTGCCAAGTGTGACAAGTGTACACGATATAGGACGTCTCTTGAAAAAACTATGGACAAAGACAAGAGGAAGGCGCTGTACGAGAAACGTGATCGCCACTTGAGACTCCAAAAGTAAGAAAAGGATATTGATTTTGTTTTGTAAAGAGAGTTGCAAAGAACATGACAAATGAAAGAACAAGTAATACACACATTTTAAAATTGGGATAAAATGCAATAATCTTTTGTTTTCAGTCATTATTTTATGAACTGGTTCATCATAATGTGAGTCAGAAAATGTGAATTCCCACACAAATATTTATTATTTCACTAGCCAACCAGATAAGTTAGCTTGCTTTCCACAAGTCTTGCCTTGTCACTAGTTTGCCTCTAAAAATGTTTTTGTTTCCAATTTTATGGCAAAACTTGTGTTAGTTGACTAAATGGCATTGCAATGAATTGAATGAGTGTGCATCAATCTCCAATGGTACATAACATCTTAACCTGTACATGAGAACTGAATTTTCTTAGTTGTTTATAAACAACTGTTCTTGCAGTGCTTTATGGAAGACTGCTCTGCATCAGGTATTCTGGAAACTTGTTATTAGCCAGTTAGACTAGTTAGAGAGGATTTTGACTGGTCTGCAGCTGTTTTTAGTTTCATTTGAATGCTGGCTGAACCGTGACCATGCGGTTGCTACCCGCGCACTGTGAGCGAGGGGCTGTATTTCAACATTCTTGATGAAAATACCGTAACATTTGTTTTCTCAACACTTGCTGTTTTCTCAACATTGTAGACACTGCATTCAACTGAAATTTTCAAAGGTGAATGTTATTGTATTTTTCTTGATATTTTTGCCTATAAATTCGGGTTTCAACGAGGAACTTAAAATCTTTAATATAATATTAATGTGGCACTTATATCAACTTCTGTTTTTTTCTTATGCAGCAACGAGAGACGCAAGTACTACAAACACTCCCAAAAGGCAAAGTCATCCCCAAATCAGTACATGTCCATTATTATCGATGGGATGGATCAAAAATCAACCCATCTCCCCAAATTCCTGATAATCCCCAAGTCTCTTTGCAACATGTGGAAGCTCCCTACCCATATCACTGGTGTTATTGTCCATGGTAGAGGCCAGCATGCGTTTATCGACTTGAAGGAGATTCCGCATGACAGTAATAACACCATCAATGTCCTCCTTCAAACATTACTCAAATACCCTCGCCTTCCTCCAACACTTTACCTCCAATTAGACAACTGTGGACGGGAGAACAAGAACATGTATGTGCTGGGATTGTGTGCTCTCCTTGTTGAGATGGGAATATTTAAAAAGGTAAGTGAGGTTCCTTAATGGTTTTACACAATTTAGTATTCAGACAGTTTTGCTATTCTGATTGCTTGTGCACAAACTATTGTGTATGCACACAAGGTACCAACAAAAGCATGAATTTTGTGGTACTCAAACTGAAAATTAGACATTTATTGTTCATGTTTCTCCTCGAAAACGGAAGTTTTCACTAAGTAGTGGAAGACAAAAAAACAAGTGTAGAAATATCAACAGCATTCTCCTGAGGATGATCAGAGCATACTGATCGAAATGTCGAGTTGAAAATCTGCAGCTGGTCTTTATCATTTATTTAAGATGTTTGTTGGATAACATAGGAGTCTCAAAAGTCAGAACAGCTATGGCCCTGGATGTTCTGCCTGCAATAAAGCTGCAATACTCCAATTGTCCTTGGGAACTGTTGCATGTTCTTTTTCGGAGCAATGCTGTATGACCCATGGATCAGTAGCATTTTTCCAGTGGCCAATACTAGGGGACAAGCCAATTTCCTGCAAAACAACAATCTTTGAAAAAAAATTGTTTTCTTGTCAACTTTTGCACAAGTGAAAATTATTTTGTTATTAATATATTTATGCAGTATATAAGCAAGCCTGCACAAAAATGGAATTGTATCATTCCAAAAATATAATATGCGAGCCTCTCAATTAGTTCTTGCTCGACAACACATTCTTTTATCAATGCAGTATAGACAGCTAAGGCCAAAATTGAACAAGAACACTTTTAATGAAATCAAACCTTTTGTACTTTTTTCCTCAGATAAAGATTAGCTTCCTGATGGTGGGCCATACGCATGAGGATATCGATCAACTTTTCTCCCGATTCTCCGTACACATGTGGCGAAATCGTGTGCATACGATGGTACGTCTTCTGGAATTGCTACCTTGTTCTTACAACAAGCCAAACACTACTGCTGAGCGCCTTCAGAACACGGTCAATTTTCGTGACTGGATAGCCCCATGTCTGAATGCCTTGGCTCAATACAGCAGACCTCACGTCTTCAAATTCACTTTGAATGAAGTCGGTAAGTACATGTATTCTACTAATTATATGACAACTTTACATGCACGAAGGTCAATACATGTACATTCAGTCATGGTTTTAGAGTCAATTGTTTTCCCTTTTTTTTCTTTTCTGTTTTGTTTGTTGTTGTTGAGATAACCCTGAAAAAAATTATGTATACTAGGACAATGTATGCTCAAATAGTATGGGGGTACCTTGCAGTAAGGGGTTGTCTATGTGCGCCTGGTAGTGTTCTTGGATGGAGACATTATCAGATGAGGCACAGGTGGTAAAACCCTGTGGATTTCTGCAATTTCCAGTGATTTGTTGAGATGCCAAATACAATAGACCATTACATGGCTGAATATCACCAAATGTGGACGAACGGTCACGAAGCTCGGTATTCGCCTTCCAAAATCTACCAAAATTTTAGTGCAATATGTAACAGACATTTGAAGTCATGACTGTTGGACAATGCAATTATCATGAACTGCACATTTCATTATTGGAAATCATAAACCCTACTTGCGTGAACACAAATGTTGACATCATTTGAGGCTAAAAAGTAGCTCAGTCAGGTTGAATTGTGTAAAATTTACTTAAAACCTGGCATCCACCTGTTTGGGAAATGACAAACATCGCAATGCCATTGTTCTAGTGAGGGAATCCTTTAGTAACAAAACACACATGATCAACATGCAGATTAGGTCTTTGATTTTTTTTCCTGAGCAATGGCCTACTGTTTAAAAATAGGTAATCGTGCAAACTTTGAATACCAGGATTTTAAAATATTTTTGTGACACATAGGAAGTGAGAAATTATCTTCAGTGAGGGTATAGAAAACAAACTTATACATTGGTACTTTAGTGTACTCGGTTTGAATTTCATACGACGACTTCTAATAAAAAAAAATGGGTGGAGCTTTGGACAGAGACCCACAGAGTTTGCATATTGTCTTGGTAACTTAAGATGGCCTTGGGAATGCACATATAGAAGAACATATGCAATAGATTATGCGTATCAGCCGATATGCAACACTTAATTCATGAGCTAGTAATAACTATGCAAATTGTTTCCAAGCATGATCATTCAGTAACAACATAGACTAGAGCATAACTTGTTTTCATTATATTTTGATTTGCAAACAAAATCCTTAAAATGGACAACAATAAGTGATTCTCAAAACTTTTCTTCTATGTCTTTGTTCAGGTAAAGCAGTTATTCACACAAAGAAATGGAGTTCAACTGGTGAGGCATGGTCTCCATGTGTAGTAGCTGAGGGAGCACCTTCCACTCTGTTGCTAAAACATCCAGTTATAGGTCCATGCGCTGTTCAGAAAGATTTTGCCAAACTTAATCTGAACAAACTCAAGCATAGCATTCTCAGTGCAAGAGAATTCCTCGAGGCTCCTGAGTTGGAGGAATGGAACAACTTTATCTTACAACTTGATGGAGAATGCAAAGCAGGTAACACAAATGAAGCTTCTAAACAAATCAATCAATCATAATAAAGGTCTCCATCCTGTGTGTCTTGTGGGTATGGCAGTCATGGGCATTGATCGGTAAGGGTGGGGTGGGGCTGGACAACCATCACCCATTTTTTAAAGTGAAGGGAACAGTTTATTAAAAGGCACCAAATTTTTGCTGGCCCATATTGAAAAATATAATGACTCTTGTTATTGTTAATGTAATAAAATAAAGGTAATTTTACAGTGAACTGAATTCTTTCCTTACAAAACTTGGCAGAACTCGTCACCATAGAACGTGCATAGAATCTAAAATTTAAAGGTTCCCTACTCGTATGCATCCAATAATTCTACATAATTATTCAAATTCATAACAAGATTAAATGACTTGCAAACTTTTAGTGAAAGGGGTTAGAATTATTCCTATTTTTGTTTCCTATCTGGGATTATATAAATGTACATCACTTTTAATCGTAGTTGCCAATGAAGGAACAGCAGATGAAGCAACAGCAGATCAGACAGAGATTTCATTTCCACTATATGATATATTAGCCAACTGTAGAGAACAGGAAGCTACAAGCAATGACCAACAAACAACTGACATCCATGCTGAAGATGAGCTCTCTGATGACGACCTTCGTCCAGTCCAAGTAAACAAATCCAAGTCCAAGTAAACGAAATTGCAATATTCATTCTTAAAGAGGAGCTCTAAGGTCATTACAGCGGTCGTTTCATATCTTAAAACTGGTGGAAATTAGACACTTAACTCTCTGATTTGTTCTCATTTTGTTCATTATTTTAAAGGTTCACCTTGGAAAAAAAAAGCGCAAAAAGAAAACAGGTAGTAGCAGCAAAGGTGAAGCCAGCAGCACAAAAGGACAAAGCAACAAAAGGAGTATCAGCAAAGGTGGTGTCAGCAGACGAAAGAAGCCAAGACACTAACCCATCTGAAACAACTTATGCCAGCCTCCCAGCAAATCCTTTACAAACCTATTTGAATGAAATTTTGAAATTTATTTACTATGTGACTAGTGATTATCGCAATAGCTGAAAATCAATTAAAATTTGTCTATACTTTTTAAAAACTAAATTCGGTCACTGATTTGCAGTGCCTGAACAGCGAGTTTCACGAAAAGCCGGGCTTGTGGTGACATCAGTCTTTGGAGCATCCTTGAGATTCCCACTGTTAATTACTGTTTTATTACAATCACCTCACTACATTGGATGATGAATGAAATGACAATACCCCCCTTATAGTTACCTTGTTACTTTAGAGACTTAATCCCTTTGCCGATTAGTCCAGAAAAGTGTTGCGCCGTCTGTTGATTGTGTCCGCATCACCGAGAGTACAATACAAATCATTGTTCAATGACCAGACTAGGTCAGTCTTTGGATTATGTCAGTCTTTGCCATCAAAGGCAAGACAGGGGTTTTTCAAAGACTAAGAGATGGGACTAATTTTTCAATTGCTAATTACAAAAAAAAGCCATGGTGTTAAAATTGATAAAACTTCTATGAAGTACAATTTGATGGCATTTCACACGAGATTTAAAAGTAATTTTCATTTGAAACAAATCATCCAGGTATCCCTTTAAACACCTACTTTAAAAAACACGCATATTTTGAATGTACTTCCAAGTATTTATTTATTTATTTATTTATTTATTTGTTCATTCCTTCGTTCATTTATGGATACATTGATTTTAAATGAGTTGTTTTTCCCTGGGGAAAGTGTATATTACAAACACATCTAGTTCTAGTTTTATATTTTAGGTTGTATTTATTATGAAGTCTAGTTATAAACTGTAATAATTTGGCCTGGGAAAAGATAAAAATGGTAAACCCTTCATGGAAGTTTTTCTTGTGAGGTGATCACTCTACATGTAATTAGTACTGAAGTTTTGGTTATTTTTTGCAATATTCTTTGCAAAACAAAAACGTCTGCTCTTATGCGATTAAAAATAGTTCTTAAAAATGTGTTCATCTCTAGAAGCTTTGAATTCCCACTTTATTGTAGAATGTTTATTATCCTGTTCTAAACAATAATGTAAGACTATACTATGAAAAGTGTTGTCATTAAGACGCAGTATAGCCTTAAGTCGAGGCAACCACAGAAAAGTTTTTTTTTAGTAAAGGCTAAGTGAGTGGTAACATCCCAATACCAGGTTCTGAAACTAATGGCCGCTTGCTTGGCATGGGAGATAATATTATCCCAAATACCAGGCTCTGAAACTTATGGCCGCTTGCTTGGCATGGGAGATAATATTATCCCAAATACCAGGCTCTGAAACTTATGGTCGCTGACTTGGCATGGGAGATAATATTATCCCAAATACCAGGCTCTGAAACTTATGGTCGCTGACTTGGCATGAGAGATAATATTATCCCAAATACCAGGCTTTGAAACTTATGGTCGCTTGCTTGGCATGAGAGATAATATTATCCCAAATACCAGGCTCTGAAACTTATGGTCGCTGACTTGGCATGGGAGATAATATTATCCCAAATACCAGGCTCTGAAACTTATGGTCGCTTGCTTGGCATGAGAGATATTATCCCAAATACCAGGCTCTGAAACTTATGGTCGCTGACTTGGCATGGGAGATAATATTATCCCAAATACCACGCTCTGAAACTTATGGTCGCTGACTTGGCATGGGAGATAATATTATCCCAAATACCAGGCTCTGAAACTTATGGTCGCTGACTTGGCATGAGAGATAATATTATCCCAAATACCAGGCTTTGAAACGTATGGTCGCTTGCTTGGCATGAGAGATAATATTATCCCAAATACCAGGCTCTGAAACTTATGGTTGCTGACTTGGCATGGGAGATAATATTATCCCAAATACCAGGCTCTGAAACTTATGGTCGCTTGCTTGGCATGAGAGATATTATCCCAAATACCAGGCTCTGAAACTTATGGTCGCTGACTTGGCATGGGAGATAATAGTATCCCAAATACCAGGCTCTGAAACTTATGGTCGCTGACTTGGCATGGGAGATAATATTATCCCAAATACCAGGCTCTGAAACTTATGGTCGCTTGCTTGGCATGAGAGATAATATTATCCCAAATACCAGGCTCTGAAACTTATGGTCGCTGACTTGGCATGGGAGATAATATTATCCCAAATACCAGGCTCTGAAACTTATGGTCGCTTGCTTGGCATGAGAGATAATATTATCCCAAATACCAGGCTCTGAAACTTATGGCCGCTTGCTTGGCATGGGAGATAATATTATCCCAAATACGAGGCTCTGAAACTTATGGCCGCTTGCTTGGCATGGGAGATAATATTATCCCAAATACCAGGCTCTGAAACTTATGGTCGCTGACTTGGCATGGGAGATAATATTATCCCAAATACTAGGCTCTGAAACTTATGGTCGCTGACTTGGCATGGGAGATAATGTTATCCCAAATACCAGGCTCTGAAACGTATGGTCGCTTGCTTGGCATGGGAGATAATATTATCCCAAATACCAGGCTCTGAAACTTATGGTCGCTGACTTGGCATGAGAGATAATATTATCCCAAATACCAGGCTCTGAAACTTATGGTCGCTGACTTGGCATGGGAGATAATATTATCCCAAATACCAGGCTCTGAAACTTATGGTCGCTGACTTGGCATGGGAGATAATATTATCCCAAATACCAGGCTCTGAAACTTATGGTCGCTGACTTGGCATGGGAGATAATATTATCCCAAATACCAGGCTCTGAAACTTATGGTCGCTTGCTTGGCATGAGAGATATTATCCCAAATACCAGGCTCTGAAACTTATGGTCGCTTGCTTGGCATGAGAGGTAATATTATCCAAAATACCAGGCTCTAAAACTTATGGTCGCTTGCTTGGCTTGGGAGATAATATTATCCCAAATACCAGGCTCTATAATGTACTATAAAGAGTTTAATATTTGAAATAAAGACAAATTCTTCTCTGGAAACAAGATATTTTTTGTTTTAGTAGAGTGATTTACAAAAAACACAAATTAGAAAATAAATGTGAACTATTTTAGTTCACTTTGAGAATATTTGCTGTTTAAAACAAATATACGGAATTTTAACCAAGAACTTAATGACACTAACTGGGATTTGTTACTTTCTACAAAATATGTGAATGAAATGTACGACCAATTCCACAACGGGATCTCAAATGCAGAGTTACAAGTCTCCATGGTTAACAGAAGGCATTTACAATTCGGTTAGACGTAAAAATTACTTGTATAAGAAACATCTTAAGATAAAACTTGTAGCTTTGCATGGTGAGGGTGATAAGTAAGACTAATTGCGGTGACACCATGTGGAATCTCAATTGAGTAGTAATTAGTTCTGAAAAGAACTGGAGGTACAACTCGACGTTTCGATCAGTATGCTCTGATCGTCCTCAGGAGAATGTCGGACTCTGGAAAATGCTGCTGCTTAAGTAGGCTGCTGGAGGATCATCCCTTGAATGGATGCCGGAGGATTAGTTCGTTGAGGCGCGCAGGCGGGAACTGTGAGACTAGGATCCTAGGGGTTGGGGGAGAGGAGTGTGTGCTCACTGAACTGAATCAGTTGTTAACAAGCACAGCGGGAGGGAGGGCGGTTGACTTAGGATATAGGAGATCCCTCAGTCTGGGGTGGGTTATGGACTTCGGATATAGAAGATCCTTCAGTCCGTAGTGGTGGTCGCCAAATGTCGCTGATGTAGAAGCCGATGTCCTTGGGGTTGGGGGAGAGAGGAGTGTGTGCTCACTGAACTAAATCAGTTGTTAACAAGCACAGGGGGAGGGAGGGTGGTTGACTTAGGATATAGGAGATCCTTCAGTCTGGGGTGGGTTATGGACTTCGGATATAGAAGATCCTTCAGTCCGTAGTAGTGGTCGCCAAATGTCGCTGATGTAGAAGCCGATGTCCTGTGGCACAGTGTCATGTTTGACGATCTCGATGGCCTCTCTGATGCGTCTGGGGTGCCATGTGTCGATGGGTGTGATGAGTTGGGCTGCCTGCCAGTCGATTTGGTGGTCCTTGATGTGCGAGTGCTTGACGATGGCTGACTTCTCGAAATCTCCTCTGCGGCCGTGTGCTCGGTGTTCCTTCAATCTGATGGGAAGGTTGCGTCCTGTTTCGCCGATGTGCACCTTACCGCACTCACAGGGGATCATGTGGACTCCCGCTCTGTTGCTTGGGTCCGGTTTGTCCTTGTGGGTGTGTAGAATTCCTTGGAGTTTGCTGGGGGCTGAGTGGAACACATCAATGCCTGCTCGTCGGAGGATGCGCTGTAGTTTGTGAGACGTCCATAACCCACCCCAGACTGAGGGATCTCCTATATCCTAAGTCAACCACCCTCCCTCCTGCGCGCCTCAACGAACTAATCCTCCAGCATCCATTCAAGGGATGATCCTCCAGCAGCCTACTTAAGCAGCAGCATTTTCCAGAGTCCGGCATTCTCCTGAGGACGATCAGAGCATACTGATCGAAACGTCGAGTTGTACCTCCAGTTCTTTTCAGAACTAATTACTACTCAATTAAGATTCCACATGGTGTCACCGCAATTAGTCTTACTTAACATCTTAAGAGTCCCACTTTTCAAAACAAATCTTCCTATGCGCAGTATAAAAACGTTCTTACATCCATTATTAGAACAGCTAAAAAGAATTATTTTTGTGAACAGTTCAATAGAGAGAAAAATAATCCTAAGGGTACATGGAAGCTTATAAATTCATTATTATGTAGATCCAAAACTAAATCTAACCCATGTTATTTTGTACAAAATGGCGTGCGAATAGAAAATGATAAAGATATTGCTAGTTCCTTTAATAATTATGTTATAAATATTGGTAATAACATAGCAAAAAAACTACCAATACCTGACCAATCTTTTGAGACCTTTCTTGCTGACAGGTGTCCACATTCGTTATTTCTGGCCCCGATCACTGAAGCAGAAATTGCCATTGTTATTCTTAAACTCCGTTCTGGAAAAGCCCCTGGTTTTGATGGATTAAGCTATTCTGTTATAAAAGAATCCAGGAATGCTTTAGCAAAGCCACTGACACTGTTATTCAACCAGTCATTTACGTCAGGGATTTTCCCCGACAGTTTAAAAATAGGTAAAGTTGTACCCATATACAAAAATGGTAGCAAACACGATTTTAGTAATTACAGGCCTATTTCGATTTTACCTGTGCTATCTAAAGTATTTGAAAAAAATGTTTATACTCGTTTGATTTGCTTCATAAATAAGTATGGGTTGTTATCAGAATCGCAATATGGATTCAGAGCACAACGCTCCACTGAGTTAGCAATTACGAGTGTACTTAATAAAATTATTAATGCCATTGAAAACAAGCAAATATCAATCGGTATTTTCCTGGACCTGTCCAAGGCTTTTGATACTGTTAATCATGATATACTTCTTCATAAATTGGAACATATTGGTGTTCGCGGAATAGCCTTGGACTGGTTCAAGAGTTACTTATCACAAAGAAAACAATTTGTCTCATATAATTCATCAAATTCATTACATAACTCAGTTTCCTGTGGAGTTCCTCAAGGTTCTGTATTGGGTCCTTCATTGTTCATTATTTATGTTAATGATATATGTAATTCGACTAATATGGTTTCATTCTGTTTATTTGCAGATGATACAAATCTATTATATAACCATGACAATGTAGACATTGCTATTAATAATTTGAATATTGAACTTGTTAAGATAAGCAAATGGCTCTCATCCAATAAACTATCTGTAAATCTACTTAAGACCAATTATATAGTTTTTAGTACTCGACAGAACAAATACAGCCGCAATACGCTTACATGGTACTACATTGAACCAAGTAAAGAGTACAAAATTCTTAGGAATTGTTATTGATGAGAATCTTTCTTGGAATAAACATATAGATATGTTGACCAGCAAAATCTCCAAAAACATTGGTGTCATGAACAGACTGAAATTTTTTCTACCTCAACATATTCTTTTAATGTTATACAATTCCCTCATTCTTCCATATATAAATTATGCTATATTAAATTGGGGTAGCTCAACTTCACAATCTAATAAAGTTTTTCTTCTACAGAAGAAAGCTGTTCGAATTATTACAAAAAGTTGGTACTTAGAACATACCGCTGCGTTGTTTGCAGAGTTAAACGTTCTTAAATTCAACGACCTATACAATCTAAATATAGGCAAATTCATGTTTAAGTATAAAAATGACCTCCTTCGATTCGTACTGATTTCAAAGATTTTTTGCACGCTATCTTCATCGGTACATACATATGGCACCCGTGGTGCATCGAAGGGTAATCTTTACATTAATTATAACAAAACGTCATTATCTAAAAACAGTGTATTTTCTCGTGGTATTATATTTTGGAATCATCTCAAACCGGATCTAAAAGAATCTCTTACGCTTGGTTCATTCTCTAAAAAAAACTTAAACAATACATTTTAAAATTTAAAATGTATTGTTTAAGTTATTAAATATTACATATTTAATATGTATATGCAGTAAAAAACAAACCTGATTCAAATTATTATCAAAATGTTATTATTGTTATGAATTATTTAGTAGTCAGGTCTCACATGCCTGTTACATGTCCTTGTCATGTCTAAGTCTTTGTCTGTCATAGGGGAAGATTTAAAAGCATTATGCTTCATTTCTCCTACATGTTGGTAATACTGCCAAGTTCCTATGTATAAATCCTGTCAAACTGTAATTTACACTTAACATATTGTCAACTGTGCTTAATATTAATAATCTGTAATGTACTATTGTACCCATTATGGATTAAGTTGTTGCCAACATGGAAATAAATGTGTGACATTGTATTGTATTGTCACGACGAACTTATATGAAGGTTCTGTGCTCAGGAAGAACTTATACAATTGAGAACTGACTCAAACGGACAACTTATTTTTCATACAGCAATGAAGTTTTAATTTACTTTTGAAGTAGTCAGGCTAGAGCAGTATCAGTCATCAGTTAAGGTATCAATACCAAATACTTTTTTAACAAATAATATTTTTGATAAAAGCAGACAAGCCAACTTTTAACCATTCTTAAAGTTTCAACACATAATTATACTACATGTTAATCTGTACAGTTTTTTCAACAATCTAAGTCAACAACTTGGTTAGGTAAAGTGGTTTCATCTGAAATCGATTTTCAGCCGATGAAGGAAATTGTTTTAAAATAATAATGAAAATAAAATATTCAGTAGCCTGTTTTGGTTATACTAGATAATCAGAAATTAAAATTGTCTGATTTTCTTAGTTACTTTTTTAAATTAGAAATACAAATACTAATTATTCAACATTTGATTTTTTTTTTAAATGCGACGAATGCAAGAGATTATTCTGATTTGAATAGAAGAGTGCTTACGTTTTATACGAAAGGAATAAGGTTGTAATTAACCCGTGACATCGATATTAGTTCCAATTTGATCCAAACATTTGTTCGCTTTATGTCATAACACATAAACACATTTGAGATTATGCGCGATGCTGTGCCGGTTTTCTTTTTCAATTCATATAATTCAGCTTTGATTTATTGCGTTGATAGGCTGTGCTAAAGAGACAAGTGTTACGATCCGAAAATCTTCAAACTATAGGTGAATGCAAATTACTTAAAAAGCCTGAATTTTCTCAGATGCAACAAAGAAATCAAACAAGGTCACACTGATATAAAGAACAAAGGCAAAGTGATTTAATAATGAAAATATCAACCGTTCCAAATATTGATGGGTTTAATAAGCGTACAATGATTAAGGTAAACAAGTGTACATTAAGAAAAGATCTTACACTAAATAAGAAGATCTTACGGGCGAGGACTGAGCAGGCTCCAGCGAAAACGACACAAAAACAGTTCTCTGACACGGTGTAAAATAGAGCTGGACGTGGGGCGAATTCACCTCCAACAAACGGCCGGAAATAGACGAAACTACGGGGACGCAAGTCGACTACCGTGACAAAAATATGGGAAAGAAGAAATCCCAAAAATACTGAACTGTAGATTTAGTTCACAAAATGTCTCTTCCGTAATTAAATTCAGCTCTCAGACACTTCACTCGGTCAAGACGAACTTTCTCAAAACATTCCACAGACGAGTCGTAAGCGACATCACAGGTCCTAGTGGGTGTACAAGTATCGATATACATGTAGTCTCATCAAGTCCTGTTTACCGAAGTCTTGGTTACTCAAGTCCTGCTTAAAATCCTCTACCAGCCCGTATTTATAGTTTTTAATCCCTTCTAGAAAATACTAGAGATTTCTTCTTCACTTCACTTCTAGAAATTTCTGAAAATTACATCATTTTCCAAAAGAAACTTCCAGAACGTTCTATTCATAACCCGTAAACATAATCCCGCCCCTTTGGGGTCAACACGCGGTCACACACGGATTATCTCCACATACGGTTTGTGTGTATATGTAACATCTCCCCCATAAAATAAAGAAAATTTACAGAAGGAAATTTTCGTTTCAAAAAGAAATTTTAACATAAACTTATAACAAAGTTTAAACAGTTATGCCTAGCTAAGACTTATTACAGTAATAACAAAAATAAGTCTTATTAAACTCTTAGGCCCACTGGTTTACCAGAGAAATAAATATCAAGTAATTAAGTATAATCTTCTAAACTCTGGACAGAGCATCAGCAATAACATTGCTCTTTCCGGCAATATGAACAATCTTGAGTGGATAGGGTTGCAAAATTAAACTCCACCGAAATAATCTTTGGTTCTTGGTCTTGAATTTCTCCAAAAACACAAGTGGATTATGATCAGTATAAATGATCGTCTCTCCAGCACCATTGGTTATATACACTTCAAAGTGTTGTAGGGCAAGGACCAGACCTAACGCCTCTTTTTCGATGGTGGAGTATTTTGCCTGGTATTTATTCAGTTTCTTTGAGAAGTAACTAATCGGTCGCCCGATGCCTGACTCATCTTCTTGGAGCAAAACCGCTCCGACACCAACATCACTGGCGTCAATGGCTATTTTAAACGCCTTGTCAAACTTTGGCGCAGCCAGAACCGGTTCGTTCGTTAGAATGGCTTTCAATTTCTCAAATGCATTTTGGCATGAGTCAGACCAAACAAACTTCACATTTTTCTGTAAAAGTTTAGTCAATGGAGTCGCAATAGTGCTGAAGTTTGGAACAAACTTTCTGTAAAATCCACTCATACCCAGGAATCTCATAAATTCTCTCTTCCCTGTGGGTACGGGAACATCTAGAATGGCTTGAATCTTTGCTACTCGTGGTAGCACGTGACCTGACCGACCACATGACCTAAGTAGGTCACTGTTGCTTTAGCAAACTCACTCTTTTTGAGATTTACCACCAGGTTTGCTTTTGAAAGCTTATCAAACAGGGCACTCAAGTGTTTCAGATGGTCTTCCCAGCTATCGCTCTATACCAAAATGCCATCAATATAGACAACACAATTTTCTAGCCCAGCAATGACTTGACTCATCATTCTCTGAAACGTAGCTGGGCATTTTTTCATCCCAAAGGGCATCGTTTTACATTGGTATAGACCATCGGGTGTCACAAACGCCGAAATTTCTTTGGCTCGGTCAGTCAAGGGCACTTGCCAATATCCCTTTAACAAGTCTACTTTACTGACAAATGCAGAATTTCCCACCCGATCAATGCAGTCTTCTAACCTAGGGATAGGATATGAATCAGTCTTAGTTTCTGCATTGACTTTTCGATAATCTATACAAAATCTAAGTACCGTCAGGCTTTGGTACCATGACAATGGGAGAACTCCAAGAACTCTGACTAGGTTCTATAATGTCATGCTCTATCATGAACTTAACCTCTTCCCGAACCTTCGATAATTTGTTAGGATTAAGTCGGTAGGGTGCTTGTTTTATCGGCCTTGAATTTCCTACATCAACGTCATGAACTGCCACCAACGTACGGCCCGGTTTGTTAGAACAAATTTGCTCGTACTTTTGGAGTAGGTTTGATAAATCTTTCCGTTGGTCATTGTGCAAATGGCCAAGGATTTTATCCAAGTTAACCAGAATTTCAGAATTTGAAAGCTGCACAGCGAAAAACTCATGTTCAGACGTTTTTGTCTCAAGGTCTTCATTACATGAATTGTCAAGGTCGGGATTTGACTCAATAACAGCTACCTCCACTGGTTGACCAAAATTATCACGCTCATAATACTTCTTGAGCATGTTAACATGACAAACTCTTTGGTTCTTTCTTCGGTCTGGGGTACTGATTACGTAATTAACATCATTGAGTTTCTTTTGGATACAGTAGGGCCCACTAAACTTCGCTTTAAGGGGCTCGCCAGGCAGAGGCAACAGCACTAGTACTTTCTCGCCGGGTTTAAAGATGCGGACCTCAGATTTCTTGTCTGCTCTTGTCTTCATGACCCATTGAGACACCTTGAGATGTTCTTGTGCCACAGAACACGCCTTGGATAACCTCTCTTTGAAGTTCGACACGTAGTCGAGCAGATTGGTTTCATCCTCCTCTGCCAAAAATCTCTCCTTAATTAGTTTCAAAGGCCCCATCACCTCATGACCGTAGACCAACTCAAACGGAGTAAAACCAGTTGACTCGTTCGGTGAGTCCCTAGTGGCAAACAACAGAAAGGGAATTCCTTTCTCCCAATCTTTTGGGAAATCCTCACAGTATGCTCTTATCATATTCTTGAGGATTTAGTGGTACCTCTCCAGAGCTCCCTGAGACTGCGGGTGATATGCAGATGATTTCAACTGCTTGATCCCCAGCTCACGCAGGACTTCCTGAAACACACCCGACATGAAGTTAGACCCCTGATCGGACTGCACTTCTTTCGGTAAACCATATCTTGTGAAAAACTGCATAAGAGCCTCAACAACAACTTTGGCTGTGATCTTCCTCAGTGGAATGGCCTCTGGAAATCTGGTTGACAAATCCATGATGGTCAACAAAAATTGATGCCCGGACTTCGTCCGCGGTAGAGGACCAACACAATCCACTAGGACTCGCGTAAATGGCTCATCAAATGCAGGAATCGGTATCATCGGTGCAGGCTTGATTGATGGCTGTGGTTTCCCAACCATCTGACACGTATGGCACGTCTTGCAGAATTCCACCACATAATTATTGGTGTAGCTTAGGCCAATAAAAATGTGCCATGACTCTAGCTTGAGTCTTTCTGATGCTAAGATGACCTGCAACCATAATCTCGTGAGCAATTCTCAAGATCTCATCACGGTAACACGGAGGAATAACAATTTGATGGACAATACTCCATTCTTCATCAGCTGGTCTCTGGGTAGGTCTCCATTTCCTCATTAACACGCCCGACTTGACGAAGAAGCATTCTGGAATCCCCTGAGCCTCTTCCTCAGAACACGTTGTCTGGGCGAGCTTTCTCAAATCTGGGTCCGCTTTCTGCTTCTCTATAAGCGAGGATCGGCTAAATTTAGCATCTTGAGACACTCCCTCATTTTCTTCAAAATTATTGAAAAAAGTTTCAGCCAGCCAAACACCAGAGTCCTCCTCTATAGGCACTGACTCTGCAACCTCCTTGTCCGTCTGTTTCATCTGAGATCTTGTCACTGCACATTCGGGGAAGATTTCTGGGAACTCCTCCTCCAAAGAATGAATTTCTGGCTTATCCACAGGTTCACCAGAGACAATAGGGGATGCTGACACTTTACCTCCCGCAACGTCATTACCTAGCAAAAATCCGACACCTTTCATCGGTAGACTAGGAACAACTCCAACATCCACAGGGCCAGTGATCAATTCACATTTCAAATTCACCCTATGCAACGGGACAGGCATAAAATTACCCCCAATACCTTGAATCAACATTTTCGCATTCAGCGAACTTTCTGGAGACAATGACAACACATCCTCCAGCATCAGTGACTGTGACGCGCCTGTATCCCTTAGGATAACAACTGAACTGCCGGCTTCATCAGACGTACACGAAACATCACCACGATAAACAAAATCTTTGTAGACCTCATCAACTTGGTTGATTTCATCAAACACCTTCGAAGAAGAAACACGGTTGCCATCGGCCTCACCGGACTTCCTACCAAGTAGAGTGTCTTTACGGACAAAAGCGACAGGCTTTTCAGAACGCTCTCGCTCGTCAGCGATGAACTTGAAACATTTTGCCTTCGTGTGGCCCTTTTTGTGACAGTAATCACACGGGGGAAAAAACTTCTTCTTTTGGTCCTCCTTGGCTCCACTTGGTGATGAAGACTTCTTATTCGATGGATCAGGATTTCCAGTGCTAGACTGTGCCTCGGGACCTGACTTGCCCTTATCAGTGTTTTTGTAGAAACCCTTTGACCGGAAATTAGTTTACCCATACTCATATTGTGAGTTAATTCATAATCATCCATACCACTGCAGCTTCTTTAATTTGATGATCTGGTGTTCTTCCAAATGGGTTTCGATACTCAGAGGGACACTGTTTTTGAACTCCTCCATAAGGACAACTTCTTTTAACTCCTCAAATTTCTTCTCAATTTAGAGAGATCGATACCATCGGTCAAAAACAATTTCTTTTTGTCTAGCGAATTCGACAAAGGTCTGGCCATTTGATCTAGTAAATTTTCGAAATTTCTGCCTATATGCCTCAGGAACCAATTCATAAGCATTTAAAATAGTTGCTTTAGCAATCAAAATCTAATACTGACAAAGAAAGATAAACATATTCACAGTTTTGTTGGATGGCCACGTTTTTTACTCCTCAGAAATGTAGATAATATGTATTAGGCTATCCATGTGTATTGTAAATCAACTGGTTCCGATGACCAATAACATGCAATAAACTCAGTGAAGGGAACCGATCCAGGATTCAAATATTCTCTTTACTTTTTAAGTCAGTGTCACTAATTTATTTTAAAGTACCCCATGGCCTTCTGACAGTTCGCTGATGATAATGATGACAAGAGAATTTACCTATCGGCCAGCGGCGTAGCCACGGGGTGTTCAGGGGGCACGTACTCCCCACAAATTCCAGGTGCCCCCAGGTTCTCCCCACGAAAATCCTCATAGTGAAAAGAAAAGGGAAAAATCCATACCCCTGGACCCCACTGAAAGCAATTTCCTGTGCCCCCACTGAAAAGTCCTGTACGCCGCAGCTGTCGACGCTACTCCACCTGGATAAGTCTGCAAAGACAATGTCTCCGTATCTAAAACATGTACCACTAGGCATGCACTATTTACATCGCGTGGTTATTGTCATAGCTAGCCCAAAAAGAAGCGTGAAGTGCGATCAATCATACCAAAATAATAAGGTGCGGGTAGGTCATGGGTCAATCCACCCACAAAAACAATAACTAAAGAAAGTAAACATTTAGATATAATAAGAACGTTTCAAGTCCTTGGTTTTCCGCAACATTACATTGACGCAATAACAATAATGCATGCTGGCTTCAAATAAGAGTGCGGCTATAAGCCAGGCACTTCGTGTCTGACGTCACTGTGTTTGATCTGGGTTTGCGCGGCGCCCAGTTGAGAATCTATTTGCAAACATATTATAAACAATGTGCACACATGTGCTTGCTTATATTGAGTCACAGTGTTTGCAGTATATACCTATAAAACATCAGTTTGCAACCAAAAATGCCTGTTTATTGTTTGAATTTTATGAACCTCTCCGTAAGTTCATTTGTTGACGAATTGAGAATTGTAAATGTCCTCATGTGATGAGCCTGCACTTGGTGACGTCATACACGAAGTGCCTGGCTTATGGGTGCACCCCACTAAATAGTGAGGAATTCATGCGCCAAGCTGTTTATCATAAAGTGTATGTCCTCAAATTTTTCTGAAAAACAAAGATTTGAGGCCCATTCATTTGATGGATTGTGTAAAAATGGCCCACTATCATAACCTGGGGTCCTTGCTTCCAACTGTGAGTATTTTGGACACACTGGGCCCTGAAAAGTGGTCCTAATTTGATTTCAAGCGTAAGCAGCCTTTTTCCAAAATGGCTGCTTTTCAGTGTGGACGTTTTCACTACTGTAGAGGTGGTTTTCATTGGGATGAGAATAACTACTGAAACCTGGACTTTAGATAGTAAATAGAGAAGAAAATAAAGGTTATATATCGATTTTTTCTTTTGGTTTTAAAAACTGTGGGACTTCTAAGTATTTTTTAATGATTTTTGAATATTTTGTATTTAGCACTGTTTACTTATGGAGTTTATTTAGTGGGTGCACCCTATATAGTCAATTTAGCAACGTCCATGACAGAGGGATGTTTTTGTTTACAACTTCAGTAAGCCTGATGATAAATGCAAAATTTATAAACAGAAAATTTACTCATTGAATACCCTTCTATTTCAGTTCTTTATTGGATGAAACACAGGACATTTACAGGACAATTACAATAAAAAGGTATGTAATAAGTAACAAAATGGCGGCATTAATACCCCAG
>CM055830.1:3120576-3152270 GCA_029582265.1 Zoroaster sp. YZ-2022 | reverse complement strand
GCGTTTTTTCTCGGGAATTTCCAGAACGCGCGAGAGCGGTTTTCGCTGCAAATAAAATCTCGTGGATCGGCTCATTATAGCATAGGCTGCGCGCTGACTGAATATCAACCTCTACCCTCACAGATACCCATTTATTCTGTAACGCGCTGTGATACCGTTTGTGTAAGAGCGCTATATAAATGCCTTCATTGTATTGTATTGTATTGTATACTTCTGGGTGAAGAGGAGCACTGTACAGTGAAGTGTCTTGCTCAAGGACACAATTACTATGGTCGCGGCCAGGATTCGAACCCACATTCTGACGATGCAGCATAAGGGGCTTTATAAGGAGACTGAATACTTGGTAATCGTACATGGTATGTTGATTATCATCCATTGACCAGGTTTTACAAAGCGACAATTCCTTGAACAAACAAACACCATATTGTATTATAATATACATAACACCACAGGAAAACGTATATAGGCCTCACTGCCTTCCTTAGACAGGAACAAGAGCCAAGTTCATCGTATTGGAATAGGATACACGCAGTGAGGTCAATAGTAACAGGAAAAAACAAGAAAAGCATTCGGTTTCCACTTAAAAATAACAGGTTTACTCTGGTTCAACGCATGAAGTCTACAAGAAAACAAATTTACACCAAATTAAAGAAAAGTACTTAAAACAAATTAATGTAAAGAACAAACAAACCTGAGAGACAAATGACATTAACTATTAAAGTTCTCCGTAGAGGGAGTGTACACTTTGGTGTACACGCTTATATTTTATACGATTATACGATTACAAAATGACTCAGTTATAATGTAAAAACTCACTTGATGTGAAGTTGGTGATGGTATCAGATATCGTGAGAAATTATTCGATTTGACTCGCTGTTATTATTTCCCAAACGTGGAATGTATTACAAACTAAAAATGGATCACTAATAATACTAATAATAATAATAATAATAATAACAATAATAAAGATTTGTAGCGCGCACATATCCACCCTGCTGGGCGCTCAAGGCGCGGAAACAAAGGAAACAAAACATGAATAAAAACAATATACAATGATAGCATAGGGAAAAATTATGTACTGAGATACATGTACCTACAATGCAATTACAAAATATACATCATCTTTGAAGAATTGTGACATAAGATGAGTTTTAAGCTTTGACTTAAATCTAGTTATACTATGACAAGATTTGAGTTTAGTTGGAAGATGATTCCAGAGTCTCGGAGCGGCGACAAAAAAAGACCTATCTCCCCAGTTTCGTTTTGAAATTGGTTCCTTTAGGAGTGACATGTTGCTGGAGCGCAAATTGCGTGATGGTGTGTAGACTAAAGACTAATTGCGGTGACACCATGTGAAATTCTCAGTTGAGTAGTAATTTGTGCACCCCACAAAATAGTGAGGAATTCATGCGCTGAGTTGTTTACCATAAAGTGTACACCCACAATTTTTTCTGAAAAACAAAGATTTGAGGCCCATTCATTTGATGGATTGTGTAAAAATGGCTCACTATCATAACCTGGGATCCTTGACTCCCAACCGTGCGTATTTTGGATACACTAGGCCCTGAAAAAGGGGTCCTATTTTGATTTCAAGCGTGAGGCCTTTTTCCAAAATGGCTGCTTTTCAGTGTGGACATTTTCACTACTCTAGAGGGTGGAATTCAATAAAACAGCTGTATGTTAATAAGGGACAAAACGTTAAGTGACATGGTTTGTGAGTGAGTCAATTTTAAAATAAAATAATAGTAATTAAAGCTATTATTTATATATTTTTTCAAAACTAATTTCTGCAGAAAGTTAGTCAGAGGTAATGACCAGGCATTGGGGAGCGTTGAATCTTCTAGGCGAACCCAGCGTGATAACCACCTTAGCACCCTTCTGGGGGAATCAGCAGACCCCGGTCCCTCCTTTACTTTCCCGCACCGTAACCAACTATCGAATAGGGGAGAGACATGGCGGCCCCCAAACCGTTGCTGCTGCCGCAGCTGCCATGTCCCTGAATTAGGTCTGTTCTAGGGCTTCGAACCGGTGCGTCCCAGCTCTGGAAGTCCCGCGATTGACACTTCCAGTGGCCCGGCCAACGTGCTACGCCATCTGGACCATGTTGGTATTACATAGGTTAAAATAAACCTACTTAAATAAAGGGTTTGAAATGTATTGCTACACAATAAAAGGGAGAAAAAAATGCAGGCAGGATTCGATCCGGGATCGCCTGTACGGATGTCAAGCGTCTAAACCATTAGACCACCACTTCACCTGACTGTTTGCTATGAAAGAAGATTCATCATCATTTGATGTGATGGAAAGATAACGGGATTGCTCATTGATTTTGTAGTCCAACGTGATAATTTTTTATTTTCATTTGGTTTTGTAATAAGTAAGAATTAACTGCGGTGACACCATGTGAAATTCTCAGTTGAGTAGTAATTTGTGCACCCCACTAAATAGTGAGGAATTCATACGCTGAGCTGTTTACCATAAAGTGTACACCCACAAATTGTTGTGAAAAGCAAAGATTTGAGGCCCATTCATTTGATGGATTGTGTAAAAATAGCTCACTATCATAACCTGGGATCCTTGACTTCCAACCGTGAGTATTTTGGATACACTAGGCCCTGAAAAAGGGGTCCTATTTTGATTTCAAGCGTAAGGCCTTTTTCCAAAATGGCTGCTTTTCAGTGTGGACGTTTTCACTACTCTAGAGGGTGGAATTCAATAAAACAGCTGTATGTTAATAAGGGACAAAACGTTGAGTGACATGGTTTGTGAGTGAGTCAATTTTAAAATAAAATAATAGTAATTAAAGCTATTATTTATATATTTTTTCAAAACTAATTTCTGCAGAAAGTTAGTCAGAGGTAATGACCAGGCATTGGGGAGCGTTGAATCTTCTAGGCGAACCCAGCGTGATAACCACCTTAGCACCCTTCTGGAATCAGCAGACCCCGGTCCCTCCTTTACTTTCCCGCACCGTAACCAACTATCGAATAGGGGAGACATGGCGGCCCCCAAACCGTTGCTGCTGCCGCAGCTGCCATGTCCCTGAATTAGGTCTGTTCTAGGGCTTCGAACCGGTGCGTCCCAGCTCTGGAAGTCCCGCGATTGACACTTCCAGTGGCCCGGCCAACGTGCTACGCCATCTGGACCATGTTGGTATTACATAGGTTAAAATAAACCTACTTAAATAAAGGGTTTGAAATGTATTGCTACAGAATAAAAGGGAGAAAAAAACGCAGGCAGGATTCGATCCGGGATCGCCTGTACGGATGTCAAGCGTCTAAACCATTAGACCACCACTTCACCTGACTGTTTGCTATGAAAGAAGATTCATCATCATTTGATGTGATGGAAAGATAACGGGATTGCTCATTGATTTTGTAGTCCAACGTGATAATTTTTTATTTTCATTTGGTTTTGTAATAAGTAAGAATTAACTGCGGTGACACCATGTGAAATTCTCAGTTGAGTAGTAATTTGTGCACCCCACTAAATAGTGAGGAATTCATACGCTGAGCTGTTTACCATAAAGTGTACACCCACAAATTGTTGTGAAAAGCAAAGATTTGAGGCCCATTCATTTGATGGATTGTGTAAAAATAGCTCACTATCATAACCTGGGATCCTTGACTTCCAACCGTGAGTATTTTGGATACACTAGGCCCTGAAAAAGGGGTCCTATTTTGATTTCAAGCGTAAGGCCTTTTTCCAAAATGGCTGCTTTTCAGTGTGGACGTTTTCACTACTCTAGAGGGTGGAATTCAATAAAACAGCATCATACACGTGGTGGTCATTCCTCCCTTGCATTTAACTAACAAGACATGAATTGACCGTGGCCAATAGCAATGTTCCCACTTCAAATCCATAATTTCCTGACACTATATTACGTATACTTTATTGTTCACTAATCATATTACCATACGTTTCATATTTTAATATTGGGTGGGAAAATAGATTTCCTAGCAATTTGTGTCATTTATTTCAGAAGAAAGCTTTTCGTGTCATTTGTAAAAGTCACTACATGGCTAATACCAACTAATTATTTAAAGATTATAATCTCCTCCGTGTCAAGGGTGTATCAGCAAAATATTTCAGTTAATTGTAATTAACACGTATAACACGATTATAATATTAGGTCTTCTTCTCTCATGCATTTTTCTAAGTATAGAACATCAGATTACCAAATCAGTATTATATACTCTGGGCCACTGAATTGGAATAACCTGCTATGACTGAGATAAGAAATAGTCCCAGTCTCAAAACTTTTCAACATGCACTTAAATTTGATTTAATGTAGGATTTGAGTCTCTGTATGGTGGAGATAGATGGTTTTTTTTGTTCTTTCGGGTACACCATATAATGAGCTCTTTTTTGAAAAAGTGATGGCTCTGAGAAGAGCTGTTTGATTTGCTTAAAAACTAATCAGTTTTATTTTGTAACATGGACACTTGGTGCCGTTCAGCCACTGGAACATGTCTGTCTGTTTGCTTGTTTGTCTGTTCGATGCCTGTCTGTACGGGCTTACCGGCCACGAGCTTATGTTTTTTTTCTGGTCGTGCCCCCATTTCAACTGATGTTTTGTAACCAATATGACTTTGATAGTAGTTATTGTGACTTACTGACTTTATTTGATTGTATTTTTCTTATAATAGTGAAATGGAAACAAAATTGTTTGAAATGTTTGTTTTGATGTGGTCGTTAGCTTCATTTCCGGATCAAAAAGTCTTGGAAAGCAGCCTACTATTAGTAACCTCACAATTATCATCATCAATATTATTTTTTATTTTTTATTATTTTATTTCTCTCCACTATTTACATATCAAAGACATATAAAACAAAGATAAAACTCACAAATGACATACATAACAAGTATATCTAATTAATAGAAAGACTTGAGGAGGAAATATAACCAAAAGGAAGCTTCATATAACCAAAACGTTCAGTCTGCGAATAAAATGGTATACACTGTACAAATTGTTTTGATTGAAAATAAAATAGAATGACCAGCATTCAGTTAAAACATAAAAGATGCATTGCTCCTGCTTCTGAGCATTTTTCCATTAGCAATCTTTAGAAAAAAGATTAATTTTTAATCGAAATAGCGCCCCTCCACTTTAGAAAAGAAAAATGTTCTAAAAAGATACGGTACACTCCCAAAATAAACACGAGAAGTACGGTTACACAGGAAACATGTCCCGTCTTACACAAGTTTGGGCACATAATCATTGCAAAACCAAACATCCGACAACTATCCCGTAAAATACAAATTAGAAAAACAAAACAATTTAGGTAGAACAGTGAGAAAACACTGGATACACAGTCATCTTAATCACAGTTTAACATAATAATGACTTTGTTTATAATGTTGTCCTCTTTCGGCTGCTCCCGTTAGGGGTCGCCACAGCGGATCATGATACGCATATTTTGATTTGGCATAGGTTTTACGCCGGATGCCCTTCCTGACGCAACCCTTCCATTTATCCGGGCTTGGGACCGGCACTAAGCATGCACTGGCTTGTACATCCCCAGTGGCTGGGTTCAATTCGGCCCTCGCAGCAATTATGGTAAAGTGTCTTGCTCAAGCACACAATGGTCGCACCATGGTCGCGGCAAGGCTTCGAACCCACACACTGTGACGACTCAGCCATCAGAACACAAATCCGATGCACTAATCCGCTCGACCATGGCATCCCACACAATGACTTTGTTTATAATGAACAATGAAAAAAATGAGTAGAGCGTGACTGGATTCTACGACTTCCAGGTTAACATGCCGGCACTCAACTGAGCTATCTATCCATATGCTGGCTAGTGCTGGGCGAGCGGTGCGATTACTCGAGTACTCGCGAGTAGTAACTGTTAATCGTACTCGTACCTACGTCTTTTTACTACTCGATTTATTTACGTCATCTTTAATGAGGGTAAAGTCCGATCAGTGCATAGCACTGCTTTCCATGGAGGCCCTCAGTACAATTACCGTAATAATAAAAACAAAACGTACATCATACAAGCTAAAAACATCAAAAGCACATTATACAAAAATTATCAAAAGGTACAAATTACAAATTATTTGAACTTAAAATGTGCTCCTTGACATGCTTTTTAAAAGTCAAGATAGTTGGCAAGCTTTTAATGGCAAGTGGAAGATTATTCCATGACCTGGCTCCTTAGAACTTGAAGGAACATTTACCAATTTCAGTTCTTATAGCTGAGTGAGAAATGTTATTACTGGTATTGAATATAGTATTATAAGAATGAGTATTCATCTGAGAATTGACAAATACTCCGTAGCCAGGCCGGCCATGGACACATTTGTACATAAGAATATTTTTTAAATACTCAGCCCGCTCACGAACCTGCATCCAATTTAATTCAGTATATATGTCAATCACATGTACATCTCTAACCTTGTAGCCTCATGTTAATCTTGCTGCCCGGTTTTGTAAAATCTGAATTATGTTAACATATTTATCAGCACCATGAGTCCAAACTGTGCAACAATAGTCAATGTGAGGCAAAATGAGAGCATTATACAATAATTATATTACGAGTATATTGGTCAACATACCAACTCAACCGTTTCATTAATCGTTCTACTGTGATTACATCAAGAGTAATTGTGAGCAGTAAACACTTTCACAAGTAACGACTGATTCATTTGTCGACTGATTTTTTTCAGAATAATTATCATAAAATATAATAATAAACTATGTTCGGAATAGTATACTTTTGAAAACGCGAATAACAGACGAATTAAGGTAATTGTGATTAATCGAGTATTCGTGAGTAATTGCTGTGCGATGAATCAAGTACTGAATTTCAATAATCGCCCAGAGCTAAGGTTGGCGATCTGCCTGTCTTTGATCGGGCCGTGCTTATTAGAAGTCATTGAACCAAAGAATGCAGTACAGGCTTTTGGGATCACGCCTCATGTTATGATACAACCTGTGAAGCGGCAGTCTGGGAATATCTAAGAAGAGAATACGATTTTTTTTATAACAATTATTACCTAGTGTAAAATTGATGATTGTATAACACATCCTCTGAAATATTTCTGTCTGAGAGGAAATAATTTTTGTTAAAAGTATATTAATTTCACAACTGACTTTTTCGACTTCATGAGACGAAGATTCCGCGTTTGGATCATACAAACAATCTGAATGCATTTTCGTTAACGACACAATGAAATGACTTTAAACTTCAAGGTTAGTTTCTGTAATATCTGTCTGTTCTTATAAAGTATGAATGCATTTACATTTACTTACTAAAATCATATACTGGCATTAAATACCAGACTAAGCTACCATTCCAACCAAAGACATGAATTATTATTTGACTACTAAACAGGCTTATTATTAAACAGATATATTTTGAAAAAGTTATAACTTTAAATCCCTTTTATACCCGTAAGTACAAAATGGAATTGCTTCATTATGATTATCGACTTATTTTTGGTCCCTTTTTGCCAGATTTCTATATAAGTAGAATAAGGCTAAAATGTCTCCGGTTTCTGGTCATAGGTCGGCTTCAAAATAGGTGCGGTGACGCGCCTTATTTATTTATTTTTTATTATTTATTTATTTATTTATTTGCCAACCAGTGAAATACATGATACATATATACACGGTTATTGGAACCAGACAACATTTCCCATACACAAAGTGTGGTGTCTAAGAAAGGCCTCACAAATCGGGCAAACGTTCATACCTCTCTGTGAAAAAAAGTCGTTTAAAACATAGAATTCCAATCGAGCCAGTAATTTGGGTTGCACATTAAATATCGTTTCTTAGCAAAGACCAAAAACAAGAAAAAAACAAGAAACTTAAAAATGCCGAAGCTTGGGTCGAGGCTTTGGCTATCGATTGAACTGATTTTACTGATTTCTGGTTGTGCGGCAATCCCGTGACTCTTCCGACCAAACATGTGCCGAGTTTTTGCTCTGTAAAGGCTTGGCTTAATAACATGACAGATTATATAAAATAAATTATTAATTTTTTTTCTATTTGTTCTACAAGTTAAATCAAGTACACCATCTCCTAGGAGATTCAGAACATACGTAAGTTAATTCATAAAGTAAGTGTCATAAAGTAAGTTCAAGTTTTATCGAATAAGTTCCATTTTGAGCAGAAATAAGAGGATTGTCACATACTGTTTCTGGTTAATACGTACGCGTTGTCGTATAATTTAGCTCTGTGACCCTGTTTTTGGTCAATACTGTTGAGGTCAGAAACAAGATTCTGGTCACGTTGGCAAAACACGACCCATGTCTCCAGCATTCTAAATATATTACTGTGACGCCAGAAACAAGTTTCTCCAAAACACTCTCCAAAAACACGCCCAAAGTGTCCTGCATTCTCGATATGAATTCTATGCAGGTATGACATACAGGAAACCTCTGTATCCACTGTTGTTGTACCGCAGTGATCCCTTGTCCAGAACGTTCTTGGTGGCAGCCCAGCAACCAGCATCATTGATCGCCGTAACACATCCCAACGTAAGCGTTCCAGGATGAAGACCCAGCGTTTTCCTATTATAGAACACATAATAACAATGGTCGAATTTAATGTAAAACATTTTTGTTGTAAAACTGATGATGCCACCACTCAACCCTCGAAGTAATGTCTTCTGCCAACACAGAAATCACTGACAGTCATTTTTGTCAAAAGTTTCACCAGAAAGAGTACTCAGGGAGCTCAAAGAAATGAAATGGGAGCAAGCTAAATTTGTATCCTGATTCCCCAAATTTGAGCATCTTTAAAATTGCTTAACGGGGGGAGGGGGTGTCAGGGGGCTAAAGCAGGGAGGGTAATTGGGGTATTCAGCCACAACCCCCTTCCGGGATCCGTCATTGGTACTGGTCGCATATTCCATGTTAGAATGGAAACAATATTTGTGTTTGCTAACAATATGAATGTTTATTTCTTCTCGTTGATGCGTTAAAACTTTCACAGGTTTGGTGTTACATAAACATATTTAATAACAACAAACAAGCATGTATAGTGAAAATCAGTTTTTCCAACATTGCTAATAGTTTACATTCACTTTTAATACAACAAAATAAACTGAAGAAATATGGACCATTCAGGTAAATCAGATCCCTTGACACGTATTACTATTTATGCATCCTCTTTTGTCTTATAGTATTCACTATAATTATAGTACTAAGGTCATCCTATGGTCATTTAGACAACAGAGAGTGCTTAGGGGTACCGGTACGTCAAAACGTACCTTGGGATCCGTTTTACACGTTTTACACAAAGGGTCTGTATTCCCTCAGTTGTTATCTTAATGAACCCTGCGTTTAATTATAAAGCATACCTTCCCGTTGCAGTGGGATCGTTGTAGCCATAATAACCGTTGAGAGGTGCCTCCTTCCTAGGGTAGAGGTTGTACCAATCAATCATATGGGTGACGTGGGTGTACCTTTGTCCAATGAGATATTCGTTGTAGGGTGTGGGCCCACCTTGCGCAGTGTCGTCCTTTACGCACGGGACTGCAGTGCAACATTTTGAAATGAGTAACTTTCAACAAGGATAGGAACAAACAAAATAACAAATCATAAATCACCATTTTATTTATGTTTGTGTTCGAAATAATAATTCCTGTTTTACCAGTTGAACAAAGAATATCATTTAAATTGCTTCTATATGTGTACAAATCACTAAATGGCTTAGCACCAATATATTTATCAAATTGTTTGAAATTGTATGTTCCAAATAGGCATTTAAGATCAACAGATGACTATCTCCGCCTTGAATATCCTATCACAAGAGTCCAAGCTGGTGATACATCTTTCACTGTTTGTGCATCCAAGCTATGGAACAATCTTCCTGTTTATATCAGACAATCTGTTTCTGTTAATGCCTTCAAGAAGGCTCTTAAAACTCACTTGTTTCCTCAATAATTTTGCATCAATTTATGTCTTATTCTATCCTGATTTGTATTTATTATGTCATTTAACTTTTGTAAGCGCCATGAGCCTCTCGGGAATGGCGCATGATAAATACTTGTTGTAATGTAATGTAATGTAATGAAAGCACTTCAGAAGTTTCTCCTCAGTTTCTCCCCAGTATGGCCCGTTGCAAACGTCGCGCTCCTGCCGTATCGAATTCAAATGAATTGAATTCGTCTAAAACACGGTAATGACGCGCGGCGATTTTAAACGTCGTCCGTAAGTTCCCAATTTATTTGAAATACATCCAAAATGGCGGACTATGCCAACGAGACCAAAAACGTAGCGCCAGGTTGGAATTAATTTCGATTCGACACATTAGTGGAACGTCGTTTCAAACCAAGCCATGCTACTGCTGAACCGCCCCGCATAGCAAGGCATAGCCAGTCGAGTCAAGTGCCTCTGTCGAGCCGAATTAATGGTTTCAAAAGTCCCGCTCCTACTGTATCGAATCGAAAATAATAAGCAACAAATATTTGAATTCGACACGGCAGTTGTACAATCTCTTTAATTAATATCGAACTGAAAAAGTGAAAGGAATAAAATGCTTACCCTTTACGGCATATCAAGCAGTTACTGATTCTGTAAAAGATGCAGACGGCGGCTCGTGGGTTTCCGGCCGGTCCACCGGCTGGGCTCTGGTTATCTGGCCACTGGGGCGGAGCCGTAGTACGTCCAGTCTTACCATCCATTACAACAACTATCATAGGGAAATAGATCAAACAGCCGTCGTTAAAGGAAGGTACACATTGATAATGTAAGCACAACTGTTCCATTGAGTAGTATCTTACTTTCTTTGAATCAAGATCTACATTTAACAAATAATTCGTGGCAAATTTCAGCCTTGTATGTGGTGTCGTTCCCAAGAAAATAGGGAAAACCCATTTAGATTTGTTTTATTTATTCTATTGTGGAATTTATGAAAGACAACTTCATTCTAAATTCGATCTGGTTATTATTTAACCGTTCATTAATGCTACAGAAATTAATTAAAGTAATATGTTTTTCATAAAGAGATTGATACAACACCAGCTCAACATTAAGAAAGTTTTTCATATTTAGAATTCTCAATCATCCTTTAAATTGGTTAAGCTAGCAAAACGTTTTCCACACGCCCTGGCATTGGCTTGTGCCTCATTTTATATCTGCTCAGCAGAAGAAAAAAAATGCTTGCCAGAAAAAAAACTTGCTAAGCGGATTTCTTTGGTTAACCTACTAGACAAATTTTCGTACAAAATGTATGGTGGTAATCTGTTTTATAATGCTAAGCAAAAATATTTGCTGAGCAAACTTCTCTATTGGAAATCGACAAACATCATTCTAACAGCACATATACACCTTCTTGGCAATACCACAGTGCGCACGTGTAATCCGATGTGCGCAATGCATGCTGGTCTAGCTGACGACAGAAACAAATGCAAAACTGACCTCACGATGTTCCGTGTTCAGTTTACAAACACAGTTGTAAATTGTTTGATTATAAACTACACATTAATTAACGTACGGGGAATTCGTGTTAACGGTGTAATCACCAGCTCGACTGAGATGTAACGCGCGCGTATTATTTGCAAAAAACTCTATGGAACATAATCTTGTTGAGATTGGTGTTCGCGGAATAGCCTTGGACTGGTTCAAGAGTTACTTATCACAAAGAAAACAATTTGTCTCATATAATTCATCAAATTCATTACATAACTCAATTTCCTGTGGAGTTCCTCAAGGTTCTGTATTGGGACCTTTATTGTTCATTATTTATGTTAATGATATATGTAATTCGACTAATACGGTTTCATTCTGTTTATTTGCAGATGATACAAATCTATTATATAACCATGACAATGTAGACATTGCTATTAATAACTTGAATATTGAACTTGTTAAGATAAGCAAATGGCTCTCATCCAATAAACTATCTGTAAATCTACTTAAGACCAATTATATAGTTTTAGTACTCGACAGAACAAATACAACCGCAATGCTAATATACGCTTAAATGGTACTACATTGAACCAAGTTAAGAGTACAAAATTCTTAGGAATTGTTATTGATGAGAATCTTTCTTGGAATAAACATATAGATATGTTGACCAGCAAAATCTCCAAAAACATTGGTGTCATGAACAGATTGAATTTTGTTCTACCTCAACATATTCTTTTAACGTTATATAATTCCCTCATTCTTCCATATATAAATTATGCTATATTAAATTGGGGTAGATCAACTTCACAATCTAATAAACTTTTTCTTCTACAGAAGAAAGCTGTTCGAATTATTACAAAAAGTTGGTACTTAGAACATACCGCTGCTTTGTTTGCAGAGTTAAACCTTCTTAAATTCAACGACCTATACAATTTAAATCTAGGCAAATTCATGTTTAAGTATACAAATGACCTCCTTCCTACTGATTTCAAAGATTTGTGCACGCTATCTTCATCGGTACATACATATGGCACCCGTGGTGCATCGAAGGGTAATCTTTACATTAATTATAACAGAACGTCATTATCTAAAAACAGTGTGTTTTCTCGTGGTATTATATTTTGGAATCATCTCAAACCGGATCTAAAAGAACCTCTTACACTTGGTTCATTCTCAAAAAACTTAAACAATACTTTTAAATATGTATATGCAGTAAAAACAAACCTGATTCAAATTATTATCAAAATGTTATTATTGTTATGAATTATTTAGTAGTCAGGTCTCACATGCCTGTTACATGTCCTTGTCATGTCTAAGTCTTTGTCTGTCATAGGGGAAGATTTAAAAGCATTATGCTTCATTTTCCCCTACATGTTGGTAATACTGCCAAGTTCCTACGTATACTGCCAAGTTCCTATGTATAAATCCTGTAATTTACACTTAACATATTGTCAACTGTGCTTAATATTAATAATCTGTAATGTACTATTGTACCCATTATGGATTAAGTTGTTGCCAACATGGAAATAAATGTGTGACATTGTATTGTCACGACGAACACTAAATGCAGTTCAGAATGTTTTATACTAAAATACATGACGCCAACTTCCTATTAAGAAAGAGATAGAAAACACAGTGAACAGACCCAGTATATACTTAACAGTGGTTTTTCTTTGTTGTATTGTATTATTGATTCTGTATTTTATTGAGTAGAATTATTACTATAAGATTGAATAAAGTTAAACTTACTGAGGTCGAGGAGTTGGTGTTCCAGTTTCGTTTGTAGTTGGTGATGAAGATGTGGTTTCGTCCGCGTCCGGCAACGGAGGTACTGTTTCATTTGAAGCTGGTGATGTTTGATCAGTAGCCGGCGTTGGGGGCACTGTTACCGTCGATGAGGGCACTGCTGGATCTGTAGCCGGCGATGAGGGCACTGTTGGGTCCGTAGCCGGCGATGAGGGCACTGTTGGGTCTGTAGCTGGCGATGTGGGTGCTGTTGGTCTTTGGGTTGTAGTAGATACTACAGTTGGAGGTGGCGAGTGCATAGGCACGAAGACTGGGCAACCACAGCTGAGATGCACCAGACTATAGACAAAAAGTGCCAAGTAGCAAAATCCCGCCATTTTCGCAGTTGTTGAAATTCTGATGGGAAAATAATAAAATATATTTTGACCATCTGGTTTAGGAGAGAACTTCAAGTAACCATCGGGGATTTTGTTGGCCATACTTTGTTGAGCAACTCTACCAATACAGACACTATTTTAGTATAAAGTTGACACCACTGGTTTTATTTTAACACCCAAGTCATGTGTAGGGTATTAGTGTTGACCCGATCAGTAAAAATTTAAAAACAGATTAAAAAATAAAAGCAGCACAGAATATAGAAAAATATATACCAAAATATTAAAATAGAAGTACGAACGGCTACATAAATTGACGTCTTAACACCCAGTTAGGGTGCAGGGTAAATATCAAGTCAGATAATGTCAACAAAAAACAGGTTGCTTACCTTTTGCTTGTTCTCTCTTGTTCGCCTTGATGAAGTTTTGATTTGGAGTGGAAAATCACGCCATTTAAAGCATTTTGTCTGTAACATCAGACAAAGAAGTAATCTCAGAAGCGTGAAGCACAATCGAACATCACCTCAAATTCTACACACAACAAAGGACCCGGATCTCACCTGGTCGCGGATCTTCCTGGTCGCGGTTTCACTTTGCTGACCACACTCAGATGTCAACGAACATCGTTTGTTTGGATAGAGAAAGTCTCCATAAAATTGGTTTTGTGTTTTCTTTGAGTTCCGTCATCAAGGATTCGTTCCTTTGCATTTCCTGTGACTGTTATACTGTTTGTGCCATTATTTTCCAACAGCCCCCTTCAATCAACAGTAGATTTTTGGATAATGTGGACCAAGACATGATCAACCAATATTATAACAAAATTCTTGATAAATGTGAACCAATATCTTAAGTCAACAGACTGTAACTCGACCGTATGGGAAGACCAAGATCAAGGTCCAATGGGTTGTTAATAACAAAAAGGGTAGGCCTATATATGACCAAGATCAAGGCCCAATGGGTTGTTAATAACAAAAAGGGTAGGCCTATATATTAACAAGATTATTAGCATATTTATTTCAATTTATTTTATTTTGAGGCCCTTTGATACTTTTCTCGCTGTGCATTGGAAAACTGTCCCAATTTGTTACAAACCTAAATGTGGAATCTTTAAAAAACAGTTTTAGTTACAGAGCTCCTTTTTTTTTAAATGGTGTACCTTTCACCACTCGTTCAAACTCTTATTCTTCATTCCGGCGTTTGCTGGAGGAAGACAAGGTTTGAAGTAATATTATTATTATTATTATTTAAGTTCATTTATGTCATAGATTATCTTGTGTTTTGCCCGAGATGTAGGTATACATTGTTAAATAATTTTCTTTGATGGTTTTTATTGGGGGAGGCATTTTTAAATCTCGTATTTCTAAATATGTTTGTGTTCAATCTATTATTGTTTTTTTAGTTTATTGCTCCATTTTTAATCTTCCCTTTTAGTCCTATCTTTAATTAGTATGGTAGACTGGGAGGGGGTCTTTTTGTGGAATTTAGTCCGTTTTATTTCGTATGTAATTGTCCGTTAAGACTGTTTGTTTTATCATTATTATTAATTCATCTGATCCTCCTTTTTGTATAATATTGTTATGTTTTTTTAAATATAATATGAGGGCCCCAAATGATCAGCTGTGCTGGATGGGTTACCCTCGTTAAAGATGGTTTAAAAAAAATGCGAATTAATTTTCCAGTAATTTTATCAAAATGTTATGTTGTCTTGCTATTGACTTGTATGCATTGGCGAATTCAAGAGCGGGGTGCAAAGTGGAACGTGTGCCAACCCTTACATCGCAGCCTTTTTTATCACTGTGTATATGTAAGTTTACCATACGTTTATCAGTCTGAACATTTTTCGTAGGGTTTGCTTGCAATTACCTGGTTAAAACAAAAATAAATAAATGACTAAAAACAAATTACAATTATTAATTAGTTTGTAACACTGGTGCTATGCTTATCAGATGCAGTGTTGATTGGTCCATTTTTTGGTTAAAATTTGAATGGCGCTTTTAGTGGTTTGTCTGGCAGGTAAAACATTTTTGTTTTGGTGTCATTATAGTTACATTAATTATTTCCACAATGTAAAATGTACAAATGTGTCGTGGCCGAGCGGTCTAGCTTACCGGACTCAAGTTCTGGTGTTAGCAGCAGAATGTGGGTTCGAATCCCGGCCGTGACACTTGTGTCCTTGAGCAAGACACTTAACCAAAATTTGCTTCTCTCCACCCAGGGGTTAAATGGGTACCTGTGAGGGCAGAGTTGGTTGATTAGCCCTATATGCGCTGTAATGGCAGCAATTGAGCTGTATACTCCCCAGGGAGCTGATATGGTTTTAGGAATGATTTATGAGCCTTATGAGCCTTATGAGCAGGGGTAATAATATAATGCGCCTTGAGCACCACTCAGTTGGTGGATACGTGAGCTATATAAGTTCACACATTATTAAACCTCAACAAATATCACACAGAGGGTTTAACATTGACAAGAAGTCTATTAATTGATTAGGATTGGAAATTGACTGTTTGTAGAAATACACATACACACAATAATTGCATGACAAATTCCTGGAGGAATTTTTCTTTTTATACAAAGAAGTTGTAAATGTAGGCGTATAGACCTACGTCACCTCGTATAGAGTATAGACCTACGTCACCACAGAAACAAAATAATAACCTTCATAAGTGCCTACAAATACACCTTTAACTTCCCCATACCTTTGAACCAGCGAGGAATAACGCACTCTGCGGATGATTTGTTCCATCGTTAAAGGTGCACACACGACTTTTAAATAATATTGACCTTATCTAAGGGGTATTATTTTTAGTTGTCACTGATTTTATCTAAAACTAGCACTCCGATTCCATGCCCTGTTTATCGTGAAAATATTGTCCCTTTAAAGGGCATGTACAACATTGGCAATTACCAGATAATTAAATTATAAAAAATAATAATACAAACAATTTTGATTGGTTTAAGTTGGTACACATATCAATCAACCTGAGAAATGATTTCGCCTAGAGTGCTTTCGTCGTAGAGACAACAAGAATTGTCATGTAGAATTGCTGGACTGGAAGATTTTGTAAAACATACAAACAGAAAAAAAGTTCACAGTTTTTTTGTTTTCTCAAATGTAGGGCTAACCACCTCTTCAATCTAGCGTTGTGATATATTTCTTGAAAACTAGAGGACTGAAATGACCGTATACATTATTATTTTCCTTTTAAATAATGTTCAAATAATATTTCAGTTCAAATATCAAAATGCTTTACGAGTATGTAACCCACGTATATAGAAGCCAGTTTTCAAAAAAATTGCATTCATGTTGTAAACAATCTCGCGATTTCCTTGCAAAATCTCATGCATAATAATTAGAGCCAAACCGGGCAGAAACCGTTTCACATGTATGGATTTATGTAGAAGAAGAAGAAGAAAACACGACTAACGTATTCGAATTTGTGAAGCTAGGAGTTCGTGTACCTTTAACAAGCATTATTTTGTTTTCATAAACATGAAATTTATATTTGATCCGAAAACGCACGAATCCTTCTCACGTGTCAGCGATCTTCAAGGCTGGAAATATCCGGTCAACTTATTGTTAACTTATAAAGACCACAAGGCTTATTTGATATAGTCTTTGTGCATTGTTCATGGTCAAACTATTTATATGCATTACGCATCAAACTATTTTTACGAATTGATTACGTCTTTGTGACACTGCGATTGGGAATTTATAAAATAACCAAATTGTTGAATCAAAACGTGAAATTACTTACTATAAAGATGATAAAGGTTTCTCTTTTCCAAAGAATATTTTTGTCTGAGGAGCTGTCGTTTTTAATAAAAATATAAAGAAATTACCAGTAAGGAAAGAGTAGTGTTTCCTAAATTCAACATTATAATGAAAGCAAGTATTAAACCCGAATGCTTTGTTTTCACTTTTTTGACTTATGAACGACACCACGTTATAATCTGAAATAATAAACAAGTTGCTTGTTGAATGTATATCATATACAAGGCTTGATTCAAAGAGAGTACTACAGCATAGACTTAGAAGCAGATTTGCCTACATTACCAATGCTAAAAATAATTAATCGTCCCTCTATTTCAAGATAAATATTCTTCACATATTCTTCACAACTCCTTTCCAAACATGTAATATAAATGCAAACATTATATCTTTATGCAAACATTACATTTCGACACTTTTAAACTTATTCTTGAGTTAGCCGTAGTATGTATTATTCTCTGACTACAAGAGGTTGTGTACCTGTACATGCTCATTATAGTAACCTGCCTAATTAAGTCTGTTTGCAGGGGCAACCTCACTTTCAAATTTCATTGAATTTTAGGTAAATTGATGGAAATATTATATCTACATCCATTTATTTATTCCTTACGTCAGGAATGAACTTTTCTTTGCAACTATCAGATTATTGGGCCTTCTCGCTGGTGCATGCAGCATGTAAGCTACAGAGTGTGGTTATGAGAATTACAGCCTCACTTTCGTATTTATCGTGAATAAGCTGGATCTTTAGTAGACTTGGTTCCAAGTCTGTGATCGTGGTTTTTTGTCTGTCTGAAGCCAATACGGCTCTGCAGTATCGCATTAAATAGCGCCCTCTTGTGTATTAACCTCCGACATTAACCTTCGATCACAGACTTGGGAATGTTGTTCGTCGGTTTGTACACAACCTATTGCGAATTAGTCCAAAAGTGGACGGAACAATCTGATTGGTCGGAAAGCCTTCCATAACATGAATATTCAAACTAAACTTCTACATGCAGTTGGAGGAGATGTACTCAACGATTCCATTTGAACTGTAGGTAAGACGTTTTTTGTAGAGAAGAAATTATGTATTTTATTTTGTGCATTTTTTACAACTCTAAGATCTCATTAAATTTACATATCATTTTAAATACTATTTACGTACCAAGCACTATACAAATTTTAAGAATTTTAAGCGAGTGTAACCTGTTAGTAATAGACGCGGCATACAAGGTTTTTGTGGCCTCCTGATTGGCCATCTCTCTAGCATCCGTATTATTATGTAAATTTTAGCTATGAATAAATGAATGTCCCACAAACACAAGAGGGTCAAGTCTGAGATCGCGAGTTGGGGCTGTGATAGCCAGTAGGGATAAACGGCGTTTTGCGTGGCTGAAGCAGACAAAAATAACCGCGATCTCAGACTTGAAATCAAAGCTAGATCTTTAGGGAAGCAAATACTGCAGAGATCGAATCGTATTAGGGCACTTACAACCCGTGTTTTATCGTTCTTTTAATGGGAAGGCACGACCCCGGCAATAACTCAATTATAAAATCATCAAAATATTATCTGAACCTTGATGTGAAGTTCTTCTCTTCCAATATTTAACCTAGCTTTCTCCTTCTAATATATCATCACTGATAGCTCAACATTTCTCATGATCAGCTTCCACTTTAGGCTATACGTTGTTTTTCGTTATATTATACCATGTGAGTGCATTTAAAAGGACTTTGTCTTCTGAAATTCTGTTCTGTCTGGTCTCGTCTGTCCCCAGATGTATGTCTTTTGTGTAAGGTTTTTCCCCACAAGCCTTGGCTTACACGAACAGCCTCCATGTCTCTAAGGTTGTTCCCCACAAGCCTATATAGGCTTACACGAACAGCCTCCATGTGTCTCTAAGGTTGTTCCTCACAAGCCTATAGGCTTACACGAACAGCCTCCATGTCTCTAAGGTTGTTCCTCACAAGCCTTGGCTTACACGAACAGCCTCCATGTCTCTAAGGTTGTTCCTCACAAGCCTTGGCTTACACGAACACCCTCCATACTCTGTATGTTCATTCATGACGTGTAAGCTACATAGATTGATATTGTCTCCTTTCATATTATCTATCCAGTTGTCTAATTACTTTCTTGCTTTGTACTAACTTTGTATACCACCTTTTGTCTAACAATTTGTTTCATGAGAGCATGGAAATAAATGTGATAATGAATTGAGTTGAAAAAGTTGGTAAAGGTACCATGTCCCCCACACAGTGCGATAATGGGAATGATCCACAAATAATGATTGTCCTCAAATAGTTACTGTTCCCTTAAAAGTTCAATTCAAAAGACCCGCCCTAAATCCCATCCCCTCCAAAAAGTCAAAACAATGTTCAACTTTGTCAAAATTGGCTTTTATTTTCATAAGCTATACCAAATATTCAACACTTTTAAAATATTGTTCACAAATAAGTTTTGTTATACAATGTATATTTGGAATGTTTCACAATCCTAAACATTACTTAGGGTTTGAGAAAGGAGGCGGAGGAGATCAGGACGTTTAATGGCGGTTGTTAGAATTGAAGATTTTTAATAATCTTCCCATTCCACCTTTGACACAAAATTACGCCACTTGCTCTATTAAAAATATTTAGATTGAAAATCAGACTAATCGATTTAAACTATAATGACAAATCATTCGCATTTTATCACTTAGTTTCCCATCGGTAAGAGTGATTTGAAATCTAAAACTTATAGCTAGATATAATTTTTTTCTGAAGTGCTGCCTCTCATTTAGAGGAAAAAGAGGGATGTGAAATCAGTATAGTGGTGACCTCATCAACCCCCATCCCTCCTTGAAAAACATTGACTACGCGCCTGGAAACCAATGGTATTGGCATGCATATACATTTCCATTTTTGTTAACCATAAATTTATGCACCTTTCTGTCTCAAGTGTTTAAAACTGAATTCCATTAATATATACAACAGAAATCAAGCGCACAGGATATTATTGAATACCTTTGTGTATAAAGCTGTAATTTTATTGACTAGTTTAAAGGGAAAGTACTGGTATACAATATATTTAGCCGAAAAGAATTATAATCTAAAAGCATACTTGAGGCAAAAAAAAAAAAAATGAATAAGACCCGCGCGTCTTTGTTTTGTGTTTGTTTGCTTGTTTTTTTGTTTTTTTTTGCTATGATAAGATGTCCAATTGCAGCCAAAATTGCTGGATCGATTGGAATTCTGCCGTGCTGAGACTTTTTCACATAGGGTATGAACTTTTGCCTGATTTGTGCGGTTTTTCTTAGCCATCATTTTTGTGAAATTTGCAAGAACCACGTAATATACAGTCATGTATCACTTTAAAAATAAATAAGTAAATAACCAAAAAAAACCAAAAAAAAACAACAACAACAACAAAAGTGCGTCACTGCAACGATTTTGAAGCTGACCTAGGACCAGAAACTGGAAACTTGTTTTTGTTGGCCTAATGGTATCAAACATTTTGAGAAGTGTTTTTCTATAATTTGTTTGGTTTAAATCTGCTCATTTTCGTGTCTGATGGGTAAAACACCAAAATGTAAGTTGCGATGTTAACACATTACCAATAGCTTTTTAAAAAAGGACCAGAACATTATATCGTTTAAAGACGCGGCAGTCACATCATACTGATAAAAGTGGCGAGTAAATAAACCGAATTACGGTTCTGATCACAACTAAACACGACTCGAGAGAGACAATACTTTCACAGCAAACCTACAAGTGTCCCCCAAGAAGATTGTTGCATACATAATTTCAACACGTACTTAATCCACAATCATTTAAAAAAAAAAAAATTATAATGCCAAATAATTATTATCTGTGAAACAATTTGGTAAGTTGGTTTTTAAAACAAATGTACTTGGACCGGCATATTTACAAAATAGCACCAGTATAAATTTAACTACAATGTACTTGGACCGGCATATTTACAAAATAGCACCAGTATAAATTTAACTACATTATGCAAGAAAACTGACACTCACGGCATGGTGGCGTGAATAGGAAATACTGCTTATAATAAACTTGCTTTCAAATTCTCATTCCAATTTTCAAACACAATCAGTAAAATCTGAAGACGTAATAGGAGTCGTCAACGATTGTCAACATTTTCAAGTTTTACAGAGACCACTGCAGGGACGGGAGGGGATGCCGTCTTTGGAAATGTTGATTTTGTACCCTTTCATTAATGTTCTAAATTCAGAGACAGTGTAGCATGAAAACTTCTTTTTCTTCTTTTGTGGTGGTAGTTTTTGTGGCGGGAGCGGGGGGGGGGGGGGGGGCTGGGTGGAATTGGCTGATATAGGAAGAGGCCGTGCTTGTAAATAATTGTACCCTCCATTTTGTGACAAGAGGAGGAGGTCTTCAAAAACAGCTCTCTATGCACTACCTTGAAAATGTTTATAACTTTGAATGCTGGAAAAAACAGTAAACGGGCATCATAGGCACATACACACATTCAACAAACTGTGGATAGGCATATACACACATTAAACAAACTGTGGATAGGCATATACACACATTCAACAAACTGTGGATAGGCCTATACACACATTCAACAAACTGTGGATAGGCCTATACACACACTCAACAACGTGTGGATAGGCCTAATTGTTGAATTTGATAAACAAATAAGAGGGAACTTGCTTTTTGGGGACACTATTTTTAATTGTTTTGTTATCTTCAAGAAAGTTCTAGGACAACACGTACAAGAACCCACTGTAGTCGCTGTTTTTGTACGTCATCCACCCATTGTCCAGAGCGTTGGATGTTTGCTCCCAGCAGTTGTCCTCGTCTCTCACTGTGACGCATCCCAGCGAAAGCGACCCTGGATGAAGACCCATTGCAGACCTATGTGAATGAATAATTACACAATTTTAGTCAATTTGTTTGTGAAGGACAGTACAGAATTGATAATTGTTGGCGAAACTTTGAATCAAGATATACATTAAACTACCGACCTGTGAAAGTTTCAACTCAAGGAAGAGTCTAAGTCACAACTTTCAAAGACAAAACTTGGAACAAAAATGTTACCATACGGAAACCTTTTGTTTATAATAATGTGCGTAATTGTATTTTTTAATTTGTGTTGATATGAGAGAGCAAAGTTTATCTGTCCATTGCTTTAATGATTAAGTAAAGTAATTTTATGTCCAAACCATCTGGATGCCATCTTCTCACCCACCTTCTTCCAAATGTAATACATTTCCTTTGTTTTTAGAACACATTGCTAGACTTATCATTGAGTATGAGGTTGTTTTCCACCTGAAATAACCGTCTTTCATTCCGCCATTTTTACAAATTTACAGCTCTTCTGTGGTACGGTAACTGTTAATACTTGAATGGAGGCAATAATAATAGCGCACGCGAACCAGTGAAAATGCTACTACTCCCATAGCAACGGCCACGTGTCAGTTGCCGTTGGAGCGTATAGCGCCCTCATTAGGCGGTTACCGCAACCGTAAACATACCTTCCAGTAGCCGTTGGGGTCTTGTAATCGTAATACCTGTCCGCTTTTTCCATTCTCGGGTACAGTCTGTACCAGTCGATGCCATGAGTGGGATGGATATAACGCTTCCCTATCAAGTACTCGTTATAAGGTGTGGGCCCGCCCTGCATCGTGTCGTCCGTGACAGAGGGGGTTTCGGTGCAACATCTGGATGTTGTTGAGCTGAATAAAATGAAGGGAGAATAAGACGAAATTAATCAGGTTGAAACTGCTTTATCCGTTTGGAAAGTCTGCCCAAGATGTCTACAGAGGGTCAATTCGAAAAATGTGACGTGGTCCTCCGAAATCAGACAGAATTTGGGCAGAGCTTGGAACTGAGAAATAGCCAAAAAATGAATGAATATAAAACCCTTAAAAAAGCATTATACATATAAGGCAATACTATTCTTCTGTAATGCCTGTTGCTAGGGAAAATGAAGTACATTTGTCAGAAGTTCACTACTTATACAAAATGATACTTGTAACTTTAAAATAGCAATAACTCTGTTTTGAGTTTTCGTAACGACAACCTTAAAAATTATGTTATTCCGCTTGGACGTCCAAATAAAATAAGAAAGCTATCATTGTAAAGCTGAAGATCTCTACTTTCATTATCAATAACCAACTTAATTTTGATTTCTTGCCCAAATATGTCTGTTTTCGGTAGAACACATCACAAATGCTTCTCGGGATAATGTGTGACATAAAAAGACTCAAACAAACAAAAAACACCTCAACTCACCAACAAACAAACAATCAATTAATCAATAAAATAATCAATCAATCAGTTGTTTTTCATATTAATGGTTTCTATTTTCCAAAATAACAATAGAACGACAAAAGTTTTTCGACATTTGGTTCACTTAATATCATCTTAAGTCTGTAATGTCAAGCCTGTTTTATGATAGTGACAGATGTGTACAACCAATAGGGGCAAACAAACCATTCCATGAAATTTAACTTGATATCTTAATTGTTTGAGTCGTTTGCAGATAGGCTTATTCTTTAAAAATGTTCGCAAGGCAAAAAGGGTGAAAAAATGCTGACGACACTGAACATGTGTGGCCCAATAATATTGCACCAACCCAACCTGCCAATCAAACAGCACGGCGGAGTAACCAATACATTGAAGCCTTTTTATGACGAGTGGTACTATGTCGTTCAAGCGCTTGGCTATTATGCAGGTGGTGTGACTTATTGTATGCATTGCTAAGGTTGGGTTGATTATAGCCATATCTATGAGCATTGCAACCATGCAATGATGTACAAAATCACCTCCATGTTTTGCAGTGTATGTGTTAATAACATAATTATTAAGTAATTCCACTCACCCACTCGTGCATATCAAACAGTTACTCGAACGATAGAAATAGCAGACGGCTGCTGACGGGTTGCTGAGCGGTCCACCAGCGGGGCTCTGACTGGTTGGCCACGCGCTTGGAGCAATAAGACTTCCGCTGTGTCCATCACAACAACTTTTTTTAATGAAATGAAACAGTCGTTTACAAAAAAATTAGTGTTGGTTCTTGAAGAGTATAAATTATTCTTACTGTTGCTGTTGAATTTTAACATTGATAATTTCCTTTGAGATAGTAAAATGGAATAGACTATTTCACCAAATTGTTTGTTTTAAAGATGACGGGACCATTGATTTCATTTTAGTACATATTTACTTTAAAATCATGCTTCTCAGGATTATTTTGAGATTTTGTTTTCCCCTTCTTCAAGTAAAATGGCAATGTTTCGATGAAAACAAAATATGCAAAAAATAGCTTGCTGACATTTTCGAGCGCATGACATCAAATGGCTGTTTTTCATCCAGAAATGCTTTTAGAATGTCAAACTTGAAAGGTTCGGGAGTTTGTGCAGCCAGACATGTTTTCCTTTATTGAAATTTGAATTTTCGGCGAGATAAATCACCTGTTGGGGTATATTTGGATCTTTTTCATTCATTCATTCATTTAGGCTGTGTTCATCCAGTGTAGGATGTAGCCCTCCTCATGAAAATGCCATTCATCTCTATTTCTAGCTGTTCTTGTCCATGTTGTTCCTGCATATGCCCTGATGTCATCTCTCCATCTTCTTCTCTGTCTACCTCTTTTCCTTTTCCCTGTCCTTGGTTGCCACTCCAATAGTCTTGTTGTCCACCTGTTGTCTCTTCTTCGGGCAGTGTGTCCAGCCCATCTCCATTTAGCTTGTTTTATTGTCCTTATGATGTCTCTCACTCCAGTTTTCTTTCGTATTTCTGTGCATTTAACCCTGTCTCTGATTGAGATATGTAGCATTTGTCTCTCCATTGCTCTTTGTGCTGTACGGAGTTTGTGTTCTATCAGTTTTGTTGTTGTCCATGTTTCTGCTCCATATGTTATTGTAGGTAGTACACACTGATCATATACTTTTCTCCTTAGAGCCATAGGTATGTTCTTATCACAAAGTATTCCTCGGTATCGTCCAAAGGAACACCATCCTGTCTTTATCCTGCTTGAGACTTCGTCTTGTGTGTTGTCTTGCATTTTCACTGTTTGACCCAAGTATTTGTATTCATTGACCCTGCTGATCTCTTGGTCCTCCACCGTTATTGTGTCATCTGTGTTGAAGTTTGTCATGTACTTTTGTCTTTCCTTGTGCATCTTCAACCCTATGTCTTTACTTTTTTCTGTTTACTTCATTTATTTGCACTTCCAAATCGTTAACAGAAGAGGTGATTAGAGCCACATCATCTGCAAAGCGTAGATCTGTCAACATTTCTCCATCAATGTTATACCCTTTCTCATCCAGGGACGTGTTCTTGAAAACCTCCTCTAACACTGCGGTGAAGATTTTGGGTGACATTAGTCCCCTTGCCTAACTCCCTGTTGATGTTTATTTCCTGTGAGACGTCTTTGTCAATGTGTATCTTTGCTGTTGCTCCAGTGTAGATATCTTCTAGTAGCTTTATGTATCCTTCACTGATTTCCATTTTTCTCAAAGCTTGAAACAGATATTTGTGTTCCACTGAGTCAAATGCCTTTTCATAATCAATGAAGCCAACACACAAGTCCAGTTGATATTCATTGGCCTTTTCGATGAGTTGGTTTAGTGCATATAAATGGTCTGTTGTTGAGAAACCTTTTCTGAACCCAGCTTGTTCTCTTGGTTGATGCTCGTCTAGAACTGTCGTAATCCTGTTTTGTATAATTTTTGTTAGAATTTTGTAAAGATGTGATAAAAGACTGATGGGTCTTTAATTCTTGATGTCAGCTTTGTCGCCTTTTTTATGAAGGAGAATGACCTTCGCTTCTTTCCAGTGTCTTGGTATCTTTTGTTCCTTGAAGATTTGATTATAAAGGCTGGTTAACTGAGACATCACCTCGTCACCACCCTCTCTCAATATGTCGCTTGTTATTTCATCCACCCCGGGTGCCTTATTTTGTTTTCATCGATTTTAGTGCATGTTCAACTTCTTCTTTTGTTACCTGTGGTAATTTGGATCTTACTCTCTGGTGAATCACTCATAAATTATGTTAATTAAAGATAATGAAACTCACTGAGTTGTTTTTGCTAAAGTTAGGACAGCCATGACTGAGATTCAGTAACACCAAACTGTAGGCAAAACAAAGTAAATAGCGAAGTCCTGACATTATTGTTGTCTTCTGAAGCCTGCAATAAGAACAAAGGAACGGGGAATTGGTGATATTGTGACAGTGATATGACATAAAACGTTTTTTTTCTTGAATGCGGGAATCGAAGTTAGTCAGCGCTTATACATCGCTTTGGTCCAGAATTGAAAGGAAAACACAATGTGATTTTACCAAAGGTGAATTATGTCTCATATTAATTATATAACTGATAGAGAGAATCACCCGGTGGTGTAAATTTGTTGGAGGGTATTTCCATATTTAAATAGTCGTCCCTAAACATTATTCCATTGGCAGATCTGAGAGGGGAGGAACAAATGTTTCCCCCCTTTTTTGTTTTAGTCGTGCAGGTAAATTTACCATGCGTTCTTTGTGTACAGTTTTTTGGCAGTGCGCCTCCCTCTTTGAGACCCTGGATCCACCCCAGGTAATCAACAACCCCAACCAAATCCGAGAAAATGTTAGGGGCTTAAAACATTCGGATTTTGAGGTTACAAATTAGATTTTTATTTTATTTTTAATTTTGGATAAAGATTTGGGCAAGGCAAGGCATGGTAGCCGGAATAGTGTTTCGTATAATATAAAGTTCTATAGAAAAGTTTGTTCAACTAATTCTTGTTTTAATCGACCCCCAAAATGGGATTGATAACATGCAGGGACATCCACTTGACAAAAGTTTTTTTGAACACTTTTTACAGCACACGGACCCCTGATGACGTATTAGTGGGAGGTGGGACTCTGCACAGGTTTAACTCCAGTCATCTTTGTTTAGCAGAATCAAGAATCGCATAATTAATCTGGTAGGTGAGACAAACTGCTCTCATCAACCGCTCTCACGCCACTGGTAAGTTGCCACTCTCTGATTTACAGATATTTTCATCGGAATTGGCTTGTTCTAACCCAGTTCGTCCCATTCGGGTGTTCGGAGGCTTGCGGCCACTGCACATTTATGCACAGTACAGCTGCTCCAAAGTGTAAAAGCAAATTTTATGCAAATATTTTGATTCCCAAAAGCTGCTGCCTCATCTTTGAAGTCACTATATATACCTGTTTTTGTTTCCATTCAACCTATGATCTCCACAGAAAAAATATATATCAAAAATGACAGTAGGGATGGTGGACACAACAGACCAAAATACTACATATAATTAATTTATGTACAGATGCAGTTAAAATAAGCAGTGGCGTAGCTGGCTATGTTCGCCAGGGGGAATCGGATCCCAGGGCCCACCAATCAATGACACCGACTTTGGTGTTATCCGGAAAAGTGTTAGTGCTGCTATATATACCTTCTACATGCATATTAAGCCATTGGATTTTTGATTAATCGCGGGTTATAAAAAATTACTGTACAGATTTTTAGGGCCCCCTTCATTCTGGGGCCGTGGGCAACCACCCTTGCCTTAATAAAGCGGCCCTGTATACAGGGCCGGATTTATAAGGGGAAAGGGGGCATTGCCCCGGGCCCCTGCCAGAGGGCCCCAGACTAAGGACTTTATATAAAAAAATGTAATAATTATAAAATTAGTTTTATATTTTTTTCGAAGAAATGCGGTTTATCATTCATTTTAGTTCATTTTTTATTTGTCATGTAATTTAATTTCTATGTCGAGGGGCCCCCAAACCTGAAGTGCCCCGGGCCCCTCAAGGTCTAAATCCGGCCCTGCCTGTATAGTCCTGCCTGCTGGTGGGCCCGTCAGTCAGTCCCATAAGCATGTGAAAAAAATTCGCATGTGTTGGGGGAAGGGGAAGGGGGGGGGCACTTATTCTGGAACTGGAGCCAGGGGGGGCAGCCCCTGCCCCTGCCATGCTACGCCACTGAAAATAAGGGGGGGGGGGCTGTTGGCTACTACATACTTGTGTAAATACTGTAAATACTGTACATACTATCTTAGTATATTTGTCTTATAATATTTTCCTTTCGTTTATGTTGTCCATTTTTCGTGTAGAATCTTGCATCGAGTGGCTTTTCTAAAGCCTTCTTTGGACAGAATTACATTTAAAAATATTTTTAAAATGTATTTACAAAATACTCATTAGGTCTGTCCCTGACTAGCCTGCAGATCTTTGGCCAAATTTCATAGACCTGCTTTATAAGCAAGCACAAAATACTGCTTAGTAAATTGATCTAACTGTGAATCTACCAGAAACAATACACATTACATACTGGTAACTATTTGGCTGGTAACCTATTTTTGCTAAGCATATTCTGTATATGCTCAGCAAATGTGTGTTTAGCAGCTCTATGAAATTGACCCATGTTGGGGTGGGGAGGGGAGGAGGGGGGAGGGGAGAAGGGGGGCAAGGGACCAAGCTCGCCAATCCCACCTAAGCCTGTGCCGGTTACACGGTTACACGGTTAACCGACCGTTTATCCGGTTACACGTTTACGATTTTTCGGTTCAGTTAATCGTAAAATAAAGTCAATTCAGAAGGTTGTACGGTTGAAGCTATTTTCCTGTAAATTGCGATCTCGCTGTCGCTGATAACAAACTTGTTTTCTTTTCTTTTTTGTGATACATTTTCCAATCGGCAGGGCTTGTTGCTTATTATAGTTACAGTCTCAGTTAATCTGTGTTATCATGTACCGTAATTTCCGGAATATAAGCCGCGGCTTATACGTTGATTTTGACACGGTAAAAGTTGCCTGCGGCTTATACGCGGTGCGGCTTATACGCCGAGGTATGAATTTTGAAGAACAAAACACAATGCACAATTAAGCAAAAATCGTTGGTAAACAGACAGAAACAGAAACCTAAAAACCTTTATTGTTCGTAGCGAAAATGGTCTGGTCATTGTCAGTTTTAGTGAGCGGACCTCGATACACACAGATTTATTCAAAACTTCTGAAAAAACCGTTGCAACGTTTAGCGCCAGCGACATCACAATCCACTACGTAGATCGTAGTCTATGCCATGCGTGTACCAGAGAGCCAATGGGAAAATTCGTTATATCGTAGTCTATGGAAGGAGCCAATAGGAAAATTCGTTACGCGTGGCAGGCGATGAGTCATCGTTTCGTTGGTTGCCGTTGTAGTGATTACATGTACGTTGTGCAGAAAGCAGGCAACCAGCGGGACTACGTTCGACATTTCCCGAATGCCGTAAATAGTGATACGGGAACGGAACAGCAAAATAAAAATGGTGCAGAAATTTCGAGATAAATACTCGAGATAAACTCGAGATAAACACATGTCTTAAATATGAAATAATAACTCGAACACACGACTAAAAAGGTTGTGTTTTATTTATTTTTTAAGTTGTTTTTTCATTTGATACTTTTAACTTGAGAAAAATCAGTTGATTTTTATTAAATTCTGTATGGCATACATTGATTATATTCCTTTCAAAATGTTTCGATCACCATGAGTATCGTACTATTGTGCGCGCCGGTTCGTAGAACAACCTATTTTTTAATCAACAATTTTTGACTGAGAGACGGACGGTTACACGTGTAACCGACCGTTTCAGAAACGGTTACACGTTTACAAAAATAACCGTAAACGCACAGGCTTAATGCCCTAATGTAATGCCCTAATGTAAAAGCGGCCCTGTATACAGGGCCGGATTTATAAGGGGGAAAAGGGGGCAATTGCCCCGGGCCCCCCTGCCAGAGGGCCCCCAGACTAAGGACTTACTTTATATAAAAAAAATTGTAATAATTATAAAATTAGTTTTATATTTTTTTCGAAGAAATGCGGTTTATCATTCATTTTAGTTCATTTTTTATTTGTCATGTAATTTAATTTCTATGTCGAGGGGCCCCCAAACCTGAAGTGCCCCGGGCCCCTCAAGGTCTAAATCCGGCCCTGCCTGTATAGTCCTGCCTGCTGGTGGGCCCGTCAGTCAGTCCCATAAGCATGTGAAAAAAAATCGCATGTGTTAGGGGGGAAGGGGGGGAGGGCACTTATTCTGGAACTGGAGCCAGGGGGGGCGGCCGCCCCCCCTGCCCCCCCGCTAGCTACGCCACTGAAAATAAGGGGGGGGGGGCTGTTGGCTACTACATACTTGTGTAAATACTGTAAATACTGTACATACTATCTTAGTATATTTGTCTTATAATATTTTCCTTTCGTTTATGTTGTCCATTTTTCGTGTAGAATCTTGCATCGAGTGGCTTTTCTAAAGCCTTCTTTGGACAGAATTACATTTAAAAATATTTTTAAAATGTATTTACAAAATACTCATTAGGTCTGTCCCTGACTAGCCTGCAGATCTTTGGCCAAATTTCATAGACCTGCTTTATAAGCAAGCACAAAATACTGCTTAGTAAATTGATCTAACTGTGAATCTACCAGAAACAATACACATTACATACTGGTAACTATTTGGCTGGTAACCTATTTTTGCTAAGCATATTCTGTATATGCTCAGCAAATGTGTGTTTAGCAGCTCTATGAAATTGACCCATGTTGGGGTGGGGAGGGGAGGAGGGGGGAGGGGAGAAGGGGGGCAAGGGACCAAGCTCGCCAATCCCACCCCGAAAAATGGCAATGTCGCTTTGTACACTTACAAAATAATGTCTTTAAAATATATACGCACCCGATAAAACACTCACCTTGTTTCTTATCGATAGTAACTGCTTCCCAAGATAAAGCCAATTGCTATATTATATAGCTGTAGTAAATGCAGGCCTTTTTATATCATTTTGGTCAGCCCTCCGGTAGCCTGGGTCGACAACATCTATGCATCGAAACATTCTTCTGAATTATGATTTATGCATAGAAACTTTCTTCTAAGAGTTTTGTTCAAAGAATGTTGTTTTCTTGACCCCACATTTTGATCCCGGATTTTCTTGATCTGGATTTTTTTGTTGGAACAAGGCCAAACAAAAAATATTGCTGTTTCGTGAGCAAGCACAAAACGTAGGGTGCATTTGTTTCACTCAATATCGCGAATCAGGATCGTGTGATATTATAACCAGTTAGGCTATGTAGTCCAGACGATAAGCAAAGATACGAGTTGAGACAGAGTTAATTACGGTTGATGACTCATTGGTCATGTTTATAGTAATTGCCCATATGAATAACAAAAATTATAATAAGTAATTAAAGGTTGATTAATTTGGTGAAAAAATACATTACGTTTTCTTTCAAGAGTGCTCTTCTTAAATAAAAAGGTTTAATTTGTTCTGCAAAAATAATTTAAAGAAACGATTCCGTAAAAACAGTTTTGTTGTAACCAACAATTTTAATAACCAATTATTTACAGCTGTATAAAATATAATTTTAATTAAAATAAGAACTGCAATCAGTACGACAAAGCTAGCCTGGTCCAGGTGCAGTTTTGTTTGTCCATAAAATGAAAAGGTCATTAAACCCCGACA
>CM055830.1:3066408-3120076 GCA_029582265.1 Zoroaster sp. YZ-2022 | reverse complement strand
TAATAGAACAACAAAACAGATGCAGCCATAAATTTTTAAAAAAAACAGAAGCATCCATAAATTTTATAAAAATAAGATGCAGCCATCAATTTTCGTATACAAAACAATAAACCATCAATTTCTCGTATACAAATACAGATGCAGCCATCAATGTGTCGTATACAAATACAGATGCAGCCATCAATGTGTCGTTTAACATTTGTATTCACTTCCTCAAGTAAAATAGCAATGTTCTCATGAAAATGTTCGTTCAATGCGAGTTGCCGTGAAAAAGCGAACAGACGGGCAATACATCTTAAAACATTCCCATTAGAAACAAATGTCAATATGAAAGCTTGAAAACTTACCACGCTGTTGTATTACTGTATGAGAAGGGCTTGGTATTCCGTTGCCTGGTACGCAATTTCGGGTTTTTACTGTAGAATTTTCCCAGAGCTAAATGAATAGAATAATAACAAAAAGTACGATTAATCAAGACTGTTAAAAATTCTCTTCTGAGGTGATTAGTTCTGAAAAGAACTGGAGGTTACAACTCCACGTTTTGATCAGTATGCTCGATCATCTGCATGAATGCCGGACTCTGTGATACGCTGCTGCTTAAGTAGACTGCTGGGGTTTTGTGCTAACACCGGATGCTGGGGATTAGTGCTAATGCTGGATGATGGGGATTTGTGCTAATGCTGGATGCTGGGTGATTTGTGCTAATGCTGGATGCTGGGTGATTTGTGCTAATGCTGGATGCTGGGGGATTTGTGCTAATGCTGGATGCTTGGGGATTTGTGCTAATGCTGGATGCTGGGGATTTGTGCTAATGCTGGATGCTGGGTGATTTGTGCTAATGCTGATGCTTGGTGATTAGTGCTAATGCTGGATGCTGGGATTAGTGCTAACGCTGGATGCTGGTGGATTAATGCTAATGCTGGATGTTGTGGATTAGTACGTTGTGGGAATTTGAAACTACAATCCTTAGAGTGTTGGGAGAAGTGTTTGCTCACTGAACTTAATCAGTTAGTAATAAAGCAAGGGTGGAGGGTGGATGACTTAGGATGTAGGAGATCCCCAGTCTAGGATGGGATGTTGACTTTGGAACAGAAGATCCTTCAGTCCGTAGTAGAGGTCCTAAATGTCGCTGGGTGAAGCCGATGCCCTGGGGTACAGTGGGTCAAAACAACCCGGAACTTGGCCAGAACGAATCCATGTCAAATTTTTCTGACCCGAATTAAGATATTAATCTAAGAGTATTAATAATCATAATAACTGATACCGATGCTGTAAAGGCAAAGGTAAAACTGGAAAAGGAAAACCCGGAAAGAACTCGACCTCCTAACTACGAAGACGATTTGCAAAGCAGCGATTCTGAGCAATCAATGGAACCTACAATCCAGTCGAAGCCAATCCACAGAACGAAGACTTAGTGCCATGGATAAAACAAGGAATTCAACGTTTCCGAAAAGGAGGAACAGGGACAATCGCTATCTCGAATAGATCCATGCCCTACACAAACCGAAGAGGAAGGGGAAAAAGAGACTTTTAAGTGAGTTATCAGCCCTAAATATTTCTTCTGAATCATGGTTTATGTCGCACTTCTGTTACTTTTAATGATTAGAATAGCTACCCTCAATGTGAACGGTCTGAGGGACAATTTAGGGAAGCCGTCTTTAACTAACCCCCCATATCCGCCGAAACCCGCCGGATCCCGGCGGATAGTCTCCCACTTTTTAATGAGCTCATTATTTTCGGTCAGTCATAAGTCCAATACGTCAGACGAATATGCATGAGTTCTACTCAGAAAGGCTTCACAAAGGCACCATTATCGACAGTGTAATCTGGGGATACTTACAACGTGGTTGCCAACAGATTAAACCATTGTAATGTTTCAACCCTGCCAGAGTCTTTAGAAATCCAAATGCGACACGGACGGGAAAACAAACAGGACTGAAAATAACCCGGGACGGAAATATTACAGGGCAGGAAAAAATCTGGACTGAGAAATCGGGACGTGAACACTTTAACCATAATTATTTCAGTTCCGTCAAATATCTGAAAAAAACTAGGAGAATCATGTGCTGAATTGGCACATAGTTTGGGGAATATAAAGAAAAATACGATGATTAATAAAAAGATTCACAGTTTGTAAATATCCCCAATCTAATACTATACTCAAGTACATGCATGACTTCTAGGAGTCAGGAAGATAACGGTTAATCCCTTAACAATAGACAGACCGAAAAGCTACTTGCCGGCAGCCTTCTTTTGTTTAGCACAAGGCCTATTCAGGCGTTAATCCCTCTGGCAAGTCTCCAGATTTTAATGAGCCCTTTGGCCAGAGCATGACCTCTTAAGTACTCATATTCATGATTTATGCAACCTATTGAAAATAATCACCAGGGGGAAACCCGCCGGGATCCGGCGGGTTTCGCGATATGAGTTAGTTAAAGATGGCTTACCTAAAGAGGAAGTTTTGTTCGAACACCTTTTACGAGAAAAACATGATATAATTTGTCTCCAAGAAACTCATAGCAATTTAATTAAAGGATGAAACATTATGGCGTCAACAATGGGGGGGAGATTTACTTTAACCATGGTCAAAGAAATTCAAGGAGGTAGCTATACTTACGTCAAACAAAAAGTGGACTTAAACTAACTAATCAAGAACAAGATGTGGAAGGTCGTTGGGTTAAAGCAGATATTACATGGAAATATATTAATCTCTCAATTATGTCAGTGTACGCTCTAATTCAATGTACCCTAGAAAAAACTTTTTCAAGATTTAATGAAGCGCTTACAAGAAGGGAAAATTGGATAGTAGCAGGCGACTTTAACTGTCAAATTGACGAAATAAAACAAATGATAGGAGTGTTTCTGACTTACAAAACATTATACAAGAGAATGAAATGTACGATGTTTGGCGGACTATATATCCCAATGATAATGGCCATACCTTTTATCACAAAAGTCTTTAAAAGACCTAGCAGAATTGATTATTTCTTTATTTCAAACGAACTTCTTCATTTAGTTACAGATGTTAATTTGACTGCTATAGGGGACCACAGATCATAGAAACGTTAACTTTCGCCTTAACAAACAAGATACCACCCGTGGACCCGGGAGGTGGGTGTAACAATTCCTTCTGATGATGAACAGTGCAAAACCAGAATTGAATTATTTTGGGGCTACTGGAAAAGAAAGAAACATGCTTATGGCAATATTTTTAAATGTGGGACATGGGCAACACGAAACTAAAAGAAATTATTAACGATTACGGTTTTGAAAAAATAAGAAAGAAAACACTATCACAACCACTTACAAAAACTTTAATTTAGGCCATTTTGTCCCCCGATGAAATCAATGAAATTGAGAACCAATTTAAAAACATGATGGAGAAAACCAAGTAGATATTTCCTAAACTCGGAGAAACAAAGGGTCAATGAGAATGTTTTAACATGTATAAAAAACAATAATGGTAAATTTCACGATGAACCAATTTCTATGTGTAGGTGTAGTTATTTTTACAAGGAGCTGTATTCAACTGAAACAATTGATAATGATCAAATGCAAACTACTCTAGACGCTATAAATGAAATAAATTTCAATAATGATATCACCTCGACCCTAGAAAAAAAATTTGATGAAATTGAAACCTTTCAGGCACTGAATAAAATGAATAAGGTAAATCTCCAGGATTAGATGGGTTAACAGTAGAGTTTTATCAAACCTTTTGGCCTCTAATAAAACATGATTTCATGAGGTAATTCAAACCTGCACAATGCTGATGCACTTCCTGATTCGATGAATACAGCTCTTATACGTCTTATTTTAAAAACAAAGGAGAAAGGTGTGATTTAAAGATTGGAGACCAATCAGCCTTATGAATGTTGATTAAAAATAATTGCCAAATTATAACTAACCGTTTGAAAATAATTATGCCTGATTTTTTTGACGACCAGTCAGTGGTGTGAAAGGCAGAAATATTCATGATAATCTAATGACTTTAAGAGATACTATTTATTACATCAACAGTGAGAACAAACATGCTGCTATCCTAAGTATAGATCAGAAAAGGCTTTTGATAGGATTGAATGGAAATATGTTTTCCGTTATGGCTAAAATGGTATTCAAATGGTTTAATTAAGTGGATAAAGAAATTGTACCGTAATCCTTCAGTGCGATAATAGTAAATAATTTTATAACTGAACCTTTCAAAGTCACCAGAGGAATAAGACAAGGCTGCCAATTGTCTCCATTAGGCCAAATACAAAAAATTGTTGAGTTGCCCTTCAGTGAAAATATTTGAAGGGGTCGGTCGGTCGGGATTTTTTTTTCTTTTTTTTTTCTCTCCTTGACTGTCTTTTTAAGATTGAAATCTTGGAACAAACCACATACCATGTTTTCATTTTTACCATCAGCAAGGAATTTTTTTTTGAATAAAAGTATCCCAAGCGTTTTTGTATTTTTCCCTGTGATTGACACAGAAAATTCATCCTATTGGAAACCCCAAAATAACATGGGTGCATTGATTTGAAAACGTAGATCAGTGCAGTTGCCCAACGTACAAAGGGGGAGCCAGTCAAAACATGTGGGGGCCATTTGATTTGAAAACGTAGATTGGTCGAACGTTGACACCACAGTGGGGGACCCAGGAAAAGTGGGGCCATTTTTTTAAAACGTAGATTGAGTCGCAACGGAATACAAAACAGTGCGCAAGCCAGGGGAAAAATGTGGGGGACCTTTCATTGGGAAAAACTTTGGATTTGAGTCGAATGTTGGCACACAGTGTGGAAGGCATTATGTGGGGGCCGGGGCTTGTTTAAAAACATGTGTTGAGTTTGGGTAGGGGTAATTAAAAAAAGTGGAACTTTTTCACAAATCAAACGTATTATTTTTTATACAAAGAAAATTTTAATTTTCAAATCGGGCCCCTTTATGAATGAGGGAAAAAAAAAAAAAAAAACCCGACCCGAGATTTCAATTTTTGGGGGTGGTGGGTGGGGGGCAACTAACATTTTTTGGCCTTATTGTACCCCATTTCCCGGAATAGTGTTTGATAAGAAAACATGTAAAAATTTTGAATTAATTCCCAGACACAGAGTGTCGTTTAAAATTAATTCAGCGATGATACAAAATATTCATCACTGACAAAATTTGAATTTTGAATAAAATTTTTAAAACTGAAAAGGTTCGGATCAAAAAAAACCCAAAAGTCGAAGGTTTGGGGATTAACATGAAAAAACAAAAAACAAAGGGGGGTTTTTTTCAAACAGTTTAAAAATTTTGGAAATTTTTTTTCAAATGAGAAAACTCTAAAAGGGGAAACCTAGAATAAAAAATAAACTTTAAAAAGAGGGAAAGGAAAGATTAACCAAAAAGGAAAATTGTCTTTTAAAAATTTTAATAGGGGGTTTCTTTTTTTGGGTATTATTTCATGCCCAAATGAGGTGAAAATGGAGAAATTAAAATGTCCTTTTTTTGGGAACAAAACTACAAAAATCAAGAGGAAAACAATCAAAAACCAAAAGGGGGGGGAACGGGATTTTGATATTCGTCTAAAATTAGAAGCCCTAAAAATTAATGTTTTTAAAAATACATGAAAGGTTTGGTAAATGGCGACATTTTTTTAAACTTTTTTGAAACAGGGGAAAAAATAACCTTTTTAGTTCGTGATAATTCGGGGCTTTAAACACAAATTTTTATAGAAATTAATTTCCTTTTTAAAGGGAGGCGGAAATTTTAAATTGATTTAATGTGTTTAATGCTACAGATTACCTTTAGGGAAGAATAAATTATAACGGAGACCCCCGAAAGAAATGGATAAAAAATTTGAAACCACAAAAAAAACGTTAAAACAAGTTCCTTTTGATGGTCAAATTATATGTATATGTTCTAGCCAACGTGCAACATATTACCTATTAATCCCGGTAAAATATAGCGGGATTGAAAAAAAAATATTAAAGATTAGATAAAAAGATGGGGAGGCCCCCCCAATCATATATTAAACCATCACCATTAAGAAAAATGACATTTTAGAACAATATAGAAATTAAAGTCAAATCAGTTTATCTTAGTTTTGTTTATAAAATTATTCCCCCAGCAGCTGAGAAAACTTGGGAAAATTTTTCTTGAAAAACTCCAAACGGGAACAATTTTGGAAAATGGGTCACCACTTGAACAAAGACAGATTTTTTAAAACTAAAACACAGAATTCGAACAAAAGAAAAATTTTTGGGGGGGATTACTAAATGAAAATGCCCCCAAAGACTGAAAAAAAACATGAAATTTTTTCTCACTTGAGAAAATTGTGAACCTTGATGTTTGTAGAACAAGGAAAAAGTAAAAAAGATAAAACATTCCCTGAATGATAAAAAATTATTGGGATGGGGAAAGGGTTCAAAATGTACTTTGCTAGGGGCTCCAAAATAATATGGAAGAAAAATCCCCAAAAATGGGAAATTTAAAAACCCAAAAACATATCTTTTGACTAAAGAATAGTCGGGAAATTTTCAAAAAACAAGAAAATTGCCGCACCATAACCCAATTTTTATTTAAAAAAGGCTTTTTTTAAAAAAATGATACTTAAATTTTGTTTAATAAATTTTGTGGGAAAACATTTACGTAATTCATTTTTTTTGATCGATTTTCCCCCCCTTTTGTCCAATGTATTTTCTTTTTTTTTTTTTGTAAAATATTTGAAAATTTTCCCATTGTAAATATATTTTTTTGTATGTATTTTTTTGTTTACGTTATTCATTGTATGTTTGATTTTATAAAAGTATTGGTGAATTAGAAAAAAAGGGAGGTATATTCCTTTGGGAAATTTAAAAATAAACAACAACAAAAAACTCAAATCAGTCCGGTAAATTTTTAACCAGAGTCTATCAAACTCCTTTCCATAAACGTTTGTTTATTTTAAGGACGAACATTTTAAAAAGCCGCCCCTTCGTTGTCCGGTTGTTTGTGAAATGCGGAAACGTTGTTTTGAACCCTAAGTTTGTTGTAGTCTTTTCCCAGTCATAATTTTCCCTAGTCCCGAAGGAAAGTCTCACTTAATTTCCCTTTCCGCTTCAAAATTTTTAAAGTATTTATCATTTAAATTTTTAGTCCTTTAAAAATCCCAAACTCTATTCAACTCATACACTTGTTCAAATTTACCACGTTAAATCTACGCATGGGGATACCCTAGCATACAGGAAACTTTAAATTTAAAAAAGAACCCAATTAAAATTTTAAAAAAAATCGGAAAGAGATTGCAACTAGTAAGTTGTTTGTTTTTTGTTTAAAAAGGAAGGGAATTATCAGAAACTTTTTCCCACCAAGGGATTTAATTTTTTAAACCTGAAAATATTTTTCTTTTCCCTCAAACGGGGATCTTTGATGAATTTTCACAGGTTATTATTGTTATGTTTAATAAACTAAAGGGTTGAATCGGAAGTCATTTAAAATACCAATGTTTTACCTTCATGGAAATTCTACACTATCAGTAAAATTTTTTAAATGCATCCATAAAATCAGAATATGTAAAAAACCACCCAAAAAAATGTTTGAAATATAGTCATTTTTATTAAATTTTAATTGGAAAATTACCCGGACATGATTTAAAAAGCATCTCAAACGTATTTTTTTTCCAGGATTTTGGATTATCAAACTTCACATCAAAAAATTAAAAATTTTAATCATGTAATAACCAAAGGCACCTATACATTGTTTAAATTTCCCTTTTAATAAAATCCTTATCCCAAAGCATGAAAACCCTACCACGCTGTTGTTTTGCTGTATAGTCCTTTTTTCCGTTGGCGGGCCCCACTTTCGGGGTTTTGACGTGAAATTTCCAGTAAATGAAATGAATAGAATAATAACAAAAAACATCAAAATCAAACGGCAATCATAAATTTCCCCCCGTTGATGCTTTCTGATTTGGATACTTTTTACGGGATATGATTGACACTGCTTTATCGAAAAGATGATTGACAATCTTGGCAGTGTTAAAATTTTTAAAGAATTTTATGTTTTCCAAAAAAAAAATACCCCAAATTTTAAAAAAGAAATCAGAGGCCAACATGAATATGATGATTGTTTGCATTTTATGGGTAATAAATTGACCGTCTGTACAATCACCCCAGGTCGTCCAAAAGATATACATGTAGTACGGGAAATTTACAAGTAAAAAGCAAGGGGAACCTGAAAAACATATTAGTGTGTCTGGGAGGGGAATGTATTTATATTGCATGAAACGTCGCGTCATGACGATACTGCCAAATTAATGTTTTAAAATAATCATTTTAAGTACGCAGTATTTTTTCTCCACGCTTTTTTCACACGGGGGCCCGACATAAATTAGTTTTGGTCATTTACTGTAAAAACCCTGTTTCTTAAGATTATTTTTAAATGTCCTTAAAACATTTGTATTCAGTTCGTTAAATAAAAGCAATGTTCCCATCAAAAAAAAATGTCTGTTAAAAAAGGGGAGTTTGGTTAAAAATTTAAAACTGGGGTTAAAAAACTTTAAAATTTCCCTTATAAATAAAAATTTAAAAAAAATTTTCAACATAGCTGAAACTTTCCACGCTGTTGTTTTGCTGTTAAATCTGTTGGTTCCGTTTTGGTCTGACATTCTGGTTTGACTTGAACTTTTAGAGCTTTTAAGAATAGAAAAAAAATACATCCCTTTAATCAGCAATCCCGGGATTCATGAATTTCCCCAGACAGTTGAGGATTTTGATTGGTGGAGAGTTTTTTCGGGGAAATTTTTAAAAATCCGGGTTAATCCCAACACGGATGACTGGATACCAACCAATATTTAAATATTTACCGTGTTTCAAAAAATCTATGTCATAAATTTCTGACTCGATTAAGACATTAATCTAAGAGATAATAATTTAAATAACTGGATACCTGGTATTCTTGAAGTCAAATCAGTCCGTCAATTTTTAAACCAGAGCCTCTATCAAACTGCGTCTTGTTCCCTTTAATGTCAGTTTGTTATTTTGCCAAGCGACGAACATCTCAAAAGCCTGCTCCTTCAAGTTGTCCCCGGTTGTCTTGCTGAAATGCGGTAATCTGTGCCGTTTTGAACCCTGCTTGTTGCTAGTCGTCTCCAGTCGATCCCAATGTTTTTCAGCTATGTCACGGTGAAAGTCTCACTTAATTTACCTTCCGCTTCTGTATAAATTATTTGAATTATTATTATCATTTGAATTTCCGTGGCCTGTAAAATGCTTTTCAAACCCTCACATTCAACTCTTACAGCACCTGTTCAACATTTGGTCAGTAATGTTAAATCTACGCGTGATATTCTCGTATTATACAGAAACTAATTCAAATTTAAGAACCGCAATTAACAATCGTGAAAAAATTCCAAGAGATTGGCAACAATAGCAAGTTGTTTGTGCTTTTGTTTAAAATGGAAGGTACAAATTATCATGAGAACTTATTCCACCTGGAAGTGCTCTTCCATGTTTTAAAAACCTGTAACATTTTTTTTTGTCTATTTTTCAAAATGTGGGTATCTATTATGATTAATCTTTCACAGGTTATGATATATAAACTAAAGGGTTGAACTGTGGAAAAGTACATTTACACATACCAATGTTTTTACATTCCATATGGGAATTTTACACTATCAGTAACATGTTTGTTAATGTTTCCATAAGAATCATGAGATATATATACAGAAACTATCCTCAAAATGTTTGAAAATATAGTCGATTGTTTGGCATTCAATTTCATCGTGGAAAATTGCTCACGGACATGATTTAAGTATCACAAAGCATCTCAAACGGGTTTTATCAGGATGTTTGGGATCACCAACTTCACATCAAAAATTATAATTCAGTAAATTTGTTACCATGTAATAAACTAAAGGTGCACACTAATCACCATTGATGGAACTTTCTTTAAATAATCCCATTATCCCAACATGAAAACATGAAACCCACCACGCTGTTGTTTTGCTGTATGAGAATCTGTTATTCCTGTTTTGGCTGGTCCGGCACATTCTGGGTTTGACTGTAGAACTTTCCAGAGCTGTCGAATAGAATAATAACAACATAACATATCAGCAGTTAAACAGCAATCATGAATTCTCCCAGACAGTTGGAGGTATTCTGATTGGTGGAGTTGCATTTAGGATAAGGATTAGACATCTGCATTATCTGACCACAGATTACTGGACATGTCAAAGTTCAATAGGCAATAAGTCACGTGTTTCTAAAGACATTTTATGTTTACCAATGTACAAAAATATTCTACTAATTTTGAAAATGAAATCTGGAGGCCAACAATGAATATGATGAATGTTCTCTTCTAATATGAGATAATAAATAAACTGTTCATACAATCACCATAGGCTCGACCAAACGATATGTAGTAAGTATTCTCACAAGTTAAAATGTTTCAACGGTAACCTGTGATGCTGAGTCATGTGAAGTCATAAAAGCTATCCAACAGTGTGTCTGGAGGGAGAATTAAATATTTATATTGTACATGAAACGCGATCATGATACTGATATCACTGCCAATGTTTCTCTTTACCAATGCACATCACATGGGCATATCTTTTCTTCCATGTACTTTGTCTATACAGGGAAACTAATGTAAAGACAACGCTCGCTTTGCTGAAAGTTGTGTCAAAGTTAGGGAGAATCGCTGTTCAAATTTTTTTTCTTTATCTGAATTCATGTTAATAATATATATTAATCTGCCCCCCATGTATATGGGCATTTATCTGAATGACACTCCCTGTGGGATATTTCATTTTAATTTTTTATTTTTTATTTATTAATATTTTTGGCCAATTGCAGCCAAAATTGCTGGATCGATTCGAACCTGTTGTGCTGTGCTTTTTAAACGACTATTTTCGTCAGGGTATGAGCTTTTGTCCGATTTCCAGGGCCTCTAGTCACTTGGAAATTTTGGTCCCCGTGTATACAATGTATCACGTATTTTGCTGTTGGCTAAAAAAGAACAGCCGGAAAAAAAAGAACAAAAAAGGTATCGATGACCATAAACCAGATACTATTTTTTGGGGCCTAAGAGATGCACACAAAGCACATCAATCAATACCTGGTATCTTTGATGCTAAATCAGGACGGCCAAATCGAGTCAATACACCTCTTAACCATTCTCCTGCTTCTTCTTGTTAGGTTGCATTCTCCACCAAGTAATCACAACATCTGATGCTTCTGTTTCCAGGGGTTGTTCTGACTTTGATTTCAAATACGCAATTTCTTGTTGATTTGAAACTCCAACATTGTTGCTGTCAGCTTCCAGTTGCTTGTGATTTGAGCCACATTCCGCAGGAAATTCGTTCAATGCACTAGATCCCAGTTGAATCACATAATAGTTTGTTCGTTTCATAAAATCTTTCCTCAAAACTATTCCGGACAAGTTGTGGGAAAGTTTTTCCGCAATGGTATATCATTGTGGGAAACATTTCCACATACCAATGTTTACCTTTCCATGAGGAATTGTACGCCACGGCCGGTAAAATGTAAAGCATCCATAAGAATCATGAGATATGTGGGCAGAAAACCATCCTCAAAAAATACTTGAACATATAATCAGATTGTTTGCATTCAATTTAATGTGGAAAATTGATCATTGACGGTGATTTATATTTCACGTTTTCTCATCAATGACAGTATCTCAAACGTACTTATTTTCTCAGGAAGTTTGGTATCATCACCAACTTCACATCAAAAATTATAAGTAAATTAGATATAAGTTTTTGTCACAACAAAACAAGGTGTTCGGCTTGAAGCAATGGTTACGCCATCAATTCGAAGTGTTGAGAAGTCAAATGTTAACGTTCGTTAAAGTTCTCGCGAGAAGTTTATTTGAACACAATACAATACTGAATTTAGAAATTATTTTAATATTAAACTTTGACTTCAAGGTTTGGACAGGAAGTAAGGTCAAATTAGGTCACCTTTGTGTAATACTTTTGACAATTAACAATCTGGTACAATGGTACAAAAATGTCAATTTACCTCCTGTGGTTGTTGAGATATGATTTTTTAAATATTAACTTTCAATTTTGGTTTGGACAGGAAGTAAGGTCAATTTAGTCACCTTTTGTAAATATTTTTTGACAATTAACGACCTGTACAATGGTTTAAAAATTGTGAATTTACCTCTTGTGGTTGTTGAGATATGATTTTTTTAAATATTAAACTTTGACTTCCGGTTTGGACAGGAAGTAAGGTCAAATTGGGGTCACATTTTTGTAAATATTTTTTGACAATTAATCTATCTGTACAATGGTTTTACAAATCAGAATTTACCTCTTGTGGTTGTTGAGATATGATTTTTTTAAATATTAAACTTTGACTTCCGGTTTGGACAGGAAGTAAAGGTAAAATTGGGGTCATGTTTTGGAAATATTTTTGACAATTAACAATCTCTACAATGGTGCAAACAATTTTAATTTACCTCTTGTGGTTGTTGAGATATGATTTTTTTAAATATTAAACTTTGACTTCCGGTTTGGACAGTAAGTAAGTAAGCACAAATTAGGTCACCTTTTTCTAAATATTATTTGACAATTAACGATCTGTACAATAGTGAAAGAATTGTGAATTTTCTCTTTGTGTTGTTGTTGAGATATGATTTTTTTAATATTTAACGTTGATTTCCGGTTTAACAGGAAGTAAAGGTCAAATTGGGTCACCTTTTTGAAAATATTTTTGACAACATGATTCGTACAATGGTGAAAGAATTGTGAATTTATCTCTTTGTGGTTGTTGAGATATGATTTTTTAAATGTTAAACTTTGACTTCGGTTTGGACAGGAAGTAAGGTCAAATTAGGTCAATTTTTTCTAAATATTATTTGACAATTAACGATCTGTACAATAGTGAAAGAACAGTGAATTTCTCTTCTGTGGTTATGTTGAGATATGACTTTTTTTATATTTAACTTTGACTTCCCGGTTTGGACAGGAAGTAAAGGTCAACAATAGGTCACCTTTTGAAAATTTTGTTTTGACACTTAACGATCTGGTACAATGGTGAAAAGAATTGTGAATTTATCTCTAGGGGTTGTTGGGAGAGATATGATTTTTTGTTAAATATTAAACTTTGACTCCGGTTTGGACAGGAAGTAAAGGTCAAATTGGGGTCACCTTTTTGAAAATATTTTTTTTAACAATTAACGATCTGTACACGATGAAAGAATTGTGAATTTGGCCCTAATTGTGGTTATGAGATATGATTTTTTTTTAATGTTAAATTTTTGACTTCCGGTTTGGACAGGAAAGTAAGGTCAAATTAAATGTTTTGTAAATATTTTTCGACAATTAACAATCTATACAATAAGTGCAAAAAATGTCCATTTACCTGTTGTGGTTGTTGAGATATGATTTTTTTAAATTAAACTTTGACTTCCGGTTTGGACAGGAAGTAAGGTCAAATCAGGGTAATACCACAACTCGAGGTTTCACCTACTTGTTAAGTTCTACAGTCATGCCAAGTTTCAAGTTCGTGGAAAGTTTGCAAGTATGTGTTTTTGTGACAGTCACGGGGAGAAGAAGAAGAAGAAGAAGAAGGGTAAACTAGACGGCAGTAAGTTTGTGATATTACAAAACACATAGGTTGTTCGAGTTTTGTCAGGAGCAGTGATGATGACGTCAGAATGTTTTTAAAAGAAACCTTTGCACATTTTTAATATTAAACTCTGACTTCCAGTTTGACAGGAAGTAAGGTCAAATTGGGTCATCTTTTGTAAATATTTTTGGACAATAATTGATCTGTATAATGGTACAAAATTTGTGAATTTACCTCTTGTGGTTGTTGATATGATTTTTTTAAATATTAAACTTTGACTTCCAGTTTGGACGGAAGTAAAGTATGTCAATTAGTTCACTATTGTGTAAAATATTTTTCGACAATTAACGATCTGTACAATGGTACAAAATTGTGAATTTACCTCAGGTTGTTGAGATATGATTTTTGTAAATGCTAAACCTTACCCGGGTTTGGACAGGAAGTAAGCACAAATTAGGGGGGTCACCTTTGTGTAACATTTTTTCGATAATTAACAATCTGTGGTTAATGGTACAAAAAATTGTGAATTTACCTGTTGTGGTTGTTGGAGATATTATTGTTTTAAATATTAAACTTTGACTCCGGGTTTGGACAGTGAAGTAAGGTCAAATTAAATAATTTTTGTAAATATTTTTATCAATTAACAATCTGCAATAAATGGCACAAAAAATTGTGAATTCACCTCAGTCGTTGGAGATATGATTTTTTTAATATTAAACTTTGACTTCCGGTTTGGACAGAGAAGGTCAAATTGGGGTCATGTTTTTGTAAATACTTATGTAATTAACAATCTATAAAGTAATGCAAAAATGTCCACTAATTGTTGTGTTGTTGAGATATGATTTTTTTAAATTATTAAATCTTGACTTCCGGTTTGACAGGGAAAGTATAATAAATTAAATATAAGCTTGTAAACACTTTTCGACAATTAACAATCTATACACAGTGCAAAAATGTCCATTTACCTGTTGTGTTGTTGAGATATGATTTGTTTAAATATTTTAAAACTTGGACTTCCGGTTTGGACAGGAAGTAAGGCTCAAATCAACAATTACAACCCTGAGTTTCCACTCACTTGTTGCCCTAAGTACATGCCAAGCTCAAGTTCATGTGAAGTTTAAAAGTATGCGGTGTTTGTTACCGGATGTCAGGGAGAAGTGTTGTTAATATAACTAGAGCTAATGTTTGTTAGAACAAACACACGGTGTTCAGTCTACTTCCGGTTCAATCAAATTATCATCGATGATGTCAATATCATATTGTGCAAGGGTTTTATCATCTTTTATAATAACAATATCAATTTCATATTCAAAAGACATATCAATTTTGCGTTAGAATGTGTTGAATTTGAACTTCCTGTTTGGACATATATGACCTCCTCATGATTATGAAAAAATAACAAATGTGTCAACTTATACATTAAATTGAAGCTATGAGATATGACCTTTTAAAATTTGTAAAAATCGTTACTTCGTGTGCCACTAATTGGACCATTGGCAAGCATTTATGGTAACTCATTTCACAAAATTACAAGCTATTAATGTAAGAATTCAATTGTGTTTTTGTTTTCTAATAGGTCATTTAGTTCTTGAGATATTGGCTGTTGAACTTGGAAATGTTGTGAGATTAAAGCAGTAAATTACAAATTAACAAGTGTGACTTGGAACACAATGTTTTTATTTTAAATATCGACACCCAACACATGCTTTTCCAAAAACCATGCTGGGATGATAAATCAACATTAAAATCACTCATATGAAAATAGTTTGCCAGGTTGTAGGTATGCCAGATCAACCTATTCAACGTTATTATAGGCATAAAGTCACAAAGTTGATTTAGGATAGAAGGGGACTACATGTATAGTAACTGGATTAAACTTGGCTGCAAATTCAAAGAGCAGGAAGTGTGGGTTAAATTGTTTGGGGGAGTTTGGGGTTACTGAAGCATGGAAGACCATATAAATATGTCCCCTTTCCTTTCCTTCAGCTAATTAGCCTTTCATTAGAAAACAAGCTTATAACTACTACATGATAAAGTTGGAAGAAAGCTTGCATCCGTGCTTTCCATCCATCTTCCACTGCCCCCGCAGAAGAGTTTTTGTCAAAAAGTAAATAATTCCCAATTCAAACAAAATTAAATGTAATTATATCCACTGGATCAAATCTGATAATTGGTTGCCCTTTTCACTTTGTTTATGGAAAAACCTTTAAATTTTAGATTTAAATGAAGCCAACATTGGTATTTATCTCTTGGTATTAAGTCTTGTACAAAAATAAATTCAATATTTATTTATAATATACTTCACTTTCAGGTTAAGTTTATAACAAGAATATAATGATAAATTGACAATGATAGTGACACTGTAATCAAGCATCTCCTTATTGTGACATGCTTATAAACTGTCTTTGTTTTCACCTATACTGCAAATAACTAAAAAATAATTTATAAAATTTGAAAACAAATTCTACATTGATTTTACATTTTCAAGGTTGTACACATGATTGGCAAAATGTCTGTAGCTGCATCCATACTACAGAATTACAACCTAAAGATCAGATGCCATTTTGTACATAAATTGTTAGACATTGAAATAACCAAAGAGTTGTATGGGTGCTTGTAATTGCTAATAAAACAATGAAATACATATTTATTTTAACTGTCTGTTGGGTTTCATGACTTGACTTTTGTGGTTACACACTTCCCTCCCCCACAATCAATTGAAACCACTTTGTTGACCTGTTTAACCTACATGTACTTGTAACCAATCTAGAATTGAGTGTACATGGTCTTACACATGTAACAAGTGAAATGACTTCAGTGTAAATGAACAACCATGATCCTTTGTTGACAAGAAAACAGAATATATATCCACTGGATCAAATCTGATAATTGGTTGATATTTCACTTTATTTATGGAAAAAACCTTTCAATTTAGATTTAAATGAAGCTAACATTGGTATTTATCTCTTGGTATTAAGTCTTGTACAAAATAAATTTAATCTTTATTTATAATATACTTCACTTTCAGGTTAAGTTTATAACAAAAAATATAATGATAAATTGACAATGATAGTGACACTGTAATCAAGCATCTCCTTATTATGACATGCTTATAAACTGTCTTTGTTTTCACCTATACCGCAAATAATTAAAATTATTTATAAAATTTGAAAACAAATTATACATTGATTTTAACTTTTCAAGGTTGTACACATGATTGGCAAAATGTCTGTAAAGATCAGATGCCATTTTGTACATAAATTGTTAGACATTGAAATAATCAAAGAGTTGTATGGATGCTTGTAAATTGCTAATAAAAGCAATGAAATACATATTTATTTTAACTGTCTGTTGGGTTTCATAACTTGACTTTTGTGGTTACACACTTCCCTCCCCACAATTGAAACCACTTTGTTGACCTGTTTAACCTAATTGTAAACAATCTAGAAATGAGTGTACATGGTCTTACACATGTAACAAGTGAAATGACTTCAGTGTAAATGAACCCAACCATGATCCTTTGTTGATAAGAAAACAGATTCAACCTGCATTTATAATAAATGTACGCTCTGTATGTATGTATGATTTAGTGACAGTTCAGAATGGGTGACATTCAGGGGTTGTCATTGGAATCGGTAATTTTAGAATAAAATGTCTGCCCCCTCCCCCAAGTTCTTGGTGATGGCATGTACTGCCACTGGTGATGAACCAACACATTTGGTTTTTTTTCTAAAATTCTTTGGTCTATCATTGCAGCACTATAGAATCCAAGAACTAGGGAAGGGGAGTGGCAAACAAGCAATAAAAGTATAAGGGGGCCCAAATTACCAATTCCATTGACTGACGACTGGTGCTTCATTATGTCGAAAATCACACCCAGCATCAATTCTGCATAGCTGAAGTTGCAAGATGTTTCTGTCCTTTCTAAAAAAAAGATTTAAGATTGAAAATAGGAGTAAGGGCTTAGATTTAAATAAATGTTTAACTGACATGGATTGGAAAGGTGGTTATCAGATACACCCCTTCTCTTGGACTGAAATGCCAGTACTGTTATAGCAAAAAATAATAACAAATTATACTAAACCTTAATTTTTTGTAATAAACAACCATTCAAACTAAATGAAATGTTCATCATTGGTATGAAGACCCCTTCTCAAACGATCTGTTAACATAAGACGTTAAACCATACCAAGATTGTTGATGACTTGAACAGTTACGATACTGCATTTGGATGTGGTGTCAACGCTGTGTTGGGGTACTGTTGGCTGGAACTCAGTCTGAGCCATGATACATCGGAGTCAACATGCTGTAAAAAATAATAGTTAAGTTTATGGAAGTACATGGAATAAAGTATTTGAAATTTCTGAGAAGTTCTAATTTATGTGAATGAGGAAAATAATATGTCACAGTGAACATGCTGTAAAAAATAATAGGAAGGTTTTTATAAGTACATGGACCAAGAATAAAGTATTTGAAAATTCAGAGAAGTTCTAATTTATGGGAATGGGGAAAATAGTGTATAATTTTAGAGTAGCTGGACCATTGAAATTGAAAAGGGCATTGTTTGTTTTCAAAATTGCACACAATTATTCTTGACAATGTGTAATAAATTAAAGAAATGTTCTCGCACGAAACTCTCATCAAAAGAGAAAGGTATTTAAGGAAATTGCAGAGTCTCATATACTCATATAATTTCATGTGATTGTGATGTGAGTGATGTCTGAGAGAGGCCTCGGGGAGCAGGACCTACAAGTACATGTATTGTGTCATGAATATTGTGCATTTTCCTGTGAAATAATTGTCTATGTAAGTTTATTTGTATCTGAGAAGGGTACAAAATTAAGGAAAAGTGCAGTAAACAATCGCTAGGCTACTTATTTAATTTGTGCACAAACTGAAGATTTTTGGAGAAAACAAAAATTACAAAATATATGGCATAAAATTTCTACTGAATAATTGCCATAACCTTACCAACTGAATTTTCCTACCCTTATTTATATTCTAAATACATTTTGGTGACATATTTTGTTAGTTGTTTACTGTCCAAAGTATGTTCACGTAGGCCTAACTAACGTTAGTCATGTTAGTTAAACAGGCACAATGCAACGACGAATGGACAGCTTAAAAAATGGTTTTTCTTGTATAAAAACACGAAGATAAATACAGGAAATCCTCTTAAAAAGTAACTTCAATAATATACTTACTCTTTATGACGGTGTTGGCAATCCATTTTTACAGCCTAAAAAATGACGTTTGGGCCATGGGCACCACACGTACACACGCAAACTGCGTCGATATAGACATGCAGCTCCATTGTAACCAAATATCGTGTACCACACGATATTTGGTTACAGCTACATCTACAATCGATATCGACGCTGTGTGCGTGTGTTGTGCTAATGGCCTAGACTAGCGCCACGTATTGCGCCTTGCGGCGCTATACGAACTTTGATTCTTTCATGCAACGTATATGAAACGTTTTAAATATTTTACTTTTTAGCGTAATTCGACACCTGATGACGTAATCATGACGTCACAGAAAACGGTTTCGTCATCTTGTTATGTTCTGTTCATGTGTTAAGTTTGAAGGCTGTAAATGCTTTGCAAGGATGCCTTTGTTGCCGGACAGTCGCCACTGAGATTAAGAAGTTAAAAAAACAGTACAAAAACAATAGGTGTTCGCGCTGCGCTCTCGAACACCTAAAAAAAAAAAAAAAAAACGAACAAAAACAAGAGGTGTTCGCGCTGTAGCTCGAACCCCTAAAAAACCGTACAAAAACAATAGGTGTTTCGGGTACATACCCGAACACCTAAAAATAAGTAAATATGTAATCATGTTATAAACATTTCCTTATTAATCCCAATATCGTGACATGGAAGCATGCAAACATACCACGCTGTTGTTTTGCTGTATGAGAATCTGCTTGGTCTCCCGTTGGCTGGTCTGCATTTTCTGTATTGACTGTAGAACTTTTCAGAGCTAAATGAATAGAATAATATAGAAAAATTGTCCCCAGATAGTTAAATTAAGGTATTCTGATTGGTGAGACCACATATGACTGGACGCACAATTTTAGCCAATAAGTAACGCGCTTATAATCTGGAGGGAATGATCATAATAAGGATACATGGTTTGACGTCTCTTTCTAAAAAGCGATAATAGAGAAAAAACGTGAGGTAAGCTATGTGAACAGTGTATTCATAAATGCCATCATCAGTGTGTCTAGGAGGAGAATGAAATAGTTCTATTGTACATGAAACGTCGCATTATAACTGGTATCTCCTTACCAGTGCACATCACATTATGTAAGTACACCTTTCTCTTTACGTTTGCCTACTGGACTCTGATGTGGATATAATGCACGCTTAGCAGGCTGTGTCAAAAAGTAGGAGAATCACTGTTCATTATTTTCTTTTAAAGAAAATCCGAAATCCTCTTAATATAATATATTAGATTCCCACCAAGTATATGAGCATTTATTTAAATATGAATAAGAGAGATGTAATACAAAGTTCATCAACCAATACCTGGTATCTTTGATGCTAAATCAGGACGGCCAAATCGAGTCAGTACATCTCTTAACCATTCTCCTGCATCTTCTTTGTTAGGTTGCATTCTCCACCAAGTAACTAACATCTGACAAGCCTGTTCCTCTAGGTTGTTCCGACTGTTGATTTCAAATTCGTCAATCTCTGTTGATTTGAAACCCAACATTGTTGCTAGTCGCTTCCAGTCTTTCTTGATTTTTCGAGCTACCTTTCGCAGGAAAGTCTCGTCTGATGCACCAGCTCCTGCAGTTGATTCTATTTAAAAAATCAGATATAATTATGTCATTTCCGTTATTAATATAGGGGGACGTCACCACCAGAACAAAAAACAAACAAACAAACAAAACAACAACATTTCAGGGAGCGATTAGGCACATTGTCAATGGAACAATAGCGCGTATGAGTACATTGTTGCAACGGAGCGTCGATTCACTATAGCTGTAATTAAAATGATAATTCAAATGATTTAAGAAATTTCAACTGAAGTGACAGCAACAGTGTCATTACATTCGATTAGCTGAACTTGAATCCGGGAATTTGTTCAGTGATCCTTCACAAACCAGTCACTCTTTCCACAAATCAAGTACCGATATTATAAATGTGCAATGAGTTATCTGTATTACTAGTGCAAAGTATAGTGACTGTATTAAACACTCTAAGTAATTATTGTACATTCCCTCTTTGTAAAGTGTGAATGCATTTACCATAAGTGAATTCGTAAATAAAGTGTATTAGTGGTTCGATATTTATTTCATAAAACAGCTCTTTTCAACTATTATGAAAAACGGTATACCGTTGTACGACAAAATAGTTGAAAAGAACCCACTTAAAATTACATAATTACATAATTTTCCATTGAGCACTCACGTTTTGCTCCACCACCCAATAAGCCTTGTACAAGGCGTACTTCAATGTGTTCATCCTTCTCAATACCATGATCCTCTAGTGTCAGCAAGTCACAAAGCTGGTTATCAAAAATACAATCCACTCATTTCAAAATAATGAAAGATGAATATATTCCGTGTGAATCCAATTATATTTACCTTAAATGTTTTTGATAAATCGGTCTAATTTCTATTCCCTCGTAAATTGAAGTAAATAGTTTTCATATAATACAATTCACAAAATAATTCACCGTCAGTCAATCATTTTGTGCAGGGGACGAAGTCTTTCAACAATCAACAATTTTTGAATAGCTACACTTTAAAGCAAAAATTATTTTTGTGTATTGAACACAAATGTTTATTTGAAAATCTAGATTTGTTTGCTCTACAAGTGAAATCGTGATTTTGACTCAAAGCTGTTAGACCAAAACAATGTCTCCGGTTGCTCTCCGCGCGCGTCGCCGCAGACCTGCGCGTCGGCATTTTTTGTTTTGTTTGTTTGTTTGTTTGTTTGTTTGTTTTTTTTTGCTATGAAACGATGTACAATAAATAATTGCGTCACCGCACCAGATTTTGAAGCGGACCTGTGACGAGAAACCGGAGACTTGTTTTTGCCTTAGCGCACCTGATCTTTACTTCTGGTACAAACAGTATAGGCCTAGTTCAAATTATACAATAAATTCTAATGGAAAGCGAAAGGACATTCAAAGATGAAAATTCTACTGTTTGGTGACGACATCTAGTCCTGGCGCCCTCTAGTTTCCATTGTGTTTTATTTAATTATGAGTATTGTATAAGATTAGTATAACTGTAAGCCTACAGCCCAATATACATCATTGTAAGAGGATATTATTCAATGTTTGTACAATGTATAATGAAGCGCTTTTCAGTGTCTGACACAGGGAAGTCTACAATAAACACACTTGTTCAAATACATTGTAATTCAAAGCAAACCCTCACAATAACACAACAATCAAATAAATCTGAAGTGTATAGATGAGACTTAATACTCATGACCTACCTGAATCTTTCTCCTGGCGTAGAGGTGTTTTTTTCAGGCTCAACGCCAAACCTTTTACATATCAACTGTTTCAAACCCAAGATTGTAGTTTTGGGATCCAGTTGTAGACAAAGTGACTTTGATGTGACGGGCGTCTGGACAAAGAACTGAAGCTGTCTTTGAACTTTCCTAGGTGACGAAGCCTCATCCCTGTAATCAATTACAAATTGGTATGTTTCGAAGGTGATTGCCGTATTAGTGTTAAACAATTATGAATAATATTTTCAATGATATTAAGTGCAGCTGAATTTTGAATGAATGTTGATCTTTTCAACGGTCACGTAGTCTAATAATTGTTAGTTTTTAGTAATTTTTTTATTTTTTTAATTTTTTTTAAAATTCAAATCTGGCAAATTTAACGTTGTTTTATCTGAGTGCCCAGTATAGCCACATATCCAGGCAATGTTTAATTGTTTGGAACGTAACCCTATCAGGCCTGGGGAGGATATATATAGAGGATATATATAATAGATAATTGGCATATTAAAGTGGACCGCCCACGAAAATAGGGGCTGGTTAACTCAGTTGGTAGAGCGCTCGTACGGTAATCGAGAAGTCGCGGGTTCCAGTCCGGCATCAGCCAATTTTTCCTTGCTCGCTACCCGTTTATATATATATATATATATATATATATATATATATATATATATATATATATATATATATATATATATAAATAAATTAAATCTGGAGGGTGGCCTTAGCTTTAGATCCAAACCGGACCTTCATCAGAGGCTTTGACAAAGTACAAACATAAAAAAACACATCCATTTATAGGGAAAAGGGAAAGCAAAGGATCATAGGGCGGGATAAACAAAAGTAGCCAATTAAAGATAAGCATCAGTCTAGAAAAGCCAATAGGAGTATCAGAAGTGAACAAAGGAGGGATTATTGAGCCACACAATAAGTAGATGTGGCAGCTTGTGGTAAAGCTATAGGGTAGGCCTAAAGGAGGGATTATTGAGCCACACAATATGTAGAGGTGGCAGCTTGTAGTAAAGCTAGAGTAAAAATAGGACAATACACAAAGGGATACGACAACAAAACGGGGGGGGGGATTTTACACCATACAACTTGAAGAGTTAGTGTGTGGGCGTAAATAGCTAAATTAAAATGGTCCTATAAGAGACAGTTGGATAAAATAACATAAAGGTAAAATATATATATATATCAAGGCAGTTGATAAAATCCAGCAGTGATATAGGTGAATAGTAATGATATAGGTAAATGTAGCTGGGTTATTTGATACCTGTGTTGATGTATCCAGTGTGACTCCCTAAGTTTGCGATGTGTATCATTGCTAGTGCAGGTTTCAGTTACAATGAGTTCAACATCATTACTGCTATGATTAGGGTTGTTAAAATGGATTGCCACAGGGTAGGATTTTTTTTGTTTTCACAGAGGAAACATGGTTGGCAAAGCGGAGACACAATTTGGTCTTTGTCTCCCCTACATATTGTATACCACATCTTTTACATGAGATTACATATATAACATTGGGTGTGTCACATTGGGATTTAGTTCCGATTGTGTAGGTGAGACCAATACTGTGGCTTTTCGCCTTCTGAGCAGGTTTGAGATACAAACAGGTTTTGCATCTCGAGCGTGTACAATTAGAGCACCCCTGTGGTGATTCATGATCAGTGACGTTAAGGTCACTGTTGGTGCTAGGGAGCCTAGCCCGAACCAATATATCACCAAGGTTCCGGGGGCGACGGAAAGCAATCAAAGGGGGCTCAGGGATGGCTGAGCGTAACCTATAAATATAAATATTAAATATGAATATAAATATATATAAATATTAGATTTTGATATTGTAAGACATTTAATTAATATGTGTTTTTCGGATTTATTGTCAACTTTTAAGCTTTTAAAATTGAGTCATGTGACCACTTCCAATGCATTCTGGGAATACAATATGGCGATCATTACATTTAATGATAATTACATTTAAAGGTTTTTCTTTTTTTCCCATAATTTTGGGTTAAAACAAGCAGATCTCTATAGACCATGTAATAGCTATTTACATCCAGAGTGTCCTCTATTGATATCATCCTATCAAGGATATATACAGGCTCCGGCCGTACCATTAAATGGATGTCACTGGATACGTTGTGCCGAGGCTAATGAACACTACTACGAATGTAAAACTGCACTACGCGCACTTGTACTTGCCATCCAAATATCGTGCACAAGCTCAAAGTTGAATCTTATGAAACATGGCAACTGTGACGCCGGTATCTGGTTTAATTCACGAGCCTCGATGTGTGACGTCAGATCATCAGACTAGCATAAATCGTGTTTATTTGTTCATCTTTTATATGTTGTACTTTAACATTCTTTCAATATCTAATACAGTTCAAATTAACAATGGATGAGATTTGTAAATATGACCTTAATTATTTAGAAAAAATAAATTATAGACTTCATAAAAAACGAAGTTTTGATGGTACCTGTCAAAAAAACGCTGCCAAATGTTGAAAGAGGGGGCTATATATCCAACACAGTGGTATCATTTGTAAATAGCATGTTCGGATTTTAAAAAAACACTGCAATCAATGTTTCATAGAAATAATAGAAATAGAGTTACCCTTCTGAATGTACTTGACATTGTTCTTGTTTCAATGAACCTGACGTTGTTGTCTCGGCTTGATTATGCAGTCTAGACGGCTGTTTCCTCTGCGTCAAAGCAGACATGAAAGCTACCTGTCTGCTCTTCTTGATTTTGTTCTTCCTGGTGATTGGTCTTGCCTGAGAATGGTCGTAGACAACCCTTGTTGTCTTCCTGTCTTCATCCCACTGTCGTAGAGATATAAGCGGCATCTTTGTATGACTGTACTGGACAGTGCTTTCATTTACTCCCTGGAGGAATGTAGAAAATAAAATAACGGACATTTTGAAATATATTTTCAAAAATCGTTTTTAAGGGAATTATTTGGACAAAAACTGATTTTGAAAGTTTGACAAGTCGTAATACCGTTTTGTTGGACTTAAAGCCTGTGTCGAACAACTCTATCGTGATTTATATAATTACGTACCACCTTATTGCTTCACACTTTTGGGAATTATCAGAATGGGTTTGACAAGTAGTCAAGGAGGATGACACAATAGACGGTTAGGTCTATTATAGTCAAGTAACCCACACCCACTGCAACTTAAGTATTTATGTGATTTCTTTGTTAAACATTTTTACAAACACATTGGTTTGCCTACCGTCCTGTGAATTGCCCTACAAATAACTAATATTTATATTGATAAGGAAATAAACAACCTTTTCTTCTTTTGTTGTAATTCCTCAGGACCGTCCAGGTGGTTGAAAAGCTTACGAGCGACGGATTAATGTTTTCCCTTCTATATATCCCCCCGAGACACTCAAAAATACAAAGTATATAGGTGACAAAAAGGGTCAAATGTAATAACACACTAGACCTAGGTGTTCCAACACAGGGGTTTCGGTTTAAATAAATTTAGTTTGAGACTCCTTTAAAAAATGTTTTCTTTGATTGTTGTTTTGTCCTTCGTTCATTTTTAAAGGGGTAGTATCGTCACAATCAGAGTATATGGCATGAAATCGGTGTCCTCGATTAAGATGAACAGCAGCAACGGTAATATGACACTATTCTGTGGGGAACTGAGTTATTTTAGTCACTGAGTTTATTAATTGAGACTGTCACGAGATGACTGATTCTACACATACAGTTTTTATGTAATTTAAGGCGAAGTAAACAAAAAACATGTTTAGCGTCCCCGCCTGCTTCCTTTTTTGGGGCCGCATGGATTTTTATTTTTATTTTTACAAATTCAAAATGAGATTAAAAAAACGTAAAATGTCAACGGATCCATCGGAAAATTAAATATTTGCAAGTCAGAACTTCTAATGTATAGATTCTGTCGGTCCAGTCGACCGTGAAATTGTGCAATCTCCAGTCCAAGTACGTACATTTTTGCATGGCCCCATCCGTGTGTTTCGGGTTTATTTCCCGCCGTGCGTGGCCAAGCCATCCTTGTGTACTACCATGGAGCTATGGTACCACCACTAACGTTAGTCTGGTTTCCCGGATCGGATACGTACATTTTATCGTCGTTGCCAAGTCAGGGAACAGACGGTATGAGCTCATGCAAGAGTGCGCATGCGCACGTTCCATTAGACTCGGGGACAAGTCGTTAGACAGTCGTGTTTTGTCTGTAGGCGCCGCTGTATATACCAGCGTGGAACGCTGTTGAAGCTAGCGGCAACTAAACTCGGCTAATTATCGACTTGATTTCAAGTCTAAAGTTCCATGAATGGCGTGATTTCTCACAACCACATGTACGGAGACAGCTAGCTGCATGATCGGCTGCCGATGTGTTGTTAGCACTTGTCAAATGTTTGGAATTTTTTAAGAAAGCACTACAGAACACAGGATGGAACCTCAAGTTCAACGCATTTTTATTTTCCAACTTTAAATTTATTCTTGTGAAAGTGAGTTCAGGGTTTTTAATACTGAACAAACTATTTAATAAAACCACTGTAAAGATGTTCAATGTCTTGTCCAACATGTTTCTTTCATTATTGTGTGTTTGAACAGTGGAAAAACCAATGGTTGTTCGAAATTTACAAAAGAATGGCGGCCATCTTGAAAATAAAAAATAAAAAGCCCCTCCCGCTTCCTTTTTAAAAGAAACCCAGACGTTAAACATGTTTTTTATACTTGGCCTAATTTATGTTCACCCTTCTGTTTATAATGGAATGATCCAAATTTGAATTAATTTACCATACCCCTTTTTCAGTGGAAATATGTAAATTTCTTTTATTAATAATAATAATAATGTGTGGATTTATATAGCGCACGTATCCACCAACTAAGTGGTGCTCAAGGCGCATTATATTATTATCCCTGCTCATAAGGCTCATAAAATCATTCCTGAAACCATCTCAGCTCCCTGGGGAGTATACAGCTCAATTGCTGCCATTTCTAGCGCATATAGAGCAAACCAACTCTGCCTTCACAGGTACCCATTTAACCCCTGGGTGGAAAGAAGCAATTATGATTAAGTGTCTTGCTCAAGGACACAAGTGTCACGGCCGTGATTCGAACCCACATCATGTTGCTAACACCAGAACTAGAATCCGGTAAGCTAGACCGCTCGGCCACGACACCCATTGGATACAAGGATTATACGCCTCAGTAAGGTTTGTTTTTGTATTGGACATGCACAAGCTAACAGAGAGGCAGGCACTCTCCAGCCCTGTGTGAGGCAACGTGGAAACTAGATCACTGCTGGTAGGGTCTTTGCACATGCCTTGGGTGTGACACACCATATTAAACTACGTTTAGGACCAAGCCAGTTCATATAACTGTAAGTTTTAATTTATGTTATCTTTAGAATGATTTAAGTTGTAGTATTTAAAAAAAAACATTAAAAACAAGTTAATTAAGATTGGAATTGAAGATTGGGAAATTTCTGTTTGAAAATTTTACATTGTTTAAATCCTGTTATACGGGGAATAATGTAGTAAAAATGTTCACTATTTTTTGTTTAAAAAGGGTTTCCCGTTGGGACAGACGAACCTACGTGTGTGTATATATAGTGTAGTACAGATGCCTGAGTGGCTCTGTAAACTCATACAATGCGGAAGGAGTCGTCCTGTGCGGACACCACCTCCTTAGTGCAGTTTCAGAGAATCCTGATAGTTCCCTGGTTACCGTCAACGAATCGAGGGTCCCGTACAAAAGAAGCACCATATTATTGGAGATCTACCTACCTAGGGGACATCACCGTTCATGCACATTTTCACGAACACCAAACTACAACCAGCCAAGTATCCGGTACCCGACATCAGGAACCTTCAAATGAACTGACATAGGCCGGCATTTTTATTATTTGTTTTTGTGGTGATAAAACCAGAAACAGTAGTAATTTGTATTTGTTTATTAGTTATTTTATATTGCAAGTGGTAGTCGTCGGTGTTTTGTTCTTCTTAAATGGTCATTTCTTTTGTTGATTCGTTTGCTGTGTTGCCACCCAATGGGAAAATCAGACCCATCGTGTGACAGAGACTCTTTAAAAACTGTTTTCCTTAATTGTTGTGTCCTTTGTTCGTTTTTTAATATATTTTTGTTTAGAAATTTGTAATTTGCTGCCTTTGGCCGCCCATACAGGCCTTGTCTCGTCGGTGAAGGTCAAAACTATATCAATCTTAAATAAACCTTCGTAAGAATTCAACTATTTATTCAAACTGAAATATTATTATATTAGGATAAGGTTATAATTTCAAAACAAGAGCCCCCATGTTAATTTCTTACATGAATTGGCAAACATTCGTAGTTCCAACAGAATATATTTCTTGTGATAACTAAATCTCGGCGTACAACTTATCTCACTGGAGTTAGTGTAATTTTCACGGTCAATGTAGAAATTAACGTGATATTCACACGAGTTGAATTGGAAAAAAAATAGTGGTTAAAAACTGTCATTATAAGAACAGTGTACGTTTGAAAAAAGTTCACACACAATGTATATAGGCCTAGATGCATGGTAGATTATTATAGTGATGTCTACCGTGACTTATAGTACAAACATGGAGGCCAGAACTATCCTGGTAATTCCCACAAGTGTGAAGCAATATGATGACAATAAAAGCTATGCGTTTGGTCTGTTGTTGTAGTTCATATGATCCTTCACTTCAACATTTATGCGTTTCCATACACCATGCATCAATGCCATGATATTTTATGCATTATATACTGTGCAGAATGTTTACAAACACAGTCAATAGGCTGCCGTAATATCATCTGCAATTCAACTCAAGTGAATATCACATTTATTTTGTATCATTTCACTTATAATGAGTTTCCAGACAAAATCGCTAGGCAGCTTAAACACTACATCATGAATTCAATTCAAATTGATTATGCACAAGGGTGCATTCCGACAAATACCATCGGTCAAATGCCGGTTTATAGCCAATATTTGGCATCGGGTGGATTGAGATTAGATGTTAATCTGAAGGATCTCAAATAATTCGTTTTGTGCAAATATTTTAGGACGGAAACACATTATTCAAAATAAGGATTTTTCTCACATCAATTGACCTGAAAGATACTCATTTCTCCAATTTCATATGTAATTAAGAACAACTTTATCTTTGTTTATCATGGGTATAAAAGTGTTACTGCTTCAAGCTTCACTTGTCTTCTCTTATCCTCGGCACCACGAATTTTCACCGAGAAGTAGAGGCGTTCGCCTTGTCTTATATATGGATGATATCCTAATTATGTCCTCATCTACACAGGAGAGTATCACAAATACACAATTTGTCTTATATATGGATGATATCCTAATTATGTCCTCATCTACACAGGAGAGTATCACAAATACATAATTTGTCTTATATATGGATGATATCCTAATTATGTCCTCATCTACACAGGAGAGTATCATAAATACATAATTTGTCTTATATATGGATGATATCCTAATTATGTCCTCATCTACACAGGAGAGTATCACAAAAACAATTTGTGGAAAATCTACTTCAGAATCTGAGTTTTGTGATAAGTGACCAAAAAATACTGCATTATCCCTAACACCCAAATGATTTACTTAGGTTTTGAAGTTGACTCGAAATCAATGACAATGCATGTCCCTAAAACTAACGTTTGAAGGCCACCAACTAGTTTCTAAGAAAACGGCCACTATTCACCATCTTGCAATATGCATTTGCTTAAATATTCAAATTTTTGAACCTTTTCCTCGAGGCAAACTAGCTTACGGACAATTAGACGTAGCCGAAGTACAGTCAGTTCAAACCATATAAGGCAATTTGAGACCAAGTTTGTGATCAATTCATACATTATTGCTGAAATTCAGAGGTGGTTATCTGTTCCCATGATGAGATCATTATGTAATATCAAATTACCATCCATTGATATGGTTATTTCCACAAATGGTAGTAACTTTGGTGAAGGAGCGTTCTGTATAAAAGGAAGAGCTCTTCACGGGGTAAAATGGCCAAAAAAAAAAAAAAATGGATCCAAATAAACATTCTGGAGCCAATAGGACATGGGAACAACAGCATGACTGTGTCTTACATCACAAAGATGGGAGGAACTATTGGTACATCCACTGTTTATGATTGGCGTTTACATAAGAACATTGACCTATCGGTAACACATATTGCTGGAAAAACCAACGTGACTGCCGATTCTCTTTCTCGTAAAGAGTTCAACAAGGAAATGGAGCCTTATTCGGCTGTTTCTGAAGACATTGTAAACCTCACGTTTTGCCCCAATATTGACCTCTTTACATCCTGTGCAAACCATAAATTAAATTGTTTTGTTTCTTGAAAAAATACCCATACGCTTGGGCTATTGATGCTTTTACAATCTCATGGTCAAATATGACTCCTTATATTTCCCCCATAATCATGGACATAGTTTCCAGAGACAATGTGCCAACTTGTGCATACTAATCGCCCACTTGTAGCTCACCCAAGCCTGGATTCCTCAGCTACTGGCATTCTATATAGTAAGACCAATCTAGCTGCCACAGTCGGTTGTCAATCAACCTCAACAATCTCAATTTCTGAACCTCAGCTTTATCATTGACTATCCCCTTGACAGGAGGACACCCAGTTGAACACACCTTCTTATTGTTCGGTTAATTCAAGGTAAACTACTCCTTCAAAACCAAAACTCTTTTTTTTACTCAACCTCATCAAAAAATGTTGGCTTTGTTATCTCTTGTTTCGGTCCAGCGAACGGTGACAATAACTGCAGTATTGTAGTAATGGAACTACTCAAAAGATTGTCCTAAGAAAGGAATTAGTAGTATAACGTATTTATACAAGCTTTCGAAGGAAACCTTAAAGTGTAAACAATAACGTATGCCTATTTTTCTGCGTCTGTTTGTACAATTAAAAAGTAAATTCTAAATTTAGAGGGCGCCACGCTCTTTTATCATAAAATCTGTGACATACACCTGTGTCACTCTGTGTCATGCTTTACTATTGAAGTTTCACGAAGTTTTTAATGTCGACAGTCTTTACGTATCATCTTCACCATGCAAAGCTACACATTTTACTTAAACGGGGTATATCATGAACTCATATGAACCCAGTAGCTGACAATCACGAGCACGCGCTGGCCTAGATAACAGGGAGCACCAGATCCCGTTACCACAAATGCTACACAAGTCAGTTGCGGTAACGGGATATGGCGACACAAAACAAAGACAAAGTGAAAATTGTTTTGTATTCATATCAACTTATAAAATAACAATAACAAATAAATTAAGACAAAAAAGACCCTTTATGTTATGCGTTTAAATTCAACTTTAAGAGATCATCTTACTCGCACAGATATATTAAGAAGCTCTTGAAATGAAACCAAACTTTTCCACAAGAAAGCCACACCAAAAGGTGACTACTGTAAACTTTAGCAAAATGGATGATAACTATACATCGGGCGGCAGGAACAGATACAGATATCTATACAGCTCACAGAGGTGCATCAACCCCAACTCCCCTGGCTCAGCACGTATCCCTACAAGATATACCAGTACGGTAGCTTTGTAATATTTTTTATAAAAGAACATTAAAGGAAACCAACGTTTGCTTTCATCATGTTCTTACATTGAGCCGAATACATAGTTAGGCAAACGCCAACTTTAAGGCTAAGTATGACTCAAGTAAAACATTTATTGTATAATTTGTTACAGGATGCTCGATGAGTGATAACGTTCTTCTCTCTCTATTTATAGAATAAGATTGTTACAATACATTTTATTTTTAAAAAAACTGCAGACTGAAGGAAATATTCATTTTTATATTTCTAGTGGTCGTGATGTGAAGATTAAAGTACTTTTCTTCTTTGAAAAAGTACAAGTTGAAGAGGTCTACCACCCAATATATGGTATAAGTAAGGTGTTTACATTCCAACCCTGACGTTTGGTTAAATGTTTGATACTTTGAATAGATGCTGACTCTATCCAACAGGGGCTTATGTACTCCATCTTACACCGTCTCATTACCATGAAAATACTTTATTTAAGGTAATTATTGTTTGATCCACATGCCTCGCACATGTACTTAATTATTATTCATAATTCAAATTTAGCCTGCAAAAAAAGTAGTTCGGTTCAGTAGTTGAGTGCCTCATACAAAAAAATAATCAATTGGTCCGTGCTGGCTCGTAAGCTTTTCAACCACCTGGACTTTCATGGGAATGACAACAAAAGATGCAGGTTTTTTTTTTTCCTTATCAATGTAAAATTATATTGGATTATTGGGGGAAATTCCCAGGACGGTAGGCAAACTAATGTAGTTGTTAAAATTGTCACGGAAAACATGACTTAAATAATACGTTCCAGTGCGTGTTGGGTACCTGACTATAATAGGTCTATTGAGAATACTGAGACCATTCAAGTTCTTTTCTGAAGCAGACTTGATGAGAAATTCACAACCACAACGCTTTCAATTCAATCTTAAAGATATATTATCATCCGTGTTAATGGCTAGTTTAACAGCACCAACTATCGCATATTTTAGTTTTCATTGAAAACATTGCTATTTCACTTGAGAGAGAAAACAAATTCTTTAGAATGACATATTTCTCAAAATAATTGTGAGAAGCATGGTTTTACGGTTTAAAAAATAGCAATTCAATTCATGGTGGGTCCTGTCATTAGTTAACTGTAACACTGTTTTACTGTAAAATCAAGGTTATGACGAATATTTAGTGAAATATTTCAATTCGAAGTATTTGTTTTCCATTCTAAAATGAAATTATCAATGTTTCAAATGAAAACAAAATGCGGAAATTGCCGTTAACATACGAGTAATACATCTTTAACAATTAATGGCGATCATAAACCATACATCTATATACATTCTGTGTGTGGGTTCATCGTAGACTGTAATACAAAGATACTTCTGTAGGTAATTTTCACTTATAATGAGAGTTTTCAGACAACGTCACTAGCCTGCTTTAAGCACTACATCGTCAATTCAATTCAAATTGATTTTATCAATATAAAATGTATTTACAAACTCTGCAATCAAAAAGCAATAGTTCGATGAAGATATAATTTGTACAAAGGTAGAGAATTATTACAAGAAACAGAAACATGTATACAGGCCTATATGCAAGTCAGCATGTGAGAATTCGGCAGGGCATAGCGGTATAGCCTATAATTATTCACAAGCGATGGCTTAGACCTATAATATTGAACAAAATAATACACTGCATATCTAACTCTGCAAAATATAAAACAATTGCAGACTTAAATACGGTCTATATGATTTCAACATATTCTTCTGTAATCGGTAACCATTATCTTGAACGATGTACATGTGGTGTACCAGGAAAGACACGTTGGCCCCTGTTTTTTATCTACACAACATGAATATTACAATTACAATTACAATTATTATAATTCTCTTCTGGTATTTTCTGATGATAACGAACTTTTCAAACGCCACACAATTATTTTCTTTTCAACAATACCACGAGCTACTAACTTTCATTCATGCTAGACAACAAGAACAATGAACACAATAATGATTACCGGTGCAGCATTGTCCGACTATATACCATTCAGATTATGGAAATAACCAGATATACGATATAAAGCGGAATAAGCATATATGATGACATTTCCTACGATGATATTCCCAATGACATTCCCATTATTCGAATTACCAACTCCTTATTTTATTGTAATTGTTAAAATATTGTTTCCATTTTGTTAGTAATCAGAAACAATTAATAATTTGTACATAACAAATGTTCATTTCTTATTCCTAAATTGCAAGGAAGTAAAATAATTACAAGGAAATAATTTCATGAAGTAATTATTGACGATGACGGGCATGGATAAAATGTACTGAATTAACTAATTTGTTATAGAGCTTGATAATTTCCTAGCTTATCAAATAATAAGCACATATAGGGCCTGTTAAACACTGATTCAGTCAAATATTTGGAGAAATATATAATTTGAAATAATTTAAGTCTACATAACAATTAAATATAGGCCTATAAAATGCAGTTTTATATAAAAAATTATCACAATTTTAAAATTAACTATTGGCCAATGTGTAACCAAAATGCATGGAAAATATCGGGCGTACTCCAAAACCATCCATAAGATAAACCTATATACACAAGAGAGAATACATCAAACTACAGCTGTTGTGGAAATGGTGTCCGGTGGCCGGTTGCCCTCTAATCATACGAAACACCGAAATCAGAACTGTTGGCACACCTTCACATAATGACATTTATATTACTATAATATTACTGAGAAGTCTCACCAAAAGCCCGCGCTTCCCTCCAATGTTAACCGCTTTGGGAAAGAATGTTCAATGTTGAAGCCACTGTTTAAGGTTTTTTCAACATAGATATACATTTATGATGGATTTTGGACTTTATTTCCCTTCTAAAAATTCATCTTCTTAAAAAAGTAGAAGAATCCTATCACAGTTTGAAGTATGTATCCATCACCAATACATATGCGGTTGGGTTCGACATTCTAGCCCACTTTGAGTTTGGCTAGGATGCGGGATATGGGGTTGTGTCAACAGGTTTGGCACATGATTACATACCCTATAAGTATAAAGTACACCAAGAGTCCAATATGTAGAAAGACATATATTACTTACATGAATTAAGTCATTTGATTGATATTTCTCAAAGGAAAGTGGAGCAGTATATGCTTACATATTCTGCTAACGAAACTTTTGTTTTTCTGATTTCGTAAAACCTATCCTTTAATACTTACCCAATTTTCTATCCCCCTGGGTCAGTATTCCAAACGAACAACTCCATGTACAACACGTAGATCTAGATGATATTTCGTTGTGCGGGGCGTATTTATTAAGTAAATAGGTCACGTGAGTTTGTGTCGTCACTGATGAAATTCCAGTGGTATTGTTAGATGAATTTGCAGCAGTGGCGACCAACTTCACGAAATATTCCCAATGATCACGTAGGCTTCAGCGTAGCTTGAATGCCTATATCTTTAACCAGGGTCTATCCCTTGTATTATCACTTGGGTCGCTAACCAACAATAGATGCACGATTCAGTGGTGCTGGGTCTGAATCTTAATGTTACGAAAACCAAACTATATTTTGCTTGAATGTGTTTCCCATTGTACCTATATACAGTTAGGGACTGTGCATAAGGCAACTCACAGTACATAATACAAATCAAAGATAAGGCAACCTTTTTATTTACAGTTTTTAATGACATTGGAAGAGTTTAAGATGATTAGGCTGATCCCTCTTAAAGGGACGGTATCGTTAAGATCAGAGCAGACTTTCAACAAGGCATGGAATCAGTGTCCTAGTTTGAACACAGTGACTGGCCAATGATTTGTCTTTACTGGGTTCAGTACAGATTTGGGGCCATGCCTCTTTGTCCCCCTGGCTGACAAAGCCACTCTTATGTGAGCCTCGACGCAAGGGACCACCTTACGGACAATGGAAATTGTTTAAAAGGGCAGTATCGTCACAATCAGAGTAGACTTTCAACAGGGAATAGAATCGATGTCCTAGTTGGAGATGGAAACAGTGACTGAAAATGACTGGCTTATTTAAGCAGCAGCAACGGTTATGATGACCTTACCATCTGGGTATTATTTGCAGTCACTGGGGTAATCTAAAACTATATAGCACTCCTATTCCATGTCCTATTGATGGTGACGATATTGCCACTTGATTGGTCAGTTTATTTTGGCACATTCACAGGGGATACGATACACTCCCGGATGGTTGCTGAGTTATTGCTTGTACTTGTGGGTGTGGAGAGAACCTTGGAATATTTTAACATGTTCAAAAGTATTTTGACTTAATCATAAGTCCACTTTTCTTAATTTTTATGAAATAAATTTTGGTAAATAAAGTTGAATTTAGAAAAAATTCAATAAAATGACAATTTCTTTCATAAAAATTATGAAATTTTAATTATAAAAAGTGGACATATGATTAAGTCAAAATACTTTTGAACATGCTTTTTTGTGTGTGTGTGGTTTTGCAAGAAAAACGGTAGCCTACTTCTCCTCAGTCGTCAGGATAAGCTAACATATTAAGTTATTTTTTATTTATTTATGGGCAATTTGATATACTTCCAACAGTCTAAAAAGTGAAGGGGACATGTCCTCTCCGCCCCACCGACCAACGCCCATGCAAAAATGAATACGTTTGTAAAATATAAGAAAAGCTGACCCTGACAGGTTCAAAGTCTTGTGCAAAGAGTGCCTGGTCAGGTTCAGAGTCTTGTGCAAAGAGTGCCTGGTCAGGTTCAGAGTCTTGTGCAAAGAGTGCCTGGTCAGGTTCAGAGTCTTGTGCAAAGAGTGCCTGGTCAGGTTCAGAGTCTTGTGCAAAGAGTGCCTGGTCAGGTTCAGAATCTTGTGCAAAGAGTGCCTGGTCAGGTTCAGAGTCTTGTGCAAAGAGTGCCGTGTCAGGTTCAGAGTCTTGTGCAAAGAGTGCCTGGTCAGGTTCAGAGTCTTGTGCAAAGAGTGCCTGGTCAGGTTCGGAATCTTGTGCAAAGAGTGCCTGGTCAGGTTCAGAGTCTTGTGCAAAGAGTGCCTGGTCAGGTTCAGAGTCTTGTGCAAAGAGTGCCTGGTCAGGTTCAGAGTCTTGTGCAAAGAGTGCCTGGTCAGGTTCAGAATCTTGTGCAAAGAGTGCCTGGTCAACTATGAATCAAATGACTGCACTTCAGGCCAAATTATCACATTAAGTCAGTTTCACACAAAATGGCGTCATGTGTTGTTTCATACGTGCCTGGTCAACTATGAATCAAACTGGAAACTATTTAACTTAAAAAAACATTACTGCACTTCAGACAAAATTATCCGAGGGAGGATTAGTTTCATATAGGCCTAGGCTTTACATTAAGTCAGTTTCACACAAAATGGCGTCATGTGCCCTTTCATACGTTACACGCCAAGTAACGGTTGCTGTTTGTCACAAGTGAATGATTCTAAAAAGAATGTATCAAGGTCTCTGAAAAGTAACAGAGAACCTTTTTGTCGTAATGTCAATTCATGACGCATGCATCACCTACATATTAATATAAAATGGTAGCTGAATGCATGAATAAGTCGGTTTTGAGTAAACACTCAATGTAATGCACAAGGGGATGACATACTTATGACCTGGTAAATAAAAGCCATACATTTCTTCTGTTGTTATAGTTTCCAGGACTGTTCCAGGTGGTACAAAATCTGTTTGTTCTCAGGCAGGTATATATACCGATCCCGTGTGCTGGTCAAGCCTGGTCGTGCCAGGGAAAAATTATTTCAAATAATTGCAAAAAAACATTATCGAAATATGACTTATCACTTAAATGGTATGCAGTTTGTGGTATCATCATACACCACTGAGAATAAAAACTAACTTGTTCAACTGGTGTTTAGTCTTTGTATGACTTATATTAGTCAGTCCTTTTATATACTCACTGGAGGATTGTAAAAAATTAAATAACGGAACATTTTGAAATCTATCTTCAAAAAATCTTTCTTGAAGGAATTACTTGGACAAATATAACTGTTTTACAAACCATTATGCAGTTTCCTCAGACTAAAAGCCCGTCGAAAAGATAAGATTATTAGTGGTATTTTTCTTGATATCAAATTATCAAAATAGTTTTCCCCTTCACTAAACATGCAGGCTCGACCAGCACTGTCATGTACTCCCAGTCGAACAAACAACCCAGTCGTGATTTATACATAGGTACTGATTTAGGCAGCCATGTTTGTAAAAAATAGTCACGGAAGGCTTCACATCAATAATAAGCTAAAGTGTGTGCGGGGGTACGGGGGGAAATACTGAGAGAACTTCACAAAAGCACGCTTGTGCTTTCGCTTCAACCTTTATTCGTTGTGATACACCATGCATCAATGCCATAATATTGTATGCATGATATTTTTGCAGAACACTCTACATGGACAATTCAAATGTACACTGTTCTTAGAGTTTTTGAAACACAGTCGATGGGCTGCCGTAATATTATCTGCAATTCAAGTGAATATCACACTTAATTTTATTATTTCGAAATGTTGTTTCTTTCTATTTATGGGTTCTTCAGAAACAGAACGCTATTGTCATAGTAAAATTCACCTGTAATTGTTTCATGAGAACATTTTCAGATGGAAAAACATTATTCAAAATAATGATTTTTCTCACATCAACTGACCTGAAAGATAATCATTCCTCTATTCTCATAATGTAAATAAGATCAACCTTATCTTTGTTTATCATGGGTTACTGCTACACGTGTCTTCCCTTCGGTTTATCCTCGGCCCTATGAATTTTTACCAAGAAATATAGGCGCTCTCCTTGTCATATATATATATTGATGATTATGTCCTCATCTAAAGAGGAGATGATCACAAATACACAATTTGTGGAAAATCTTCAGAATCTGGGTTTTGTGATTAATGACAAAAATACTGTATTATCCTTAACACCCAAATGATTTACTTAGAATTTGAAGTTGACTCAAAACCAATGACAGAAAACGGCCACTGTCCACAATCTTGCCAGATGCATTGGCTTATTTATTCAAATTTTTGAAGCTTTTCCTCGAGGTAAACTACACATTACCGACAATTAGAGTCAGTTCAAACCAAATAAGGCAATTTGTGGCCAAGATTTTGATCAGTAATTCATTCATTGTTGTTGAAATTCAGTGGTGGTTATATGTTCCCCATGATTAGATCAATATGAAATTACCATCCATTGATGTGGTTATTTCCACAGATGCTAGTAAGTTTGGTTGGGGAGCGATCTGTGAAACGGACAAATTCCTACGGTAAGTGGCCAGAAACCCCCAAAACGGATCCATACAAGGGCGTAGCGAAGGCATTTTCTTTTGGGGGTGTGGAAGCCTATTTGCCAACTGACAATATTGGCATAGACAAGATTTTCAGGGTGGGAGAAACTTTTACGGGTAAATTTACCGACACAACCATCGAGAAGATGAAGGCAAAGGTGAGTGCACGGAATAACATCATTCGCAAGCTTACCAATACAAGATGGGGTGCAAGTCCAAAGACGTTATGTTGCAGTGCCCTTGCCCTATGCTATTCTACTGCTGAATATGCCTGTCCGGTATGGGAAAGATCTGCCCATGCCAAGAAGATAGACATCGCCCTGAATGCAACCTGCCGACATATCACTGGTGGCTTAAAACCAACAAACACCGACAGCCTATACATGCTGGCAGGAATTGCTCCTCCGTGTATAAGAAGAACGGTAGCTAGCAAGAAGGAGCGACTTCGGCAAGCATCAGATGAGAGACACCCTTTGTATGGTCATCTACATACACCCAGCCGTCTTAAGTCAAGAAAAAGCTTCATGAACAGTGTTACTCCTCTGGAGACAACATCAACACCTTCAAAAGCTCGCATCGCGGCCGAGCGGTCTAGCGCACCGAACTCAAGTTCTGGTGTTGCCAGCAGCAGGGTGTGGGTTCGAGCCCCGGTCGTGACACTTGTGTCCTTGAGCAAGGTACTTAACCATAATTGCTTTGTCCTTCGGATGGGACGTAAAGCCGTAGGTCCCGTGTGTTGTGTAATGCACGTAAAAAAGAATGCGCCTTGAGCACCACTTAGTTGGTGGATACGTGCGCTATATAAGTCCACACATTATTATTATTATTATTATCGCCTTGTGGAAAGAAAGGCTTATCAGTCTTCCACAACCATTAGCGATGAAAATTCCACCTGATGAAGACCTTCCTGCTGGAGCCAATAACAACTGGGCTACGTGGAAGTGTCTGAACAGACTTAGAACTGGAGTAGGCCTCTCTAAAGTTACACGAAACAAATGGGGATATTCCACCATCCCAACATTTTGTGAGTGTGGGATTGAGGCTCAAACCATGCAACACCTCTTGCAATGCAGTCTATTAGAGGAAAGCTGCACCATTGCAGATTTTGCCTGCTATACCTCTAAGGCAAAGAAGTGTGTCCAGCTATGGCTAGGACACATCTAACACGTGGACTCGATAAGAAGAAGAACCGACACAACACTTATATGAACAGACAAATTTATCTTTGTTCCCCCCCCCCAAAAAAAAATGGACAATCTCTAAAGTCGCAAAAGGAGGGGGGCCACAGCTTTTTCAATGTATTACAAAGTAAAAACAACTGATAACAAACAACTCGGCAAATCTTCTGCGCTCAATTAGAAACACGATACATTTGCAGTCGGCAAACCCATAGCTTTAGGTTTGCCGACTGAAAATATTTTCTGGACCAACTCTTGTTCTATTACCTTTGATACTTCATTGGCTGACTGAGGCTCTAAATGCCGACGAAAACAATATTGGAGGTGTCAACCCACACACCCCCCCCCTCCCCTGCGCTCTCGACAGCTCTGGATTCATATCAACCTTCTGGAGCTAGTAGCTGTACACAAATCATTGCAACGTTTGTGTACAAACGTAAATGATGTACATATCTTCATCAAATCAGATAACAGCATGACAGTGTCTTACATCGAAAAAATGGGAGGAATTATCGGTACATCCACTATTTATGATTGGTGTTTACATAATTTGTCACGAAGGGTCAATTGTGTGGCACACGGCACAAAACACACGTTTCTAGATAATCGAGTTTTAGTTGCTCACCTTTTGATATTGTAGTTTCACCATCATTAAAGCCAGAATATTGCCAAATTATGTGCACTATGTGAAAGTACAGATTTCAAACTTCTCGAATGTACAAGTTATTCAACAACAGGAAAATTATTTACGGCATAACTGATTTATTTATACAATTGTCCCTTTGTGAAAACGCTAGAAACGAGGCCTTATTTTGCTCATAATTTGTCCCTTCGTGAAAACGGTATACAGCGCGCGTCATGACCTATAAATAGCTCACAATTGGCTCTTCGTGCAAACGAAAAAAACGTTGCGCGCGCGAAGTTTTGTCCTCACAGCGCGTTTTCACGAAGTGACAATAGTGGAAGTGTTTTCACCAAGGGACAACTGGAAAAAGTTGTGTTGATTTGAGCGTTTTCTCGAAGGGATTATTAATTATTAAATACGTTGTGATTAATTGTCCTGTTGTTGAAAAGTTGAAACATTTGTAATGTTTGAAATCTGTTCTTTCATATAGGGCATATAGATTTATTAGTATTTTGCGTCTTGAATGTGACTTGGTATGCGTACAAAGTAGGTATTACTTAAATTTCTATGCAGTGTAACCAAATTGTCCTTTCGTGAGAAATGCACTCGTTATGACCTTGGCCAATTAGTGTGATTACAAAAATAATGGGTGTTACACCCTGTCACTTTGTGAGATTGTAGATTGAAGTAATTCAGAATGTCGAAAAGAAATGAAACTCCATTTTGTTTGCTCCCCAGAATCCTGGACAAAGTTTCCATAGACAAAACGCCAACTTGTCCATACTAATCACTCCCTGGTAGCCAACCCACGCCTGGTTTCTTCAGCTTCTAGCATTGTACGTAGCAATACCAATCCAACGACGACAGTCAGTTCTCAATCAACCTCAAAAATCTCAAATTCCGAACCTCAGATTAGCCGCTTGGACCATCTCAGGCAACGATGGCAATCAGAGGGACGTTCGAATGACGCTTCCAAACTAATCTCAAACTCTTGGCGACAAGACACTGAGAAACAGTATGAATCAGCCTTTAGAGGAAAAGCTGGGTTAGCTGGTGCAGTGGAAGGAAAATTGATCCATTTACACTCGCTATACTAGATGTAGCTAACGTTTTAGCACATAGACATTCACGAGGGAAGTCCTTAAAATCAATTTTAAAGGTCATTTAAAAGGTCAGCTTTATCAAAGGGATAAAAAATATACATCGGGCGGCAGGAATTGATACAGATATCTATACAGCTCACAGTTTTTGAGGTGCATCAACCTCAACTGACCTGGCTCAGGGCGTATCCCTGCAAGAAATACTTCACACAGCAGACTGCATGGGCAAATACCAGTACCTTTGTAAAGTATTATTCCTCAGTTCTTAAATCAAGCTGAAAAAAATCAAGCTGAACACCAACTTTAAGGCTACGCATTACTTATCAAGTAAAATATTGTATAAACTATCCACCAGTACATTTATTTCAATTCAATCTTTAAAATATATCATGACCTGTGTTTGTGGCTATTTTAACGGCACCAACTATCGCAATTTCTTTTAGTTTTCATTGGAAATATCGATATTTTACATGAAAAAGAGAAAACAAATTCTTTAGAATGACATATTTCTCAAAATAATTGTGAGAAGCCTGGTTTTATGGTAAATAAATACCAATTCAATTTATGGTGGGTCCTGTCATTAGTTAACTGTTTTACTGTTAAACCAAGCTTCCGACGACTATTTGGTGAACTATCTCATTTGTTTAGTATTTGTTTCTCTTCCTAAAAGGAAATTATCAATGAAAATGTTCCAATGAAAACAAAATGCGGAAATTGCCGTTAACATACGAGTAATACATCTTTAACAATGAATGGCGATCATAAACCATACATCGATATACATTCTGTGCATGGGTTCATAGCAGACTGTAATACAAAGATACTTATGTATGTAATTTTCACTTATAATGAGAGTTCTCAGACAACATCACTAGCCTGCTTTAAGCACTACATCGTCAATTCAATTCAAATTGATTTTATCAATATAAAATGTATTTACAAACTCTGCCATCAAAATTCAATAGTCCGATAAAGATGTAATTTGTACAAAGATAGAGAATTATTACAAGAAATAGAAACATGTATACAGGCCTATATGCAAGTCAGCATGTGAGAATTCGGCAGGGCATAGCGGTATAGCCTATAATTATTCACAAGCGAAGGTTTAGACCTATAATATTGAACAAAATAATACACTGCATATCTAACTCTGCAAAAGATAAAACAATTGCAGACTTAAATACGGTCTATATGATTTCAACATATTCTTCTGTAATCGGTAACCTTTACGTCTCATTATCTTGAACGATGTACATGTGCTGTACCAGGAAAGACACCAGGAAAAATCTCTTCTGTTATTTTCTGGTGATAACGAACTTTTCAAACGCCACACAATTTTCTTTTCAAAAATACCACGAGCTACTAACTTTCATTCATGCTAGACAACAAGAACAGTGAACACAATAATGATTACCGGTGCAGCATTGTCCGACTATGTCCTTCAGATTATGGAAATAACCAGATATACGACATAAAGCGGAATAGGCATATATACGATGACATTTCCTACGATGATATTCCCGATGACATTCCCATTATTCTAATTACCAACTTCTTATTTTACTGTAATTGTTCAAATATAAGTTTCCATGTTGTTAGTAATCACAAACAATTAATAATTTGTACATAACAAATGTTCATTTCTTTATTCCTAAATTGCAAGGAAGTAAAATAATTACAAGGAAATAATTTCATGAAGTAATTATTGACGATGACGGGCATGGATAAAATGTAGTGAATTAACTAATTTGTTATACAGCTTGATAATTTCTTAGCTTATCAAATAATAAGCACATATAGGGCCTGTTAAACATTGATTCAGTCAAATATTTGGAGAAATATCTAATTTGAAATAATTTAAGTCTACATAACAATTAAATATAGGCCTATAAAATGCAGTTTTATATAAAACATTATCACAATTTTAAAATTAACTATTGGCCAATGTGTAACCAAAATGCATGGAAAATATTGGGCGTACTCAAAAACCACTCATAAGATAAACCTATACACAAGAGAGAATACATCAAACTACAGCTGTTGTGGAAATGGTGTCCGGTGGCCGGTTGCCCTATAATCATACGAAACACCGAAATCAGAACTGTTGGCACACCTTCACATAATGACATCAGTAACTGAGAAGTCTCACCAAAAGCCAACTCTTCCCTCCAATGTTAACCGCTTTGGGAAAGAATGTTCATGGTTTAAGCCACTGTTTAAGGTTTTTTCAACATAGATACACATTTATGATAGATTTTGGACTTTATTTCCCTTCTAAAAAATTCATCCTCTTAAAAAAAATAGTAGAATCCTGTCATAGTTTGAAGTATGTATCCATCACCATACATATACGGTTGGGTTTGACATTCTAACCCACTTTGAGTTTGGCTAGGGTGCGAGAGATGGGGTTGTGCCAACAGGTTTTGCACATGATTATAGGCCCTATAAGTATAAAGTACACCAAGAGTCCAATATGTAGAAACACATATATTTATTACATGAGTTAAGTCATTTGATTGATATTTCTCAAAGGAAAGTGGAGCAGTAGGCCTATATGCTTATATATTCTGCTAACGAAACTTTTGCATTTCTGATTTCGTAAAAGCTATTCTTTAATACTTACCCAATTTTCTATCCCCCTGGGTCAGTATTCCAAACGAACAACTCCATGTACAACACGTAGATCTAGATGATATTTCGTTGTGCGGGGCGTATTTATTAAGTAAATAGGTCACGTGAGTTTGTGTCGTCACTGATGAAATTCCAGTGGTATTGTTAGATGAGTTTGCAGCAGTGGCGACCAACTTCACGAAACATTCCCAATGAACTCGTAGGCTTCAGCGTAGCTTGAATGCCTACCAGTGTCTATCCCTTGTATTACCACGGGTCGCTAACCAGCAATAGATGTACGATTCAGTGCTGCTGGGTCAGAATCTTAATGTTACGAAAACCAAACCATATTTTGCTTGACTGTGTTTCCCATTGTACCTATATACATTTAGGGAATGTGTATAAGGCAACCTTTGTATTATGTGACCCGCTCTGTGAAAAAGTGTGACATGTCGCACCAAGCGTTTACATGTAATGGGTGATGAAATGTTGAGAGGGTGTTTTTTGTTTTTTTTAACATCTGATTTTTGGTTATGTTTTTTTTTACATCATTAGGATCAAAATTTTCTTAATATGTTTACATAAACGTCAATTTCAATCAATAAAATCTTAAAATCAATGATTTTTGTAAGTACTTGGTTTCAAATATGTCATTTGTTTTCATTTTCCTAACACTAAATTGTGTTAATTACGTACATTATTGATTATTACAAATGCCATATCTCCATTATGCAATATGCCACACACATCTAACATACTAAATTAAAGCTGATTATGTACTCTTTCCAGCTACATAGAAATGTCAAATTTGCGTCTTGTGACTCATTTTCACAGAGCGGGTCACATAAAAATGCAGTTTTGAGTGACACTGGAAGAGTTTAAGATAATTAGGCTGATTCCTCCTAAAGGGACAGTATCGTTACGATCAGAGCAGACTTTCAACAAGGCATGGAATCAGTGACTGGCCAATTATTTGCTTTACTGGGTTCAGTAAAGATTTGGGGCCATGCCTCCTTGGCCCCCTGTCTGACAAAGCCACTCTTATGTGAGCCTCGACGTAAAGGACCACCTTACGGACACTGGAAATTGTATCATCACAATCAGATCCTCCGACCCTTAGTTGGGTCTCACTCAGCACCATGTGACCGACTACAGTCAGTTCATTGAAATCATCCGGGTTCTCACCTCACCCAGGGCCGTGGAAATTGTTTAAAGGGGCAGTATCATCACAATCAGAGCAGACTTTCAACAGGGAATAGAATCGATGTCCTAGTTGGAGATGGAAACAGTGACTGAAAATTACTGGCTTATTTATACAGCAGCAACGGTTATAATGACCTTACCATCTGGGTATTATTTTCAGTCACTGGGGGTAATCTAAAAACTATACAGCACTCCGATTCCATGTCCTATTGATGGTGACGATATTGCCACTTGATTGGTCAGTTTATTTTGGCACATTCACAGGGGATACGATACACTCCCGGATGGTTGCTGAGTTAATGCTTGTACTTGTTGGTGTGGAGAGAACCTTGGTGTTTGTGGGGAGCTGATGAGTGTTAGACTTTGATGTTAGCTTAATCAAAGATTCGCCTGAGTTGGTGGGAAGCGGGGTCTAAGTACGGTAGACATAATGACGTTGTGGGGCAGGGTTTCCAAAAAGGGGGTCACACTGACACAAAAGGGAGGCACGCAAAAAAAACGTAAGATAAATTGTACGGGAGACATAATGAGGGTGTGAAACATGACAGGGGTGGATTCAGGGTCTCCAGGGGGCACACGACAAAAAGGGGTCACACTGACACAAAAGAGGGTCACACTGACATAAAATAGGGTCACACTGACACAAAAGGATCACACTGACACAAAGGGGTCACACTAACATACAAGGGGTCACACTGACACAAAAGAAGTCACACTGACGCAAAAGGATCACGCTGACACAAATGGGGGTCACACTGACAGAAAATAGGGACACACTGACACAAAAGAGGTCACACTGACACAAAAGGGGTCACACTGACACAAAATGGGGTCACACTGACACAAAAGGGGGTCACACTGACACAAAAGGGGGTCACAATGACACAAAAGGATTCACACTGACACAAAAGGGGTCACACTGACACAAAGGGATCACACTGATACAAAAGGTGGTCACACTGACACAAAAGGGGTCACACTGACACAAAAGGGGGTCACACTGACACAAAAGGGGTCACACTGACAAAAGATTGTCACACTGAGACAAAAGGGGTCACACTGACATAAAAGATTGTCACACTGAGACAAAAGGGGTCACACTGACACAAAAGGGTCACACTGACACAAAGGGGGTCACGCTGACACAAAAGGGGGTCACACTGACACTGACACAAAATGGGGTCACACTGACACAAAAGGGGGTCACACTGACACAAAAGGGGGTCACAATGACACAACAGGATTCACACTGACACAAAAGGGGTCACACTGACACAAAAGGGATCACACTGATACAAAAGGTGGTCACACTGACACAAAAGGGGTCACACTGACACAAAAGGGGGTCACACTGACACAAAAGGGGTCACACTGACAAAAGATTGTCACACTGAGACAAAAGGGGTCACACTGAGATAAAAGATTGTCACACTGAGACAAAAGGGGTCACTACTGACACAAAAGGCGTCACACTGACACAAAAGGGGGGTCACACTGACACAGAAGGGGGTCACACTGAAACAGAAGGGGGTCACACTGAAACAAAAGGGGGTCACACTGATATAAAAGATTGTCACACTGACACAAAAGGGATCACACAAATGCTCCCTTTTGTTAGTCCTGGGTTTTCACCATGAACAAATCCACCCCCAATGAAACCCACCCCAACAAAATCCAGCTCGAACTGAGCGGGGTGGATAGGGGGTGAGGGTGCATGCACTGATCGCCTTCTTCGTTCACCCATCCGCCACCAAAAGCTGATCTAGAACCCAGATGGTCTGGGGCCAAATGCTGGATGGGGCTATTCACGGCAGCCATTGTTTGAATCTACAGGTGATCTTTGATACAATATGAGCTTTTTAAGGACTAACTTTATGAAGTATTACATAGCTACTAATGCGGATGTGAAACCCAACCCAACCAACGACGAAAAAAGGGGGGTTTGGGCCATTGCCCCTTGGTCCCCTGGATCTGCCCTTGTCTGCTCCTATGCATGTGTGAGCCTCAGTGTAAAAGGACAACCTTACGAACATCAGAAACTGTTTGGTTCTAGATGCTCAGCAGTGCGTTTTGAGCGCTTTGTGACGACTTCGTTTACGTCTTCCAGCATTCAGGGTCACTAGAATTGTTCGATCTGTGGTGCGTTTTGAGCGCCTTTTTCTTTAAATATGAATATTTTAACATGTTCAAAAGTATTTTGACTTAATCGTAAGTCCACTTTTCTTAATTTTTATGAAATAAATTTTGGTAAATAAAGTTGAATTTAGAAAAAAAATGCAATAAAATGATAATTTCTTTCATAACAATTATGAAATTTTAATTATGAAAAGTGCACTTATGATTAAGTCAAAATACTTTTGAACATGCTTTTGTGTGTGTGTGTTATTTTTTATTTATTTATGGGCAATTTGATATACTTCCAACAGTCTAAAAAGTGAAGGGGACATGTCCTCTCCGCCCCACCGACCAACGCCCATGCAAAAATAAATATTTTTGTAAAATATAAGAAAAGCTGACCCTAACAGGTTCAAAGTCTTGTTCAAAGAGCGCCTGGTCAGGTTCAGAGTCTTGTGCAAAGAGTGCCTGGTCAGGTTCAGAGTCTTGTTCAAAGAGTGTCTGGTCAGGTTCAGAGTCTTGGGCAAAGAGTGCCTGGTCAGGTTCAGAGTCTTGTGCAAAGAGTGCCTGGTCAGGTTTAGAGCCTTGTGCAAAGAGTGCCTGGTCAGGTTCAGAGTCTTGTTCAAAGAGCGCCTGGTCAGGTTCAGAGTCTTGTGCAAAGAGTGCCTGGTCAACTATGAATCAAACTGGAAACAATTTAACTTAAAAAAATGACTGCACTTCGGACAAAATTATCCGAGGGAGGATTAGTTTCATATAGGCCTAGGCTTTACATTAAGTCAGTTTCACACAAAATGGCGTCATGTGCCCTTTCATACGTTACACGCCAAGTACAGTCGACGGTTGCTGTTTGTCACAAGTGAATGATTCTAAAAAGAATGTATCAAGGTCTCTGAAAAGTAACAGAGAACCTTTTTGTCGTAATGTCAATTCATGACGCATGCATCACCTACATATTAATATAAAATGGTAGCTGAATGCATGAATAAGTCGGTTTTGAGTAAACACTCAATGTAAAGCACAAAGGCATGACATAATTATGACCTGGTAAATTTCAAGGTTTTGGCATTGTTTTTTTAGTTTGTATACCGCTGTTATTTAAAAGAAATAATGAAGAAGGAAACAGTTCACATTGTGGTAAAAATGAAAATGACACGTATACTCAGTGGCGTAAATTTGCTGTAGAAGGTAGAGGGATTATTAATAATTTCCAATTTCAATGATCGATCCATCCAAACTCTTCCTTCTCGAGCTTTGGAATTTAAAACACTAGATTGAAAATAATAAATTTGGAATATAGATATCTATTTTTGGGGAACTTTGATTGATTGATTTATTTTATTTTATTTATTTATTTATTTATTTATTTATTTAATTTGGGAAAGTAGTTTTAATCTTTTGGGAATTGATATCACCCAAAATTATTGTTCAAACATAATATAGGGCCTATAGGGCCAATGTTTTGTCTTTACTGGGTTCAATAAAGATTTGGGGCCATGCCTCCTTGGCCCCCCTGGCTGAGAAAGCCACTGTTATGTGAGCCTTGACGTAAGGGACCACCTTACGGACACTGGAAACCGTTTAAAGGGGCAGTATCGTCACAATCAGAGCAGACTTTCAACGGGGAATAGAACCGTTGTCGTAGTTGGGGATGAAAACAATGACTGAAAATGACTGTCTCATTTATGCAGCAGCAACGGTAATATGACCTTACCATGTGGGGGTATTACGGCAGTGATTGAGTTATTCTAAAACAAGCATTCCAATTCCATGCTCTGATGATTGTGACGATATTGCCCTTTAATTTAGATTAGTAGTGCGTTCTGAGCTATGACGACTTTTACGTGAGGGTTGCAAGAAATACCGTACCATATTCCTAAGGATTCAGGGTTGGCATATGTAATTATTTAGGGTATTATATTTTTGTGCCATCAATAGTGGGGAAATTATTCATATACTTAGACTAACCCCACCCCAACCTCTATGCATTTCCCTCAATTAGCCTCAATTCAAAGCAACTGGACAGAAAAATGGGGTGTTCAATTCTTGTTCCAGAGGGTCCCAACAAGCATGTTTAAGTAGGATTCCATGTATATTAGCCTCTGTGGGAGGGCGTACTCGCGACGTAGCACAGTGGGTCAGGATTAGATCAAAGCACGCCAACATTAAATAGGCCTATTCATAAATAATCGATAAAAAATAGTCTACTGTGGGTTTTTGAATTCAATGGTTATATTCGTAATCGTCTATGACGTCATTATAATGCTGATTTCTGACTGGTCTTTGGTATTTTGGGGGACTGAGGGAACTCTATTATTTAAGAATTTCTGGTGAGTTGAAGGAGGACAACATTTCCAATGAGCACACAATGTCCGTTGGCCAAGGGGAGCAGGATAAATCCTAGGATATACTGTTCGAGGAGACAAAATATCATTTCACAAGCCAGGTAAAACTGTTGTTAGATGGAAATTCACCGTCCATATATGTAAATGAACAATGACATATTCACAACCCACGACTCAGTTATTGCTCTTGCCGTGCCAATGCCGATGCCCTCACCAACCAACTCTACCGACACCTCAGACCCTCTAGTTCATCCTACCCCCAGGTTCTTTGGCCAACCGAAGATCCACAAACCCGATGTTCCTCTCCATCCCATTGTCGCCTCCAAAGGATCACCCACATACAACACAGCCCGGCACCAAGCTAAGGTCCTCCGACCCTTAGTTGGGTCTCACTCAGCACCATGTGACCGACTCCAGTCAGTTCGTTGAGATCACCCGCGTCTCACTCTACAACCCAGCGACATCTTGGTTAGTTTTGATGTTGTCTCCCTTTTCACCAATGCCTCCCGGTGAAGCAAAGACTAAAATAAAATCTTTCTCTTGATGACCGCACATCACTCTCCCCTGATCAAATACATGATCTGTTACTAACGCGTGTTTCTTCCAGTTGTTTTCAATTTCAGGGCAAGTTCTATGAGCAGGCAGCTGGGACCTCCATGGGATCTCCTCTATCCCCGGTCCGTGCTGACAATTATTTCATGACAGAGTTTGAAACATCTTTCCCTTCACACCGCCGACCCCTGACCCAGCCTGTGGCTCCGCTATGCAACCTTTGTTGTATGGAAACATTGCAGAGACGCAATCCAGGACTTCCTACAGCACCTCAACGAGCACCACCCCAGCATCAAGTTTACGAAGGAAGTAAAAGAAGACGGCAAGATCTCGTTTCTTGATGTTGGCATCTCCAAAAACACAGACAGCTCCCTACACCACAGCGTTACAGGAAGCCCACCCACACAGATCGATACCCCAACCAGCACTCCTTCCATCACCCTAGCGACCTATGCGACCCGGACAGTCTACCCAAGGAACTACGGCACATGACTATCCAGCGCAACGGCTACAAACCCAGCAAGATCAACACATCGAAGCCTGTTCCAATCTAACCATTTTTACTTGTCCCCCCTACCTAGGTTCTACGTCACATAAACTTCAGCGCATCCTCCAACAAGCAGGCATCTAACAAGTGGACTACTCCGCCCCAGCAGACTACAGGGACTTCTCCACACCTACAAGGATAAACCGGATCCCAGCAACAGAGCAAGAGTCTGCTGGATCCCCTGTGAGTGTGGTAAAGTCCACATCGGGGAAACAGGACGAAATCTCCCTACGAGACTGAAAGAACACTGAGCACACGGCCGCAGAGGAGATTTTGAGAATCTTTTGAGAAAACTGTTCTTAAAATGTGGTATAAATTCAACATATTTTTGCCGATCTCTTTGTGTTATCCGCGCCCCTGACTGTTTCCCTTGACGCTTGGGTTGGGGACTTAAAAAGGTTAAATAATTTATAGTATCATGAATTATCACGATTTTGTAATATACAAACAAATTCACTGCAGTTCAACGGTATAAACCTTTTTATTTCCTTGAAAAACCTTACATTTACTTATTTTTGTTAAAAGTTAAGACACGCATGACGTCAAGCTTGCAGAGAAAGACAAATACGGGCTTAATGCACCGCGTGTCATTGTTACAATGGTCTATATATATGTGTGTTTACCTACATGAAGTGTGCCACTCGTAATACTTTGTGACGTATTGTTCCCCAAACTGACGCGCAAAGTTCTCATTTAAAATGACTTTATTTAATGATTATTTTAAGCGACCATATAACAAAGAACCTTTCTAAAACGCTATTAGCTATATAATGTTGTGGAATGACCAGTTATTATGTCAAATTTAGCTGGCGTGTCACATTTAGACATACAAATTAAACTAGTCTATTAAAGTGGGTTTTATAAAAACAAAACTGTTGAGTGCCTTAAGTTTATTTTCTTTTTGGCACATAATTACTGTTAAACCTAACTTCCAATAACTTCTTAAAAGATATAATCAATGTATCGATGAACACAAACGATATATATAGGCCTACATAACCTCATGTACACAAATACATATAACAAGATCTGAGAATAGAAATTGGGAACATAATTATTTCAAGTTGAGTCCATCAATGTAGCTCATATTTTGCAGAAGTTTATTTTATTAATTGATGGCCTCGATATGAATCTTGTTATATATTTTAATAACACTCACGCACATTAATATAAGTATATGCACAAGTATATGGATTATGATATAAAAACAATTAACACAGAGAAATGGATGTAAATGCATCCATACTATGTATATAAACCAAATGTGCCACCAGTGTGTCCAATTTGGTTCCTCCTATCAGGGTGTTTAAGCGTGAGACCAGGCTTTCTGTTTGTTCTCACCCGTATACTCTAGCTTTGCCGAGATGTAGAACAAAGAGCTATTCCAGCAGCTTTTTTCCACGTACTGCATCTCTTTGGAACTCCTTGCCTGGTGCATGTTTCCCTACATCCTACAATCTAGACAGTTTTAAGAGGAATATCAATTCCTACCTTCAGTCCTCCTGAGTTATTTTCATCTTCTATGTTTTCTTCTTGTAGCCCCTTACCAAGAGTGGCTTTTAGCCTTGTTTGAGGCGAACTTGCATTTAAAAAAAACCTGTGATAGTTCAGGTTGTATCACTGTACATGTGTCGTTAATGAGAAATTATTGAAAATGCATTCAAATTAATTTTAAAGTTCTCATTCCTAAATTCAAGCTAGAAATTATTACACAAAAGTGACAGCACCTCAGACAAATTATTTCTAGGCAAGATTGATACCATTATCAGATGTAGGCCTAGGCCTATACCAATTTCATTCATTCATTCATTCATTTCTTTTTTCCAACACACAGAAAATATATGATATACATTATATTATACATGTACATTATAGGATAATAATAACGTATAATTATATGAAGTGTATTAGAGAATATGTGTGTGGATGAAGGTTTCCAAAAAGCATTAGCTTTTCCAGTGGAGACCCCACTAGATACAACAAACAACACAAAGAACAACGAAACAACAATGATGAATACAGCAATGCAAATTCAATTTATACAGCTTAGAGATTGGTATAGCTAGTATATACAGTAAACCTAAGATAATTAAATAATGAAAATTAACCTGCGTGTGAATATTTGCCGCTTAATTGAGTTTTAAATTTAAACTTGAATAAGGATACATTCGGTATATTTCTAAGTGAGATATTCAAATAATTCCACAGCTTGGGTCCTTCATGTTTGACACTTTTTTGGGCTAGTGTAGTACGAGCATAGGTCTGATATTGGCGGATCCAGGGGGGCTGTAGCACCCCCAAACAAAAAAATCGTTAAAAAATTTAAAAAGGAGAGAAAAAGAGAGAGAAAGAGAGAGAGGGAGGGGAGGGGAGAACGCACTCCATTCCCACAGTGTGCGGGATAAACATAAGGAGGTCACCTACTTAGTACTGTACGAACCGTTGCGCAAGTGGCGGCACCCTTTGTAGTACTGAAAAATAATTGTTTTTGATTCTCAGGCCCCCTTAAAAATGTTCTGGATCCGCCCATGTCTAATGAAATTC
>CM055830.1:2960745-3065908 GCA_029582265.1 Zoroaster sp. YZ-2022 | reverse complement strand
ATATATTTAAACTTACCACAACACAAATCGTTATAATTGCTATCAAAAGTAATTTACCGATTTAGATTTTATGACGTTGAGGGAATGCATAACATTGGTATTCTTCTCTTACTGCAGTTTTGCTCTTCATGTGTTTCAGGATACAGACCTATGTAAAACAATCATGTGTTGTATCGTCATTATGAAAGTTGAAGAAAACGCAGTCAAGATTTTTGGATTTGTAAACAACAAACTCCATACTTAAATCAAAGTTTTTTTTGTCTGGTTGTCAGATTCAAATTTTTTAAAAGGAATAATTGGAATATTGTTTAGGCTTGACCCGTCTGACTCTGAGTCCGCACGCACGAGGAGCTTTTTCCATGGTCTATACAAATGATATTACTTCAGACAGAGAGAGATTTCGAGGGAATGTGATAACATCAAGAAATGCAGTTTTATATATACGTTACGTTAAATAGTCTTTGTTGTTGTTGTTGTTGTTAAACTGTGTTCTTTGTTAAAATAAACAATGTAACACACACAAATATATATATATATATATATATATATATATATATATATATATATATATATATATATATATATATATATATATATATATGGATAGGCATACTAAAAGAACATGTCTAATTTAATTTCCCTTTTACAGGCAATTTGATAAAGATACATATTTTACCAAAAATACCTATGCTTAAATACCCAGTTAAATTGTTTTTCCCCTTTTTTTCAAATTGGGTGTATGAAGGTACACACATTGGTATTTGGAATCATAATATCATAAAAAAGCGACCATCTGCTCACGTAATTATGCATGCAGATGATGACGCAAAATTGTTTTTGCGTACAAAGTCGGCCATATTTTGGAAATTCAACATAACAATTCCCCTTTTCTCTAAAGATAAAAGCTCTCCATGCGAAATAATTTCAGAATGATTAATACTTGTACCAACTTTATACCGAGTAAACGTTTAGATAATAACTTGTTAAGGTACAACGTACTGTTGGAAAACCTGCTTTAACTAGTATTTGAATTAAGATATAAAATACCAAACCTTGTTAGCGAGAACAAAAAAGTGAAAACGCATTCAGATGTTTCTATTCATTCTATTACGCGTATAGGTCTGGGGCCAGAGCTGCTGAACACACACGTTATTTGGTTACCAAACATAGGTTTCCAGCCAATTTGTCACCGTACCATTGCTTTCTGGCAGGTGCATTGCTTAGCAGAAAAATTGGCTAACCAATAGTTTCCCCCTGCTTAGCAGTTCTATAAAATTGGGCCCTGCTCGTTGCTAAATTCGAACTGGAAATTATTTCACTTTTCTTCAATGTTGAAGCACCTCAAACAACATCATTTTGAGAGAAGATCTACACCAAGTAAGTTTAACATTTAACAGTTCATACTTTTTGAAATTAACAATTTCAGCAAGCTACTGGGGGTGTGAGACCCCCAGTATTTCTCATTTGGCAAATAAAGCATCAACGGTACTAGAGCAAGGGTTTATCCAGAATACATTTACAGAACATAGAGCACCCCTTCCCCAATTGCTTGACTTTAGAGATATTATACGGTTTTTTTTTTTTTTGGGTGGGGGGGGAAGGGTGGGGAAACAAAGTAAGTTGTGGCGGGAAATTTACCCACAAAAAATGTTTGGCCCCACTCTGAAAATCCTGGCTAAGCCACTGATGTCAGTCGGTAAATTGGCTTCCACCCCCCAAAACAAACAAACAAACAAACAAACAAACAAACACCCCAACAAACAAACAAACAAACAAACACCCCCAACAAACACCCCAACAAAACCCTATTTATAACATGATGTGCACGCTCCACTTGCATTTTGAAATGAATTATTTTCAATTTACAAGACATACAAAAAGCCGCTGTAGTCACTGCCGCTGTAACTCATCACTCCCATGTCCAGGACGTTCTTGGTCTTTTCCCAGCAATTATCATCGGTAACAGTAACACACCCCAATGTATTGTCTCCGGGATGGACAGCCAGATTAAATCTGTAGAGAAAAAAATAAGATGAAAACCGTTCTACTGTATGATTCATTGTTAATTATGCGCATAAATACGGGGCATTTTAAAGGTTTGCTGATTTCGAAATATTCTTGTGATAGATTGATAGATTGGGTGTTTAAACAACCTTATTTGAATGTTGTTGCTCCCGAAATAATATGTTTTCATTTTCAAATTGTCGCTGTTTATATGTAGAATATTTATTTATATTTAAATATGTTTCACTCAAACAGTTGAAAAACAATTTTGCAAGAAAAAACATCGGCATTTACGTGGAAAAATTAATTTACAAACAAAAAACGAAAACATTGTATATTCCCATAAATAATCACGATTTTGAACCATTTCTTTTTTCTTAACTAAATAAAACAGGCATACTGTCGTAGCAATCAGCACAAAATGAATAGCAGTATGTCAGTGTTTTAAGTGAACAATTAGCGTGTTTTATTCTTCAAACGGAATTCCAGTAAATTGGGCGTATACCCTATTTTGTTTGTAAGTCGATAATTTATGTAATACGCACAATGGTAGTAAGTGAATTATTTACTTTCCTTGGTCTGAAGGTTTGAACTTCGTTTAAAAGGCAGAAATTGACTTTGTTAATGTAACATTTTGAGTCTTTTCAACACAAGAAATTAGAAAGCTCAGGACTTGCCTTTTAAATTGTGTATTGTAGGTTGTACTAGTATTATAATAATAATATTTAATACTTCAGGCCTCAATACTCAGGCATTATTATTTTTCAATTTACACTTGATAATCCCAACTAAAAACCAGCCCCATGTTCAAACCCTCCGAGGAGTATGTGGGTGTGCTCCAGTTCTCGAAAAGTGCTTTTTTTGGCACTGTCCCTTTAAATTGAATGTTGTATCATTCCAATGGATAACGTGGACTAATACTGTACTTTAATATGCCTATGCATCATTCCAACCATAATAATACTTATATATTATTGCGTTCATATTTACGTTTTAGGTTTTGTTTTAATAGTATTAAGCATTTTATTTTATTTGACCTGCCACCAAACATATTCTAAAAATTAATATTCTCAACCTACTCTAACCTTTCAAGTGAGTATTACATTTTCTGAATAGTTTACTTTAGAAATCCAAAATAAATCGGAACGGGTCAAAGGACAGATTTCCGTAGTACTTTCTTGGGTTAATCAACTTTATTTTATCCGTTTTAAGGCAGAAACCAGTAATGGTAAAATTTCAAAACTCTTTGATTCCTTGGGATTTTTTTTTTGCAAGTTAGGTATGTTATTTCATTGGCAGTTTTTGTAAGTTGTATTGTTGTAAACACATTGAGGCCGCTATTGCATTTAAAAGTACTTTTTACAGATGTTTTACAGTGTGTTTTTCTTCCAGACCCAACAATGGTAATTCTAACCCTCCCAATTATATTACGGGTATAATTTGTTATCATACCTTCCCGTTGCAGTGGGATCGTTGTATCCATAATAACCGTCGAGAGGTGTCTCCATCCTGGGGCGGAGGTTGTACCAATCAATCAACTTGGTGGCGTGGGTGTAACGTTTTCCAATGAGATATTCATTGTAGGGTGTGGGCCCACCTTGTGCAGTGTCGTCCATTTCGTTTGGGACTGCAGTCCAACATCTTGACACAAATGATGACCTTATAATTGAGAAAATAAATACTGCTTGATCCAGTCATAATGCTAATATTGAAAGTGTCACCGAACAATGCACTTATGCACCCATCCATCCCCTCTCTGACCCATCCATCCCCTCTCTGACTGCCCGTCTCTTGATGATCGGATTGGTAAATTGGAAATATTCATTAGCCCCGCATTATGGGGCACAGTATCGGTGACAATACCCTCTCATCATAATTCGCCACATTCACGATTTATACGAATGTGAGGTTGTAATTCTAAAACCACACTCTGTAGCTTACATGCTGCATGCACCAGCAAGAAGGCCCAATAATAGTTGAAGAAAAGTTCATTCCTGACATAAGGAATAAATAAATGAATGCAGCTATGTCCATTAGTTTACTTGAAATTCAATAACATTTGAAAGCGAGGTTGCCCCTGTAAATAAACAAAATTAGGCAGGTGACTGTATTGAACATGTACAGGAACACAACCTCTTGTATTCAGGGAATAAGACATAAGATGGCTAGCTATAAGGTAAATACGTGGGTATTTCCACTGGCCAATCGAAGGTATCCCATGTTTTCGAATTCCCGATATCAATACACAGGCAGCCCGTGAGGCGTGTGAGAAATAATTGATAGGTGAGTAAGCAACGAAAATGTCAGATTCGACCTATAACATCTACTATCCTAGGTAAAACGTGTAGCTTTGCATGGTGAAGAGGATAAGTAAGACTAATTGCGGTGACACCATGTGAAATTGTATATTGAGTAGTAATTACTAAATAGTTCTGAAAAGAACTGGAGGTAACTCTACGTTTCCATCAGTGTGCTCAGAGCATTACTGATCGACACATCTCGAGTTGTAACCTCCAATTCTTTTCAGAAATAATCACCACTCAATAGAGAATTTCGCATGGTGTCACCGCAATTACTAGTCTTACTATTATACAGTATCCTGTGATACAATTCCACCATAAAGCCACTTCGCACGTTCTGGCTCCAATGATCATCAAAAGGCCGTTTGAAATGATTCGACCCAAGTTTTATGATGCATTAAAACTCTCTACCACGGCTACAATCGGTAAATTTATGACCAATGCAAGGTTTGGCTTTAACAAAAATGAGGGGCGGGGCCGTGAAATAAATGAACTGTATTCTACCAAACCTTTCCGACAGACCAGACAGTGACTGGATCTGTAGAGGACGCACACAACAGCCCCGAGGTTTCCGGCTGGTCCACCGGCTGGGCTCTCGTTATCTGGCCATTGGGATGGAGCCGTAGTACGTCCAACCTTAAGGTTACAACAGCTATCATACAATTAATGTAACAGCCGTTTAACAAAAAAACATTATTTCAAATAGTAATGTTGCACCTGCTCTTTAATTATTGGAACACGTACATACCATTTCTCATTGCAGGAAGGAACTAAATTACTTTCAAACCATTTAAAATTTATTACTGGTCAAATAACGGGCACAAGGACCAGCCTCAGAAACCATGATGTAGTTCGCATAAAAAGCCAGACACCGGCCGCAATATTTTTGTCCTCCGAGAAGGAGTTACGTTGTTTACGTTGGTTTACGTTGCTCCTGTTCCAAGTGTCATCCTCTGAACACTGAACAATTACGTCCAATGTCACTTACTTTATGTTTTGAAGAGTTTGTTGTTAAATAATGAAATATTAGACTTTCTATAGATAAACGCCAATTTATTAGATCATTAAACGGATCTTCGACCTCCCATTATCTAGTTAAATTGCTTGATGGTATTTAAAGAAAAAATGATTTGGCATTCGGCTGTGTTGGTTGCAACTGATTGCCACTGAATGCGTTTGATAGAGTGAACCACCAAACTATTATTGAAACTTTTATCCAGTTATAGGAACTCGACCTTCCATCATACAGTGGAGTTGCAGTTTTTAGTCAAAACGCTCTCAAGCTAATCGATATGACAACACCTTCTAGGTGTTGTGGAAGAAGACTAAAGCTAGTGTCCTTCGAGGTTTCAAGATGGCCATCATAGTCATGATCAAGACTAATGATTCAATTTCAGATTCACCTGATGTACTTTAAATATATTGACGATATGACTTTATGCAACAACGAGATATTTAAAGTAATGTAACATGAAACTATGTCAATTTCAACCACGGTTGGACAAAAACAATGTGAGATTAAACTCAAGCAAGTGCATTTCAAGATTTTGTGTTTTCAGCAGGTTCCACCTGTTCCACCTATATTTCATATTGGTAACTCATCCATAAATGAAAATACCTGTTTAAAACGGTTATGTGTCCATGTGCAAGAAAAAAACTTTAAAAAAAGGACAATCAGTTTGAGTCAATGTGTAAATCTTATTATCGTAAACTGTACATTTTACGCCAACTGAAACGTTGTAAAATTCCTATCAATGACTTTTAATAAGAGGTTATATGAGCAACACATTAAGCCTGCTGTTGAATATGTCTCCCCAGTGTGATTCTACGGTTTAACTAAAAAGCAACTTGAGTGTTTGGAGAAAAATTGCAACAAAAAGCTTCTCATATCATTTTGACCAGTCACTATTGCAGAAATCATTCCTACATTGATATTTGTAATCAAATGAACGTAACTTCTCTTTCAGATATATTCTGGAAAAGCTAGCCATTCAGGGCCGGATTTAAACATGTGGAGGCCCCTGGGCAGCCTTCAGTTGTGGAGGCCCACCCTACCTTAGAATGCTAAAAACTAAAAGGTGACAAGAGTCACAAGACATAGTTACAGTCATCCATAAAGTATTTTTTTCAAGTAGAAAGAATATGAATAAGCAAGCAAGCAGGTCAATCATTATCAATCATAACAAGAATATAGTACAGTACATATATTGACAGACCAGATACTTGACCCTTGCAAACTATACGTAAAATGCGCGCAATATGGTTTTGACTGATACGTGCGTGTCGTTCAGGTCAGCCTACATTTTTCCTTACAATTTGTTTTCATGAAATATGTGGAGGCCCCTGGGCAACTGCCCAGCTTGCCTAGTCCTAAATCCGGCCCTGTAGCCATTAACTTTGGCGAGTCACTAATGAAATCCAGTATTTTTACTAATTGGCTCCCTTAGGTAGGAACAACGACACGAGAAATACTAATAAACTGCCTACAATGAAATGAAGAACCAACCGGTACAAAACTAGCTGTATCCCCAGTGAGTCCTGACTATATAAAAAGTTACACGCATAAGGCTTAATGTCGGTGATGAAATAAGGAAAACACTAAATTCTTTGTCGCTTAATTTTTGAAGTGAACAAAATATAAATAGTGCCAGGAATTTGAACCACTGACCTCGGACAACTACTGCCTACATGACAAAACTGCATCGATAGCAACACCAGAATGCAGACAAAACTCTCTGAAAAGTGAATCCTGTCCATTGTTCACGTCTTTGAATACCTGTAGGCCTATGGGTAAAACAACGGGGAATTGCAAAATGTGTAAATATCAGTGAAGCCTTTAATAATAATTTTTAAATATCCCATGTTTTCGTTACGTAAAAGTCTCTCTCCAGGTCAACGCGGCATTTTACAAAATGGTTGCTCATCATCTTTATTTTCCCTGTATGGCATCGATTGATTGACAGGCCGCATCATCAGTTTATTGACTAGTTGTATTGTTTGATAATCATCATTGAAACATTAACGTACAAAATGCGCCTGATAAAGCCCTAGTCCCTGTCTAAAACTGAAAACTAAAGTTGAAGTAGCGGTTCTTTTCTTGTCTCTGGCATGTGTGGGGTCAAATATCTTAAAATGTATAACAACAGACACAGAGATCCTTGCCCATTAATTGGTAGAACACACATCACCCTCTAGTTTTGCCATTGTGCCCTTGCTTTAAAAATTCTACTACAAAAAGTACAAACATTAAACTATTACGTGTATGATAGCGTTTGTTTATGGTGTAAACCGAGAACTTAGAACAAAAGAGAACAACGGGTCCTCAGTTGATGGATATTGTTTGAACGTGGAGAAATCAAATGGGAGATGCTGTAGTGAATTATTTCTTTTCTTTTAATGAATGACCCATGAACGCGGCCAGGTTTACATCAATTAAGATTTCTTAGCATGAAGACTCTTATTCATTTTAACTCCTGGTGCGGAACGCGTTAACAAAATGTTACTGCGTGGGCCCCACTCTTTTGTCCGTTCCACTGAAGTGTGAGGTTCGTCCCTGAATTCGCTTACCACTTGAAGTAAATTTTTTCTACATCAAGGCTACGTGGACTCTGAAGCTGACTCGGTGGTGTTTGCCCCTCACAGTGGGGAGTTCGCGTGACCATAGTAAGTTTATATAACTTAAACTTAACTTAACTTACGTTGAAATAAATAAGTCTCGGAAGTCAACGAGCAACTACTTGTACATAAAATAATTAATTAAGTCTTGGCAGTTGCAGACAATACATTTCCCTTCGGCTCGGCAGATGCGAGCATTATCTTTATTATATTAAGCCTTGTTAATTAAATGTTATATTTGAATCACCAAAATGCCTTAAAAGTTAAAGTCCAACAAAAGGAACGAAAGAGGGGAACGGAACAATAAGGAGATCCTCGGTTTACTCTATAAAAACGTAATTCTACACTTAAGAGCGTTCCTACACACACAACATGCATTTTGACGCTCGATCGTAGTTTAGAGTCATTGGATCGTTTCTGGTTCTCATTTAAAATTACTGCATGTTAAGAATGCAGTAATCTTATCCACACCGTCTCGTGGTGAACCCTGTTAATTTAATAACCTGAGCATTGCGGCAAAGGGTCAAACGTGTAATGGTGCTCTCGTCTCCACCGTCCCAAGGAGGTGGAGTTTGGCCACAACAAGGGCAACATAATCTACTATGAATGAACACAACTAATGTCAACGTGCACAAGGGTTAAAGGCCCCATTATCTACACTGCGTCAACAGCCGATGTTTATTTATTTATTTATTTTTGTTTATTTTCTTGTTTGCTATGAAACGATGCCAAAATTGCTGAGTCGATTGTAATTCTGCCGCGCTGTGTTGGAAACGACTTTTTCACAAAGGGGTATGAAAGTTTGCCTGATGTGTGTGGCCTCTCTTAGCCACCATACTTTGTGTGTGGGACATTTGGTCTGGTAACAATAACACCGTATACATGTTAACATGTAATATTACAATAACAAAAAAGCCGCGTCGCACCGATTTTGAAACCGGATTTTGTTGGCCTAAGGCACTCATCATTTATTTACTATGTACTATAAAGCTCACGAAATGCACTTAAGCTCTTTTCCCCAATTGCTGGTATATTACATGTATGTTTACCAACTCTTGGTATTTATTGTTCAGTAAGTTTTCTTGCAAATGTTATTCTTCTTTCTCAATAGCCTTTCCCAGTGTTTTGACAAATTTCCAAAAGGGGCGGTCGTTTGGTTGATTCGGTTGATGTGCTATACAGGTGCCCGAAGCAAATGACATACCATAACGCCATGGTTTTCAATAAAGGACATTCCTTATATCAATGCTTGTGAAATACATTACTGACGCCATCGCAAACACATTCAAATGACAACAACAAACAATATAGCTGGTGAAGCATTTTCTGGTTCGATATAGACTTTCGAACGTTACCCTGTTCTTTTTAAACCTTCCGCCATGACATGGATTTAGTTTGCCCAATCATGATAAGAACAAAATACAAAAGTACTCCAAAAATAATAATAAAATAAAAAATACAAAATACAAAATAGGAATTCTTTGGCTGATTCAATAATTTAGTATGCAACATGTTGTCTTTATAACTCATAGTATTTCGTAATTATCCTACAGATTACCGTACATCATATTTGGTCATAAAGCATATGAAATATAATCTAAAAGCTCACTTGGTTTCAATATGTGGTGAATATCAACACTTTGCGAAATAATGTTTGAAGCACTCTCACTTCGCAGAAAAAGAACACAAATTCAAATTTCAATAACATTTCTATTGTTATTGAAGTTTCAACATTTTCAGAAACATTTACAACCATGTATTTTAGTTGAACATTCCACAGATCATAATGAAAATAAGTGCACGTGATGCTCAACGGGTATTCAGACTCCACGCAACAAGTCGCACTCGTGATGTCGCCCTTTGCAAAGTGTCCTCTTCAGCGGACAAGATCACCTCGGCATTGGCCAACAATTGCTGGATCGATTGGAATTCTGCAGTGCTGTGCTTTAAGATGTCGGGGGGAAAAAGCGCGTCACCGCACCGATTTTGAAGCGGACTGATGATCCGCAATGTTTTTCGACACAGCAAACCTTGTCCAAAGGCAAGGTACAAACTTAGTAAACATGACAATACTGTTTCTATGAGTATGCTGACTTTCTTTGAATCAGGTCATTACCAAGGTTATACCTTCTCCTTATTTAAGAAGTATAATGACAAACTCCAAGCTTACCTGATAATGGCAGTGAAACACTCGATGGATCAGATCACAGAGCAAGATCATATCGAATGAGCAAAAACGTCACACGAGTTCGCTTTACATTATACCATCTTAATAGCCGATGAATGACAGTATCATGTGATGTATATTTTGATGTAGATCTTTTGATGTGGGTGTTTTGGTAATTCTGAAATTGTGAATATTTGGTGGTTACTTTCATTTCTGGGTGAAAATGTCTTGAAAGCCACCTAGTTTTTGGTAACCTCACAAACACAATTTGTATTATTATTATTTTCTTTTATTTTTGTTTAGTTCTCTCCACACCCTAAAAAAACGAAGTGCTGAATATAGTACCTCGAGTGCAGTCACTCGTTTTTAGAGTGTACTTTGTATATGCACTCTAAAAACCGAAGTGCCGAATATAGCACCTCAAGTGCTAATTTTAGCACTTTTTAGGAGCTTGTATAGTGACTGCACTAGAGGTGCTATATTCAGTACTTCAAGTGTATTTTGTATATGCACTCTAAATAAACGAATTGCCGAATATAGCACCTCAAGTGCTAATTTTAGCACTTTTTAGGAGCTTGTATAGTGACTGCACTAGAGGTGCTATATTCAGTACTTCAAGTGTATTTTGTATATGCACTCTAAATAAACGAATTGCCGAATATAGCACCTCAAGTGCTAATTTTAGCACTTTTTAGGAGCTTGTATAGTGACTGCACTAGAGGTGCTATATTCAGTACTTTAAGTGTACTTTGTATATGACTCTCAATAAACGAATTGCTGAATATAGCACCTCAAGTGCTAATGTTAGCACTTTTAGGAGCTTGTATAGTGACTGCACAAGAGGTGCTATATTCAGTACTTCAAGTGTACTTTGTATATGACTCTCAATAAACGAATTGCTGAATATAGCACCTCAAGTGCTAATTTTAGCACTTTTTAGGAGCTTGTATAGTGACTGCACTCGAGGTGCTATATTCAGCACTTCGTTTTTTAGAGTGTAACTTTGGTGACGGGACCCACCGTAGGAGCTCAGAGAGAAATATTAAGTAAGTTTTATGTAAAACTGTGATAAATGATGATTTTATTTTAAATAGCAAATCGTGTGTTAGTGCTCAAATAGAAGCCATATTGAACTATACAAAAATAATAGAGATTAATTCTAAAAAGATCCTTCCCAAAAGTATGTATGCAGTGTTAGGACAAGGGAAACTCCATTTACTATGAATATATATTTTGTGATTGTTTACAAAATGACCCTATATAATTAATTAAATATTGTTGCAAGAACACGCAAAAATACAAACTCCTTGTAAAACAAAATCGTGCAAAGCAAACGAATCATATAATGGACCCAAATTGTTATAGAGTAATTAACCGTTATAAAACGTATTGGAAAGGGTCAATGGCCAGATTTCCGTAATGCCACTCTCTTGAAAGGTTAACCAGCTTCCGTTTACGTAAACAAATTTATTACATTCAACAAGTTTAAGTTTAACAAAATAATTTGAGCAAAATACAGGGGCTGTTTTTTGTTGTTGGGATGATCAATTGTCAATTGAAAAATATTCAAATACCTGAAGCGTTAAATATTTAACTGTGTCACAACTTTCCCCCCTGGGTCACAATAATGGTACGACTTAATACGCGGAAGGCATCATACACGTCAGGTCATTCCTCCCCTGACATGAACTGACCGTGGCCAATAGCAATGTTCCCACTTCAAATCCATAATTTCCTGACACTATATTGCGTATACTTTATTCTTCACTAATCATAATTATTACCATACGTTTCATATTTTAATAATTGGTGGGAAAATAGATTTCCTAGCAATTTATGTAATTTATTTCAGAAGAAAGCTTTTCGTGTCATTTGTAAAAGTCACTACATGGCTAATACCATGGAGGTAAAAATATTTTTACCTCCATGCTAATACCAACTAATTATTTAAAGATTATATTAATCTCCTCCGTGTCAAGGGTGTATCAGCAAAATGTTTTTATTTACAAACATTCCACTAATCATCTTCATAATCATTATGTTAATATGTTTCAGTTAATTGTAATTAACACGTATAACACGATTATTATTAGGTCTTCTTCTCTCTTGCATTTTTCTAAGTATAGAACATCAGATTACCAAAACAGTATTATATACTCTGGACCACTGAATTGGAATAACCTGCTATGACTGAGATAAGAAATAGTCCCAGTCTCAAAACTTTTCAACATAAACTTAAATTTGATTTAATGTAGGATTTGAGTCTCTGTATGGTGGAGATAGATGTTTTTTTTTGTTCTTTCGGGTACACCATATAATGAGCTCTTTTTGGAAAAAGTGATGGCTCTGAGAAGAGCTGGTTGATTGGCTTAAAAATAATCAGTTTTATTTTGTAACATTGACACTTGGTGCCGTTCAGCCACTGGAACATGTCTGTCTGTTTGCTTGTTTGTCTGTTCGATGCCTGTCTGTACGGGCTTACTTCCCACGAGCTTATGTTTTTTCTGGTTGTTCCCCCATTTCAACAGATGTATTGTAAACAATATGACTTTGATTGTAATTATTGTGACTTACTGACTTTATTTGATTGTATTTTTCTTACAATTGTGAAATGGAAATAAAATTGTTTGAAATGTTTGTTTTGATGTGGTCGTTAGTTTTTTCCGGATCAAAAAATCTTGGAAAGCAGCCTACTATTGGTAACCTCACAGTTATTATCATCAATATTATTTTTTATTTGTTATTATTTGATTTCTCTCCACTATTTACATATCAAAGACATATAAAACAAAGATAAAACTCACAAATGACATACATAACAAGTATATATAATTATTAGAAAGACTTGAGGAGGAAATATATAACCAAAAGGAAGGTTCATATAACCAAAAGGTTCAGTCTGCGAATAAAATGTTCTACACATTACAAATTGTTTTGATTGAAAATAAAATAGAATGACCAGCATTCAGTTAAAACATAAAAGATGCATAGCTCCTGCTTCTGAGCATTTTTCCATCAGCAATCTTTAGAAAAAAGATTAATTTTCCATCGAAATAGCGCCCCTCCACTTGAGAAAAGAAAAATGTTCTAACAAAAATGCGGTACACTCCCAAAATAAACACGAGAAGTGCGGTTATACAGGAAACATGTCCCGTCTTAAGCCCCCGTCAGACCGGTGTGCGATCCCACGGCGACCTTACTGAGATGCAATTTTCATCAAAAACGCAGTGGGGTCGCCGAAAACTGTCAAAAAATCCTGAAATCTATGAGGCAGGTAGCTCACAGTACGCTCTTGACTCGCTCACTGCGCTCTCACTACGCTTTCACTGCGACCTATGCGTTCCCAGTTTGATCATCGCCGCGCTCTCACAACGCTCCCAGCACGCTCTACGCGATCTCGCTGCGACCAAGGCGACCTCGCTACGACCTCGCTACGACCTTACTACGCTCTCACTACGTCCCCACTACGTTCTGTGCGTTTGTACCACGTTCGCGCTGCGACTATAAATACAGCGAGCTCGACTGCAGGAGATCAGTACACCCAGGGGCGCAGCAGCAGCAGTATCTCTCTGTACATCTTCATCTTCATCACACGGGAGCGCAGTTATTATCTCTCATCATCATCTTCATACCACACAGGAGAACGCACATTATCTCTTCATCACCATGCCAAAGAAAGTCCAGAGAGGCCGAGGCATTAGGAGCGCCATAGTCGTACTGACAGCCCCGTGTGGACACAGTATGAGCGTGAACAAGCCCTATAAGACGTAGTAGAAGCGCAGTAGGAGCGCGGTAAGAGCGTAGTGGGAGCGTGACAAGCGTACAGCGGTCGTACTTCATACGTACTTCAGTCGCAGATTGGGCAGACGGCGATACCAACTCGCTCTTGCTACGATCATGACACGCTCAGGTAGACTTTACTACGTCCCCAGTACGTTCTTGGAGATCCCACTACGCTCTCACTGCGCTCCCACTGCGTTTTGGACCAGGTCGCCGACCCTCCGCGATTGTTTTGAGCAGGCTCAAAACAATCGCCGAGGTTTGGCGACCATGGAGACCCTCCCACGACCTAGGTAGACTCCACTACGTTCCCACTACGCTCTTGGCGATCCTACTGCGCTTCTACTGCGTTTTGCAACTTTTTTGGTCGCCGTGGGAGCGCAACGGCAGCGTAGCTCCGGTGTGACAGGGGTATTAACACAAGTTTGGGCACATAATCATTTCAAGACCAAACATCCGACAACTATCCCGTAAAATACAAATTAGAAAACAAAACAATTTAGGTAGAACGGTGAGAAAACACTGGATACACAATCATCTTGATCACAGTTTATAACATAATAATTACTTTGTTTATAATGAACAATGACAAAATTGAGTAGAGCGTGACTGGATTCTACGACTTCCAGGTTAACATGTCGGCACTCAACTGAGCTATCTATCCATATGCTGGCTAGTGCTGGGCGAGCGGTGCGATTACTCGAGTACTCGCGAGTAGTAACTGCTAATCGTACTCGTACACGCGTCTTTTTACTACTCGATTAATCGTTCTACTGCGATTACATCAAAAGTACTTGCGAGTAGTAAACACTTTTACAAGTATTTTATCAACTGAGTTGTTCAGAATAATTATCATAAAACATAATAATAAAGTATGTTTGGAATAGTATACTTTTGAAAACGTGAATAAGACGAATTAAGGTTCTTGCGATTAATCGAGTATTGGGAGTAATTGCTGTGCGATTAATCGAGTACTGAATTTCACTAATCGCCCAGAGCTAATGTTGGCCATCTGCCCGTCTTTGATCGGGCCGTGTGGGGGCGCTTGTTAGAAGTCATTGAACCAAAGAACGCAGTACAGGCTTTTGGGATCACGCCTCATGTTATGATACAACCTGTGAAGCGGCAGTCTGAGAATATCTTAAGAAGAGAATGCGATTTTTTATAACAATTATTACCTAGTGTAAAATTGATGATTGTATAACACATCCTCTGAAATATTTCTGTCTGAGAGGAAATCATTTTTGTTAAAAGTATATTAATTTCACAACTGACTTTTTCGACTTCATGAGACGAAGATTCCGCGTTTGGATCATACAAACAATTTGAATGCATTTTCGTTAACGACACAATGAAATAAGCTTAAACTTCAAGGTTGGTTTCTGTAAATATCTGTCTGTTCTTATAAAGTATGAATGCATTTACATTTACTTACTAAAATCATATACTGGCATTAAATACCAGACTAAGCTACCATTCCATCCAAACACATGAATTATTATTTGACTACTAAACAGGCTTATTATTAAACAGATATGTTTTGAAAAAAGTTATAACTTTAAATCCCCTTTTATACTCGTAAGTACAAAATGGAATTGCTTTATGTTGATTATCGACTTATTTTTGGTCCCTTTTTGCCAGATTTCTGTATAAGTAGAATAAGGCTAAAAAGTCTCTGGTTTCTGGTCATAGGTCGGCTTCAAAATAGGTGCGGTGACGCGCCTTATTTTTTTATTTTTTTATTATTTATTTATTTATTTGCCAACCAGTGAAATACATGATACATATTATACACGGTTATTGGAACCAGACAACATTTCCAATACACAAAAGTGTGGTGTCTAAGAAAGGCCTCACAAATCGGGCAAACGTTCATACCTCTCTGTGAAAAAAAGGCATTTAAAACATAGAATTCCAATTGAGCCAGTAATTTGGGCTTCACGTTAAATATCGTTTCATAGCAAAGAAACAAAAAACAAGAAAAAAACAAGAAACTTAAAAAATGCAGAAGCTCGGGTCTAGGCTTTGGCTATCGATTGAACTGATTTTACTGATTTCTGGTTGTGCGGCAATCCCGTGACTCTTCCGACCAAACTTGTGCCGAGTTTTTGCTCTGTAAAGGCTTGGCTTAATAACATGACAGATTATATAAAATAAATGATAGATTTTTTTCAATTTGTTCTACAAGTTAAATCAAGTACACCATCTCCCCTAGGAGATTCAAAACATACGTAAGTTAATTCATAAAGTAAGTGTCATAAAGTAAGTTCAAGTTTTATCGAATAAGTTCCATTTTGGGCAGAAATAAGAGGATTGTCACATACTGTTTCTGGTTAATACGTACGCGTTGTCGTATAATTTAGCTCTGTGACCCTGTTTTTGGCCAATACTGTTGAGGTCAGAAACAAGATTCTGGTCGCGTTGGCAAAACACGACCCATGTCTCCAGCATTCTAAATATATTACTGTGACGCCAGAAACAAGTTTCTCCAAAACGTTTTCCAAAACATGCCCAAAGTGTCCTGCATTCTTGATATGAATTCTATGCAGGTATGACATACAGGAAACCTCTGTATCCACTGTTGTTGTACCGCAGTGATCCCTTGTCCAGAACGTTCTTGGTGGAAGCCCAACAACCAGCATCATTGATCGCCGTAACGCATCCCAACGTACGCTTTCCAGGATGAAGACCCAGCGTTTTCCTATTATATAACACATAATAACAATGGTTTAATTTTAATGTAAAACATTTTTGTTGTAAAACTGATGATGCCACCACTCAACCCTCGAAATAATGTCGTCTGCCAACACAGAAATCACTGACAGTAATGTTTGTCAAAAGTTTCACCAGAAAGAGTACTCAGGGAGCTTAAAGAAATGAAATGGGAGCGGGCTTAATTTGTATCCTGATTCCCCAAATTTGAGCATTTTTAAAATTGCTTAACGGGGGAAGGGGGGTGTTAGGGGGATAAAGCAGGGAGGGTAATTGAGGTATTCAGCCACAACCCCCTTCCGGGATCCGTCATTGGTACTGGTCCCATATTCCATGTTAGAATGGAAACAATATTTGTGTTTGCTAATAAATATGAATGTTTATTTCTTCTCATTGATGCGTTAAAACTTTCACAGGTTTGGTGTTACATAAACATCTTTAATAACAACAAACAAGCATGTATAGTGAGAATAAGTTTTTACAACATTGCTAATAGTTTACATTCACTTTTAATACAACAAAATAAACTGAAGAAATATGGACCATTCAGGTAAATCAGATCCCTTGACACGTATTACTATTTATGCATCCTCTTTTGTCTTATAGTATTCACTATATAGTACTAAGGTCATCCTATGGTCATTCAGACAACAGAGAGTGCTTAGGGGTACCGGTACGTCAAAACGTACCTAAGGATCCGTTGCACACGTTTTACGCAAAGGGTCTGTATTCCCTCAGTTGTTATTCTTAATGAACCCTGCATTTAATTATAAAGCATACCTTCCCTTTGCAGTGGGATCGTTGTAGCGATAATAACCGTTGAGAGGCGCCTCCTTCCTAGGGTAGAGGTTGTACCAATCAATCATATGGGTGACGTGGGTGTACCTTTGTCCAATGAGATATTCGTTGTAGGGTGTGGGCCCACCTTGCGCAGTGTCGTCCTTCACGCACGGGACTGCAGTGCAACATTTTGAAATAAGTAACCTTCAACAGGGATAGGAACAAACAAAATAACAAATCATAAATCACCATTTTATTTATGTTTGTGTTCGAAATAACAATTCCTGTTTTCTCCAAGATGAAAGCACTTCAGAAGAAAACAGTTTCTCCCCAGTAAGGCCCGTTGCAAACGTCGCGCTCCTGCCGTATCGAATTCAAATGAATTGAGTTCGTCTAAAACACGGCAATGACGCGCGGCGGTTTCAAACGTCGTCCGTAAGTTCCCAATTTATTTAAAATACATCCAAAATGGCGGACCAGGCCATGCCAACGAGACCAAAAACGTAGAGCCAGGTTGGAATTAATTTCGATTCGACACATTAGTGGCACGTCGTTTCAAACCAAGCCGTGCTACTGCCGAACCGGCCTGCATAGCAAGGCAGAAGAACCAGTTGAGTCAAATGCTTCTGTCGACCCGAATTAAAAATGGTTTCAAAAGTCCCGCTCCTGCTGTATCGAATCGGGGAAAAAAAAAAACTTGAATTCGACAAAGGAATAAAATGCTTACCGTTTACGACATATCAAGCAATTACTGATTCTGTAGAAGATGCAGACGGTGGCTTGTAGGTTTCCGGCCGGTCCACCAGCTGGGCTCTGGTTATCTGGCCACTGGGGAGGAGCCGTAGTACGTCCAGTCTTACCATTACAACAACTATCATAGGGAAATAGATCAAACAGCCGTCGTTAAAGGATTGGTAATGTAAGCACAACTGTTCCATTGAGTAGTATGCTTACTTTCTTTGAATCAAGATCTACATTAAACAAATAATTCGTTGCAAAATTTCAGCTTTGTATGTGGTGTCGTTCCCAAGAAAATAGTGAAAACCCATTTAGATTTGTTTTATTTATTCTGTTGTGGAATTTATGAAAGGCAACTTCATTCTAAATTCGATCTGGTTATTATAGGTTTTCCCGGCCAATTTCGGAAAAAAATCATTCAATTTGATACCCGGCTCAGTCAATTTCGTTTGAAAATAAATGCTCAGCTACATCAGCATTCAACAGTTAAAAAGAGTCATTCAATTTCAGAACTAATTACTACTCAATTGAGATTCCACATGATGTCACCGCAATTAGTCTTACTTGCCAATTTATTAGATCATTAAACGGATCTTCGACCTCCCATTATCTAGTTAAATTGCTTGATGATATTTAAAGGAAAAATGATTTTTGCATTCGGCTGTATTGGTTGCAACTGATTGCAACTGAATGCCTTTGATAGAGTGAACCACTAAATTATTATTGAAACTTTTATCCAGTTATAGGAACTCGACCTTCCATCATACAGTGGAGTTGCAGTTTTTTGTCAAAACGCTCTCAAGCTATTCGATATGACAACACCTTCTGTGCAGTGCAGTGGAAGAAGACTAATGCTAGTGTCCTTCAAGGTTCCAAGATGGGCATCATAGCAGTTTTAGTCATGAGTAATGATTCAATTTCAGATTTACCTGATGTTAATTACTTTAAATATATTGACGATATGACTTTATGCAACAATGAGCAATTTAAAGTAATGTTCTAAATTCTTTGTCGCTTAATTTTTTAAGTGAACAAAATATAAACAGTGCCCGGAATTTGAACCACTGACCTCGGACTACAACTACTGCCTACATGACAAAACTGCATCGATAGCAACACCAGAATGCAGACAAAACTCTCTGAAAAGTGAATCCTGTCCATTGTTCACGTCTTTGAATACCTGTATGGGTAAAACAACGGGGCGTTGCAAAATGTGTAAATATCAGTGAAGCCTTTGATCTCACAAAAAAGCCTTTAATCTGACAAAAAAGCCACATTCACCGATTTTGAAACCGGATTTTGTTGGCCTAAGGCACTCATCATTTATTTACTGTGTACTATAAAGCTCACGAAATGCACTTAAGCCCTTTTCCCTAATTGCTGGTGTGTTTACCAACTCTTGGTATTTATTGTTCAGTAAGTTTTCTTGCAAATGTTATTCTTCTTTCTCAATAGCCTTTCCCAGTTGTTTGACAAATTTCCAAAAGGGGCGGTCGTTTGGTTGATTCGGTTGATTTGCTATACAGGTGCCCGAGGCAAATCACATACCATAACGCCATGGTTTTCAATAAACGATCATTCCTTATATCGATGCTTGTAAAAGACATGCGGCCATCGCAAACACATTTAAATGACAATAACAAACAATATAGCTGGTGAAGCATTTTCTGATTCGACATAGACTTTCGAACGTTACCCTGTACTTTTTAAACCTTCCGCCATGACATGGATTTAGTTTGCCTAATCATGATAAGAACAAAATACAAAAAACTCCAAAAATAATAATAAAATAACAAGATCACCTCGGCATTGGCCATAAATTGTGTAAAGTACAATGAGACTATCGTGTAAAGTTAACAGAGGTAATTGTGTTTCCACAGTGCTCTCTCTTAACGAGAGAGTGGTAAATCTTTGATATTTGGTCAGAGCCCTCTTTAGTGCAACTTCCCATACATGGTTGAGCATGATACACGCAGACGAACTGCTTCCGAGTGCTTGTCTTCAGGGAAAAACGTTCAATAAACAAATCAGGCAGGGCTCAGGGCCGTGGCCTAAGGAAAAGGCGTAGGGGTGACACCCCTATATCCGGCAGACGAACCTCATTCGTCAAAATTGAGCTTCATCTTGGCAAATGAACCACAACATCAATCAATCAATCAAAAGTTATTTGTATAGCGCCAAAATCAAAATTTTGCTCTAAGGCGCTGAGGCACAGAATGAAGATTGTTAATAAGTCTCCTGAGAATTAAGTGACTTGAAGGTGTTGATTGAACTGGCATCTCTGAAGCAGGAAGCTTATTCCAGATTTTGGGGCCATAGACGGGAGAATGCTCATATCAGCAAAAGTAGAAAAATGAGTTCTGGGCTCAACAAAATAATAATAGGGAACCAGAGGTAGATGATCTGAGTTGTCTCCGTTGAGGTCTAACGTGGAACATGTTGTGCATTAAGTCACCGTAGCAGGACTGCATATTTTGCGCCCGAGGTGATTTAATTTTCGGGGAATGGGGACTAGACTTTTAACGACAACACCCCCTTCCTGACCGTCTACCGATTTTGAAGGTGTTCAATTTTGTACCACTGCTGAATTCAATCGGAAAATTATTGGGTTCCACACCCCAACGATTGTGCCTTTGTTACAGCTTAAATAGTGGGACTCAATCCCACAAGACCTGATACGAAAATTACATAAACAAATAGGTAACATAATTTATTATACAACAGTATGAATAAAATACAGAATACAGGCATTGTTACCCTTAGGTCATTGTTACCCTTACATTTAGATCACCCCAAAAAAGAAAGAAAGAAAAAAAAACCTCTGCGGTTTCTAGTCTCTGCGCGTGTCTCAGACCCGCGCGTTTTTTTATATTTTTTTTTAAATTTATTATTATTATTATTTTTTTGCTGTGAAACGATGCAGCCAATTGCAGCCAAAATTGCTGGATAGATTGGAATTCTGCAGTGCTGTGCTTTACGATGGCGGGGAAAAACGCGTCACCGCACCGATTTTGAAGCAGACTGATGACCAGAAACTGGACTTTTTGGGGATAAATCTTCAATGTTTTTCGACTCTTGGTATTTAACAACTCTTGGTATTTATTGTTCAGTAAGTTTTCTTGCAAATATTATTCTTCTTTCTCAATAGCCTTTCCCAGTTTTTTGAATAATTTCCAAAAGGGGCGGTCGTTTGGTTGATTCGGTTGATTTGCTGTACAGGTGCCCGAGGCAAATCACATACCATAACGCCATGTTTTTCAATAAAGGACATTACTTATATCAATGCTTGTGAAATACATTACTGAGGCCATCGCAAACACATTCAAATGACAACAACAAACAATATAACTGGTGAAGCATTTTCTGATTCGACATAGACTTTCGAACGTTACCCTGTTCTTTGTAAACCTTCCGCCATGACATGGATTTACTTTGCCCAATCATGATAAGAACAAAATAAAAAATGACTCCAAAAATAATAATAAATAATATTAATAATAATAAAATAAAAAATACCAAATACAAAATAGCAATTTTTTGGCTGATTCAATAATTTAGTATGCAACATGTTGTCTTTATAACTCACAGTATTTCGGAATTATCCTACAGATTACCGTACATCATATTTGGTCATAAAGCATACGAAATATGATCTAAAAGCTCACTTGGTTTCAATATTTGGTGAATATCAACACTTTGCGAAATAATGTTTGAAGCACTCTCACTTCGCAGAAAAAGAACACAAATTCAAATTTCAATAACACTTCTATTGTTATTAAAGTTTCAACATTTTCAGAAACATTTACAACCATGCATTTTAGTTGAACATTCCACAGATCTTAATGAATATAAGTGCGCATGATGCTCAACGGGTATTCAGACTCCACGCAACAAGTCGCACTCCTGATGCCTGCCCCTTGCAAAGTCTCCTCTTCAGTAGACAAGATCACCTCGGCATTGGCCAACAATTGTGTAAAGTACACTGAGACTATCGTGTAAATGTAACAGAGGTCATTGTGTTTCCACAGTGCCCTCTTCTTAACTAGAGAGAGGTAAATCTTTGATATTTGGTCAGAGCCCTCTTTAGTGCAACTTCCCATACATGGTTAAGCATTGATATACGCAGACTAACTGCTTCCGAGTGCTTGTCTTCGGAGGAAAACGTTCATTAAACAAATCAGGCGGGACTCAGGGCCGTGTCCGAAGGGAAAGGCGTAGGGGTGACACCGCTATAGTCGGCAGACGAGCCTCATTCGTCAAAATCGAGCTTCATCTTGGCAAATGAACCACAACATGTTGTGCATTAAGTCATCGTAGCAGGACTGCATATTTTGCGCCCAAGGTGATGTAATTTTCGGGGGAGTGGGACTAGACTTTTAACGCCAACCCGATTTTGAAGGTGTTCAATTTTGGACCATTGCTGAATTCAATCGGAAAATTATTGGGTTCCACAATCCAAAGATTGTGCCTTCGTTACAGCCTCAATAGTGGGACTCAATCCCACAAGACCTGATACGAAAATTACATAAACAAATAGGTAACATAATTTATGATACATGAGTATGAATAAAATACAGAATGCAAGCATTGTTACCCTTAGGTCATTGTTACCGTTACATTTAGATCCCCCAAAAGAAAGAAACAAAGAAACAAACAAAAAACAAAAAAACAAAAACAAGTCTACGGTTTGTGGTCTCTGCGCGTGTCTCACAGACCCGCGCGTTTTTGTTTTGTTTTTGTAGTTGTTGTGTTTTGCTATGAAACGATGCAGCCAATTGCAGCCAAAATTGCTGGATTGATTGGAATTCTGTAGTGCTGTGATTTAAGATGGCGGGGAAAATATTTTGAAGCCGACCGATGACAAGAAACTGGACTTTTTTTGGTAAATCCGTAATGTTTTTCGACACAGCAAACCTTGTCCAAAGGCAAGGTACGAAACTTAGTAAACATGACAATACTGTTTCTATGAGTATGCTGACTTTCTTTGAATCAGGTCATTACCAAGGTTGTACCTTCTCCTTATTTAAGAAGTATAATGACAAACTCCAAGCTTACCTGATAATGACAGTGAAACACTCGATGGATCAGATCACAGAGCAAGATCAAATCGAATGAGCACAAAACGTCACACGAGATCGCTTTACATTATACCATCTATGCATTAACCGTGACCATCCAGTGTGGCGCCAATGTAGATTCCAACATACAATCCCTTAATAATAGTCGATGAATGACATTATCACGTGATGTATATTTTGATGTAGATCGTTTGATGTGGGCCTTTTGATAATTTGGAAATTGTGAATATTTGGTGGTTACTTTCATTTCCGGGTGAAAAAGTCTTGAAAACCACCTAGTTTTTGGTAACCTCACAAACACAATTTGTATTATTATTATTTTCTCTTATTTTTGTTTAGTTCTCTCCACACCCTAAAAAATGAAGTGCTGAATATAGCACCTCGAGTGCAGTCACTCGTTTTTAGAGTGTACTTTGTATATGCACTCTAAAAAACGAATTGCCGAATAAAGCACCTCAAGTGCTAATTTTAGCACTTTTTAGGAGCTTGTATAGTGACTGCACTAGAGGTGCTATATTCAGTACTTCAAGTGTACTTTGTATATGACTCTCAATAAACAAATTGCTGAAAATAGCACCTCAAGTGTTAATTTTAGCACTTTTTAGGAGCTTGTATAGTGACTGCTCTCGAGGTGCTATATTCAGTACTTCGAGTGTACTTTGTATATGACTCTCAATAAACGAATTGCTGAATATAACACCCCAAGTGTTAATTTTAGCACTTTTTAGGAGCTTGTATAGTGACTGCTCTCGAGGTGCTATATTCAGCACTTCGTTTTTAGAGTGCATATACAAAGTACACTCGAATTGCTGAATATAGCACCTCAAGTGCTAATTTTCGCACTTTTTAGGAGCTTGTATAGTGACTGCACTTGAGGTGCTATATTCAGCACTTCGTTTTTTAGAGTGTAACTTTGGTGACGGGACCCACCGTAGGAGCTCAGATAGAAATATTAACTAAGTTTTATGTAAAACTGTGATAAATGATGATTTTATTTTAAATAGCAAAGGCATCATACACGTGAGGTCATTCCTCCCCTGCATTTAACTAACTAGACATGAACTGACCGTAGCCAATAGCTATGTTCCCACTTCAAATCCAAAATTTCCTGACACTATATTACGTATACTTTATTGTTCACTAATCATATTACCATACGTTTCATATTTTAATAATTGGTGGGAAAATAGATTTCCTAGCAATTTATGTAATTTATTTAAGAAGAAAGCTTTTCGTGTCATTTCTAAAAGTCACTACATTGCTAATACTAACTAATTATTTAAAGATTACATTCTCCTCCGTGTCAAGGATATTAATGTTTTAATTTACAAACATTCCACTAATCATCTTCATAATCATTATGTTAATATATTTCAGTTAATTGTAATTTATAACACGATCATAATAATTAGGTCTTCTTCTCTCTTGCATTTTTCTAAGTATAGAACATCAGATTACCAAAACAGTATTATATACTCTGGACCACTGAATTGGAATAACCTGTTATGACTGAGATAAGAAATAGTCCCAGTCTCAAAACTTTTCAACATGAACTTAAATTTGGCCGCAGAGGAGATTTCGAAAAGTCAGCCATCGTCAAGCACTCGCACATCAAGGATCACCAAATCGACTGGCAGGCAGCCCAACTCATCACACCCATCGACACATGGCACCCCAGACGCATCATGGGAAAATGATGGGAAAATAAGAAAATATATTTTGACCATCTGGTTTAGAAGAGAACTTCAAGAAACCATCGAGGGTTTTGTTGGCCATACTTTGTTGGCCATACTTTGTTGAGCAACTCTACCAATACAGACACTATTTTAGTATAAAGTTGACACCACTGGTTTTATTTTAACACCCAAGTCATGTGCAGGGTATTGGTGTTGACCCGATCAGTAAAAATATTTTTTTTAAATGATTAAAAAATATAAATGTGAATCCTCTCATGAAACGTACTTTAAAAGTAGCACAGAATATTGAACAAATATAGACCAAAATATTAAAATAGAAGTACGAACCTACATAAATTGACGTCTTAACATCCAGTTAGGGTGCAGGGTAAATATCAAGTCAGATAATATCAACAAAAAAGGTCCCTTACCTTTTACTTGTTCTCTCTTGTTCGCCGAGACGAAGTTTTGATTTGGAGTGGAGAATCACGCCTTTTAAAGCATTTTGTCTGTAACGTCAGACAAAAGAAATAATCTCAGAAGCATGAAGCACAATCGAACTTCACCTCAAATTCTACACATAACAAAGGACCCGGATCCTGGTCGCGGATCTTCCTGGTTACTGTTTCACTTTGCTGACCACACCCTAGACGTCAGCGAACATCGTTTGTTTGGATAGAGAAACTCTCCATAAAATCGGTTTTATGTTTTCTTTGAGTTACGTCATCTAGTATTCGTTCCTTTGCATTTCCTTTGACTGTTGTACTGTTTGTGCCATTATTTTCCAACAGCCCCCTTCAATCAACAGTAGATTTTTGGATAATGTGGATCAAGACATGATCAACCAATATTATCACAAATTTCTTGATAAATGTGAACCAATATCTTAAGTCAACAGGCTGTAACTCCACCGTATGGGAAGACCAAGATCAAGACCCGATGGTTTGTTAATAACAAAAAGGGTAGGCCTATATATTAACAAGATTATTAGCATATTTATTTCAATTTATTTTATTTTGAGGCCCTTTCATACTTTTCTCGCTGTGCATTGGAATACTGTCCCAATTTGTTACAAACCTAAATGTGGAATCTTTAAAAACAATTTAAGTTACAGAGCTCCTTCTTTTTTAAATGGTGTACCTTTCACCACTCGTTCAAACTGTTATTCTTCATTCCGGCGTTTGCTGGAGGAAGACAAGGTTTGAAGTGATATTATTATTATTATTTAAGCTCATTTATGTCATTGCCCGAGATGTTGGTATACATTGTTAAATATTTGCTTTGATGGTTTTTATTGGGGGAGGATGGCGGGGCTCGTATTTCTAAATCTCGTATTTCTAAATATCTTTGTGTTCAATCTATTATTGTTTTTGAGTTTATTGCTCCATTTTTAATCTTCCGTTTTAGTCCTATCTTTAATCAGTATGGTAGACTGGGAGGGGGGTCTTTTTGTGCAATTTAGTCTTTTACATTTTATTTCGTATGTAATTGTCCGTTAAGACTATTTGTTTTATCATTATTATTAATTCATCTGAACCTCCTTCTGTAATAGTTTTTGTATAATATTGATATGTTTTGTATATAATATGAGGGCCCCAAATGATCAGCTGTGCTGGATGGGTTACCCTCGTTAAAGATGGTTTTAAAAAAATGCGAATTAATTTTCCAGTAATTTTATCAAAATGTTATGTTGTCTTGTATGCATTGGCGAATTCAAGGGGGGGGGGGGGGCAAAGTGGAACGTGTGTCAACCCTTACATCTCAGTCTTTTTTATCACTGTGTATATGTAAGTTTACCATACGGTTATCAGTCTGAAAATTTTTCGTAGGGTTTGCTTGCAATTACCTGGTTAAAACAAAAATAAATAAATAAATAAAAACAAATTACAATTATTAATTAGTTTGTAACACTGGTGCTATGCTTATCAGATGCAGTGTTGATTGGTCCATTTTTTGGTTAAAATTTGAATGGCGCTTTTAGTGGTTTGTCTGGCAGGTAAAACATTTTTGTTTTGGTGTCATTATAGTTACATTAATTATTTCCACAATGTAAAATGTACAAATGTGTCGTGGCCGAGCGGTCTAGCTTACTGGACTCAAGTTCTGGTGTTAGCAACAGAATGTGGGTTCGAATCCCGGCCGTGACACTTGTGTCCTTGAGCAAGACACTTAACCATAATTGCTTCTCTCCACCCAGGGTTTAAATGGGTACCTGTGAGGGCAGAGTTGGTTGATTAGCCGTATATGCGATGTAATGGCAGCAAATGAGCTGTATACTCCCCAGGGCGATGAGATGGTTTCAGGAATGATTTATGAGCCTTATGAGCAGGGGTAATAATATAATGCGCCTTGAGCATAACTCAGTTAGTGGATGCGTGCGCTATATAAGTCCACACATTATTATTATTATTATTATTATTATTAAACCTGAACAAATATCACTCAGAGGGTTTAACATTGACAAGAAGTCTGTTAATTGATTAGAATTGGAAATTGACTGTTTGTAGAAATACACGTACACACAATAATTGCATGACAAATTACTGGAGGGATTTTTTTTTTAAATACAAAGAAGTTGTAAATGTAGGCGTATAGACCTACGTCACCTCGTATAGAATATAGACCTACGTCAACACAGAAACAAAATAAATAACCTTCATAAGTGACCCGGATCAGGATTTTCATTATTCTGTGCCTACAAATACACCTTTAACTTCCCCATACCTTTGAACCAGCGAGGAATAACGCACTCTGCGGATGATTCGTTCCATCGTTAAAGGTGCACACACGACTTTTAAATAATATTGACCTCATCTAAGGGGTATTATTTTTAGTTGTCACTGATTTTATCTAAAACTAGCACTCCGATTCCATGCCCTGTTTATCGTGAAAATATTGTCCCTTTAAAGGGCATGTACAACATTGGCAATTACCAGATAATTAAATTTAAAAAATAATAATACAAAAAAATCTTACTTGGTTTAAGTTGGTACACATATCAATCAACCTGAGAAATGAATTTGCCTAGAGTACTTTCATCGCAGAGAAACAAGAATTGTCACGTAGAATTGATGGACGGGAAGATTTTGTAAAACATACAAACAGAAAAAAGTTCACAGCTTTTTTGTTTTCTCAAATGTAGGCCTAACCACCTCTTTAATCTAGCGTTGTGATATATTTCTTGAAAACCAGAGGGCTGAAATGACCGTATACATTATTTTTTTCCTATTAAATAATGTTCAAATAATATTTCAGTTCAAATATCAAAATGCTTTACGAGTATGTAACCCACGTATATAGAAGCCAGTTTTCAAAATAAAAATTGCATTCATGTTGTAAACAATCTCGCGATTTCCTTGCAAAATCTCATGCATAATAATTAGAGCCAAACTGGGCAGAAACCCTTTCACATGTATGGATTTATGTAGAAGAAGAAGAAGAAAACACGACTGACGTATTCGAATTTGTGAAGCTAGGAGTTCGTGTACCTTTAACAAGCATTATTTGTTTTCATAAACTGACATTTATATTTGATCCGAAAACACACGAATCCTTCTCACGGGTCAGCGATCTTCAAGGCTGGAAATATCCGATCAACTTATTGTTAACTTATAAAGACCGCAAGGCTTATTTTATATAGTCTTTGTGCATTGTTCATGGTCAAACTATTTATATGCATTACACATCAAACTATTTTTACGAATCGATTACTTCTTTGTGACACTGCGATTAGGAATTTATAAATAACCAAATTGTTGAATCAAAAAGTGAAACTACTTAGTATAAAGATGATAAAGGTTTCTCTTTTCCAAACAATATTTTTGTCTGAGGAGCTGTCGTTTTTAATAACAAAAATTAAATAATTACCAGTAAGGAAAGAGTACTGTTTCCTAAATTCACAACATTATAATGAAAGCAAGTATTAAACCCGAATGCTTTGTTTTCACTTTTTTTTTTTTACTTATGAACGACACCACATTATAATCTGAAATAATAAACAAGTTGCTTGTTGAATGTATATCTTGATTCAAAGAGAGTACTACAGCATACACGTAGAAGCAGATTTGCCTACATTAGCAATGCTAAAAATAATTAACCGTCCCTCTATTTTAAGATAAATATTATTCACATATTATTCACAACTCCTTTCCAAACATATAATATAAATGCAAATATTATATCTTTATGCAAACATGAGTTAGCCGTCGAATGTATTATTCTCTGACTACAAGAGGTTGTGTGTCTGTACATACTCATTATAGTAACCTGCCTAATTAAGTCTGTTTGCAGGGGCAAGCTCGCTTTCAAATTTCATTGAATTTTAGGTAAATTAATGGAAATAGCTACATCCATTTATTTATTCCTTATGTCAGGAATGAACATTTCTTTGTAACTTTTCGCTGGTGCATGCAGCATGTAAGCTTATAGTGTGGTCGTGAGAATTACAGCCTCACTTTCGTATTTATCGTACGAATAACTGGATCTTTAGGCAAGTAAATACTGCAGAGATCGAGTCCGATTAGAGCACTTACAACCCGTGTTTTATCGTTCTTTTAATGGGAAGGCACGACCCCGGTAATAACTCAATTATAAAATCACCAAAATAATTATCTGAAACTTGATGTGAAATTCTTCTCTCCCAATATTTAACCTAGCTTCCTCCTTCCAATACATGTAAATCGTCACTGATAGCTCAACATTTCTCATGATCAGCTTCCACTTTAGGCTATACGATGTTTTTCGTTATATTACCATGTGAGTGCATTATTGTATAGCTAAAAGGACCTTGTCTTCTGTAACTCTGTTCTGTCTGGTCTCGTCCGTCCCCAGATGTATGTCTTATGTGTAAGGCTATTCCCCACAAGCCTTGGCTTAGATGGACAGCCTCCATGCCTCTAAGGTTGTTCCCCACAAGCCTATAGGCTTACACGAACAGCCTCCGTGGCTCTAAGGTTGTTCCCCACAAGCCTATAGGCTTACACGAACAGCCTCCATGTCTCTAAGGTTGTTCCCCACAAGCCTATAGGCTTACACGAACAGCCTCCGTGGCTCTAAGGTTGTTCCCCACAAGCCTTGGCTTAGATGAACAGCCTCCATGTCTCTAAGGTTGTTCCCCACAATCCTATAGGCTTACACGAACAGCCTCCGTGGCTCTAAGGTTGTTCCCCACAAGCCTTGGCTTAGATGAACAGCCTCCGTGGCTCTAAGGTTGTTCCCCACAAGCCTATAGGCTTACACGAACAGCCTCCATGTCTCTAAGGTTGTTCCCCACAAGCCTATAGGCTTACACGAACAGCCTCCGTGGCTCTAAGGTTGTTCCCCACAAGCCTATAGGCTTACACGAACAACTTCCATGTCTCTAAGGTTGTTCCCATATACCTTGGCTTACACGAAAAGCCTCCGTAGTCTGTATGTTCATTCGTGACGTGTACATAGATTGGTATTTCATATTATCTATCCCGTTGTCTAATTTACTACGTTTCTTTGTACTAACTTTGTATACTACCTTTTGTGTAACCATTTGTTCATGAGAGTATGGAAATAAATGTCATAATGAATTGAATTGAAGAAGTTGGTAAATGTACCATTTCCCCCAGTATCCCCCCCCCCCCTCACACAGTGCGATAATGGCAATGATCCACAAATAATAATTGTCCTCAAATAGTTACTGTTCCCTTAAAAGAGGGATAGGAAATCAGTATAGTTGTGACCTCATCAACCCCCTCCCAATCCCTCCTTGAACAAATATTTGCAAGGGCGGAAAACTATCAGGGGTTAAATCCAATTCACCTTGAAAAATTCTGGATACGCGCCTTGAAACCAATGGTATTGGCATGCATATACATTTCCATTTTTGTTAACCATAAATTTATGCACCTTTCTGTCTCAAGTGTTTGAACTGAATTCCATTAATATATACAACAGAAATCAAGCGCACAGTCTACTATTGAATACCTTTGCGTATAAAGCTGTCATTTTATTGACTAGTTTGAAGGGAAAGTACTGGTATACAATATAGTTAGCCGAAAAGAATTATAATCTAAAAGCATACTTAATTTAAGGCAAAGAAAAAAAAAGAAAAATAAATAAGACCCGCGCGTTTTTGTTTGTTTGTATGCTTTGTTTTAAAACATGTTTTGCTATGATACGATGTCCAATTGCAGCCAAAATTGCTAGATCGATTGGAATTCTAACGTGCTGTGACTTTTTCACATAGGGTATGAACTTTTGCTTGATTTGTGCAGTTTTTCTTACCCATCATTATTGTGAAATTGGCAATAACCACGTATATACAGTCATGTATCAAAAAACAAAAACAACAACAACAACAACAACAACAACAACAACAACAACAACAACAACAACAACAACAACAACAACAACAACATAAACAAAAGTGCGTCACTGCAACGATTTTGAAGCTGACCTAGGACCAGAAACTGGAAACTTGTTTTTGTTGGCCTAATGGTATCAAACATTTTGAGAAGTTTTTTTTTCTATAACTTTGTTTGGTTTAAATTTGCTCACTTTCGTGTTTGATGGGTAAAACACCAAATAATGTAAGTTGCGATGTTAACACATTACCAATAGCTTATACCTAAACTAAAGCTTTTTTAAAAACGGACCAGAACATTACATCGTTTAAAGACACGACATTCACATCATACTGATAAAAGTGTAAATAAACCGAATTACGGTTCTGATCACAACTAAACACGACTCGAGAGAGACAATACTTTCACAGCAAACCTACAAGTGTCCCCCAAAATGGTTGTTGCATACATAATTTCAACACGTACTTAATCCACAATCATTTTCTGTAAAAAAATATAATGTCAAATAATTATTATCTGTGAAACAATTTGGTAAGCTGGTTTTTAAAACAAATATAGTTAAATTTGCACTGGTGCTATTTTGTAAATATGCCGGTCCAAGTAATGCAAGAAAACATGGTGGTGTGAATAGGAAACACTGCTTACAATAAACTTGTTTTCAAATTCCCATTCCAATTTTCAAACACAATCAGTAAAATCTGATGAAGACGTATTAGGAGTCGTCAACGATTGTCAACATTTTCAAGGTTCTACAGAGACCACTGCAGGGACGGGAGGGGATGCCGTCTTTGGAAATGTTGATTTTGTACCCTTTCATGAATGTTCTAAATTCAGAGACAGTGTAGCATGAAAACTTCGTTTTCTTCTTTTGTGGTGGTAGTTTTTGTGGCGGGAGCGGGAGGGGGGGGGGCTGGAATTGGCTGATCCAGGAAGAGGCCGTGCTTGTAAATAATTTTACTCTCCATTTTGTGACAAGAGGAGGAGGTCTTCAAAAACAGCTTTCTATGCACTACCTTGAAAATGTTGATAACTTTGAATGCTGGAAACAACAGTAAACGGGGATCATAGGCATATACTCACATTAAACAAACTGTGGATAGGCCTAATTGTAAACAAATAAGAGGGAACTTGTATTTTGGGGACACTATTTTTAATTGTTTTGTTTTCTTCAAGAAAGTTCTAGGACAACACGTACAAGAACCCACTGTAGTCGCTGTTTTTGTACGTCATCCACCTACTGTCCAGAGCGTTGGATGTTTGCTCCCAGCAGTTGTCCTCGTCTCTCACTGTGACACATCCCAGCGAAAGCGACCCTGGATGAAGACCCATTGCAGACCTATGTGAATGAATAATTACACAATTTTAGTCAATTTGTTTGTGAAGGACAGTACAGAATTGATAATTGTTGGCGAAACTTTGAATCAAGATATACATTAAACTACCGACCTGTGAAAGTTTCAACTCAAGGAAGAGTCCAAGTCACAACTTTCACAGAAAAAAACTTGGAACAAAAAAGTCACCATACAGGAACTTTTTGTTTATAATAATGTGCGTAATTGTTTTTTTTAATTTGTGTTGATATGAGAGAGCAAAGTTTATCTCTCCATCGCTTTAATGATTAAGTAAAGTAATTTTATGTCCAAACCATCTGGATGCCATCCTCTCACCCACCTTCTTCCAAATATCATACATTTTCCTTTGTTTTTGGAACACATTGCTGGACTTATCATTGAGTATGAGGTTGTTTTCTACCTGAAATAACGGTCTTTTATTCCGCCATTTTGTTAAACAAATTTACAGCTCTTTGTTGGTACGATAACTGTTAATACTTGAATGGAGGCAATAATAATAGCGCACGCGAACCAGTGATAATGCTACTACTCCCCTAGCAACGGCCACGTGTCAGTTGCCGTTGGAGCGTATAGCGCCCTCATTAGGCGGTTACCGCAACCGTAAACATACCTTCCAGTAGCCGTTGGGGTCTTGTAATCGTAATACCCGTCCGCTTTTTCCATTCTCGGGTACAGTCTGTACCAGTCGATGCCATGAGTGGGATGGATATAACGCTTTCCTATCAGGTACTCGTTATAAGGCGTGGGCCCGCCCTGCATCGTATCGTCCGTGACAGAGGGGGTTTCGGTGCAACATCTGGATGTTGTTGAGCTGAATAAAATGAAGGGAGAATACGATGAAATTAATCAGGTTTGATGAAACTGCTTTATCCGTTGGGAAAGTCTGCCCAAGATGTCTACAGAGGGTCAATTCGAAAAATGTGACGTGTTCTACCGAAATAAGACAGAATTGGGCAGAGCTTGGAACTGAGAAATAGCCAAAGAATTAATGAATATAAAACCTTAAAAAAGTATTATATATATAAGGCAATATTATTCTTCTGTAATGCCTGTTGCTAGGGAAAATGAAGTACATTTGTCAGAAGTTCACTACTTAGACAAAATGATACTTGTAACTTTAAAATGGCAATAACTCTGTTTGGAGTTTTCGTAACGACAACCTTAAAAATTATGTTATTCCGCTTGGACGTCCAAATAAAATAAGAAAGCTATCATTGTAAAGCTGAAGATCTCTACTTTCATTATCAATAACCAACTTAATTTTGATTTCTTGCCCAAATATGTCTGTTTTCGGTAGAACACATCACAAATGCTTCTCGGGATAATGTGTGACATAAAAAGACTCAAACAAACAAACAAACACCTCAACACCCCAACAAACAAACAATCAATTAATCAATAAAATAATCAATCAATCAGTTGTTTTTCATATTAATGGTTTCTATTTTCCAAAATAACAATAGAACGACAAAAGTTTTTCGACATTTGGTTCACTTAATATCATCTTAAGTTTCTCTTAAAAGTCTGTAATGTCAAGCCTGTTTTATGAAAGTGACAGATGTGTACAACCAATAGGGGTAAACAAACCATTCTATGAAATTTAACTTGATATCTTAATTGTTTGAGTCGTTTGCAGATAGGCTTATTCTTAAAAAATTTTCGCAAGGCAAAAAAGTGTGAAAAAATGCTGACGAAACTGAGCATGTGTGATCCAATAATATTGCACCAACCCAACCTGCCAATCAAACAGCACGGCGGATTAACCAATACGTTAATAATAATAATGTGTGGACTTATATAGCGCACGTATCCACCAACTAAGTGGTGCTCAAGGCGCATTATATTATTACCCCTGCTCATAACGCTCATAAATCATTCCTGAAACCATCTCAGCTCCCTGGGGAGTGTACAGCTCAATTGCTGCCATTACAGCGCATATAGGGCTAATCAACCAACTCTGCCCTCACAGGTACCCATTTAACCCCTGGGTGGAGAGAAGCAATTATGGTAAAGTGTCTTGCTCAAGGACACAAGCACCACGGTCACGGCTGGGATTCGAACCCACATACTGACGACTCAGCCATCAGAACACAAATCCGATGCACTAAACCGCTCGACCATGGCACGTTGAAGCCTTTCTATGACGAGTGGTACTATGTCGTTCAAGCGCCTGGCTATTATGCAGGTGGTGTGAATTATTGTATGCATTGCTAAGGTTGGGGGGTGATTGTAGCCATAGCTATGTGCATTGCAACCATGCAATGATGTACAAGATCACCTCCATTTTTTTGCAGTGTATGTGTTAATAACATCATTATTAAGTAATTCCACTCACCCACTCATGCATATCAAACAGTTACTCGAACGATAGAAATAACAGACGGCTGCTGACGGGTTGCTGAGAGGTCCACCGGCGGGGCTCTGACTGGTTGGCCACGCGCTTGGAGCATTAAGACTTCCGCTGTGTCCATCACAACAACTTTTTTTTAATGAAATGAAACAATCGTTTACACAAAAAAATGTTTTGGTTCTTGTAGAGTACCGGTATCAATTATTCTTATTGTTGCTGTTTGAATTTGAACATTGATAATTTCCTTTGAGATAGTAAAATGGAATAGAATATTTCACAAAATTGTTAGTTTTAAAGATGACGGGAACATTGATTTCATTTTAGTACATATTTACTTTAAAATCATGCTTCTCACGATTATTTTGAGATTCCCCCCCTTTTTTTCAAGTAAAATGGCAATGTTTCGATGAAAAAGAATATGCAAAAAATAGCTTGGAGACATGTTTGAGCGCATGACATCAAATGGCTGTTTGTCATCCAGAAATGCTTTTAGAATGTCAAACTTGAAAGATTCGGGTGTTTGTGCAGCCAGACATGTTTTCCTTCTTTGAAATTTGAATTTTTGGCGGGATAAATCACCTGTTGGGGTATATTTGGATCTTACTCTCTGGTGAATCACTTATAAATTATGTTTATTAAAGATAATGAAACTCACTGAATTGTTTTGGTGCTAGGACAGCCATGACTGAGATTCAGTAACACCAAACTGTAGGCAAAACAAACTAAATACTGAAGTCTTGACATATTGTTGTCTTCTGAAGCCTGCAATAAGAACAAAGGAGCAGGGAATTGGTGATACTGTGACAGTGATATGACATAAAACGTTTTTTTTCTTGAATGCGGGAATCGAAGTTAGTCAGCGCTTATACATCGCTTTGGTCCAGAATTGAAAGGAAAACACAATGTGATTTTACCAAAGGTGAATTATGTCTCATATTAATTATATAACTGATAGAGAGAATCACCCGGTGGTGTAAATTTGTTGAAGGATATTTCCATATTCAAATTAGTCGTCCCTAAACGTTATTCCATTGGCAGATCTGAGAGGGGAGGAACAAAAGTTTCCCCTTTTTTGTTTCAGTCGTGCAGGTAAATTTACCATGCGTTCTTTGTGTACAGTTTTTTGGCAGTGTGTTGCTCCTTTTTTTGGCCGTGCGCCTCCCTCTTTGATACCCTGGATCTACCCCAGGTAATCAGTCTGTCCCAACAACCCCACCCAAATCCGAGAAAATGTTAGGGGCTTAAAACATTGGGTTTTTGAGGTTACAAATTATATTTTTTGTGGATTTTTAATTTTGGATAAAGATTTGGGCAAGGCAAGGCATGGTAGCCGGAATAGTGTTTCGTATAATATAAAGTGCTATAGAAAAGTTTGTTGAACTAATTCTTGTTTTAATCGACCCCCAAAATGGGATTGATAACATGCAGGGACATCCACTTGACAAACGTTTTTTTGAACACTTTTTACAGCACACGGACCCCTGATGATTAGTGGGAGGTGGGCCTCTGCAGGTTTAACTCCATTTTTCTTTACTTAGCAGAATCAAGAATCGCATAATTAATCTGGTAGGTGAGACAATCTGCTCTCATCAACCACTCTCACATCGCTGGTATGTTGCCACTCTCTGATTTACAGATATTTTCATCGGAATTGGCTTTTTTTTTAAACCCAGTTCGTCCCGTTCGGAGGCTTGCGGCCACTGCACATTTATGCACAGGACAGCTGCTCTAAAGTGTAAAAGCAAATTTTATGCAAATATATTATTTCTCAAAAGCTGCTGCCTCATCTTTGAAGTCACCATACCTGTTTTTTGTTTCCATTCAACCTATGATCTCCACAGTTGTATAAAAGAACAATATTCATTCACACCTCTTGATAATTACACCATAATCATTACATATACATTTTTTTTTTTTTTTTTTTCTTTTGCTATGAAACGATGTCCAGTTGCAGCTAAAATTGCTAGATCTATTGGAATTCTGCCGTGCTGTGTTTTAAACGACTTTTTCATATCGGTGTATGAACGTTTGCCCGATTGATGAGGCCTCTCTTAGCCTCTGTTGAGGGGATTTAGGCGTTGGGTCCTCTATATAAAAATAATCTTTATTGTTAAAATACCACAAAGATAGAAAAATAACCCAGTTCCTCTGCCACCAGAAATAATATAAAAAAAATAAAAAATGACAGTAGGGATGGTGGACACAACAGACCAAAATACTACATATAATTAATGTATGCACAGATGCAGTTAAATAAGGGGGGGGGGGTGTTAGCTACAACATAATTGTGTAAATACTGTACATACTATCTTAGTATATTTGTCTTATAATATTTTCCTTTCGTTTATGTTGTCCATTTTTCGTGTAGAATCTTGGATCGAGTGGCTTTTCTAAAGCCTTCTTTGGACAGAATTAAATTAATTTTTTTTTTTAAATGTATTTACAAAATACTCATTCGGTCTGTCCACGACTAGCCTGCAGATCTTTGGCCAAATTTCATAGACCTGCTTAAGCAAGCAGAAAATACTGCTTAGTAAATTGATCTAACTGTGAATCTACCAGAAACAATACACATTACATACCGGTAACTATTTGGCTGGTAACCTATTTTTGCTAAGCATATTCTGTATATGCTCAGCAAATGTGTGTTTAACAGCTCTATGAAATTTACCCATGTTGGGGTGGGGAGGGGAGGGGGTGGGGGCAAGGGGCCAAGCTCGCCAATCCCACTCCGAAAATTGGCAATGTCGTTTTGTACACTTAAAAAATAATGTCTTCAAAATATATACGCACCCGATAAACACTCACCTTGTTTCTTCTCGATAGTAACTGCTTCCCAAGATAAAGCCAATTGCTATATTATATAGCTGTAGTAAATGCAGGCTTTTTTAATATCATTTTGGTCAGCCCTCCGGTAGCCTGGGTCGACAACATCTAAGCACGGAAACATTCTTCTGAATTATGATGTATGTATAGAAACATTCTTCTAAGAGTTTTGTTCAAAGAATTTTGTTTTCTTGACCCCAAATTTTGATCCCGGATTTTCTTGACCTGGATTGTTTTGTTGGAACAAGGCCAAACAAAAAATATTGCTGTTTCGTGAACAAGCACAAAATGTAGGGTGTATTTGTTTCACTCAAGATCGCGAATCAGGATCGTGTGATATTATAACCAGTTAGGCTATGCAGTCCAGACGATAAGCAAAGATACGAGTTGAGACAGAGTTAATTACGGTTGATGATTCATTGGTCATGTTTATAGTAAGTGCCCATATTAATATATAAAAAAATATAATAAGTAATGAAAGGTCGATTAATTTGGTGAAAGAATATATTACGTTTTCTTTTAAGAGTGCTCTTCTTAAATAAAAGGTTTAATTTGTTCTGCAAAATAATTTAAAGAAACGATTCCGTAAAACAGTTTTGTTGTAACCAACAATTTTAATAACCAATTATTTACAGCTGTATAAAATATAATTTTAATTAAAATAAGAACTGCAATCAGTACTACAAAGCTAGCCTGATCCAGTGCCAGTTTTTGTTTGTACATAAAATGAAAAGGTCATTAAACCCCGACACTTTTCAACTAAAAAAGAAGGAAAATAAAAACAAAAATGTGTTGTACAGTTTGTTGAGTGTCCTTGTGATCTTTGCATGTATCCACGAAACCATACTTCCCATCAGACACAAATTTACACAGATAAAATAATTTTCTAAAAGAGTATTGGTAATGTTGGCAAAACTGCTTCTACGAGTATGCCATGTTATCTTTGGATCAAGATATACATTAAACAACCATACAATGAGTTTCAGCTTATTACTTTTTGTCAATCAAATTAAAATGGTTTTAAATGAAATCAATAAGATATTTTCCTCAAAGGCCTTTTTACACCTGATTGCCCCAGACCCAGACCCAAGTGATCCCCATTACTTCAATAATAATTCATATTTATAAAATTTTATAACAATTTACATGTTAGCAAATGTTTTCCTGTTAATCCCAATAACTATATTTATATTAAATTGTATCATCTACATAAAGCAATGAGAACAACATAAATTTACAATATTAATTTGTGTTTGTGTTTAAAAAGAAAGAAATTGAAGAATCAAACAGTCTCATTAAAGCACAAAACACTGATGTCTGAAAATGGCTTTCTTTTATTACATGAGATAAATAGATATAACTTGTGTATGTATGGCCGGCTTTATGGGTCAATTTCAAACATCTATACATTATGTGACTAAATGTTATTCAAAACTTGTCACGTACATGGCTATGTGTAAAATGTTTCTATTGGGAAATATTACAAAATTGTGGATAAAGTTTTAAAAAAAATGCTTTTTGAAAATAAAAATCACAATGTTTAATCTACAATCACGGACAACATTCTTGGGACACTTAAATCCACCTACTCCCAAACACAATGTTGAGTGATACTTTGTGTATTTAACTTTTATTTGGTAATCTTTCAATGTACACGGGGAAACGCATAATGAGGCACGCCAGACAGTACCGGTATGCAAGACAACATTGATGGAGAAAGAGGGGATGTCCCATCGAATTTTTCCCTGATTGTAGGTTGGTGGGGTCATGTGAGTGGATCATAGGGCAGTCAGGAGGAATGCAATCATCCACCCACAAACATTATTTGCAATAATTTTACCACAGACGTATTGGTTGCATTGGGACTCGATGTGTTTTAGGTGTTTTCTATTGAACTGATTCTCAGCCATTGCATCTAATTCTAACTCAGCATAATGAAGAGCTAAACTATAAAAACATGTTCAAATGATTTCAGGGAATAAAAATTAATTCTGAATTGGGAAAAGACAAAGGTTTTAACTCCAGTAAGACAATGCCCCCTGCAGATGCTATGATAGACAAAACTGCCTCAATATCATCACTCATCAGACTGCACTCCTGTAGACTCAATACCTCCAAAGAAGGAACAGGAGTTAGATGGACAGGCTGTAATCCATGGAAATTGTTTTTATTCAGACAAACCTGCTTTATACTGCCTGCTGATGCTATGATAGAGAAAACTGCCTCAATATCATCACTCATCAGACTGCACTCCTTTAGAACCAATACCTCCAAAGAAGGAACAGGAGTTAGATGGACAGGCTCTAATCCATGGAAATTGTTTTTATTCAGACAAACCTCCTTTATGCTGCCTGCAGATGCTATGATAGAGAAAACTGCCTCAATATCATCACTCATCAGACTGCACTCCTTTAGAACCAATACCTCCAAAGAAGGAACAGGAGTTAGATGGACAGGCTGTAAACCATCCATGGAAATTGTTTTTAATCCAGCAAACCAGCTTTATGCTGCCTAATGATGCTATAATAGAGAAAACTGCCTCAATATCATCACTCATCAGACGGCACTCCTGTAGAATCAATACCTCCAAAGAAGGAACAGGAGATATCTGGACTGGCTGTAATCCATGGAAATTGTTTTTATCCAGCGAAACCTGCTTTATACACTGCCTGCAGATGCTATGATAGAGAAAACTGCCTCAATATCATCACTCATCAGACTGCACTCCTGTAGACCCAATACCTCCAACGAAGGAACAAGAGATATCTGGACTGGCTGTAATCCATGGAAATTGTTTTTCGCCAGCCAAACCTGCTTTATACTGCCTGCTGATGCTATGATAGAGAAAACTGCCTCAATATCATCACTCATCAGACTGCACTCATGTAGACTCAATACCTCCAATGAAGGAACAGGAGTTAGATGGACAGGCTGTAATCCATGGAAATTGTTTTGATCCAGCCGAACCATCTTTACACTGCCTGCAGATGCTATGATAGAGAAAACTGCCTCAATATCATCACTCATCAGACTGCACTCATGTAGACTCAATACCTCCAATGAAGGAACAGGAGTTAGATGGACAGGCTGTAATCCATGGAAATTGTTTTTATCCAGCCAAACCTTCTTTATACTGCCTGCTGATGCTATGATAGAGAAAACTGCCTCAATATCATCACTCATCAGACTGCACTCCTCTAGACTCAATTCCTCCAACGATGGAACAGGAGTTAGATGGACAGGCTGTAATCCATGGAAATTGTTTTTATCCAGCCGAACCGTCTTTACACTGCCTGCAGATGCTATGATAGAGAAAACTGCCTCAATATCATCACTCATCAGACTGCACTCCTCTAGACTCAATACCTCCAACGAAGGAACAGGAGATATCTGGACGGGCTGTAATCCATGGAAATTGTTTTTATCCAACAAAACCTGCTTTATACTGCCTGCTGATGCTATGATAGAGAAAACTGCCTCAATATCATTACTCATCAGACTGCACTGCTGTAGATTCAATACCTCCAATGAAGGAACAGGAGTCAGATGGACAGGCTGTAATCCATGGAAATTGTTTTTATGCAGCCAAACCTTCTTTATACTGCCTGCTGATGCTATGATAGAGAAAACTGCCTCAATATCATCACTCATCAGACTGCACTCCTGTAGACTCAATACCTCCAACGAAGGAACAGGAGTTAGATGGACAGGCTCTAATCCGTTGAAATTGTTTTGATCCAGCCAAACCTGCTTTATACTGCCTGCTGATGCCATGATAGAGAAAACTGCCTCAATATCATCACTCATCAGACTGCACTCATGTAGACCCAATACCTCCAAAGAAGGAACAGGAGTTAGATGGACAGGCTCTAATCCATGGAAATTGTTTTTATCCAGCCAAACCTTCTTTATACTGCCTGCAGATGCTACGATAGAGAAAACTGCCTCAATATCATCACTCATCAGACTGCACTCCTCTGACCCAATACCTCCAACGAAGGAACAGGAGTTAGATGGACAGGCTCTAATCCATGGAAATTGTTTTTTATCCAGCCAAACCTTCTTTATACTGCCTGCTGATGCTATGATAGAAAACTGCCTCAATATCATCACTCATCAGACTCACTCCTCTACTCAATTCCTCCAACGAAGGAACAGGAGTAAGATGGAACAGGCTCTAATCCATGGAAATTGTTTTTATCCAGCGTAACCTGCTTTATGCTGCCTGAGGATGCTATGATTGAGAAAACTGCCTCAATATCATCACTCATCAGACTGCACTCCTGTAGACCCAATACCTTCAACGAAGGAACAGGAGTTAGATGGACAGGCTCTAATCCATGGAAATTGTTTTTATCCAGCCAAACCTGCTTTATACTGCCTGCTGATGCTATGATAGAGAAAACTGCCTCAATATCATCACTCATCAGACTGCACTCCTCTAGACTCAATACCTCCAAAGAAGGAACAGGAGTTAGATGGACAGGCTCTAATCCATGGAAATTGTTTTTATCCAGCCAAACCTGCTTTATACTGCCTGCTGATGCTATGATAGAGAAAACTGCCTCAATATCATCACTCATCAGACTGCACTCCTGTAGACTCAATACCTCCAAAGAAGGAACAGGAGTTAGATGGACAGGCTCTAATCCATGGAAATTGTTTTGATCCAGCGAAACCAGCTTTATGCTGCCTGCTGATGCCATGATAGAGAAAACTGCCTCAATATCATCACTCATCAGACTGCACTCATGTAGACTCAATACCTCCAAAGAAGGAACAGGAGTTAGCTGGACTGGCTCTAATCCATGGAAATTGTTTTTGATCCAGAAACCAGCTTTATGCTGCCTGCTGATGCCATGATAGAAAACTGCCTCAATATCATTACTCATCAGACTGCACTCATGTAGACTCAATACCTCCAATGAAGGAACAGGAGTTAGATGGACAGGCTCTAATCCATGGAAATTGTTTTTATGCAGCCAAACCTTCTTTATACTGCCTGCTGATGCTATGATAGAGAAAACTGCCTCAATATAATCACTCATCAGACTGCACTCCTCTAGACCCAATTCCTCCAACGATGGAACAGGACTTAGATGGACAGGCTCTAATCCATGTAAATTGTTTTGATCCAGCCGAACCATCTTTACACTGCCTGCAGATGCTATGATAGAGAAAACTGCCTCAATATCATCACTCATCAGACTGCACTCATGTAGACTCAATACCTCCAAAGAAGGAACAGGAGTTAGCTGGACTGGCTCTAATCCATGGAAATTGTTTTTATCCAGGCAAACCTTCTTTACACTGCCTGCAGATGCTATGATAGAGAAAACTGCCTCAATATCATCACTCATCAGACTGCACTCCTCTAGACTCAATTCCTCCAACGAAGGAACAGGAGATATCTGTACTGGCTGTAAACCATGGAAATTGTTTTTATTGAGATCAATTTTCTTTATACTGTAGAAACCTTTAAACATCCGTAATAGTTGATTGATGTCACTGTTGTTTAAATGGCAGTCCCTCATACATAGAGATGTGAAACAACGTGACATGCTTCTGAGATTATCCAACTTACCATTCATGTTGGTTTTGAGGAGTTTCAGTGATATCTTACATGGTCTATGGGATATTATTTCTTTAACGAGTTTCAAATCGTCCGCAGATCCACACGTCACATTAATATCCGATACATATTGAAGCCTGGAATGCTTCGGTAAATTTGTAATGAAATAGTGTGCAGCCAAGAGGTCCTCGCCTTTTAATTCATATGGGAACTTTACCCATTCTTCTACTGGAAATGTTTTCACCAACGAACAGTTCAGCCTCAAATAAAACCAACATCATCATTTTGTGTAAATAAATATACCTTTGACATTTCTCATTATCAATGTCAGAAGTCTTTGGATTGTGTTTCAAAAGTTGTTCATGTGTTAGTCTTACAATCAGTTCAGCAGCTTTTTTATCAATCCCACAACAGAAACGGAGTAAGTACTCCATGCTTGCTACGTCACCTTGTAATATTTGTGACAGGAACTCATTAAATTGATCAGGATCGGACGTTGCCAAACCCGCAAGGTGAGTTGCAGCACAATACTCAATGAAAGTCTTGTGGGCAAATGTGACATACTCAACTTGTTTGAAACGTGTGATTTGCGTTTTTAGTCAGCAAGCCGACTTCGCATCCAAAACTGACAAGGTCTTTTTGAATCGAATTCTGATATATCAAAATAAAGCTTTTCACCACTCTGATTCATCAAACCGTTAAGAGCAACCCGCCCAAGTTCTAGCATAAGTTTGTCAAATAAATCTCTAGTCCTTGTATCAGGAGAACTTGACGGTTGGTCTTTGCTTCTCTTTTGCTGATACAGTACCTCGATTACATCATGAAAAAGTACTGTGATCCTTTCAGGTAGATTACGGCGTTCGACCATTAATGTACACATAAGCCAAAGGAATAAAGGTATCTCCCCTAAACTGCGAAAGGTTTCGTTCTTCTGTAATTCTGCAAGAACATTTTCTATGTGTTGTGAGTCGAAATATTTACGAACATATTCCTGCTTATTCTTGTCATCAAATCCGCTCATATAAATTCTTGTGAAGTTGGGATTCCAATTCAGCAACTTAATTGCTGTAGATGGTCGACTTGTTACAATAACCTTACACGATTTAAGTGATTTGAATGAAAGGACATCCTTAACGCTGTATGTATAGCTTTCTTTGGCACTATCTAATGACTGAAAGGAAATCTCATCTGCTCCATCCAGGAGAATCAGAACTTCATCGGGATGTTTATTTATGTACTTTACGAGGTTTTGTTTTGTAAAATCATTTGAATCAGAACATATCTGAGAAAACATTGCATCAATGATGTTGAAATTGGTCCCCATTTCCTTGATATTCAGGACAAAGATGAGCTTATACTTTGACAGAGGGGACGGCTCAGCTTGTAGATCAGTCGACTTGGATGTTGTTTTCTGTAAAACAGCCCAGTCGTGAGCTATCTTTTTGAAAAGTGTTGATTTACCATACCCACTTTCAGCTGTGATTAAGATTCGCTTTTTATCAAGCCCTAACATTTCCTTGTATGACTGCAGGGGATGTTTTTCTGTTTCTATTTGATCGACCTGCTGCTTGTCTTTGCTACCAGACTGTGTTAAGCTACCAATACCACGGATTTCCGATGTCATTGGATTGATATCCTGATGCTGTTTGTTGCCTGACTGTAATGATGAGTTGGCTAGACAATGTTTTTGTGGTCGGTTGGCTTCCATCAGAAGTTGTGAACTTACATAAAGTTTGTCCATTTCCATGGCTCGTTCCTTCAACATAGGATATGTGCTCAGTTTAATCGTTTCCATGTAATGATTCACTAAGTCTTTGCTACAAGCGTCGACGTCGAATGAGCCACCGATGACATCTGTAATAAATCAAATGCTTTATTAATAGAATCACCGTTGAATGCTAAATTTCACCTAAGATAGACACCACTTCACGAAAGAATATGGAGTAACTGCAAGAAATGAAATAATTATTTGGTGGTCCTACCTGATATTTCTGATACCATATCGGCACGGCCTATTGTATCCAGAGCTTTTGCCAACTTGTCTTTTGCTTCATTGACGTTTGCTTGCTTATTTCTCCAAGCAACAAACATCTGAAAAGCTTGTTCCTTGAGGCTGTCCTTGTTGTTGTATTCAAACGCTTCAATCTCTGCTGCCTTGAAACCCAACTCGGTCCCGAGTCGCTTCCAGTCTTTCCCGATGTTTTCAGCTAGAGAGCGTAACAACTTGTCATCCAAATCAATGCGTTGTTTTGCTGTAGCAGATATTGGCTGGTCTTCTGATTCCAAGGAAACATGTTCAGAACCTAAAATGAAATAACATGAGCATTTTTCACGTTTTCTTTTTAAGAAATAAAAGAAAAAAACAAGTAAAAATATTGATGTTGTAAAATTTTCTATACGAATTATCCTTTTTAACAAGTGGCATATAAATTAAACAAATTAAACATCTTAATCAACCGGGATACGTCAAACGAAGTCTTGATTTGGTTTTTCATTGGAACATTGATAACTTCCTAATAGAACGAATGACAAATACAGATGCAGCCATCAATGTGTCGTATACAAATACAGATACAGCCATCAATGTGTCGTATACAAATACAGATGCAGCCATCAATGTGTCGTTTAACATTTGTATTCACTTCCTCAAGTAAAATAGCAATATTCTCATGAAAAATGTCCGTTCAATGCGAGAGTTGCCGTGAAAAAAGCGAACAGACGGGCAATACATCTTTAAACATTCCCATTAGAAACAAATGTCAATATGAAAACTTGAAAACTTACCATGCTGTTGTATTACTGTATGAGAATGTGCTTGGTATTCCGTTGCCTGGTACGCAATTTCTGGTTTTACTGTAGAACTTTCCAGAGCTAAATGAATAGAATAATAACAACATAAGTACGATTAATCAAGACTATAACAAATTCTCTTCTGAGTAGTGATTAGTTCTGAAAAGAACTGGAGGTTACAACTCCACGTTTTGATCAGTATGCTCTGATCTACTGCATGAGAATGCCGGACTCTGTGATACGCTGTAGACTGCTGGAGGATTTGTGCTAACACCGGATGCAGGGGGATTAGTGATAATGCTGGATGCTGGGGGATTTGTGCTAATGCTGGATGCTGGGGGATTAGTGCTAATGCTGGATGCTGGGGGATTAGTGCTAATGCTGGATGCTGTGGGATTAGTGCTAATGCTGGATGCTGGGCGATTTGTGCTAATGCTGGATGCTGGGGGATTAGTGCTAATGCTGGATGCTGGGGGATTAGTGCTAATGCTGGATGCTGGGGGGATTAGTGCTAATGCTGGATGCTGGGGATTAGAACTAACGCTGGATGCTGGGGGATTAGTGCTAATGCTGGATGCTGTGGGATTAGTGCTAATGCTGGATGCTGGGCGATTTGTGCTAATGCTGGATGCTGGGGGATTAGTGCTAATGCTGGATGCTGGGGGATTAGAACTAACGCTGGATGCTGGGGGATTAGTGCTAATGCTGGATGCTGTGGGATTAGTGCTAATGCTGGATGCTGGGCGATTTGTGCTAATGCTGGATGCTGGGGGATTAGTGCTAATGCTGGATGCTGGGGAATTAGTGCTAATGCTGGATGCTGGGGGATTAGTGCGTTGTTGGAACTTCAGAAAAACAATCCTCAGAGTGTTGGGGGAGTGTTTTGCTCACTGAACTTAAACAGTTAGTAATAAAGCAAGGGGTGGGAGGGTGGATGACTTAGGATGTAGGAGATCCCTCAGTGTAGGGTGGGATGTTGACTTTGGATACAGAAGATCCTTCAGTCTGTAGTAGAGGTCGCTAAATGTCGCTGAGGTAGAAGCCGATGTCCTGGGGTACAGTGGGTCAAAAACAACCCGGAACTTGGCCAGAACGAATCCATGTCATAATTTTCTGACCCGAATTAAGATATTTAATCTAAGAGATATTAATAATCATAATAACTGATACCTAATATTCTTGAAGCCAAATCAGTCCGTTCAAATTTTAACTAGGGCTCTATCAAACTGCATCTTGTTCCTTCAATGTCAGTTTGTTTATTTTTAAAACGACGAACATATTAAAAGCCTGCTCCTTCAAGTTGTCCTGGTTGTCTTGCTGAAATGCAGTAATCTGTGCTTTTTGAACCCTAAGTTTGTTGCTAGTCGTTTCCAGTCGATCCCGATGTTTTCAGCTATGTCACGCAGGAAAGTCTCACTTAATTTACCTTCCGCTTCTGTATAAATTATTTGAAATGTATTATTATCATTTGAATTTCCGTAGGCCTTGCCAAAATGCCAAACTCCCTCTACATTCAACTCATACACTCTGTTCACACATTTACTGCACGTTAAATCTACGCGTGTGGATATTCCCCGTGGCTTATACAGGAAACTAATTCAAATTGAAGAACCGCAATTAACAATCGTGAAAAAAAAATCGGCAAAGAGATTGCAACAACAGTAAGTTGATTGTGTTTTTGTTTAAATGGAAGGGAAGGAATTATCATGAGAACTTATTCCACCTGAAGATCCTTCCCATGTTTTAAAACCTGTAACATTTTTTTGTCTATTCTTCAAAATGTGGGCATCTATTGTGATGAAACTTTCCAGGTTATGATATATAAACTAAAGGGTTGAACTGCGGAAAGTACATTTCCACATACCAATGTTTTACCTTCCATAAGGAATTCTACACTATCAGTAAAATGTTTGTAAATGCATCCATAAGAATCATGAGATATGTACAGAAACCATCCTCAAAAATGTTTGAAAATATAGTCAGATTGTTTGCATTCAATTTAATGTGGAAAATTGATCACGGACATGATTTACATTTCACAGAATCCTAAACGTAGTTATTTCTCAGGATGTTTGGGATCATCACCAACGTCACATCAAAATTATAATTTAAGTAATTTGTAATCATGTAATAGCCAAAGTTGCACACTAATTACCATTGATGTGAACTTCCTTTAAATAATCCCATTATCCCAACATGAAAACCTACCACGCTGTTCTTTTGCTGTATGAGAATCTGCTTGGCCTTCCGTTGGCTGGTCCGCACTTTCTGGTTTGACTGTAGAACTTTCCAGAGCTAAATGAGTAGAATAATAACAACATAACATATCAGCAATCAAACGGCAATCATGAATTCCCCCAGACAGTTGATGCATTCTGATTGGTGGAGAGCTGCTTTAGTGGATATGATTAGACATCTGCTTTATCTGACCACAGATGACTGGACATACACAAGTCTAATAGGCAATAAGTCACGTGTTTCCAAAGACATTTTATGTTTACCAATGTACAAAAATACCCCACAATTTTGAAAATGAAATCTGGAGGCCAATCATGAATATGATGATTGTTCGCATTCTAATACGCGAAAATAAATAGACCGTCTATACAATCACCATAGGCTCGTCCAAACGATATACATGTAGTAAGTATTCTCTACAAGTCAAAATGTTTCAAGGGTAACCTGTGATGCTGAGCTATGTGAAGTCATAAAAGCCATCAACAGTGTGTCTGGGAGGAGAATGAAATATGTATATTGTACATGAAACGTCGCGTCATGACTGATATCACTGCCAAATGCTCTCTTTATCAATGCACATCACATGTAAGTATATCTTTCTCTTCCATGTACTTTGTCTATACAGGGAAACTGATGTAAAGACAACGCACGCTTATTAGCAAGTTGTGCCAAAGTAGGAGAATTGCTGTTCAATTTTTTATCTGAATTCCTGTTAATATATTACACTCCCGCCAAGTATATGGGCATTTATCTAAATATGAATAAGGCCAAAACAAAAAAGTCTCCGGTTTCTGGTATCCGCGCACGTTGCCTCAGACATGCGTGTGGGCATTTTTTATTAATTTTTTATTTGGCCAATTGCAGCCAAAATTGCTGGATCGATTCGAACTCTGCCGTGATGTGCTTTAAACGAATTTTTCAAATAGGGGTAGGCCTATGACCTTTTGCCTGATTTGTGACGCCTCTCTAATAGCCACCAAACCTAATGGAAATTTGGTCCCCGTGCATACAATGTATCACGTATTTTCCTGTTGGCTTAAACAAAATGATCGAAAAAAGAACAAAAGAGCGATCGATGACCAGAAACCAGATACTATTTTTGGGAGCGTAAGAGAGATTCAATACAAAGCACATCAAACAATACCTGGTATCTTTGATGCTAAATCAGGACGGCCAAATCGAGTCAGTACACCTCTTAACCATTCTCCTGCTTCTTCTTTGTTAGGTTGCCTTCTCCACCAAGTAACTAACATCTGACAAGCCTGTTCCTCCAGGTTGTTCGGACTAATAATTTCAAATGTTTGAATCTCTACTGGCTTGAAGCCCAATTTGGTTGCTAATCGTTTCCAGTCTTTCGTGATTTTTGGAGCTACATTCCGGAGGAATGTCTCGTCTATTACACCAGCACCTGCAGTTGAATCAAATAATAGTTATGTCTTTTCTGTTATGAATCTAGGTGGAACCACATCACCAGAAACAACAACAGGTATTCAGTGAGCGATAAATGAGACAAATGAGTACAACTAAACACCAAAGCAATTATAATGTAAATTGAAGCACCGCAATAAACAATCGTTTTTAATCAATTATTGATGAAAGCCGTCAGTAATTAAAGTCTGAAGTGCCTTCCTATGTTTGAAAACATTTTCATATATTGTGATGAACCTTTCACAGGTTATTATTGTTATGATATATAAACTAAAGGCTTGAACTGCGGAAAGTACATTTCCACATACCAATGTTTTACCTTCCATAAGGAATTCTACACTATCAGTAAAATGTTTGTAAATGCATCCATAAGAATCATGAGATATGTACAGAAACCATCTTCAAAAATGTTTGAAAATATAGTCAGATTGTTTGCATTCAATTTAATGTGGAAAATTGATCACTGACGTGATTTACATTTCACTTTTTCTCAGCATCTCAAACGTAGTTATTTCTCAGGAAGTTTGGTATCATCACCAACTTCACATCAAAATTATAATTTAGTAAATTTGTAATCATGTTATAAACATTTTTATTAATCCCAATATCGTGACATGGAAGCATGCAAACATACCACGCTGTTGTTTTGCTGTATGAGAATCTGCTTGGTCTCCCGTTGGCTGGTCCGCATTTTCTGTATTGACTGTAGAACATTCCAGAGCTAATTGAATAGAATAATACAAACAAAAATTCCCCAAATAGTTAAGGTATTCTGATTGGTGAGGCCACATATGACTGGACGCACAATTTTAGCCAATAAGTAACGCGCTTATAATCTGGAGGGCGTGATCATAATAAGGATACATGGTTTGACGTATCTTTCTAAAAAGCGATAATAGAGAAAAACGTGAGGTAAGCTATGTGAACAGTGTAATCATAAATGCCATCATCAGTGTGTCTAGGAGGAGAATGAAATAGTTATATTGTACATGAAACGTCGCATCATGACTGGTATCTCCTTACCAGTGCACATTACATTATCTGTGTCAAAAAGTAGGAGAATCACTGTTCATTATTTTCTTTTAAAGAAAATCCGAAATCCTCTTAATATAATATATTAGATTCCTGCTAAGTATATGAACATTTACCGGTATTTAAATATGAATAAGAGAGATGTAACACAAAGTTCATCAACCAATACCTGGTATCTTTGAGGCTAAATCAGGACGGCCAAATCGAGTCAGTACATCTCTTAACGATTCTCCTGCTTCTTCTTTGTTAGGTTGTATTCTCACCAATTAACTAACATCTGACAAGCCTGTTTCTCTCGGTTGTTCCGACTGTTGATTTCAAATGCATCAATCTCTGTTGATTTAAACCCAACATTGTTGCTAGTCGCTTCCAGTCTTTCTTGATTTTTCGAGCTACCTTTCGCAGGAAAGTCTCGTCTGATGCACCAGCTCCTGCAGTTGATTCTATTTAAAAATCAGATATAATTATGTCGTTCGTTATGAATCTCGGGGGGAAGTCACCGCCAGAACAAAAAACAAACAAACAAACAAACAAACAAAACAAAACAAAATTTCCGGGAGCGATTAGGCCTATTGTCAATGGAACAATAGTGCGTATAAGTACATTGTTGCAACGGAGCGTAGATTCACTATAGCTGTAATTAAAATGATAATTAAAATGATTTAAGAAATTTCAACTGAAGTGACAGCAACAGCGTCATTACATTGATTGGCTGGACTTGAATCCGGGAATTTGTTCAGTGATCCTTCACAAACCAGTCACTCTTTCCACAAATCAAGTACCGATATTATCTGTATTAATATAGTGTAAAGTATAATGACCGTATTTATTGTACATGATGTATTACTCCATCTTTGTAAAGTGTGAATGCATTTATCACAAGTGAATTCGTGATTAAAGTGTATTAAATAGTGGTTCGATATTTATTTCATATAACAGCTCTTTTCAACTATTATGAAAAACGGTAAAGTATGAAACGGTAGTATGAAAAAAAGGTTGTACTACAAAATTGTTGAAAAGAACCCACTTCAAGTTATATAATTTGTGGACATATCGAGGGTATAATCAAATAATATTTACAAAAGGAAATTCAATTAATATACTATTTTTAAATAAATTTGGGGGCATTGCATGCAATAAAGAAATAATTTCCATTGAACACTCACGTTTTGCTCCACCACCCAATAAGCCTTGTACAAGGCGTACTTCAATGTTTTCATCCTTCTCAATACCATAATCCTCTAGCGTCAGTAAGTCACAAAGCTGGTTAACAAAAATACAATCCATTCATTTCAAAATAATGAAAGATTCAAATATTCCGTGTGAATCCAATTATATTTACCTTAAATGTTTTTGATAAATCGGTCTAATTGCTATTCCCTCGTAAATTGAAGTAAATAGTTTTCATATAATACAATTCACAAAATAATTCACCGTCGGTCAATCATTTTGTGCAGGCGACGAAGTCTTTCAACAATCAACAATTTTTGAATAGCTACACTTAAAAGCAAACATTATTTTTGTGTATCGAACACAAATGTTTATTTGAAAATATAGATTTGTTTGCTCCGTCTACAAGTGAAATCGTGATTTTGACTGAAAGCTGTTAGACCAAAAAAAATTCTCCGGTTGCTCTCTGCGCGCGTCGCCTCAGGCCCGCGCGTCGGCATTTTTGGTTTTGGTTTTGGTTTTTTTTAATATTTGTTTTCCGTTTTTTCTGTTTTTTTTTTCTTTCTTTTTTTGTTGTTGCTAGAAAACGATGTACAATAAATAAGCGCGTCACCGCACCAGATTTTGAAGCCGACCTATGACCAGAAACCGGAGATTTTTGTTGGCCTTAGCATACCTGATCTTTACAAACAGTATAATTCAAATTATACAACAAATTCTAATGGAAAGCGAAAGGACATTCAAAGATGAAAATGCTACTGTTTGGTGAAGACATCTAGTCCTGGCGCCCTCTAGTTTCCATTGTGTTTTATTTAATTATGAGTATTGTATAAGATTAGTATAACTGTAAGCCTACAGCCCAATATTCATCATAATGATGTACAATGATTGTAAGAGGATATTATTCAATGTTTGTACAATGTATAATGCTTGTCAGAAGCGCTTATCAGTGTTTGACACAGGGAAGTCTACAATAAACACACTTGTTCAAATACATTGTAATTCAAAGCAAACCCTCACAATAACATAACAATCAAATAAATCTGAAGTTTATGAGAGTATTGATGAGACTGAATACTCATGACCTACCTGAATCTTTCTCCTGGCGTAGAGGTGTTGTTTTTCAGGCTCAACGCCAAACCTTTTGCATATCAACTGTTTCAAACCGAAGATTGTAGTCTTGGGATCCAGTTGTAGACAAAGTGACTTTGGTATGACGGGCGTCTGCACAAAGAACTGAAGCTGTCTTTGAAGTTTCCTAGGTATGCGTGACGAAACCTCTTCCCTGTAATGAATTACAAATTGGTATGTTTCGAAGGTGATTGCCGTAATAGTGTTAAACAATTATGAATACCATGGTATTATAATAAACGTCCAAATAATATTTTCAAAGATATTAAGTGCAGCTGAATTCTGAATGAATGTTGATCTTTTCAACGGTCACGTAGTCTAATAATTGTTAGTTTTTAGTTAGTTTTTTTTTCTGTTTTTTTTCTTTTCTTTTTAATTTAAATCTGGGTAGAAACGAAAAGGCTATTTTAATCAAACTGGCAAATTTAACGTTGTTTTATCAGAGTGCCCAGTATAGCCACATATCCAGGCAATTTTTAATTGTTCGGAACGTAACCCTATCAGGCCTGGGGAGGATATATATATAGAGGATATACCAGTATATAATAGATAATTGGCATATTAAAGTGGACCGCCCACCAGAATAGGGGCTGGTTAGCTCAGTTGGTAGAGCGCTCGTACGGTAATCGAGAGGTTGCGGGTTCGAGTCCGGCATCAGCCACTAGATTTCACCTTTGGGAGACACCAGAAAAAATTGCACCTTAGGGAGACATTTCACTTTTTGCCAGATATCATGAAAAACAAATATTACAGTTGTTACTTTCACCATCCAAAATATTGACGAAAAGGACCTTTATTAATGTGTGTAACACTTACTGGAATAGGGGAAGCCTGTTTGGATATATTGCTTTTCCGCAGTTATTTGTGTCTCCTTTAGGTAATTGTACTTCAAGTGGTACCGTTGGGAGACACACGTGTAAGAGAAGTACCTTTGGGAGACGCATCCCCCTGGAAGGCATATAGCTGTCTACTGCATGCATCACTTATAAGCAATCCAATATATACATTCGAAATTCAGCCGACATATACAATGAGGGAACTAATTAAAACAATCACACAAAACAATTACACCTAAGTTGACGTAGCTATGTCGTAATGTAATTTTTTGTAAATACATTAATTATCCATATTAAGTTTCTATAATGATCAAAGTTTCCAAGTACATAATAAGGGCCTACATTTATTTCACACAATGTAATGTGATTGCTGTTGTGGACCATTTAACTCAGACAAAACCTCGATCAGGAAATGTTGGTAATCACTTGTACCCATTTTCGTAAGCTAATGGTAGATTGTGTAAGCTGTATTAAAACATTTGAAATAATAGTGTCGCCTTAGTGTACATAATCTTACACCACAATGTATCCAATGGTACCCTTATTTAGGAAGAAATGTATAATATATAGTGTCTCCTTAGTGTACAGCTCTTACTCCAAAATGTCTCCCAATGGTGCCCTTATTTAGGAAAATATATACATACATGGGGTGTCGTGGCCGAGCGGTCTAGCTTACCGGATTCAAGTTCTGGTGTAAGCAACATAATGTGGGTTCGAATCACGGCCGTGACACTTGTGTCCTTGAGCAAGACACTTAATCATAATTGCTTCTCTCCACCCAGGGGTTAAATGGGTACCTGTGAAGGCAGAGTTGGTTTGCTCTATATGCGCTAGAAATGGCAGCAATTGAGCTGTATACTCCCCAGGGAGCTGAGATGGTTTCAGGAATGATTTATGAGCCTTATGAGCAGGGATAATAATATAATGCGCCTTGAGCACCACTTAGTTGGTGGATACGTGCGCTATATAAATCCACACATTATTATTATTATTATTATTATTATTATTATATAATATATATATATATATATATATATATATATCAAGGCAGTTGATAAAATCCAGCAGTGATATAGGTGAATAGTAATGATATAGGTAAATGTAGCTGGGTTATTTGATACCTGTGTTGATGTATCCAGTGTGACTCCCTAAGTTTGCGATGTGTATCATTGCTAGTGCAGGTTGCAGTTACAATGAGTTCAACATCATTAATGCTATGATTAGGGTTGTTAAAATGGATTGCCACAGGGTAGGTTTTTTTAGGTTTTCACAGCGGAAACATGGTTGGCAAAGCGGAGACACAATTTGGTCTTTGTCTCCCCTATATATTGTATACCACATCTTTTACATGAGATTACATATATAACATTGGGTGTGTCACATTGGGATTTAGTTCCGATTGTGTAGGTGAGACCAGTACTGTGGATTTTCACCTTCTGAGCAGGTTTGAGATACAAACAGGTTTTGCATCTCGAGCGGGTACAATTAGAGCACCCCTGTGGTGATTCATGATCAGTGACGTTAAGGTCACTGTTGGTGCTAGGGAGCCTAGTCCGAACCAATATATCACCAAGGTTCCAGGGGCGACGGAAAGCAATCAAAGGGGGCTCAGGGATGGCTGAGCGTAACCTATAAATATAAAATATGAATAAAAATATATATAAATATTAGATTTTGATATTGTAAGACATTTAATTAATATGTGTTTTTCGGATATATTGTCAACTTTTAAGCTTTTAAATTGAGTCATGTGACCACTTCCAATGCATTATGGGAATACAATATGGCGATCATTACATTTAATGATCATTACATTTAAAGGTTTTTCATTTTTTTTCTTCTAAATTTAGGTTTAAAACAAGCAGATCTCTATAGACCATGTAATAGTTATTTACATCCAGAGCGCCCTCTATTGATATCATCCTATCATGGATATATACAGGCTCCGGCCGTAACATTAAATGGATGTCACTGGATACGTTGTGCCGAGGCTAATGAACACTACTACGAATGTAAAACTGCACTACGCGCACTCGTACTTGCCATCCAAATATCGTGCACAAGCTCAAAGTTGAATCTTGTGAAACATGGCAACTGTGACGCCGGTATCTGGTTTAATTCACGAGCCTCGATGTGTGACGTCAGATCATCAGACTAGCATAAATCGTGTTTATTTGTTCATCTTTTATATGTTGTACTTTAACATTCATTCAATATCTAATACAGTTCAAATTAACAATGGATGAGATTTGGAAATATGACCTTAATTATTTAGAAAAAATTAATTATAGACTTCATAAAAAACAAAGTTTGGATGGTACCTGTCAAAAAACGCTGCCAAATGTTGAAAGAGGGGGCTATATATCCAACACAGTGGTATCATTTGTAAATAGCATGTTCGGATTTAAAAAAAAACTGCAATCAATGTTTCATAGAAATAATAGAAATAGAGTTACCCTTCTGAATGTACTTGACATTGTTCTTGTTTCAATGAACCTGACGTTGTTGTCTCGGCTTGATTATGAAGTCCAGGCGGCTGTTTCCTCTGCGTCAAAGCAGACATGAAAGCTGCCTGTCTGCTCTTCTTGATTTTGTTCTTCCTGGTGATTGGTCTTGCCTGAGAATGGTCGTAGACAACCCTTGTTGTCTTCCTGTCTTCATCCCACTGACGTAGAGATATAAGCGGCATCTTTGTATGACTGTACTGGACAGTGCTTTCATTTACTCCCTGGAGGAATGTAGAAAATAAAATAACGGAACATTTTGAAATCTATTTTCAAAACTCGTTTTTAAAGGAATTATTTGGACAAAAACTGATTTTGAAAGTTTGACAAGTCGTAATACCGTTTTGTCGGACTTTATATTTATTCTTGTGAAAGTGAGCTACAGGGTTTTTAATACTGAACAAACTATTTAATAAAACCACTATAAACATGTCTTGTCCAACATGTTTCTTTTATTATTGTGTGTTTGAACAGTGGAAAAACCAATGGTTGTTCGAAATTTACAAAATGTAGAAATTAACGTGATATTCACACGAGTTGAATTGAAAAAAAAAAAGTGTTTAAAAACTGTCATTATAAGAACAGTGTACGTTTGAAAAAAGTTCACACAAAATGTCTATAGGCCTAGATGCATGGTTTGTCAACATGAATACATAAAGGTTGAAGTGAAGCGCAAACGTGCTTTTGTAAAGTTTTCTCAATTTCTTACCCCGATATACCCACGCACACATTGTAGATTATTATAGTGCTGTCTACCGTGACTTCTAGTACAAACATGGACGCCAGAACTATCCCGGTAATTCCCATAAGTGTGAAGCAATGACAATAAAAGCTATACGTTTGGTCTGTTGTTGTAGGTCCCATAAACCTTGACTTCAACATTTATTCGTTTCCATACACCATGCATCAATGCCATGATATTTTATGCATGATATATTGTGCAAAATGTTTACAAACACTCTGCAAGGACAATTCAAGTGTACACTCTTCTCAGAGTTTTGAAACATAGTGGATAGACTGCCGTAATATTATCTGCAATTCAAATCAAGTGAATATCACATTTATTTTGTATCATTTCGAAATATTTTTTTAATGTATTGGTTGTTCTTAGAAACAGAAAGCTAATGATATAGGCCTAAGTAAAATTCACTTATAATGAGTTTCCAGACAAAATCGCTAGGCAGCATTAAACACTATATCATCAATTCAATTCATATTGATTCTGCACATTTGACAAATACCATCGGTCAAATGCCGCGGCGGTTTATAGCCAATATTTTTTTGATACCCCCAAACATCGGGTGGATTGAGATTAGTTGTTAATCTGAAGGATCTCAAATAATTGGTTTTGTGCGAATATTTTAGGACGGAAACACATTATTCAAAATAAGGATTTTTCTCACATCAATTGACCTGAAAGATACTCATTTCTCCAATTTCATATGTAATTAAGAACTACTTTATCCATTCTCCTGAGGACGATCAGATTATACTGATCGAAACGTCGAGTTGTACCCCCAGTTCTTTCAGAACTAATTACTACTCAATTGAGATTCCACATGGTGTCACCGCAATTAGTCTTACTTATCATCCTCACCATGCAAAGCTACAAGTTTTACTTTATCTGTGTTTATCATGGGCATAAAAGTGTTACTGCTTCTAGCTTCACTTGTCTTCCCTTATCCTCGGTACCACGAATTTTCACCAAGAAGTAGAGGCGTTCGCCTTGTCTTATATATGGATGATATCCTAATTATGTCCTCATCTACACAGGAGAGTATCACAAGTACACAATTTGTGGAAAATCTACTTCAGAATCTGAGTTTTGTGATAAGTGACCAAAAAATACTGCATTATCCCTAACACCCAAATGACTTACTTAGGTTTTTAAGTTGACTCGAAATCAATGACAATGCATGTCCCTAAAACTAACGTTTGAAGGCCACCAACTAGTTTCTAAGAAAACGGCCACTATTCACCATCTTGCAAGATGCATTTGCTTAAATATTGAAATTTTTGAACCTTTTCCTCGAGGCAAACTAGCTTACGGACAATTAGACGTAGCCGAAGTACAGTCAGTTCAAACCATATAAGGCAATTTGAGACCAAGTTTGTGATCAATTCATACATTATTGCTGAAATTCAGTGGTGGTTATCTGTTCCCATGATGAGATCATTATGTAATATCAAATTACCATCCATTGATATGGGTATTTCCACAGATGCTAGTAACTTTGGTGAAGGAGCGTTCTGTATAAAAGGAAGAGCTCTTCACGGGGTAAAATGGCCAGAAACCCCCAAATGGATACAGATAAACATTCTGGAGCCAATATCAAATCAGATAACAGCATGACTGTGTCTTACATCGCAAAGATGGAAGGAACTATCGGTACCATCCACCATTTATGATTGGCGTTTACATAAGAACATTCACCTATCGGCAACACATATTGCTGGAAAAAACAACGTGACTGCTGATTCTCTTTCCCGTAAAGAGTTCAACAAGGAAATGGAGCCTTCATTCGGCTGTTTCTGAAGACATTAAACAAAAAATTGGCTTTGTTCTCTCTTGTGTCGGCCAGTGGCTGACAATCACGGGCACGCGCTGGCCAAGATAACAGGGAGCACCAGATCCCGTTACCACAAATGCTACACAAGTCAGTTGCGGTAACGGGATATGGCGACACAAAACAAAGACAAAGATAAAATTGTTTTGTATTCTTCTTTTCGTGTCCATATACAAAGCTATTCAGCTTATATAACGTCCAGCCAGTGCTTGGTATATTGCTGTCCCTTGATGTTGTAGAGTGCTAGGTCCTTTGCTGTGCAGGGTCCACCTAACAGAGGACATCGAAGGAGGTGCTCCATAGTCTGGGGTTCTGTGCCACAGTCGCATGTGGTTGGACCACTAAGATAACCCCATCTGCTTAGGGCTTCCCTGGAACGGCCAACACCTGATCGGAGTCGGTTGAGGCACTTCCATTTAGCCCAGTTGTTATCTCCTGATGGGAGGCTTTCGGCAGGGGGGATGAGCATAGTCGAGCTGTGTGGATGGTTGGACAGCTTTTCCTTCCACATTTTAAGGCGGGCTTCAGATGGTGTTGTCTCCAGTGGGGCAGTGCTGGTCAGGAAACTTCTCCGTGATTTTAATCGACTAGGGGCAGGTACATGGCCATATAGGGGGTGCCTCTCATCTGTTGTTTGCCTGCGCTGCTATCCTGCTGGCCACCGCTCTTCTGATGTCTGGAGGCAATACCAGCCAGGATGTACAGGTCGTTGGTGTTAGTGGGCTTCAGGCACCCAGTGATACATCTGCAACTCTCGTTAAGAGCGGGGTCCAGTTTTTTAGCATGGGTGGATCTCTCCCACGCTGGGCAGGCATATTATGCAGTAGAGAAGCTGAGGGCAAGGGCTGTGGCACGTAGTGTCTTGGGACATGCACCCATCTGGTGTTGGTGAGTTTGCAGGATGTTGTTGCGGGTGCTCACTTTTGCCTTTGTCTTCATGATGTGAGTTTTGAATGTGAGGCATCTGTCCAGTGTGACTCCAAGGTAAACGGGATGCTCGGAGTGTGACAGTGGAGTTCCACACCAAGACACATTCAGTTGGCGCTTAGCTTCCTTATTTCTCAGGTGGAAAACACATATTTGTGTTTTTGCTGGGTTGGCACGTAGATGGTTCTCTTCATAGTATGTTGTTAATCCTGAGAGGGCGTCATTGAGCGTTTCCTCAATACTAATGAAGTCTGTACCTTGGGCGGTGATGCACAGGTCATCAGCGTATGCAAAACGACGAGTGACATCATCTCTGGGTTGATCGTTTGTGTAGATGTTGTACTGAAGTGGGGCAAGCACGCTGCCTTGTGGGAGGCCATTCTTCTGGATACGCCATCTGCTGCGTTTTCCACCTAATTCAACGTAGAATCTGCGGTTCTGGAGCATGGCTTCCATTAGCTCTGTTAGGTCGGTGTCTTTTGTGATCTCCAAGATCTTACATAGGAGTCGTCTGTGGTTGACTGTGTCGTAGGCAGCAGACAGGTCCACGAAAACAGCACCAGTGATCTGTCCTCTCTCAAATCCATCCTCAATGTGTTGAGTGAGGTTGACGAGTTGGCTGGTTGTCGATTTGCCTGGACGGAACCCTGTTTGTTCTGGGATGATCTTCTCGTCTATGGATGGTGCAATCCTGTTCAGTATCAAGCGCTCAAACAGCTTGTATGTGTGACATAGAAGTGAGATTGGCCGGAAACTTTTAGGATCGGACGGGTCCTTCCCAGGTTTCAGAAGTGCTAGTACACGTGCCGTGAGCCAGATGTTAGGAAGCTTATGTGTAGCCATACAGTTATTGAATAGGTTGAGGAGCCATACCTTTGTTTGTTCTCCGAAGTACTTAATCTGTTCTGATGCGATGTTATCCAGACCAACTGCTTTCCCTGGTTTCAGACTATGTATTCCTGTTTCCAGTTCAGTCATAGTAAAAGGTCTTGTGAAGCCTGGGTTTGCATGGTACTTTTTCCGATCTAGCTTGGCTTTTTGTTGTCGTTTCATAGGGCCTTTTCCATTCAGCAGTAGTTGGTGGGCAACTTGTTCAGCAGTGGTGTTGCAGTGTTCTTTGGACTTATAAAATAACAATAACAAATAAATTAAGACAAAAAAGACCCTTTAAGTTATGCGTTTAAATTCAACTTTAAGAGATCGTCTTACTCGCATAGATACATTAAGAAGCTCTTGAAATGAAACCAAACTTTTCCACAAGAAAGCCACACCAAAAAGTGACTACTGCAAACTTTAGCAAAATGGATGATAACTATACATCGGGCGGCAGGAATAGATACAGATATCTATACAGCTCACAGAGGTGCATCAACCTCAACTCCCCTGGCTCAGCACGTATCCTTACAAGATATACCAGTACGGTAGCTTTGTAATATTTTTTATAAAAGATCCTTAAAGGAAACCAACGTTTACTTTCATCATGTTCTTACATCGAACCGAATACATAGTTAGGCAATTGCCAACTTTAAGGCTAAGCATGACTCAAGTAAAACATTTATTGTATAATTTGTTACAGGATGCTCGATGAGTGATAACATTCTTCTTTCTCTATTCATAGAATAAGATTGTTACAATACATTTTATTTAAAAAAAACTGCAGACTGAAGGAAATATTAATTTTTGTATTTCTAGTGGTCGTGATGTGAAGATTAAAGTACTTTTCTTCTATGAAAAAGTACAAGTTGAAGAGGTCTCCCACCCAGTATATGGTATAAGTAAGGTTTTTACATTCCAACCCTGCCGTTTGGTTAAATGTTTGATACTTTGAATAGATGGTGACTCTACCCAACAGGGGCTTATGTACTCCATCTTACACCGTTCATTACCATGAAAATACATTATTTAAGGTAATTATTGTTTGATCCACATGCCTCGCACATGTACTTAAATTATTATTCATAATTCAAATTTAGCCTGCAAAAAAGTATGGATCCGTGCTGGCTCGTAAGCTTTTCAACCACCTGGACTTTCCTGGGAATGACAACAAAAGATGCAAGGTTTTTTATTTCCTTATCAATGTAAAATTATATTGGATTTTTGGGAGAAATTCCCAGGACGGTAGGCAAACTAATGTATTTGTTAAAATTGTCACGGAAAACATCACATAAATAATACGTTCCAGTGCGTGTCGGGTACCTGACTATAATAGGTCTATTGAGAATACTGAGACCATTCAAGTTCTTTTCTGAAGCAGACTTGATGAGAAATTCACAACCACAACGCTTTCAATTCAATCTTAAAGATATATTATCATCCATGTTAATGGCTAGTTTAACAGCACCAACTATCGCATATTTTAGTTTTCATTGGAAACATTGCTATTTTACTTGAGAAAGAGAAAAATACTTTAAAACAACAAATAATTGTGAGAAGCATGGTTTTACGGTACAAAAAATAACATGGTGGGTCCTGTCACTATTTAAATTTGACACTGTTTTACTGTAAAACCAAGCTTATGACGAATATTTTGTGAAATATTTCATTTTAAAGTATTTGTTTTCCTTTCTAAAAGGAAATGATCAATGTTCCAAAACATAATGCGGAAATTGCCGGTAAAATACGGATGATAAATCTTTAACAGTTCATAGCGATCATAAACCATTCTGTGTATGGGTTCATTGTAGATTGTAATAGAAAGCTACTTGTGTATGTAGTTTCGTACTACATCGTCAATTCAATTCAAATTGATTAAATCAATATAACATGTATTTACAAACTCTGCAATCAAAAAAGCAATAGTTCGATGAAGATATAATTTGTACAAAGACGGGAATTATTACAAGAAATAGAAACCTGTAATTATTCACAAGAGAAGGCTTATACCTATAATATTGAATAAAATAATACACTGCATATCTAACTCTGCAAAATATAAAACAATTGCAGACTTAAATACGGTCTATATGATTTCAACATATTCTTCTGTAATCGGTAACCATTACGTCTCATTATCTTGAACGATGTACATGTGGTGTACCAGGAAAGACACTAGGAAAAATCTCTTCTGTTATTTTCTGGTGATAACGAACTTTTCAAACGCCACATAATTTTCTTTTCAAAAATACCACGAGCTACTAACTTTCATTCATGCTAGACAACAAGAACAATGAACACAATAATGATTACCGGAGCAGCATTGTCCGAATATGTCCTTCAGATTATGGAAATAACCAGATATACGACATAAAGCGGAATAGGCATATGATGACATTTCCTACGATGATATTCCCAATGACATTCCCATTATTCTAATTACCAACTTCTTATTTTACTGTAATTGTTAAAATATAAGTTTCCATTTTGTTGGTAATCAGAAACAATTAATAATTTGTATATAACAAATGTTCATTTCTTATTCCTAAATTGCAAGGAAGTAAAATAATTACAAGGAAATAATTTCATGAAGTAATTATTGACGATGACGGGCATGGATAAAATGTAGTGAATTAACTAATTTGTTACACAGCTTGATAATTTCCTAGCTTATCAAATAATAAGCACATATATCTAATTTGAAATAATTTAAGTCTACATAACAATTAAATACAGGCCTATAAAATGCAGTTTTATATATAATTTTTTTTTCACAATTTTAAAATTAACTATTGGCCAATGTGTAACCAAAATGCATGGAAAATATTGGGCGTACTCCAAAACCACTCATAAGATAAACCTATACACAAGAGAGAACACATCAAACTACAGCTGTTGTGGAAATGGTGTCCGGTGGCCGGTTGCCCTATAATCATACGAAACACCGAAATCAGAACTGTTGGCACACCTTCACATAATGACATTTATATTACTATAATATTACTGAGAAGTCTCACCAAAAGCCCGCGCTTCCCTCCAATGTTAACCGCTTTGGGAAAGAATGTTCATGGTTTAAGCCACTTTTTAAGGTTTTTTCAACATAGATACACATTTATGATGGATTTTGGACTTTATTTCCCTTCTAAAAATTCATCCTCTCAAAAAAAAAAAGAATAATCCTATCATAGTTTGAAGTATGTATCCATCACCAATACATATGCGGTTGGGTTCGACATTCTAGCCCACTTTGAGTTTGGCTAGGATGCGGGATATGGGGTTGTGTCAACAGGTTTGGCACATGATTATAGTATACCCTATAAGTATAAAGTACACCAAGAGTCCAATATGTAGAAAGACATATATTACTTACATGAATTAAGTCATTTGATTGATATTTCTCAAAGGAAAGTGGAGCAGTATATGCTTACATATTCTGCTAACGAAACTTTTGTATTTCTGATTTCGTAAAAGCTATTCTTTAATACTTACCCGATTTTCTATCCCCCTGGGTCAGTATTCCAAACGAACAACTCCATGTACAACACGTAGATCTAGATGATGTTTCGTTGTGCGGGGCGTATTTATTAAGTAAATAGGTCACGTGAGTTTGTGTCGTCACTGATGAAATTCCAGTGGTATTGTTAGATGAGTTTTCAGCAGTGGCGACCAACTTCACGAAATATTCCCAATGATCACGTAGGCTTCAGCGTAGCTTGAATGCCTATATCTTTAACCAGGGTCTATCCCTTGTATTATCACTTGGGTCGCTAACCAACAATAGATGTACGATTCAGTGCTATTGGGTCTGAATCTTAATGTTACGAAAACCAAACTATATTTTGCTTGAATGTGTTTCCCATTGTACCTATATACAGTTAGGGACTGTGTATAAGGCAACTCACAGTACATAATACAAATCAAAGATAAGGCAACCTTTTTATTTACAGTTTTTAATGACATTGGAAGAGTTTAAAATGATTAGGCTGATCCCTCTTAAAGGGACGGTATCGTTACGATCAGAGCAGACTTTCAACAAGGCATGGAATCAGTGTCCTAGTTTGAACACAGTGACTGGCCAATGATGTGTCTTTACTGGGTTCAGTACAGATTTGGGGCCATGCCTCTTTGCCCCCTGGCTGACAAAGCCACTCTTATGTGAGCCTCGACGCAAGGGACCACCTTACGGACAATGGAAATTGTTTAAAAGGGCAGTATCGTCACAATCAGAGTAGACTTTCAACAGGGAATAGAATCGATGTCCTAGTTGGAGATGGAAACAGTGACTGAAAATGACTGGCTTATTTATGCAGCAGCAACGGTTATGATGACCTTACCATCTGGGTATTATTTGCAGTCACTGGGGTAATCTAAAACTATATAGCACTCCTATTCCATGTCCTATTGATGGTGACGATATTGCCACTTGATTGGTCAGTTTATTTTGGCACATTCACAGGGGATACGATACACTCCCGGATGGTTGCTGAGTTATTGCTTGTACTTGTGGGTGTGGAGAACCTTGGAATATTTTAACATGTTCAAAGTATTTTGACTTAATCATAAGTCCACTTTCTTAATTTTTATGAAATAAATTTTGGTAAATAAAGTTGAATTTAGAAAAAATTCAATAAAATGACAATTTCTTTCATAAAAATTATGAAATTTTAATTATAAAAAGTGGACTTATGATTAAGTCAAAATACTTTTGAACATGCTTTTTTTGTGTGTGTGTGGTTTTGCAAGAAAAACGGTAGCCTACTTCTCCTCAGTCGTCAGGATAAGCTAACATATTAAGTCATGTTTTATTTATTTATGGGCAATTTGATATACTTCCAACAGTCTAAAAAGTGAAGGGGACATGTCCTCTCCGCCCCACCGACCAACGCCCATGCAAAAATTAATACGTTTGTAAAATATAAGAAAAGCTGACCCTGACAGGTTCAAAGTCTTGTGCAAAGAGTGCCTGGTCAGGTTCAGAGTCTTGTGCAAAGAGTGCCTGGTCAACTATGAATCAAATAACTGCACTTCAGGCCAAATTATCACATTAAGTCAGTTTCACACAAAATGGCGTCATGTGTTGTTTCATACGTGCCTGGTCAACTATGAATCAAACTGGAAACTATTTAACTTAAAAAAACATTACTGCACTTCAGACAAAATTATCCGAGGGAGGATTAGTTTCATATCGGCCTAGGCTTTACAATAAGTCAGTTTCACACAAAATGGCGTCATGTGCCCTTTCATACGTTACACGCCAAGTAACGGTTGCTGTTTGTCACAAGTGAATGATTCTAAAAAGAATGTATCAAGGTCTCTGAAAAGTAATAGAGAACCTTTTTGTCGTAATGTCAATTCATGACGCATGCATCACCTACATATTAATATAAAATGGTAGCTGAATGCATGAATAAGTCGGTTTTGAGTAAACACTCAATGTAATGCACAAGGGGATGACATACTTATGACCTGGTAAATAAAAGCCATACATTTCTTCTGTTGTTATAGTTTCCAGGACTGTTCCAGGTGGTACAAAATCTGTTTGTTCTCAGGCAGGTATATATACCGATCCCGTGTGCTGGTCAAGCCTGGTCGTGCCAGGGGAAAACTATTTCAAATAATTGCAAAAAAACATTATCGAAATATGACTTATCACTTAAATGGTATGCAGTTTGTGGTATCGTCATACACCACTGAGAAAAAACTAACTTGTTTAACTGGTGTTTAGTCTTTGTATGACTTATATTAGTCAGTCATTTTATATGCGCACTGGAGGATTGTAAAAAATAAAATAACGGAACATTTTGAAATCTATCTTGAAAAAATCTTTCTTGAAGGAATTACTTGGACAAATAAAAATGTTTTACAAACCATTATACAGTTTTCTCAGACTAAAAGCCCGTCGAAAAGATAAGATTATTACTGGTGTTTTTCTTGATATCAAATTACCAAAATAGTTTTTCCCTTCACTAAACATGCAGGCTCGACCAGCACTGTCATGTACTCCCAGTCGAACAAACAACCCAGTCGTGATTTATACATAGGTACTGATTTAGGCAGCCATGTTTGTAAAAAATAGTCACGGAAGGTTTCACATCAATAATAAGCTAAAGTGTGTGTGGGGGTACGGGGGGAAATACTGAGAGAACTTCACAAAAGCACGCTTGTGCTTTCGCTTCAACCTTTATTCGTTGTGATACACCATGCATCAATGCCATAATATTTTATGCATGATATTTTTGCAGAACACTCTACATGGACAATTCAAATGTACACTGTTCTTAGAGTTTTTGAAACACAGTCGATGGGCTGCCGTAATATTATCTGCAATTCAAGTGAATATCACATTTATTTTTATTATTTCGAAATTTTGTTTCTTTCTATTTATGGGTTCTTCAGAAACAGAACGCTATTGTCATAGTAAAATTCACCTGTAATTGTTTCATGAGAACATTTTCAGATGGAAAACATTATTCAAAATAATGATTTTTCTCACATCAATTGACCTGAAAGATAACCATTTCTCTATTCTCATAATGTAAGTAAGATCAACCTTATCTTTGTTTATCATGGGAAGAAGAGTGTTACTGCTACACGTGTCTTCCCTTCGGTTTATCCTCGGCCCTATGATTTTTTACCAAGAAATATAGGCGCTCGCCTTGTCATATATATATGGATGATATCCCAAGTATGTCCTCATCTAAAGAGGAGAGTATCACAAATACACAATTTGTGGAAAATCTTCAGAATCTGGGTTTTGTGATTAATGACAAAAAATACTGTATTATCCTTAACACCCAAATGATTTACTTAGAATTTGAAGTTGACTCAAAATCAATGACAGAAAACGGCCACTGTCCACAATCTTGCCAGATGCATTGACTTAATTATTCAAATTTTTGAAGCTTTTCCTCGAGGTAAACTACACATTACCGACAATTAAAGTCAGTTCAAACCAAATAAGGCAATTTGTGGCGAAGATTTTGATCAGTAATTCATTCATTGTTGTTGAAATTCAGTGGTGGTTATATGTTCCCCATGATTAGATCAATATGAAATTACCATCCATAGATGTGGTTATTTCCACAGATGCTAGTAAGTTTGGTTGGGGAGCGATCTGTGAAACGGACAAATTCCTACGGTAATTGGCCAGAAACCCCCAAAACGGATCCATACAAGGGCGTAGCGAAGGCATTTTCTTTTGGGGGTGTGGAAGCCAATTTGCCAACTGACAATATTGACATAGCCGAGATTTTCCGAGCGGGAGAAACTTTTACGGGTAAATTTACCGACACAACACTTATATGAACAGACAAATTTACTTTGTTTTCCCCCCAAAAGTGGACAATCTCTAAAGTCGCAAAAGAAGGGGCCACAGCTTTTTCAATGTATTACAAAGTAAAAACAACTGATAACAAACAACTCGGCAAATCTTCTGCGCTCAATTAGAAACACGATACATTTGAAGTCGGCAAACCCATAGCTTTAGGTTTGCCGACTGAAAATATTTTCTGGACCAACTCTTGTTCTAGTACCTTTGATACTTCATTGGCTGACTGAGGCTCTAAATGCCGACTAAGAAATTATTGGAGGTGTCAACTCACCCCCCCCCCCCCGCGCTCTCGACAGCTCTGGATTCATATAAACCTTCTGGAGCTAGTAGCTGTACAAAAATCATTGCAACGTTTGTGTACAAACGTAAATGATGTACATATCTTCATCAAATCAGATAACAGCATGACAGTGTCTTACATCGAAAAAATGGGAGGAATTATCGGTACATCCACTATTTATGATTGGTGTTTACATAATTTGTCACGAAGGGTCAATTGTGTGGCACACAGCACAAAACACACGTTTCTAGATAATCGAGTTTTAGTTGCTCACTTTTTGAAATTGTAGTTTCACCATCAAAGCCAGAATATTGCCAAATTATGTGCACTGTGTGAATGTACAGATTTCAACAACAGGACAATTATTTACGGCATAACCGATTTATTTATACAATTGTCTATTTGTGAAAACGCTAGAAACGAGGGCTTATTTTGGTCATAATTTGTCCCTTCGTGAAAACGGTATACAGCGCGCGTCATGACCTATAAATAGCTCACAATTGGCTCTTCGTGCAAACGGAAAAACGTTGCGCGCGCGAAGTTTTGTCCTCACAGCGCATTTTCACAAAGTGACAATCGTGGAAGTGTTTTCACCAAGGGACAACTGAAAAAAGTTGTGTTGATTTGAGCGTTTTCTCGAAGGGATTATTGTCTTAAATTATTAAATACGTTGTGATTAATTGTCCTGTTGTTGAAAAGTTGAAACATTTGTAATGTTTGAAATCTGTTCTTTCATATAGGGCATATAGATTTATTAGTATTTTGCGTCTTGAATGTGACTTGGTATGCGTACAAAGTAGGTATTACTTAAATTTCTATGCAGTGTAACCAAATTGTCCTTTCGTGAGAAATGCACTCGTTATGACCTTGGCCAATTAGTGTGATTACAAAAATAATGGGTGTTACACCCTGTCACTTTGTGAGATTGTAGATTGAGTAATTCAGAATGTCGAAAAGAAATGAAACTCCATTTTGTTTGCTCCCCAGAATCATGTACAAAGTTTCCATAGACAAAACGCCAACTTATGCATACTAATCGCCCCCTGGTAGCCAACCCACGCCTGGTTTCTTCAGCTTCTAGCAATACCAATACCAATAATAATAATAATAATAATGTATAGATTTATATAGCGCACGTATCCACCAACTAAGTGGCGCTCAAAGCGCATTGTATTATTATCCCTGCTCATAAGGCTCATAAGGCTCATAAATCATTCCTGAAACCATCTCAGCTCCCTGGGGAGTATACAGCTCAATTGCTGCCATTTCTAGCGCATATAGAGCAAACCATCTCTGCCTTCACAGGTACCCATTTAACCCCTGGGTGGAGAGAAGCAATTATGGTTAAGTGTCTTGCTCAAGGACACAGGTGTCACGGCCGGGGCTCGAACCCACACTCTGCTGCTGGCAACACCAGAACTTGAGTTCAGTGCGCTAGACCGCACGACAATCCACTTTACGTGCATTATACAACACACGGGACCTACGGCTTTACGTCCCATCCGAAGGACGAAGCAATTATGGTTAAGTACCTTGCTCAAGGACACAAGTGTCACGACCGGGGCTCGAACCCACACCCTGCTGCTGGCAACACCAGAACTTGAGTTCGGTGCGCTACACCGCTCGGCCACGACACTCCATACCAATACAACGACGACAGTCAGTTCTCAATCAACCTCAAAAACTCAAATTCCGAACATCAGATTAGCCGCTTGGACCATCTCAGGCAATGATGGCAATCAGAGGGACGTTCGAATGACGCTTCCAAACTAATCTCAAACTCTTGGCGACAAGACACTGAGAAACAGTATGAATCAGCCTTTAGAGGAAAAGCTGGGTTAGCTGGTGCAGTGGAAGGAAAATTGATCCATTTACACTCGCTATACTAGATGTAGCTAACGTTTTAGCACATAGACATTCACGAGGGAAGTCCTTAAAATCAATTTTAAAGGTCATTTAAAAGGTCAGCTTTATCAAAGGGATAAAAAATATACATCGGGCGGCAGGAATTGATACAGATATCTATACAGTTTTTGAGGTACATCAACCTCAACTGCCCTGGCTCAGGCCGTATCCCTGCAAGAAATACTTCATACAGCAGACTGCATGGGCAAATACCAGTACCTTTTGTAAAGTATTACCAAAAAAAAACACTTAGGGGAATCAACGTTCGCTTCCTCAGTTCTTAAATCAAGCTGAATAAATCAAGCTGAACACCAACTTTAAGGCTACGCATTACTTATCAAGTAAAATATTGTATAAACTATCCACCAGTACATTTATTGTATAATTTGTTAGAGGATGTTCGATGAGTGATAACATTCTTCTGTCTCTATTCAAAAAGATTGTTAAAATACATTTTATCTTAAAAACTGCATACTGAAGGAAATATTAATTTATGTATTTTTAGTAGGCGTTATATGAAATTTAAAGTACTATTATTGTATGTATAATCACTGTGGAGTTTTGACCGACACTTCTTGAGAGATTTGAACATACATACCCTCTGAAGACTTGTACGAAGTGCTATGCAATAGAATTATATAATTTAAAATAAAATGAAATATTATTTGAATTATATGAATAAGTACAAATAGAAGAAGGTTCCCACCCAGTATATGGTATAAATAAGGTTTTCACATTCCCAACATAAAGTTTTGTCAAAATGTTGTCTTTCTTTGAATAAATGCTGACTGCTTCCAACCGGGGCTTATGTACTCTCTCTTACACAGTCTTATTACCATGGCAATACTTTCTCTAAAGTAATTATCTAATCCTCATGTATGGCACATGTACTTCATTATTATTCATAAATTCAAAATATATTTCATTTTCTTCACATAATTTTATAATTTTGTAGGGCCTAAATATCCTAATAGTAATACTACAGATTGGATAATTAGTGGAATACTTACTAAGCGTTATTTAACAATTTATATAGTTTTGTCCTTCACAGAGGAGACTAGGCCTAGCCTGCACTGTAATTCGGTACTTTTGAGTGTTTGGAGGGGGGGGGGGGGGTTATTACACAAAACATAATCCGTCTGTCCGTGGCTCGATAGCTTTTCAACAACCTGGACGCTCCTGGGAATTACAACAATAGATGAAAGGTTGTTTATTTCCTTATCAATATAAAATTGGATTTTTGGGGGAAATTCCCAGGACGGTAGGCAAACTAATGTATTTGTTAAAATTGTCACGGAAAACATCACATAAATAATACGTTCCAGTGCGTGTGGGGTACCTGACTATAATAGGTCTATTGAGAATACTGAGACCATTCAAGTTCATTCCTGGGGCAGACTTGATGAGAAATTCACAACCACAACGCTTTCAATTCAATCTTAAAAACATATCATGACCCGTGTTTGTGGCTATTTTAACGGCACCAACTATCGCAAATTTTTAGTTTTCATTGGAAACATTGATATTTTACTTGAAAAAGAGAAAACAAATTCTTTAGAATGACATATTTCTCAAAATAATTGTGAGAAACCTGGTTTTACGGTAAATAAATACCAATTCAATTTATGGTGGGTCCTGTCATTAGTTAACTGTTTTACTGTTAAACCAAGCTTCCGACGACTATTTAGTGAACTATCTCATTTGTTTAGTATTTGTTTCTCTTCCTAAAAGGAAATTATCAATGAAAATGTTCCAATGAAAAGAAAATACGGAAATTGCCGTTAACATACGAGTAATACATCTTTAACAATTAATGGCGATCATAAACCATACATCTATATACATTCTGTCTATGGGTTCATCGTAGACTGTAATAGAAAGCTACTTCTGTAGGTAATTTTCACTTATAATGAGAGTTTTCAGACAACGTCACTAGCCTGCTTTAAGCACTACATCGTCAATTCAATTCAAATTGATTTTATCAATATAAAATGTATTTACAAACTCTGCCATCAAAATACAATAGTCCGATGAAGATGTAATTTGTACAAAGATAGAGAATTATTACAAGAAATATAGAAACCTGTACACAGGCCTATATGCAAGTCGGCATGTGAGAATCCGGCAGGGCATAGCGGCCTATAATTATTCACAAGCGAAGGCTTAGCCCTATAATATTGAACAAAATAATACACTGCATATCTAACTCTGCAAAATATAAAACAATTGCAGACTTAAATACGGTCTATATGATTTCAACATATTCTTCTGTAATCGGTAACCTTTACGTCTCATTATCTTGAACGATGTACATGTGGCGTACCAGGAAAGACACTCGGACCCTGCTTTTTATCTACACATCATGAACATTACAATTACTTCGCAAATATCTCTTCTAGTATTTTCTGATGATAACGAACTTTTCAAACGCCACACAATTTTCTTTTCAACAATACCACGAGCTACTAACTTTCATTCATGCTAGACAACAAGAACAATGAACACAATAATGATTACCGGTGCAGCATTGTCCGACTATGTCCTTCAGATTATGGAAATAACCAGATATACGATATAAAGCGGAATAGGCACATATGATGACATTTCCTACGATGATATTCCCGATGACGTTCCCATTATTCTAATTACCAACTTCTTATTTTACTGTAATTGTTAAAATATAAGTTTCCATTTTGTTAGTAATCCGAAACAATTAATAATTTGTACATAACAAATGTTCATTTCTTATTCCTAAATTGCAAGGAAGTAAAATAATTACAAGGAAATAATTTCATGAAGTAATTATTGACGATGACGGGCATGGATAAAATGTAGTGAAGTAACTAATTTGTTGCACAGCTTGATACTTTCCTAGCTTATCAAATAATAAGCACATATAGGGCCTGTTAAACACTGATTCGGTCAAATATTTGGAGAAATATCTAATTTGAAATAATTTAAGTCTACATAACAATTAAATATAGGCCTATAAAATGCAGTTTTTATATAAAAATTATCACAATTTTAAAATTAACTATTGGCCAATGTGTAACCAAAATGCATGGAAAATATCGGGCGTACTCCAAAACCACTCATAAGATAAACCTATACACAAGAGAGAACACATCAAACTACAGCTGTTGTGGAAATGGTGTCCGGTGGCCGGTTGCCCTATAATCATACGAAACACCGAAATCAGAACTGTTGGCACACCTTCATATAATGACATCAGTAACTGAGAAGTCTCACCAAAAGCTCACGCTTCCCTCCAATGTTAACCGCTTTGGGAAAGAATGCTCAATGTTGAATCCACTGTTTAAGGTTTTTTAACATAGATATACATTTATGATGGATTTCGGACTTTATTTCCCTTCTAAAAATTCATCCTCTTAAAAACGTAGAAGAATCCTATCACAGTTTGAAGTATGTATCCATCACCAATACATATGTGGTTGGGTTCGACATTCTAGCCCACTTTGAGTTTGGCTAGGATGCGGGATATGGGTTGTGTCAACAGGTTTGGCACATGATTATATACCCTATAAGTGTAAAGTGCACCAAGAGTCCATTATGTAGAAACACATATATTACTTACATGAGTTAAGTCATTTGATTGATATTGCTAAAAGGAAAGTGGAGCAGTATATGCTGATATATCCTGCCAACGAAACTTTTGTATTTCTGATTTCGTAAAACCTATCCTTTAATACTTACCCAATTTTCTATCCCCCTGGGTCAGTATTCCAAACGAACAACTCCATGTACAACACGTAGATCTAGATGATATTTTGTTGTGCGGGGCGTATTTATTAAGTAAATAGGTCACGTGAGTTTGTGTCGTCACTGATGAAATTCCAGTGGTATGTTGTTAGATGAGTTTGCAGCAGTGGCGACTAACTTCACGAAATATCCCCAATTATCACGGAGGCTTCAGCGCAGCTTGAATGCCCATATCTTTAACCAGGGTCTATCCCTTGTATTATCACGGGTCGCTAACCAACAATAGATGTACGATTCAGAGCTGCTGGGTCTGAATCTTAATGTTACGAAAACCAAACCATATTTTGCTTGACTGTGTTTCCCATTGTACCTATATACATTTAGGGACTGTGTATAAGGCAACCTTTTTATTTACAGTTTTGATTGACATTGGAAGAGTTTAAGATGACAAGGCTCATTACTCTTAAAGGGACAGTGTAGTTACGATCAGAGCAGGCTTTCAACAAGGCATGGAATCAGTGTCCTAGTTTGAACACAGTGACTGGTCAATCATTTGTCTTTACTGGGTTCAGTGGAGTGTCGTGGCCGAGCGGTCTAGCTTACCGGACTCAAGTTCTGGTGGTAGCAGCAGAATGTGGGTTCGAATCCCGGCCGTGACACTTGTGTCCTTGAGCAAGACACTTAACCATAATTGCTTCTCTCCATCCAGGGGTTAAATGGGTACCTGTGAGGGCTTATTTATGCAGCAGCAACGGTTATAATGACCTTACCATCTGGGTGTTATTTGCAGTCACTGGGGTAATCTAAAACTATATAGCACTCTGATTCCATGTCCTACTGATGGTGACGATATTGCCACTTGATTGGTAAGTTTATTTTGGCACATTCACAGGGGATACGATACACTCCCGGATAGTTGCTGAGTTACTGCTTGTACTTGTGGGTGTGGAGAGAACCTTGGTATTTGTGGGGAGCTGATGAGTGTTAGACTTTGATGTTAGCTTAAAGATGGACTACAACGGAATAATGATAAGTGCTGTGTTGCTGTTTTCGTTCGAGAAATGTGTAATGATTACTAACATATTATTATTATTCAATAAAACTTGTTCCTTAATGCAAAAAAAAAATCAATTTGATCGGCGTTCTACGACCCAGAAAAACCCAGTTTCACCAAAAGCCCTCAACTCATGAATAATTCATACTTCGTGTGTGACGTAGCACCCATGTCGCTTTGTTACCCCCACGCACAACAGTCGATCGTGTGTACTGTATGCATTTACTGTATGCGGAACAACAGCGGACAAGCGACATCTTCTAGACCGAAAAAAAGCTTCAGAAAAACTTCATGCCTCTGCTGACGCATGAAAACGCATGTATAATATACACGGAAGTAACATGGCGTCTTCTGTTTACTCTCGGGTGTTCATGGGTTATACGTCATCCCTTTTCGCTGGTTTACAATTCCACTGGTACTATATCGTGGATTTCATAGTTGATTTTCAACATTAAATTAGGCCTATTCATAAATAATCGATAAAAAGTAGTCTACTGTGGGTTTTTGAACTCGTAAAATTCAATGGTTATATTCGTAATCGTCTATGACGTCATTATAATGCTGATTTCTGACTGGTCTTTGGTATTTTGGGGGACTGAGGGAACTCTATTATTTAAGTATTTCTGGTGAGTTGAAGGAGGACAAAATTTCCAATGAGCACACAATGTCCGTTGGCCAAGGGGGGGGGGGGGAGCAGGATAAATCTTAAGATATACTGTTCGAGGAGACAAAATATCATTTCAGAAGCCAGGTAAAACTGTTATTAGATGGAAATTCACCGTCCATATACGTAAATGAACAATGAGATATTCACAACCCACGACTCAGTTATTGCTCTTGCCGTGCCGATGCCGATGCCCTCACCATCCAACTCTACCGACACCTCAGACCCTCTAGTTCATCCTACCCCAGGTTCTTTGGCCAACCGAAGATCCACAAACCCGATGTTCCTCTCCATCCCATTGTCGCCTCCAAAGGACCACCCACATACAACACAGCCCGGCACCAAGCTAAGGTCCTCCGACCCTTAGTTGGGTCTCACTCAGCACCATGTGACCGACTCCAGTCAGTTCGTTGAGATCACCCGCGTCTCAACCCAGCGACATCTTGGTTAGTTTTGATGTTGTCTCCCTTTTCACAAATGCCTCCCGGTGAAGGAAAGACTAAAACAAAATCTTTCCCTTGATGACCGCACATCACTCTCCCCTGATCAATGCATGATCTGTTACTAACGTGTGTTTCTTCTAGTTGTTTTCAATTTCAGGGCAAGTTCTACGAGCAGGCAGCTGGGACCTCTATGGGATCCCCTCTATCCCCGGTCCTTGCTGACAATTATTTCATGGAAAAGTTTGAAACATATTTCCCTTCACACTGCCGACCCCCGACCCAGCCTGTGGCTCCGCTATGCAACCTTTGTTGTATGGAAACATCGCAGAGACGCAATCCAGGACTTCCTACAGCACCTCAACGAGCACCACCCCAGCATCAAGTTTACGAAGGAAGTAAAAGAAGACCGGATCCCAGCAACAGAGCGGGGTCTACTGGATCCCCTGTGAGTGTTGTAAAGTCCACATCGGGGAAACAAGACGAAATCTCCCAACGAGACTGAAATAACACTGAGCACACGGCCGCAGAGGAGATTTTGAGAAGTCAGCCATCGTCAAGCACTCCCACACCAAGGACCACCAAATCGACTGGCAGGCTGCTCAACTAATCACATCCATCCACACATGGCACCCAGACGCATCCAAGAGGCAATCGAAATCTTCAAACACAACCCACACCAGACTGAGGGATCCCCTATAACCTAAGTCAACAACCTCCCCTGAACGGATTCAGTTCAGTGAGCACACACTCCTCTCCCCCACTCGGATCCTAGTGTACCAGTTTCCCGCCTGCGCGCTTCAACGCACTAATCCTCCAGCATCCAGTCATCGCGTGATTCTCCAGCAGCATTTCCAAGAGTACGGTATTCTCCTGATGAGGATCAGAGCATACTGATCAAAACGTTGAGTTGTAAACTCCAGTTCTTCTCAGAACTAATTTACTACTCAGTTGAGAATTTCACATGATGTCACCGCAATTAGTCTTACTTATTGCTCTTGCAGTTATGCGTTTGTTTATGGTGTAAACCAAGAGCTTATGACAAACGGCAGCACTGGATCCTCGGTCTTGGAGGTCCTTAGGTTACTGCATAAGTATTTTTATTACCAACCCATCTTGGACCAAAACATATGTTGGACCCCCTAGATTATCTACGTAACCCCCTATCCCCCAAGGATTTAGGCACCCACGGTTCACTTCATCCATTACTCTACCCTGTACGCTACTGGAGCATTAACGAGCCGTAAATCTGCATTATAAGAAATGCCTATTTTCTTCGAAACCTTTGTTGTAGGTCTCTACCTCACAATTTGTGCATTTGTGAGGTTGCTTGATAGGAGTACAAGGTTCCATTCTGGTATACCGTCCTGGATATTGCCATGTATTTATAGCAGTTACCAGGCCTGAAATTTCAGTAGGGTCAAGACCTCTTTTCGTTAATAATGGGCACTTCCATTAAATAGAATATCAGCAATTTTATGGGAAGTTTAATCAGGGACAAAAAACAAAAACAAAACTGTTGAGTGCCTTAAGTTTATTTTCTTTTTGCCACATAATTACTGTTAAACCTAACTTCCAACAACTTCTTAAAAGAATTAATCAATGTTTCGATGAACACAAATACATATAACAAGATACGGGAATAGAAATTGGGAACATAATTATTTCAAGTTGAGTCCATCAATGTCAGAAGTTTATTTTATTATTTGTTGGCCTCAATATGAATCTTGTTATATTTTAATAACACTCACGGACATTAATATAAGTATATCTGCACAAGTATATGGAGTATGATATAAAAACCATCAGCACAGAGAAATGGATGTAAATGCATCCATACTATGTATATAAACCACCTGTGATAGTTCAGGTTGTATAACTGTATGTGTCGTTAATGAGAAAATAGTGAAAATGCATTCAAATTTGTTATTTATTTTAAAGTTCTCTTTCCTAAATTCAAGCTAGAAATTATTACACAAAAGTGACAGCACCTCAGACAAAATTATTTCAAGGCAAGATTGATACCATTATCAGATTTAAGCCTAGGCCTATACCAATTTCATTCATTCATTCATTCATTCATTTCATTCACAGAAAATTTATATTATACATGTACATCAGAGAATATGTGTGTGGATGGAGGTTTCCAAAAAGCATTAGCTTTTCCAGTGGAGACCCCACTAGGTACAACAAACAACACAAAGAACAACGAAACAACAATGATAATAATAATAATAATAATGTGTGGATTTATATAGCGCACGTATCCACCAACTAAGTGGTGCTCAAGGCGCATTATATTATTATCCCTGCTCATAAGGCTCATAAGGCTCATAAATCATTCCTGAAACCATCTCAGCTCCCTGGGGAGTATACAGCTCAATTGCTGCCATTTCTAGCGCATATAGAGCAAACCAACTCTGCCTTCACAGGTACCCATTTAACCCCTGGGTGGAGAGAAGCAATTCTGATTAAGTGTCTTGCTCAAGGACACAAGTGTCACGGCCGCGATTCGAACCCACATTATGTTGCTAACACCAGAACTTGAATCCGGTAAGCTAGACCGCTCGGCCACGACACCCCACATGAAGACAACAATGCAAATTCAATTTATACAGCTTAGAGATTGGTATAGCTAGTATATACAGTAATCCTAAGATAATTAAAGAATGAAAATTAACCTGAATATTTGCCGATTAATTGAGTTTTAAATTTAAATTTGAATAAGGATACATTCGGTATATTTCTAAGTGAGATATTCAAAGAATTCCACAGCTTGGGTCCTTCATGTTTGACACTTTTTTGGGCTAGTGTGGTACGAGCATAGGTCTGATGAAATTCGTTACACTGCCTCGTGTAGTGATAGTGAATATCTAGATTTTTACTGAACACTGAACATTGAAGGGCAATAATTCTATTAATTTTTACCTAATTCACAGATGCCATAACTAATGTAAGGCAAAACTAAGGCATTGTAAAGAGTAAGTAAGATATTCTGGGGGAAATGACCGAACAAGTACAATTAATTTGTTTATTCCAAGAAAGAGATTGAACCGAACTTTAAACCGACAACGAAATATTTGTTTTCGATGAACACATGCAATATAGGCATGCAATATAAGTTTGTAAACATTAATCCCAACTGGAACCAAGCGGCCCTATAAATTGTTTGATTCTAGGCGCTTTCTAATACAATGCAGAGGATATAAAGGCGCAGTAAATTACTCTGATTCTTGTACCTAGCACTTTCTGCTCCTTTCACACCCGACTAACTTATGTCCACTAACGTATGTGTGTGTATTTCTGTATATCGTTTATTTTGCCTTTAAGAAAGAACCTGCTAGGTTCGAAACGAAAGGTAATTAACTACTTATCTACACATAAAAACTGATTACAAACGCAACAATTTGCCTATATTCGTGGAGTTTATCGTTGAGTACAGAAATTCAACATGCTTTAAGCTGCCGGAGGCTGCTAGGATAGAGAAAACAGCCTCAATGTCATCACTCATTACACTGCACGTACCTAAACTCAAAAACTTCAAAGAAGGAACAGCAGTTATCTAGACAGGCTGTAAACCATGGAAAATGTTTTTTTCCAGCGAAACCTTCTTTATACTACCTGCAGATGCTATGATAGAGAAAACTGCCTCAACATCATCACTCATCAGACTGCACTCCTCTAAACTCAATTCCTCCAAAGAAGGAACAGGAGATATCTGGACTGACTGTAATCCATGGAAATTGTTTTTATTCAGCCAAACCGTCTTTATACTACCTGCAGATGCTATGATAGAGAAAACTGCCTCAATATCATCACTCATCAGACTACACTCATGTAGACTCAATTCCTCCAAAGAAGGAACAGGAGATATCTGGACTGGCGGTAATCCATGGAAATTGTTTTTATCCAGCCAAACCTTCTTTATACTGCCTGCAGATGCTATGATAGAGAAAACTGCCTCAATATCATCACTCATCAGACTGCACTCCTCTAGACTTAATCCCTCCAAAGAAGGAACAGGAGTAATCTGGACTGGCTGTAATCCATGGAAATTGTTTTTATGCAGCTGAACCTCCTTTATACTGCCTACAGATGATATCATAGAGAAAACTGCCTCAATATCATTACTCATCAGACTGCACTCCTTTAGTATCAATACCTCCAGAGCAGGAACAGGAGATATCTGGACTGACTGCAATCCATGGAAATTGTTTTTATCCAGCCAAACCGTCTTTATACTGCCTGCAGATGCTATGATAGAGAAAAGTGGCTCAATATCATCACTCATCAGACTGCACTCCTTTAGTATCAATACCTCCAAATAAGGAACAGGAGATATCTGGACTGACTGTAATCCATGGAAATTGTTTTTATCCATCCAAACATTCTTTATACTACCTGCAGATGCTATGATAGAGAAAACTGCCTCAATATCATCACTCATCAGACTACACTCCTCTAAACTCAATTCATCCAAAGAAGGAACAGGAGATATCTGGACTGACTGTAATCCATGGAAATTGTTTTTATCCAGCCAAACCGTCTTTATACTACCTGCAGATGCTATGATAGAGAAAACTGCCTCAATATCATCACTCATCAGACTGCACTCCTCTAGACTCAATACCTCCAAAGAAGGAACAGGAGTTATCTGGACTGGCTGTAATCCATGGAAATTGTTTTTATGCAGCTGAACCTTGTTTATACTGCCTGCAGATGATATGATAGAGAAAACTGCTTCAATATCATTACTCATCAGACTGCACTCCTCTAAACTCAATACCTCCAAAGAAGGAACAGGAGATATCTGGACTGACTGTAATCCATGGAAATTGTTTTTATCCAGCCAAACCGTCTTTATACTACCTGCAGATGCTATGATAGAGAAAACTGCCTCAACATCATCACTCATCAGACTACACTCCTCTAAACTCAATTCCTCCAAAGAAGGAACAGGAGATATCTGGACTGACTGTAATCCATGGAAATTGTTTTTATCCAGCCAAACCTTCTTTATACTACCTGCAGATGCTATGATAGAGAAAACTGCCTCAATATCATCACTCATCAGACTGCACTCCTTTAGCATCAATAGCTCCAAAGAAGGAACAGGAGATATCTGGACTGACTGTAATCCATGGAAATTGTTTTTATCCAGCCAAACCTTCTTTATACTACCTGCAGATGCTATGATAGAGAAAACTGCCTCAATATCATCACTCATCAGACTGCACTCCTTTAGCATCAATAGCTCCAAAGAAGGAACAGGAGATATCTGGACTGACTGTAATCCATGGAAATTGTTTTTATCGAGCCAAACATTCTTTATACTACCTGCAGATGCTATGATAGAGAAAACTGCATCAATATCATCACTCATCAGACTGCACTCCTTTAGACTCAAAAACTCCAAAGAAGGAACAGGAGTTATCTGGACTGGCTGTAATCCATGGAAATTGTTTTTATGCAGCTGAACCTCCTTTATACTGCCTGCAGATGCTATGATAGAGAAAACTGCTTCAATATCATTACTCATCAGACTGCACTCCTTTAGCATCAATACCTCCAAAGAAGGAACAGGAGATATCTGGACTGACTGTAATCCATGGAAATTGTTTTTATCCAGCCAAACCTTCTTTATACTGCCTGCAGATGCTATGATAGAGAAAAGTGGCTCAATATCATCACTCATCAGACTGCACTCCTTTAGTATCAATACCTCCAAAGAAGGAACAGGAGATATCTGGACTGACTGTAATCCATGGAAATTGTTTTTATCCATCCAAACATTCTTTATACTACCTGCAGATGCTATGATAGAGAAAACTGCCTCAATATCATCACTCATCAGACTACACTCCTCTAAACTCAATTCATCCAAAGAAGGAACAGGAGATATCTGGACTGACTGTAATCCATGGAAATTGTTTTTATCCAGCCAAACCGTCTTTATACTACCTGCAGATGCTATGATAGAGAAAACTGCCTCAATATCATCACTCATCAGACTGCACTCCTCTAGACTCAATACCTCCAAAGAAGGAACAGGAGTTATCTGGACTGGCTGTAATCCATGGAAATTGTTTTTATGCAGCTGAACCTTGTTTATACTGCCTGCAGATGATATGATAGAGAAAACTGCTTCAATATCATTACTCATCAGACTGCACTCCTCTAAACTCAATACCTCCAAAGAAGGAACAGGAGATATCTGGACTGACTGTAATCCATGGAAATTGTTTTTATCCAGCCAAACCGTCTTTATACTACCTGCAGATGCTATGATAGAGAAAACTGCCTCAACATCATCACTCATCAGACTACACTCATCTAAACTCAATTCCTCCAAAGAAGGAACAGGAGATATCTGGACTGACTGTAATCCATGGAAATTGTTTTTATCCAGCCAAACCTTCTTTATACTACCTGCAGATGCTATGATAGAGAAAACTGCCTCAATATCATCACTCATCAGACTGCACTCCTTTAGCATCAATAGCTCCAAAGAAGGAACAGGAGATATCTGGACTGACTGTAATCCATGGAAATTGTTTTTATCCAGCCAAACCTTCTTTATACTACCTGCAGATGCTATGATAGAGAAAACTGCCTCAATATCATCACTCATCAGACTGCGCTCCTTTAGCATCAATAGCTCCAAAGAAGGAACAGGAGATATCTGGACTGACTGTAATCCATGGAAATTGTTTTTATCGAGCCAAACATTCTTTATACTACCTGCAGATGCTATGATAGAGAAAACTGGATCAATATCATCACTCATCAGACTGCACTCCTTTAGACTCAAAAACTCCAAAGAAGGAACAGGAGTTATCTGGACTGGCTGTAATCCATGGAAATTGTTTTTATGCAGCTGAACCTCCTTTATACTGCCTGCAGATGCTATGATAGAGAAAACTGCTTCAATATCATTACTCATCAGACTGCACTCCTTTAGCATCAATACCTCCAAAGAAGGAACAGGAGATATCTGGACTGACTGTAATCCATGGAAATTGTTTTTATCCAGCCAAACCTTCTTTATACTGCCTGCAGATGCTATGATAGAGAAAACTGCCTCAATATCATCACTCATCAGACTGCACTCCTTTAGTATCAATGCCTTCAAAGAAGGAACAGGAGATATCTGGACTGACTGTAATCCATGGAAATTGTTTTTATCCAGCCAAACATTCTTTATACTACCTGCAGATGCTATGATAGAGAAAACTGCCTCAATATCATCACTCATCAGACTACACTCCTCTACACCCAATTCCTCCAAAGAAGGAACAGGAGATATCTGGACTGACTGTAATCGATGGAAATTGTTTTTATCCAGACAAACCGTCTTTATACTACCTGCAGATGCTATGATAGAGAAAACTGCCTCAATATCATCACTCATCAGACTGCACTCCTTTAGACTCAATACCTCCAAAGAAGGAGCAGGAGTTATCTGGACTGGCTGTAATCCATGGAAAATGTTTTTTTCCAGCGAAACCTTCTTTATACTACCTGCAGATGCTATGATAGAGAAAACTGCCTCAATATCATCACTCATCAGACTGCACTCCTTTAGCATCAATACCTCCAAAGAAGGAACATGAGTTATCTGGACTGGCTGTAATCCATGGAAATTGTTTTTATGCAGCTGAACCTCCTTTAAACTGCCTGCAGATGCTATGATAGAGAAAACTGCCTCAATATCATCACTCATCAGACTGCACTCCTGTAGACTCAATACCGCCAAAGAAGGAACAGGAGATATCTGGACTGACTGTAATCCATGGAAATTGTTTTTATCCAGCCAAACCTTCTTTATACTACCTGCACATGCTATGATAGAGAAAACTGCCTCAATATCATCACTCATCAGACTGCACTCCTGTAGACTCAATACCGCCAAAGAAGGAACAGGAGATATCTGGACTGACTGTAGACCATGGAAATTGTTTTTATTGAGATCAATTTTCTTTATACTGCACGAACCTTTAAACATCCGCAATAGTTGATTGATGTCACTGTTTTTTAACTGGCAGTCCCTCATACATAGAGATGTGAAACAACGTGACATGCTTCTGAGATTATCCAACTTACCATTCATGTTGGTTTTGAGGAGTTTCAGTGATATCTTACATGGTCTATGGGATATTATTTGTTTAACGAGTTTCAAATCGTCCACAGATCCACACGTCACATTGATATCCGATACATATTGAAGCCTGGAATGCTTCGGTAAATTTTGAATGAAATAGTGTGCAGCCAAGAGGTCCTCGCCTTTTAATTCATATGGGAACTTTACCCATTCTTCTACTGGAAATGTTTTCACCAACGAACCCAGTTCAGCCTCGAATAAAACCAACATCATCATTTTGTGTAAATAAATATACCTTTGACATTTCTCATTATGAATGTCAGAAGTCTTTGGATTGTGTTTCAAAAGTTGTTCATGTGTTAGTCTTACAATCAGTTCAGCAGCTTTTTTATCAATCCCACAACAGAAACGGAGTAAGTACTCCATGCTTTCTACGTCACCTTGTAATATTTGTGACAGGAACTCATTAAATTGATCAGGATCGGACGTTGCCAAACCCGCAAGGTGAGTTGCAGCACAGTACTCAATGAAAGTCTTGTGGGCAAATGTGACATACTCAACTTGTTTGAAACGTGTGATTTGCGTTTTAGTCAGCAAGCCGACTTCGCATCCAAAACTGACAAGGTATTTTGAATCGAATTCTGATATATCAAAATAAAGCTTTTGACCACTCTGATTCATCAAACCTTTAAGAGCAACCTGCCCAAGTTCTAGCATAAGTTTGTCAAATAAATCTCTAGACCTTGTATCAGAGGGACTTGTCGTTTGGTCTTTGCATTTCTTTTGCTGATACAGTACATCGATTACATCATGAAAAAGTACCGTGATCCTTTCAGGTAGATTACGGCGTTCGACCATTAATGTACACATAAGCCAAAGGAATAAAGGTATCTCCCCTAAACTGCGAAAGGTTTCGTTCTTCTGTAATTCTGCGAGAACATTTTCTATGTGTTGTGAGTCGAAATTAGTGAAATATTTACTAACATAATCCTGCTTATTCTTGTCATCAAATCCGCTCACATAAATTCTTGTGAAGTTGGGATTCCAATTCAGCAACTTAATTGCTGTAGATGGTCGACTTGTTACAATAACCTTACACGATTTAAGTGATTTGAATGAAAGGACATCCTTAACGCTGTATTTATAGCTTTGTTTTGCACTATCTAATGACTGAAAGGAAATCTCATCTGCTCCATCCAGGAGAATCAGAACTTCATTGGGATGTTTATTTATGTACTGTACTAGGTCATGTTTTGTAAAATCATTTGTAGCAGAACATATCTGAGAAAACATTGCATCAATGATGTTGAAATTGGTCCCCATTTCGTTGATATTCAGGACAAAGATGAGCTTATACTTTGATAGAGGGGACGGCTCAGCTTGTGGATCAATCGACTCTGATGTTGTTTTCTGTAAAACAGCCCAGTCGTGTGCTATCTTTTTGAAAAGTGTTGATTTACCATACCCACTTTCAGCTGTGATTAAGATTCGCTTTTTATAAAGCCCTAACATTTCCTTGTATGACTGCAGGGGAAATTTGTCTGTTTCTATTTGATCGACCTGCTGCTTGTCTTTGCTACCAGACTGTGTTAAGCTACCAAAACCACGGATTTCCGATGTCATCGGATTGATATCCTGATGCTGTTTGTTGCCTGACTGTAATGATGAGTTGGCTAGACAATGTTTTTGTGGTCGGTTGGTTTCCATCAGAAGCTGTGAACTTACATAAAGGTTGTCCAGTTCCATGGCTTTTTCCTTACACATAGGATATGTGCTCATTTTAATCGTTTCCTTGTAATGATTCGCTATGTCTTTGCTACAGGAGTCGACGTCGAATGAGCCACCGTCGAATGAGCCACCGATGTCACACCGACGAGCCACATCTGTAATTAATCAAACGCTTTATTAATAGAATCACCGTTAAAATAATGCTAAACTTCACCTCAGATAGACACCAAGTTACAAAAAAATATGGAGTAACTGCTAGAAATTAAATATTTGGTCTTTCCTGATATTTCTGATGACATACCAGCACGGCCTATCATATCCAGAGCTTTTGCCAACTTCTCTCTCGTTTCATTGTCATTTGCTTGCTTATTTCTCCAAGCATCAAACATCCGAAAAGCTTGTTCCTCGAGGCTGTCCTTGTTGTTGTATTTAAACGCGTCAATCTGTGCTACACTGAAACCCAACTGGGTCCCGAGTCGCTCCCAGTCTTTCCCGATGTTTTCAGCGAGAGAGCGTAACAACTTGTCATCCAAAACAATGCGTTGTTTTGCTGTAACATATACTGGCTGGTCTTCTGCTCCCAAGGAAACATGTTCAGAACCTAAAATGAAATAACACGAACCTTTTTCACGTTTTCTTTTTAAGAAATAAAAGAAGTAAAAATATTGATGTTGTAAAATGATCATACGAATTATCCTTTTTAACAAGAGGCATATAAATTAAACAAATTAAACATCTTAATTTCAACCGGGGTACGTCAAATGAAGTCTTGATTTAGTTTTTCATTGGAACATTTATAACTTCCTAATAGAAAGAAATGCAGATACAGATGCAGCCATCAATGTGTCGTATACAAATACAGAAGCAGCCATCAATGTGTCGTATACAAATACAGATGCAGCCATCAATGTGTCGTATACAAATACAGATGCAGCCATCAATGTGTCGTATACAAATACAGATGCAGCCATCAATGTGTCGTATACAAATACAGAAGCAGCCATCAATGTGTCGTATACAAATACAGATGCAGCCATCAATGTGTCGTATACAAATACAGAAGCAGCCATCAATGTGTCTTATACAAATACAGATGCAGCCATCAATGTGTCGTAAACAAATACAGATGCAGCCATCAATGTGTCGTATACAATTACAGATGCAGCCATCAATGTGTCCATTACAAATACAGATGCAGCCATCAATGTGTCGTGTACAAATACAGATGCAGCCATCAATGTGTCGTATACAAATACAGATGCAGCCATCAATGTGTCGTATACAAATACAGATGCAGCCATCAATGTGTCGTATACAAATACAGATGCAGCCATCAATGTGTCGTATACAAATACAGATGCAGCCATCAATGTGTCGTATACAAATACAGATACAGCCATCAATGTGTCGTATACAAATACAGATGCAGCCATCAATGTGTCGTATACAAATACAGATGCAGCCATCAATGTGTCGTATACAAATACAGAAGCAGCCATCAATGTGTCGTATACAAATACAGAAGCAGCCATCAACGGTGTCGTATACAAATACAGATGCAGCCATCAACGGTGTCGTATACAAATACAGATGCAGCCATCAATGTGTCCTATACAAATACAGATGCAGCCATCAATGTGTCGTATACAAATACAGAAGCAGCCATCAATGTGTCGTATACAAATACAGATGCAGCCATCAATGTGTCGTATACAAATACAGATGCAGCCATCAATGTGTCGTATACAAATACAGATGCAGCCATCAATGTGTCGTATACAAATACAGATGCAGCCATCAATGTGTCGTATACAAATACAGATGCAGCCATCAACGGTGTCGTATACAAATACAGATGCAGCCATCAATGTGTCGTATACAAATACAGATGCAGCCATCAATGTGTCGTATACAAATACAGATGCAGCCATCAATGTGTCGTATACAAATACAGATGCAGCCATCAATGTGTCGTATACAAATACAGATGCAGCCATCAATGTGTCGTATACAAATACAGATGCAGCCATCAATGTGTCGTATACAAATACAGATGCAGCCATCAACCCAGTGCGCAAGCCGCTGGCGGGCCGCCAGCGGCTGGAGAGTGGCTGCGCGGCATCGGCACGCCGCCCGCAACCGACAGTGGTCCGCCGATGGTAGCTGCCAGATAACCGAGCAGTAATTCATCAGCGGTTTGCCGCTTGTGGACCGCTCACGGACCAGCGTATGGTCGTCCAGCCGAAGTCGGCCCTACGGAGGACCGAGCACGACAATTAATATTATTATCAAGATCAATTTAAGCTTTGTTGTAATTTACTTTTAAGGGGAAATATGCCAACGGGAGTTGAGATTCAGTTTGAGAGTAGACGTTACTTGATCGTTGGTGTTTTTTTTTCCTTTTGTAGCTTTTTTAAGCCGCCGCTGGTCCGAACATGGTCCGACCTCGGGCCGCCTGCAGTATTGATTTTTTATAAATCCCTCCTGTAATAATAAAAAATATAAAATAAACTACTAAAATGTGTTTAAATGTATTAATCGTGTGATGGAACATGGATGGAACGACCACAGTGTGTTTTCTTTCGTCCGTGGTCTTATAATTTTTTTTCTCTGGATCGGTGGAGCTGGGCGATCCGGTCATTGCGTAACGTTACACATAAATTGCTCAGATCGTACCCAAAGCTTATAGTAAAAAAATACCAGGCTGTTCGCTCGGTCCCACCACCGAACCAAAGGTTGGATGAGACCGGTGGGGCTGGGCGGTACACTTCCGGGCAGAGGGTCGGGAACGATCTAGTGAACACTAACTGCTGCAGCAAGCAAGCAATAAACAAGCAATGTGTGCATGTGATATCTGTGTGACGTATCCACCTGAACGCGTGATCGACTGCATCCTCATTGGTGGCTGTCATGTGGCTGTGTTGACGCACATTTTTCACACATCTTAGATGCAGCCACGATTGCCAAAATTTATCGATAACGTCAGCGTGTGATTTAAGTTCATTTTCTTCATTTTTGAAAGCAAATATTCTTCAAAAAATCTCACCTCTTTGACGGTTGGAGGACTACGTTAATTTCAGGTGAGTTTTTAGATGGAAACCAGTCATAACTTTGCAGATAAATATGACCATGGGCGGCATGGCTACTCCAGGCCGCCTCTCCCGAACCGCATGGAGTGACATGAGTGTGTAAATTCAAGGGATCGTATATGTTTGGTATTTGGAACCGTACGTTTGTTTCAATTCTATATAACTGTAGAAAGTAGGCAGCCTAGAAAGTATACCATTAAAACTAGCGAAAGTAATTGTTCTTTAAAAATTACGATTTTCAAGTTTCCCGCCCAACGGAAAAGAAAAACATTGATAAATTCCCATTTGGGAGCATTCGTGTAAAATCACATAGGCCCCATAAAAATCGTAACAATTAAAATCGATACCCGGCCATACCGAATATTTTCGTATGTACAGTATGCTGTGATAAATAAGTTCTGAATTACCGAAAAGTATTACGGGTTCAATTAGCGTAAGAATCGATGTCTATCAGTGGTATCATACCGCAATACATATGGACATGACGTGTTTCACATCGGGAACCAGTACAGTACAGAAACAGTGTTTTCAAGATGGCTTATTCTCTACCGTCTGTAACGTTAGGCCTAGTCTAGTGCTAGTTCTAACACACGAGAGTTTTTACATTTGCGGTGATTTCATCGTTCAGAAAGTGAAATAGAGAGGACTCTTTTTTCTTGATTTAATCTGCTAATGCAGTAAGGATGTTTTTTACAAGGTATAGTTGAGTTTTTTTGCACAACACTCTACCGTAGTCTACGGGCACGCAAATGAATTGCTGATACTAGTATTAGTATTACTAGTGTCAGTGATACTAACGTTAGTTACTAGTACTACACTGTTTCAGTAACGTTATGTTTTCATGTTTATGTTGTCAAAGTCTATTTCACTAAAATTCTATCAACGAAGAAACACAAACGGCAATAGAAACATATTGGATTAGAATATAATTCATTTAGGATATAGGCCTATGTCTACGATCAGCCAATGAGGTAAAAAAAAATGTTTAACTACGTCTAACGTTAGGGCATGCATGTTCATTGGGCCTATTAATACTATAATAGTATTATTCAAAAGCTTAGTCTAGAATTAGACAAACATGGATTAATCGCATAATTCAAATGGTTGTTTTCTGACAAACAAGGTTGTTGACATTGTAATATTAAAATTTATTTCCATGTCTTTGGCATTAAGCTCTATATTATTATTACAACTTTAGTATTTAACATTGAAGGTACATGTATGATCATTGGCAGGATTGATTAATGCATTCATTCCAATCATCTAGATTTCAAAATACACATAAAACTAACCTGTGAAAATTTCATCAAAATCGGTGTTCACGTTTTCGAGAGCACAGCGAATGACGGTTTCTATTTTATCAGTAATTTTTGTGATATTCATATTGTGTTCATTTCGAGTGTTGCAGGGGGATTGGTACAAGTTTCACCTTTGTAAATATTCAGCTTTCAGATTGAAACTTATCCAGATTTTTTGTTTACCAAAGCTATATCATACATGTAGGCCCTACCTTTAATGTACAATTTACTACAAGTCTCGAAGCTTTGGCAAATGATCATTTTTATGGAAAGTGTTCAGACAAGTCAAATAAGTATGGCAGAGTTCCATCTTCCACATTATTTATTGATTTTAATTTGGTGATCTTTTATTTTTTTCTTAGTTATTGTGCAGTGCGGAGTGATTTGGTATCAAGTTGCAATGGAAAGTGCAGCCTGCAACTAGAAACACCAACTGAGCTTTTGTTTATAACACATACTGATATAAATGTAAGTGTCTCAATTGATTCACCCAAATGAATCTATGTTGCAATATCAAGCCACGGCAATTGCTGTGAGTGCCATGGGTCATTTTGGGGCCTGGGTGTGTGCTTTTCCATGTTTCTAAAATATAAATATAAAGATCGTCCCCTTCTTGAGGCCGCATCCTTTTTAAATTTGTTTTTCAACTAGTGTTTATCCTTCCATTAATAAACTTTGAACAGCTCTTGGAAAAGAAATGGCATCGAACCAGATAACTTCACGGACAAAAGAGAAAGATCCAAGCTGAAGTCGACCAGCATATAGATTGGATTGTCAGGGAGTCTGCATTGTCGCTGGCTGAAGAGGAGACTGGTGAGAGTGCTTGTCTGCCAAGCGAAGATAACTACTACCGAAGACGAATATGAGCTTCCAGATGGTTTGGTGTTTCCTCTGAAGTCTTTGGAGGATGTCGACCTCCTGGAGAACCATCTGGAAGCCGACAAGCACTTGCAGAAACACTTGGTATGGTTTTAGCAATTTCGTTTTGAACTATGCTCAAATAATTCCTATGGTTGGCTGAATGTGCATTTATAATATTGAAATTAGTGTTGTGTAGGGAGGTTCAGAATTTGTTTTTATCATAATTGTTTTGTACTGAAAAACCATGAAGAAAACAGCTAAAGTGGTTTCTTTTTTAATATCAGTGATGTTGAGCACATTCTTGTAATTAAACCTAGCTGCAGCAATTTTGGAGTTCTTTAAGATACAATTTTTGCGAAGAAGACAACATTTCAGATGGAAATATTTCTCTGGAGGATTGGTACCAGTACCAACTGAATAAATAGCAAGCTTTCAGATTTTCACAGGTTTGTTTTTTGAAATGACACCAAGTAAGAACACTGCACTGTCAGCTTTACCAATCCTATATTTTACCTAAAAGTCTTTAACGAAGATGTGTCATTCCTGTAGGCTAGATTTTGGGTGTACATCTGTGAACTGCCTATTGCATTTGAAATTAAATTTCATGTAACCACTTTGTTTCAGATTGCTTTGTGGTCCACATGTGGAGGCTACAGTGTGTACGACGCTGTACGGAGAATTTTTGAGGGAGTGGTGGACAATGGACTGGGCCGACTGATCAACTGGACAGGACAGGGAGGGAAAAGAGCATTTAAAACTCTCCGCTTAAGGACCATTTTAGAAAGTGAGTACGAGTTATTAATTTGGTTTACCCTCGCAATATGTGATAAGCACTGTATACTCAGTGCTTTCCGAGTCCTGCGGAAAAAAATCCACAGGCTAACTAAATCTGCTCTAGTATGCGGGAGGTCGTGGGTTCGTATCCCACCCGAGTAGTTAGCCTGTTGATTTTTTTCCGCAGGACTCGGAAAGCACTGAGTATACAGTGCTTATCACATATCGGTGTAGGGTAAAACCAAATTAATATTCTTTATCCCCGATGCAATTATTACATTGTTTTAAAGAGTACGAGTTAGTTAAAATATTTGTGTCAATGGTTGAAGGAATGAAAACATCTGAAACGGTTTGAACACTGAAGGGACTTCCCAAACACTTTACAGTAGCAAGCATTTCTAAAAGCATTAATTTCAAAAGTGCATGTATTTAAGAGAGAAAATTTTCAAGGGTTATATCCCAGTAATTTCAAAATGAGAATTGAAATAGAGAATTCATGTGTTTGGGGAAGTGATTCATCTTACTTTCAATTTTCCATGATTTTTTGTTTGTTTGTTATATTTCTAGTTATAGGGGCCTATTTTGTAAACAAAAATGTCATTGTTAGTTTATTGCTTTGTAGTTATCTTCCTTCAAACAATATATAAATAATTCATGGTCAACTCCAAATGCTATGTCATCTTTCTGTACAGTTGTATTTAAAAAAGTGATTCATGACCAAAGTTTGAATATTATTCAATAACATCATGCAATATTCAAATTTTTTACTTGAATGTAGTGACGGTCTTTGGGCGTTCAAATTTTGTTCATGACTGTCGGCGGGATTGATGAATGCTGGTTGGCGCTGACAGCTGCCGACCAGCGAAGCTACAACACTGATTCAGGCCTAATTTATAATTACGGAACAAATACACTTGGCCAAATTTTCTGCTTAACAATTTACTGACATTGGGCTAAAGTTTATTTCTACTAACTTTTGTCTTTCATACAGAAGCGATCCGTAAGAACAAGGCAACTTGCAAAGCAACAGACGTAGAAATCCAAAGGGAAGTTGCCCACTTTCTGAAGGGTGCATCTGACAGGTGTGGCGGAAGGAAGGAGAGACTGGCGCGCGCGGCTGCAGGTGTAAAAGGTTACACTGCAGTAAAAGCCATTGTTTTTTATTCTTGTTTGTTTTATTTTGTTGTGACATTGTTTTACACATGACAGAAACGAATGTAATGGCTCAAAAAAGTATTTTTTAATGTTTTTGTACAATATCTTCAATATCTGTTTTTGTTGCATATCTTTTTGCACCGACATCAATTAATAAAACTACATAATTGTGACATTCATCAATTGCAAAAGGACGTATAAGTGATAGTGCGAAATTTTCACCAGTTAATTGTATGCTGTGTATTTTCAAAAATTGTTGATTGGAGTGAATACATTCTTTCAAAAAGTAATGATGTAGCATACCTTTAAGTTTTCTTTGTTCATTAAACTTCTTTAAACATTTTAAAACCAAACATTTTTGCCAGTTTAAGTACTTAAATACGAATACGTCATTTGAATTTCTTTGCGCTTTTAAATTTTTACATGCTGACAAATACCTTTGCAGAGTACTTGATAATTTGTATGTAGAGTTTTTATGCTTTGATCAAGGGGCTTCATATATATAAATTCCAGTGTACGTGTATTATTGTTAAGATTATTGTCTTTTTGTAGTACTTGCTTTAGATCTAGTGTCATTATTTATGCCAAGTTTAGTACTTGTATCATATTATGTAACATGTGCTATTTTGTTATATTGTACTATAAGCCAACAAACAGGAGAGGACCAAAGAGGAAATTTATATATTTGTTAACTATTTATTTACTTTATTTTTACAGAACAAAGCAATACTTTTGGAAAAACAAATCATTATTTTAGTGCCATCAGTACCAGGTTAAACACATGTGTGCTATTGTCTTAAAAGTTTTATTATTATATACACTGTTACAGGGTATAAAAAATCAACTGACTTTTTTACTACCAAAGAGGGAACCAACTTGATTTTTATACTTAACATTCAGGTTAAGCTTTTGACAAATTACGAGTCATCGTTTTAATGCCATCATTTATGCCAAGTTAAATACTTTCATAAAATTTCCTAAGTTTCTATAAGACAAAAGACGAAAACTAAAGAGGGAATACAAATTATTTATGTTTTTATTTATATGATAAAGAGCAATTTGTGTTAGAATACTAGTGTTACTTTTAATGCCAATATTTTTGTTGCCAACTTACATTTTTGTTATGGAGGAAATAAAGTGTACTTTTAATGTACATTGGTCTTCACTTAACACTACCGCTTCTCTTTTGTGGGCCGGCCTATGGGGGGGGGGCGGTATTTGAGCGGCTGAAGGGCGGCAACCGATTGGTTATACAATTGTAATCTGGGGGACCGCCAAAGGTCTCCCAGCGGACGGCCAGTGGCAGCCGCCCGTTTGCCGATTTGGAGGCGGACCGATGTCGGTCCAGCGGAGGCTACCGCTCGGCAGCCACTGGGTAAAAAATGACTGTAACGGTCCGCCATCGGCCCTCCGACGGTAGCCACCTAGTTGCCGCTGGTGGACCGACGGACTGCCGGCGGACATTTTGTTGGCGGTCCGCTGTCGGCAGCCACCCGCGGCCCGACGGTGGTGCCACCGGTGGACCGCTGTTGGACCAACCATCCATTGCTAACTGGGAATGTGTCGTATACAAATACAGAAGCAGCCATCAATGTGTCGTATACAAATACAGATGCAGCCATCAATGTGTCGTATACAAATAGAGATGCAGCCATCAATATGTCGTATACAAATACAGATGCAGCCATCAATGTGTCCTATACAAATACAGATGCAGCCATCAATGTGTCGTATACAAATACAGATGCAGCCATCAATGTGCAGTATACAAATACAGATGCAGCCGTCAATCTGTCGTATACAAATACAGATGCAGCCATCAATGTGTCGTATACTAATACAGATGCAGCCATCAATGTGTCGTATACAAATACAGATGCAGCCATCAATGTGTCGTATACAAATACAGATGCAGCCATCAATGTGTCGTATACCAATACAGATGCAGCCATCAATGTCTCGTATACAAATACAGATGCAGTCATCAATGTGTCGTATACAAATACAGATGCATTCATCAATGTGTCGTATACAAATACAGATGCAGCCATCAATGTGTCGTATACAAATACAGATGCAGTCATCAATGTGTCGTATACAAATACAGATGCAGCCATCAATGTGTCGTATACAAATACAGATGCAGCCATCAATGTGTCGTATACAGATGCAGCCATCAATGTGTCGTATACAAATACAGATGCAGCCATCAATGTGTCGTATACAAATACAGATGCAGCCATCAATGTGTCGTATACAAATACAGATGCAGCCATCAATGTGTCGTATACAAATACAGATGCAGCCATCAATGTGTCGTATACAAATACAGATGCAGCCATCAATGTGTCGTATACAAATACAGATGCAGCCATCAATGTGTCGTATACAAATACAGATGCAGCCATCAATGTGTCGTTTAACATTCGTATTCACTTCCTCAAGTAAAATAGCAATGTTCACATGAAAAAATGTCCGTTAAATGCGAGAGTTGCCGTGAAAAAAAAGCGAACAGACGGGCAATACATGCTTTAAACATTCCCATTATAAACAAATGTCAATATGAAAGCTTGAAAACTTACCACGCTGTTGTTTTACTGGATGAGAATGTGCTTGGTATTCCGTTGCCTGGTCCGCACTTTCTGATTTTACTGTAGAACTTTCCAGAGCTAAATGAATAATAACAACATTAGTACGATTAATCAGGACTCCACGTTTGGATCAGTATGCTCTGATCTTCAGCATGAGAATGCCGGACTTTGCGATACGCTGCTGCTGGGGGATTTGTGCTAACACCGGATGCTGGGGGAATAGTGCATTGTTGCGTGCAGGAGGGAACTTGAAACTACAATCCTTAGAGTGGGGGTGAGGAGTGTTTGCTCACTGAACTGAATCAGTTAGTAATAAAGCAAGGGGCGGGAGGGTGGATGACTTAGGATGTAGGAGATCCCTCAGTTTAGGGTGGGATGTTGACTTTGGATACAGAAGATCATTCAGTCCGTAGTAGAGGTTGCCAATTGTCGCTGAGGTAGAAGTCGATGTCCTGGGGTACGGTAGGTCAAAAATAACCCGGAACTTGGCCAGAACGAATCCATATCAGAATTTTCTGACCCGAATTAAGATATTAATCTAAGAGATATTAATAATCAAAATAAATGTTACCTGGTATTCTTGAAGCCAAATCAATCCGTTCAATTTTAACCAGGGCCTCTATCAAACTGTGTCTTGTTCCTTCAACGTCAGTTTGTTTATTTTGCCAAGCGACGAACATCTTAAAAGCCTGCTCCTTCAAGTTGTCCCGGTTGTCGTGCTCAAAAGTGGTAATCTGTGCTGTTTTGAATCCTAAGTTTGTTGCTAGTCGTTTCCAGTCGATCCCGATGTTTTCAGCTATGTCCCGAAGGAAACTCTCACTTAATTTACCTTCCGCTTCTGTATAAATTATTTGAAATGTGTTAGTATCATTTGAATTTCCGTAGGCCTTACAATAATGCCAAACTCCCTCTACATTCAACTCATCCCTTACAAAAAAGTTCTATAGAAGTCTATAGAAGTCTATAGAACGCCGTATAGAGTTCTATAGAGCTCTATAGAAATTACAAAAATCTATAGAAACTCAAAAATAATTCTATAGAGTTATTACTTTCTATAGAATTCTATAGAACCAGTTATCTATAGAGACCAATCTCTATAGAATTCCACTGACTCGGTAAGAATATAGAATTCTTAAGAAACATGTTTTTCTACAATAAGAATAGATGTGTGGGAATATTCTTTCCTGTTTAATTCCAAATTAGACCATTAATTAATATGACTTGTTCTCATCTTCCCAAGTTTTAGTCCCAAACTTTATTAACCCTATAACTCCCTTGGCCCATAGGGGAGGGGGAATGTTTACTCCTTGAAACCCCAACCGTTAACTACATGCAAATTCCGGGGGGTGATCCCATGGACCATCCATTCCCTGGGCCAAAAAGTGTGGGTACATACGTGTATCAACCCACATCCACCCCTACCCCCACCCACCCCTACCCCCACCCCTATCCCCTCCCCCACCCCCACCCCCACCCCCTCCCCTCCCCCTCCCCTCCCTCCCCCTCCCCTCCCTCCCCCTCCCCTCCCCTCCCAGATTTATGCCCGACGTGCTTTGTACAAATGTTACATAAGCCTATACCTGTACATAGTAAAAGTGGCATCCTGTTTAGAAATTTGTATATTAACCACCCCTTATAATTTTTGTTTAGACCCATTCCCTCATAATTGCACTTGCCTCTCTTGACAATGGAATATCCCAAAGACCAAATAAACACCTTGTGCAGGATCTTTGTCAGAAGGTCATTATATTCCATGTGATGACCAGTTACAACCAGCATGGATGGATTTATGCCACAAGTAAGAATAAAGCTTGGAGAAGTTCTCTTTTTCATATCCTGATTGTTCATCTTTTATTATTTCAGGTATGTTGCTTTCATTATCATAAGTTTGATAGTTTATACCACTGTTTTGATATGGAATAATTTAGTTGTTATTACTTTGAATTGCTTTATAATGTATATGGGAGATGTGAAGAAAAGGAAGTTTCAATTCCTTACACTTTACAGTTTCTTTATACAGTATAGATCTGTATGCATCCGTGTTAGTCAGGTAGAATAAGATATATATAAATGGTAGCACTTTTAAGACTAACTAAATTCAAAAATAGGCATAAACTTTCGTAGAGCTCTACAGCTACTTCATCAGATGCAATGGCATGATGACCAGAAGCCTGTGGCTGAGCACTTTAATCTACTTGGCCATTCACTTCAACACTTCAAAGTAGCAGTTCTCAAACAAGGACCATTCAAAACCAAACTTCAAAGGGAAGCAGCTGAACAAAGGATTATTCACACCCTGAACTGCATTGAACAAGGACTGAATAGAGACTCTGGCTTCATGTCCCAATATACGATTAACTTCATGAGTCACTGCCACCTTTTGTTTGCCACCTCCTCCCAGACTGTATATTAACGAAAGCTTATGCCTATTTTTAAGTTTAGTTAGTCTTAAAAGTGCTACCATTTATATATATTTTTATACAGTATATACTTATTGTTATGAAGATCTAGGATCATTGATGTTTAGTGCTTTTATATCTAGTCAAAATAAGTTTTGTTGTTACCTACATCATGCTTACATGTAATATATATAGGCCTGTTATTCAGTTTCCATGTATACTTTAAGCCATAAGCTGGAGTATCAGGCATGAAACAATAAGCCATTCATTCACTATAATTATGTGGTCAGTGTGGCTCATTAGTATTCATGGTATATGCCTGTGTTGGCTATTGACTGTACAGCTTATACTGGGAACATGTGTGACCCCATGCTGAGCCAAGAGCCTTGATTCTGATAGCCAAGTATGTTTATGGTCCGGTAGTTTTGTGATGCACTAAAGTACATTGAGTGGAAGTAAACATTAGAGTTATGAGTTTGCATTATTTTATATATAAGAACAAAAACTTCAATGACAAAAGTATGTTAATCATGCATCTGTGATTGAAAGGAATGATCAAGATTTATTGTATATTCCATGTGATGTTCCGATACCACCATTAAGAATAAAGATCTGAAAAGTTATCTTATTCAACTCCTGACTGTTCATCTTTTATTCTTTCAGGGTCATCGGCCATTGAATCAACTGCAGTTATTTGGCAGTCAGACTGAGTGTTCCTGTCTGACAAGATGACATACAATTACGCCCCTACAGTGATGAGTACCCTCAGCCCACCAGAGTACAATGGAAGTGGAACCATGCAGAGGATGAGCCAGTATTACCGACGTCAGCTGAGGGGATAAGAAGGCAGGACATGTAGCCAGAGGGTGAACCATCAGTGAGCACGCAGGATACAGTTGAAGACACTAAATAGTACCATCCAGCGCTACATCTACCAGACGACATGAGAGACTTGAATACGGTCTTTGAGCACGACACAATGGTCTCACCACCACACAGCCTCTCCATGTATCTATCACACAGGATAAGCAGCAGAGAAAACAAATGGTCGCAACCGACCTGCAGAAGGTACTGAGTCATGTGAACAGTGACGAGGTGTAGGATAACTGAAGAATATAGGGCTGGAGATGTAACAGAGACACCTTAGACCTTCCTCGAAGGAATGTCCCAGACGGTGGAACCAGCAGAAATGACAATGATCAACCCCGCGCCGCCCCGAGTCTCTGTCGCGTTATTTCTGTGCAGTAAAGGGCAGTTTGCTTACATGTACATGTACTTACCTTCATCATGAAAACATTCCCAGAAATTAACATTATTGATCAGCAGATCGAAAACAATTAAAGATAAAAATGGAGTAATTGTGCTTTTCCATGTAATACAAAATAATTGACGAAAAGTGGAACTGCACGGTTTGAATAAACTGTTCATATGACATCATTGACTGAATTATCAGTGAAAAGAGTGTATACTCTGTACCAAAATTGAATTGGATTTGTACATTTCTATGTATCATGTGTACTTTAATTGTACTTTTATTGTTTTCAGGGTATGAGTAAAATTAAAAGAAAAAATTTCTCCCACTGAAAATTATATTTTGGAGAAAAAAACTCCAAGGAGATTGTTTTTAACACCCAATCTATATGTATTTATCATTTTGAGTAAGTCTTTGATTTTTATTTATTAATTTTTTTTTGTTTTTACCTATACTTTGTTGACGACCTGGTCAATTGTTCTAGCTTATTATTCAAAGTTTAAAGTACACACGTATTATTTTTGTTCTATCTATATTATTCTACTTTTGCAGAAAACTAATAGATAACAATAAATAAATATATATCGGTCTAAAAAAAATTATTTTCAGCCTTGTTTTTTATTACAAAACTATTTGGAGACCACACATGTTTTTCTAAAGAACAGTTTATTTGTAGATTTTTTGTCCTATAGAACTCTATAAATTGTTCTATAGAACTCTATAAATTGTTCTATAAATTGTTCTATAGAATTCTATAAATTGTTCTATAGAACTCTATAAATTGTTCTATAGAATTCTATAAATTGTTCTATAGAACTGTATAAATTGTTCTATAGAACTCTATAAATTGTTCTATAGAACTCTATAAATTGTTCTATAGAACTCTATAAACTATTCTATACAACTCTATAAACTATTCTATAGAACTCTATAAACTATTCTATACAACTCTGTAAGCTATTGTATAAAATACTAAACAATTTCTATAGAATTTATCAAGTTTCTTTAGATTTCTATAGAAACGGTTCATTTTTTTTATAGAATATTTTTAGAAAAGTGGCCCACTTTTCTATAGAAATTCTATAAGCTCTATAGAATTTGTATAGAAATTGTATAGAAACTGTATAGAAACTGTATAGAGCGATTCTATAGCACTCTCTATAGAAATCGGTATAGAAATTCTATAGAATTTTTTTTATAGAATTCTATAGAACTTTTTTGTAAGGGATACACTCTGTTCACACATTTACTGCACGTTAAATCTACGCATGCGGATATTCCCCGTGGCTTATACAGGAAACTAATTCAAATTGAAGAACCGCAATTAACAATCGTGAAAAAAAATCGGCAAAGAGATTGCAACAATAGCAAGTTGTTTGTGTTTTTGTTTAAATGGAAGGGAAGGAATTATCATGAGACTTATTCCACCTGAAGTGCCTTCCCATGTTTTAAAACCTGTAACATTTTGTTGTCTATTCTTCAAAATGTGGGCATCTATTGTGATGAACCTTTCACAGGTTATGATATATAAACTAAAGGGTTGAACTGCGTAATGTACGTTTCCACATACCAATGTTTTACCTTCCATAAGGAATTCTACACTATCAGTAAAATGTTTGTAAATGCATCCATAAGAATCATGAGATATGTACAGAAACCATCCTGAAAAATGTTTGAAAATATAGTCAGATTGTTTGCATTCGATTTAATGTGGAAATTTGATCACGGACATGATTTACATTTCACAGAATCCCAAACGTAGTTATTTCTCAGGATGTTTGGGATCATCACCAACTTCACATCAAAATTATAATTCAGTAAATTTGTAACCATGTAATAACCAAAGGTGCACCCTAATTACCATTGATGTGAACTTTCTTTAAATAATCCCATTATCCCAACATGAAAACATGAAACCTACCACGCTGTTGTTTTGCTGTATGAGAATCTGCTTGGCCTTCCGTGGGCTGGTCCGCACTTTCTGGTTTGACTGTAGAACTTTCCAGAGCTAAATGAATAGAATAATAACAACATAACATATCAGCAATCAAACGGCAATCATGAATTCCCTCAGACAGTTGAGGTATTCTGATTGGTGGAGAGCTGCTTTCGTGGATATGATTAGACATCTGCTTTATCTGACCACAGATGACTGGACATACACAAGTCTAATAGGCAGTAAGTCACGTGTTTCCAAAGACATTTTCTGTTTACCAATGTACAAAAATACCCCACAATTTTGAAAATGAAATCTGGAGGCCAATCATGAATATGATGATTGTTCGCAATCTAATACGCGATAATAATTAGACCGTCTATACAATCACCATAGGCTCGTCCAAACGATATACATGTAGTAAGTATTCTCTACAAGTCAAAATGTTTCAAGGGTATTAAACCTGAAAAGCCACCATCAGTGTGCCTGGGAGGAGAATGAAATATTTATATTGTACATGAAACGTTGCGTCATGACTGATATCACTGCCAAATTAATGCTCTTTTTACAAGTGCACATCATGTGTAAGTACGTACAGTATATCTTTCACTCCACTTACTTTGTCTATACGGGGACCCGACATAAATTAGTTTTTGGTACATATTTACTGTAAAACCATGTTTCTTAAGATTATTTTGAGAAATGTGTCCATTAACAGCATTTGTATTCAGTTCGTCAAATAAAATAGCAATGTTCCGATCAAAAATAAAATGTCTGTTAAAAAGCGAGAGTTGCCGTTAAAAAAATTGAAAACACGGGCGATTAAAATACTTAAATAATTCCATTATAAAAAAAATATAAACAACAATTCTCAACATGAAAGCATGAAAACCTACCACGCTGTTGTTTTGCTGTATGAGAATGTGCTTGGTATTCCGTTGCCTGGTCCGCACTTTCTGGTTTGACTGTAGAACTTTCCAGAGCTAAATAAATAATAACAACATTAGTACGATTAATCAGGACTCCACGTTTGGATCAGTATGCTCTGATCTTCAGCATGAGAATGCCGCCGGACTTTGCGATACGCTGCTGCTTAAGTAGACTGCTGGGGGATTTGTGCTAACACCGGATGCTGGGGGATTAGTGCATTGTTGCGTGCAGGAGGGAACTTCTGAAACTACAATCCTTAGAGTGGGGAGAAGAGTGTTTGCTCACTGAACTGAATCAGTTAGTAATAAAGCAAGGGGCGGGAGGGTGGATGACTTAGGATGTAGGAGAACCCTCAGTCTAGGGTGGGATGTTGACTTTGGATACAGAAGATCCTTCAGTCCGTAGTAGAGGTTGCCAATTGTCGCTGAGGTAGAAGCCGATGTCCTGGGGTACGGTAGGTCAAAAATAACCCGGAACTTGGCCAGAACGAATCCATATCAGAATTTTCTGACCCGAATTAAGATATTAATCTAAGAGATATTAATAATCAAAATAAATGTTACCTGGTATTCTTGAAGCCAAATCAGTTCGTTCAATTTTAACCAGGGCCTCTATCAAACTGCGTCTTGTTCCTTCAATGTCAGTTTGTTTATTTTGCCAAGCGACGAACATCTGAAAAGCCTGCTCCTTCAAGTTGTCCCGGTTGTCTTGCTCAAATGCGGTAATCTGTGCTGTTTTGAACCCTAAGTTTGTTGCTAGTCGTTTCCACTCGATCCCGATGTTTTCAGCTATGTCCCGCAGGAAAGTCTCATTTAATTTACCTTCCGCTTCTGTATAAATTATTTGAAATGTATTATTATCATTTGAATTTCCGTAGGCCTTGCAAAAATGCCAAACTCCCTCTACATTCAACTCATACACTCTGTTCACACATTTACTGCACGTTAAATCTACGCATGCGGATATTCCCCGTGGCTTATACAGGAAACTAATTCAAATTGAAGAACCGCAATTAACAATCGTGAAAAAAAATCGGCAAAGAGATTGCAACAATAGTAAGTTGTTTTTGTTTTGTTTATAGGAAAGGGAAGGAATTATCATGAGAACTTATTCCACCTCAAGTGCCTTCCCATGTTTTAAAACCTGTAACATGTTTTTGTCTATTCTTCAAAATGTGGGCATCTATTGTGATGAACCTTTCACAGGTTATGATATATAAACTAAAGGGTTGAACTGCGGAAAGTACATTTCCACATACCAATGTTTTACCTTCCATAAGGAATTCTACACTATCAGTAAAAATGTTTGTAAATGTTTCCATAAGAATCATGAGATATATATAGAAACTATCCTCAAAAATGTTTGAAAATTATAGTCAGATTGTTTGCATTCAATTTAATGTGGAAAATAGATCACGGACATGATTTACATTTCACAGATTCCCAAACGTAGTTATTTCTCAGGATGTTTGGGATAATCACCAACGTCACATAAAAATTATAATTTAGTAAATTTGTAATCATGTAATAACCAAAGGTGCACACTAATTACCATTGATGTGAACTTTCTTTAAATAATCCCATTATCCCAACATGAAAACATGAAACCTACCACGATGTTGTTTTGCTGTATGAGAATCTGCTTGGTCTTCCGTTGGCTGGTCCGCACTTTCTGGTTTGACTGTAGAAATTTCCAGAGCTAAATGAAATGAATAGAATAATAACAACATAACATATCAGCAATCAAACGGCAATCATGAATTCCCCCAGACAGTTGATGCATTCTGATTGGTGGATAGCTGCTTTCGTGGATATGATTAGACATCTGCTTTATCTGACCACAGATGACTGGACATGCAAAAGTCTAATAGGCAGTAAGTCATGTGTTTACAAAGACATTTTATGTTTACCAATGTACAAAAATACCCCACAATTTTGAAAATGAAATTTGGAGGCCAATCATGAATATGATGATTGTTCGCATTCTAATACGCGATAATAAATAGACCGTCTGTACAATCACCATAGGCTCGTCCAAACGATATACATGTAGTAAGTATTCTCTACAAGTCAAAATGTTTCAAGGGTAACCTGAAAAGCCATCATCAGTGTGTCTGGGAGGAGAATGAAATGTTTATATTGTACATGAAACGTTGCATCATGACTGATATCACTGCCAGATGCTCTCTTTACCAATGCACATCACATGTAAGTATATCTTTCTCTTCCATGTACTTTGTCTATACAGCGAATCTGATGTAAAGACAACCTACGCTTATTAGCAAGTTGTGTCAAAGTAAGAGAATCGCGGTTCAAATATTTGTATCTGAATTCCTGTTAATATAATATATTACATTCCCGCCAAGTATATGGGCATTTATCTAAATATGAATAAGGCCAAAACAAAAAAGTCTCCGGTTTCTGGTATCCGCGCACGTTGCCTCAGACCTGCGTGTGGGCATTTTTTATTTTTATTTTTTTATTGTGTATTTTTTATTTTTTTGTTTGGCCAATTGCAGCCAAAATTGCTGGATCGATTCGAACTCTGCCGTGATGTGCTTTAAACGAATTTTTCAAATAGGGGTAGGCCTATGACCTTTTGCCTAATTTGTGAGGCCTCTCTTAATAGCCACCAAACCTAATGGGAAATTTGGTCCCCGTGTATACAATGTATCACGTATTTTCCTGTTACTTATAAAAAATGGTCGAAAAAAAATAAAAAGCGCAATCGATGACCAGAAACCAAATACTATTTTTTGGGAGCGTAAGAGAGATTCAATACAAAGCACATCAATCAATACCTGGTATCTTTTGATGCTAAATCAGGACGGCCAAATCGAGTCAATACACCTCTTAACCATTCTCCTGCTTCTTTT
>CM055830.1:2893006-2960245 GCA_029582265.1 Zoroaster sp. YZ-2022 | reverse complement strand
GTATTCATACGTACTAAATGATTTAGTGCCTTCATGTGTTTGTGTTTGTATATGTGCGACCATGCGCAGTGAAAATATGACTTGTTATTAATAATCAAAAACGGAGCTTAGTTACTTGAACACATCCATTGAAATGAATTGTTACAAACTATAGATGATGTGATAAGTCGAGATCCTGCTTAGTTTTAAGTTTTTTATTTTTATTTGTTTATAGCACCTTCTATAGCGCCTTCTCTCATGATGTGGCAGGCTTTTTTTATAAGATCTCTGCAATCACATGTTGTTGTTTAATATTTTGACTATAATGCCAACTTTGAATGTTTCCAATCACTGTTGAGAAAATTAACAATCTGAAACATCTCTTGATTTCCCTAAAATATATTAAGATCTAACTGGCCATTCATAATTTTGAAAGAAATTATACAACATTCGCCTTACAGCAGTGCGATTGATATTACTACACAATATTATTACAGGGATGAGAGCTTCGTTAACTTACCTAAAGGAAAGTTCAAAAGACACCCTTCAGTTCTTTACGTCCAGACGCCCGTCATCAAAGTCACTTTGTCTACAACTGGATCCCCAAAACTACAATCTTCGGTTTTGAAACAGTTGATTTGCAAAAGGTTTTGGCGTTCAGCCTGAAGATCAGGACCTTTACACCAGGAGAAAGATTCAGGGTAGGTCATGGTATTCCAGCGACGTAGCCAGGATTCGAGTGGGGACACAGGGGCATTGCTTTTCAGTGTGTGTGTGTGGGGGACCGAGGGTATGGGTTGTTCCCCTTTTCTTTTAACATCTTTTTCTTTTTGGGGCAATGTCGGGATTTTTCGTGGGGAACGTGGGGTCACTGGAAATCTATGGAGGGCACGTTACCCCAGCTCCCCGCCCGTGGCCACATAACTGTCAAATATTCAGTCTCACTTATGCTCTCATAAACTTTAGATTTAATTTATTGTTATGTTATTGTGAGGGTTTGCGTTGAATTACAATGCATTTGAACAAGTGTGTTTATTTCATTGACCCTATTGCAGACTTCCCTGTGTCAGACACTGAAAAGCGCTTCCGAAAAGGATTGTACGAAAACTGAATTATGTCATCTTACAATAAGTAAGACTAATTGCGGTGACACCATGTGTAATCTCAATTGAGTAGTAATTAGTTCTGAAAAGAACTGGGGGTACAACTCGACGTTTCGGTCAGTATGCTCTGATCGTCCTCAGGAGAATGCCGGACTCTGGAAAATGCTGCTGCTTAAGTAGACTGCTGAGATCATCCATGAATGGATGCTGGAGGATTAGTTCGTTGAGGCGCGCGGGCAGGAAACTGTGAGACTGTGAGACTGAGGTCCCTGGGGGTTGGGGGAGAGGTGTGTGCTCACTGAACTGAATCAGTTGACCATAAGCACACAGGGGAAGAGAGGTGGTTGACTTGGGATACCAAGTCCCTCAGGTAAATTGGGGTGGGTTGGACTTTGGATGTAGAAGATCCTTCAGGAGTCTATGGTATATGGGTTGCCAAATGTCGCTGATGAAGAAACCGATGTCCTGTGGCACAGTGTCGTGTTTTGACGATCTCGATGGCCTCTCTACAATGCGTCTGGGGTGCCATGCATCGATGGAATTAATGATGAGGTTGGGCTGCCTGCCAATCGATTTAGTGGTCCTTGATGTGCGAAGTGCTTGACGATGGCGGACTTCTCAATCTCCTCTGCGGCCGTGTGCTCGGTGTTCCCTTCAATCTGATGGGGAGGTTGCGTTTTTGTTTCGCCGGGTACACCTTACCACTCACTGGGGGATCAGTGAGACCTCCACTCTGTTGTTTTGGGTCAGGTTTGTCCTTGTGGGTGGCAGTAAGTCTTGGGTTTGCTGGGGGCTGAGTGGAACACATGGATGCCTGCTTGTCGGAGGGAAACGTTGTGGTTTTGACGAGGACATTGAACCTGGATGGGAGACGAAGCAAGAGAGGTTGGGGCTTGCCTCCCCATCTGGGTTGGCGTCTCTGGCTGGCACACCTCGGCTGTGACATCGATGGCCACTCGGCAACGCTCAGGCAACAAGCCTGAAGTTGGACAGCCTGACAGGCCAGACATCCAACAAACGGGTGAAACTGTGCGGTAAGGTACATCGGCAGCTGGCGCTCATCAGGGGAAGGGGCACCGACACCACGGCCTGAAGCGGGTTTTGAGAGTCCCGCGTCATCGAGACGCATCTGGCTCGCAGCGGCGGCGCTCATCGCCATGTTTTGTGGCAGCAGTGAGCCCGTCGAATCGTGGCACCTGCCACAAGTTCTCCCTTTCATTAACGTGACTATTGTTTTCTGAAGACGGGAATCTTCTATCAGACCACGGGGATCTATGTCTAGTCACCCTCTGTGCTGTCACAGCCAGCATTAACAGCAGTTCGGTTCGGTGGGCTTTAAATTCCTCTCCCCAACCCCTGGGATCTAATCTCACCGGTCTCACGGTTTCCCCTGCGAGGCTGGCCTCAGCAACTAATCCTCCAGCGTAAATTCATGGGATGATCTCCAGCGATCTGCTTAAGGCGCGTTTCCGGGGTCCAGCATTCTCTGATTGATCGGCAATCAGGCACCGATCGAGTTATACACATCCGGATGTACGTTCTTTTCAGGTAATACTCAGTGAAATTCCACATGGTGTCACTGCAATAATCTTATCATCCTCACCATTAAAGCTGGGTTTTACTCATCTTACAATGATGTATTTTTGCTGTGCTGCGTTAATCTTATACAATACTCATAAAAAACACAATGAAAACTAGAGGCGCTATGACCAAAGTATGTCATCACCAAACAATAACATTTCCATCTTCAAATGTCATTTCCTTTGCCATTAAAATCAGATGAGCTAGAGACAAAAATACGTCTCCGGTTTCTGGTCATAGGTCGGCTTCAAAATCGGGTGCAGTGACGCGCTTTTTATTTTATTTATTTATTGTTTATTTTGGGGTATTTTTTGTATGTTTTGTTTCAGTAGTACATGTTAACATACAGGGTTAATAGAACCAGACGATTTTCTAATACATATTTGTATTCGACACACAAACATAATATTTTTGCTTCGAAGTGTAGCTATTCAAAAAATTGTTGATTGTTGAAAGAAATCGTTCCCTGCACAAAATGATTGACCGACGGTGAATTATTTTGTGAATTGTATTCTATGAAAACCAGTTACTTAAATTTACGTAAGATTAAGAATAGCAATTGGACCGATTTATACAAACATTTAAAGATAAATATAATTGGATTCACACGGAATATTTTCATCTTTCATTATTTTGAAATGAATGGATTGTATTTTTGTTAACCAACTTTGTGACTTGCTGACACTAGAGGATCATGGTATTGAGAAGGATGAAAAGCATTGAAGTACCTTGTACAAGGCTTATTGGGTAATAATTGAGCAAAACGTGTGAAGTGCTCAATAGAAATTATTTCTTTACTGCACTACAATGCCCCAAATTTTATTTAAAATAGCTAATACAGATAACTTTTTGCACATTTATTGTGTTGGATTCAAGTCCAGCCAATGAAATACCGTCCACTTTTGTACTTCAAATTTCTTAAATCATTTGAATTATCATTTTAATTACAGCTAGAGTGAATTAAAACGCCTCGTTGCAACAATGTGCTTATACGCCCTATTGTTCCCATTGATAATCGCTCCTGAATTTTTGTTTTGTTTTTTGGATTTTTATTGTTGTTTTTTGCTCGGGTAGGTGACGTCCCACCTAGATTCCATAACGGAAACGACATAATTATATCTGATTTTTTAAATAGAAACAACTGCAGGGACTGGTGTTGCATCAGATGGTTTTTCCTCACCGAGGTAGCTCGAAAAATCAAGAAAGACTGGAAGCTTGACTAGCAACAATGTTGGGTTTCAAATCAGCAGAGATTGACACATTTGAAATCAACAGTCGGAACAACCTAGAGAACAGAAGCTTGTCAGATGTTGGTTACTTGGTGGGGAATGCAACCTAACAAAAAAAAGAAGCAGGAGAGATGGTTGAGAGATGTGCTGACTCGATTTGGCCGTCCTGATTGCTAGCATCAAAGATACCAGGTGTGGCTGATGAACTTTTTGTGTTTACATCTCTCTTATTCATATTTAAATAAATGCTCATATACTTAGCGGGAATTTTTGGGAAGTTTTTGCATTCCCTTTTAAAGAAAATAATAGAACAGTGATTCTCCTGGTTTTGTTACAGCCCGCTAAGCATGCATTATATACACATCAGAGTCCAGTAGAACAACGTAATAAGAAAGGTACTTTTTACGCAATGTTGATGTGCACACTGAAGTAAGGAGATACCAGTCATGATGGGACGTTTATGTACAATGAACTATTTCATTCTCCCTCCTAGACACACTGGTGATGGCATTAATGATTACACTGTTCACATAGAATTACCTCACGTTTTTCTTTATTATCGCTTTTTAGAAAGAGAGACGTCAAACCATGTATCCTTATTATGTAGTCATCCTCAGATTATAAAGCGCATCCAGTCATATTTGGTCTCACCAATCAGAATATAAGAAACTATCACTGGGGACGAATTTTTTCTATTATTCTATTCATTTAGCTCTGGAAAGTTCTACAGTCAAACCAGAAAATGCGGACCAAGCCAACGGGGAGACCAAGCTGATTCTCCTTACAACAAAAACAACACAACGTGGTAGGTTTGCACCCTTCCATGTCACGATATTGGGATTAATAAGGAAATGTTAATAACATGATTACAAATTTACTAAATTACAATTTTGATGTGAAGTTGGTGATGATACCAAACTTCCTGAGAAATAACTTACGTTTGAGATGCTGTCATTTTATGAAAACGTGAAATGTAAATCATGTCCGTGATCAATTTTTCCAAATTAAATTGAATGCAAACAATCTGATATATGTTTCAAACATTTTTGAGGTTAGTTTCTGTACATACGCCTCTCATGATTCTTATGGATGGGTTTTACAAGCATTTTACTGATAGTGTAGAATTCCTTATGGAAGGTAAAACATTGGTATGTGGAAATGTACGTTCCGCAGTTCAACCCTTTAGTTTATATATCATAACAATAATAACCTGTGAAAGTTTCATCACAATAGATGAAAATATTTCAAACATGGAAAGGGCACTTCAGACTTTAAAATTGCAACGGCTTTCATCAATGAGTTGATCTAAAGAAACGATTGTTTATTGCGGTGCTTCAATTTACATTATAATTGCTTTGGTGTTTAGTTGTACTCATTTGTCCCGTTTATCGCCCAATGAATACCTTTTGTTGTTTCTGGCGATGTGGTTCCACCTAGATTCATAACAGAAACGACATAACTATTATGTGATTCAACTGTAGGGGCTGGTGTAATAGACGAGATATTCCTCCGGAATGTAGCTCCAAAAATCACGAAAGACTGGAAACGATTAGCAACCAAATTGGGCTTCAAGCCAGCAGAGATTCACGCATTTGAAATTATTAGTCCAAACAACCTAGAGGAACAGGCTTGTCAGATGTTAGTTACTTGGTGGAGAGGCAACCCTAACAAGAAGAAGCAGGAGAATGGTTAGAGGTTGTATTAACTCGATTTGGCCGTCCTGATTTAGCATCAAAGATACCAGGTATTGATTGATGTGCTTTGTATTGAATCTCTATTACGCTCCCAAAAATAGTATCTGGTTTCTTGTCATCAATCGCGCTTTTGTTCTTTTTTCGACCATTTTTTTTAAGCCAAACAGGAAAATACGTGATACATTATACACGGGGACCAAAATTTCCATTAGGTTTAATTGGCTATTAGAGAGGCCTCACAAATTAGGCAAAACGTCATAGAGCCTACACCCTATTTGAAAAATTCGTTCAAAGCACATCACATGGAGAGTTCGAATCGATCCGGCAACAATTTTGGTTGCAATTGGCCAAACAAAACAATAAAAAATACACAATGAAAAAAAATAAAATAAAAATATGCCCACACGCGGGTCTGAGGCAACGATGCGCGGATACCAAAACCGGATACTTTTTTTTTGGCCTTATTTAGATGTTAGATAAATGCTTATATACTTGGCAGGGAAGTGTAATATATTAACAGAATTCAAATAAAAAAAAATTTGAACAACGATTCTCCTACTTTGGCACAACTTGCTAATAAGCGTGCGTTGTCTTTACATCAGTTTCCACTGCTTATAGACAAAGTACATGGAAGAGAAGATATACTTACATGTGATGTGCATTGATAAAGAGAGCATTTGTGCAGTGATATCAGTCATGATGTGAGCGTTTTATGTACAATATAAATATTTCATTCTCTCTCCCAGACACACTGTTGATGGCTGTTTGACTTCACGTAGCTCAACATCACAGGTTACCCTTAAAAACATTTTGACTTGTAGAGAATACTTACCACATGTATATCGTTGGACAGAGCCTATGGTGATTGTATAGAACGAGCCTTGTTATATTTATTATCGCGTATTAAGAATGCGAACAATCATCATAATTGATGATTATTACCTCCAGATTTCATTTTTCAAAAGTGGGGTAGAATTTTTTTGGCCACATTGGTAAACATAAAATGTCTTTGGGAAACACGTGACTTGTGCCTATTAGACTTGTGTATGTCCAATCATCTGTGGTCCAGATAAAGCAGATGTCTAATCATATCCAAAAAGCAGCTCTCCACCAATCAAGAAAGCATATAAACTGTCTGGGGAATTCATGATTGCCGTTTGATTGCTGCTATGTTATGTTGTTATTATTCTATTCATTAGCTCTGGAAATTTCTACAGTCAAACCAGAAAGTGCGGACAGCCAACGGAAGATAAGCAGATTCTCATACAGCAAAACAACAGCGTGGTAGGTTTTCCATGTTTTCATGTTGGGATAATGAGGATTATATTAAAGAGAGAGTTCACATCAATGGTAATTAGGGTGCACCTTTGGTTGTTACATGATTACAAATTTACGGAATTGTAATTTTGATGTGAAGTTGAGGTGATGAGTCAAACATCCTGCAGAAATAACTCCGTTTGAGATGCTGTGTCAATTATGACAACACGTGAAATGTAAATCACGACCGTGATCAATTTTCCACATTAAATTGAATGCAAACAATCCGACTATATATTCAAACATTTTTGAGGATGGTTTCTGTACATATCTCATGATTCTTATGGATGCATTTAAAACATTTTACTGATAGTGTAGAATTCCTTATGGAAGGTAAAACATTGGTATGTGGAAATGTGCATTCCATGCAGTTCAACCCTTTTATATTTTATCATAACAATAATAACCTGTGAAAGGTTTATCACAATAGATGGCCACGTTTTGAGGAATAGACAAACAAAATGACAGGTTTTAAAACATGGGAAGGCACTTCAGGTGGAATAGGTTCTCAGGATAATTCCTTCCCTTCCATTTAATTAAACAAAAACACAATCAACTTACTATTGTTGAAATCTCTTTGCCGATATTTTTTTCAGGATTGTTAATTGCCAATTTGAATTAGTTTCCTGTATAGGTGCAATCAAATTCAGAGTCATCGAAGTGCACCAGCCTGTTGCTGCTGGCTTTGACGAAATTGAATGAACTTAGCGACCATTTGAAATTGAATGATCTTATTTGTCGAGTGAATGCTCAAGTGTTGAAATTGAATGATCTTATTTGTCGAGTGAATGCTCAGGTGTTGAAATTGAATGACTCTTTTTAACTGTTGAATGCTGATGTAGCTGAGCATTTATTTTCAAACGAAATTGAATGAGCCGGGTATCAAATTGAATGATTTATTTCTGAAATTGGCCGGGAAAACCTATAATATATTTCAAATAATTTATACAGCAGCGGAAGGTCAATTAAAAGAGGCTTTTCTGCGAGACATAGCTGAAAACATCGGGATCGACTGGAAACGACTAGCAACAAACTTAGGGTTCAAAACAGCACAGATTACCGCATTTGAGCAAGACAATCGGGACAACATGAAGGAGCAGGCTTTTAAGATGTTCGTCGCTTGGCAAAATAAACAAACTGACATTGAAGGAACAAGATGCAGTTTGATAGAGGCCCTGGTTAAAATTGAACGGACTGATTTGGCTTCAAGAATACCAGGTATCAGTTATTATGATTATTAATATCTCATAGATTAATATCTTAATGGATTCGTTCTGGCCAAGTTCCGGGTTGTTTTTGACCCACTGTACCCCAGGACATCGGCTTCTACCGCAGCGACATTTAGCGACCTCTACTACGGACTGAAGGATCTTCTGTATCCAAAGTCAACATACCACCCTAGACTGAGGGATCTCCTACATCCTAAGTCATCCACCCTCCTACCCCTTGCTTTATTACTAACTTATTAAGTTCAACGAGCAAACACTCCTCTCCCCAACACTCTAAGGATTGTAGTTTCTGAACTTCCAACAACGCACTAATCCCACAACATCCAGCATTAGCACTAATCCCCCAGCGTCCAGCGCTAGCACTAATCCCCCAGCATCCAGCATTAGCACTAATCCCCCAGCATCCAGCGCTAGCACTAATCCCCCAGCATCCAGCATTAGCACTAATCCCCCAGCATCCAGCATACTAATCCCCCAGCATCCGGTGTTAGCAGAAATCCCCCAGCAGTCTACTTAAGCAGCAGCGTATCACAGAGTCCGGCATTCTCACGAAGTAGATCAGAGCATACTGATCAAAACGTGCAGTTGTAACCAGTTCTTTAAAAGGAATTATACCAGAAGAGAATTTTCATCGTAAGCGATTAATCGTACTTATGTTATTATTATTCTATTCATTTAGCTCTGGAAAGTTCTACCTTAAAAACCAGAAAGTGCGGACCAGGCAACAGAATACCAAGCACATTCTCATACAGTAAAAAACAGCGTTAACGGTTTTAAACAATGGGAATGTTTTAAAGCATGTATTGCCCGTCTGTTCGCTTTTTTTTTCACGGCAACTCTCGCATTTAACGGACATTTTATTTTTCTAGGAACATTGGTATTTTACTTGAAGGAATACAAATGATGTTAAACAACACATTGATGGCTGCATCTGTATTTGTATTTCTTTATATTAGGAAGTTATCAATGTTCCAATGAAAAACCAAATCAAGACTTCATTTGACGTATCCCGGTTGAAATTAAGATGTTTAACTTATATGCCTCTTGTTAAAAAGGATAATTCGTAGATGAAATTTTTACAACATCAATATTTTTTTTGCTTTTTCTTTATTTCTTAAAAAAGAAAACGTGAAAAAGGTTCATGTTATTTCATTTTTGGGTTCTGAACATGTTTCATGAGCAGAAGACAAGCCAATATCTGCAACATCAAAACAACGAATTGATGTGGATGAGAAGTTGTTACGCTTTCTAGCTGAAAACACCGGGAAAGACTGGACACGACTAGGGACCGAGTTGGGTTTCAAGGCAGCACAGATTGAAGAGTTTGAATACAACAAGGACAGCCTCAAGGAACAAGCTTTTCAGATGTTTGTTGCTTGGGGAAGGAAGCAAACAAACGACAATGAAGCGAGAGACAAGTTGGCAAAAGCTCTGTATACAATAGGCCGTGCCGATATGGTATCAGGAATATCAGGTAAGACCACCAAATAATTATTTCATTTCTTGCAGTTACTCCATATTCTTTCGTGACGTGTTGTCTATCTCAGGTGAAATTTAGCATTTAACGGTGATTCCATTAATAAAGCATTTGATTTATTACAGATGTCATCGGTGGCTTATTCGACGTCGACGCTTGTAGCAAAGACATAGCGAATCATTACATGGAAACAATTAAACTGAGCACATATCCTATGTGTAAGGAAACAGCCATGGAAATGGACAACCTTTATGTAAGTTCGCAACTTCTGATGGAAACCAACCGACCACAAAAACGTGTCAGCCAACTCATCATTACAGTCGCTCTCAGGCAACAACACCATCAGGATATCAATCCAATGTCAAAATCCCTGGTCTTGGTAACAACACAGTCTGGTATCAAAGACAAGCAGAAGGTCGATCAAATAGAAACAGAAAACTTCCATGCAGTCATACAAGGAAATGTTGGGGGCGATAAAAATCGAATCTTAATCACAGCTGAAAAGTGGGTATGGTAAATCAACGCACTTTCAAAAGATGGCTCACGACTGGGCTGTTTTACGAAAACAATATCCAAGTCAACTGATCCACAACTGAGCCGTCCCTCTGTCAAAGTATAAGCTCATCTTTGTCCTGAATATCAACGAAATGGGACCAAATTTTCCAACATCATTGACGCAATGTTTTTCTCAGATATGTTCTGATACAAATGATTTTACAAAAACAAGACCTAGTAAAGTACATAAATAAACATCTAATGAAGTTCTGATTCTCCTGGATGGAGCAGATGAGATTTCCTTTCAGTCATTAGATAATTGCCAAAGAAAGCTATAAATACAGCGTAAGGTGTCCTTTCATTCAAATCACTTAAATTGTGTAAGGTTATTGTAACAAGTCGACCATCTACAGCAATTAAGTTGCTGAATTGGAATCCCAACTTCACAAGAATTTATGTGAGCGGATTTGATGACAAGAATAAGCAGGTTAATAATAGTAAATATTTCACTAATTTCGACTCACAACACATAGAAAATGTTCTCGCAGAATTACAGAAGAACAGGAAACCTTTCGCAGTTTAGGGGAGATACTTTATTCCTTTGTCTTATGTGTACATTAATGGTCGAACGCCGTAATCTACCTGAAAGGATCACGGTACTTTTTCATGATGTAATCGATGTACTGTATCAGCAAAAGAAATGCAAAGACCAAACGACAAGTCCCTCTGATACAAGGTCTAGAGATTTATTTGACAAACTTATGCTAGAACTTGGGCGGGTTGCTCTTAAAGGTTTGATGAATCACAGTGGTCAAAAGCTTTATTTTGATATATCAGAATTCAATTCAAAATACCTTGTCAGTTTTGGATGCGAAGTCGGCTTATGACTAAAACGCAATCACACGTTTCAAACCGGTGATTGTCACATTTGCTGCCAAGACTTTCATTGAGTATTGTGCTGCAACTCACTGCCGGTTTGGCAACGTCCGATCCAGATCAATTTAATGAGTTCCTGTCACAAATATTACAAGTGACGTAGAAAGCATGGATTACCTCCTAATTCTGTTGGGATTGATAAAAAGCGGCTGAACAGATTGTAAGACTAACATGATGACAACTTTTGAAACACAATCCAAAGATTTCAGACATTCATAATGAGAAATGTCAAAGGTATATTTCGTTACATAAAATGATGATGTCGGTTTTATTTGAGGCTGAACTGGGTTCGTTGGTGAAAACATTTCCAGTAGAACAATGGGTAAAGTTCCCCTATGAATTAAAAGGCGATGACCTATTGGCTGCACACTACTTCATTAAAAATTTACCGAAGAATTTCAGGCTTCAATATGTATCGGATATCAATGTGACGTGTGGATCTGTGGACGATTTGAAACTCGTTAAACAAATAATATCCCATAGACCGTGTGAATATCACTGAAACTCCTCAAAACCAATATGAATGGTAAGTTGGATAATCTCAGAAGCATATCACGTTGTTTGACATCTCTATGTATGAGTGACTGCCAGTTAAACAACAGTGACATCAATCAACTATTGCGGATGTTTAAAGGTTCGTGCAGTATAAAAGAAATTGATCTCAATAAAAACAATTTCCATGGATTACAGCCAGTCCAGATATCTCCTGTTCCTTCTTTGGAAGTATTGAGTCTAGCGGAGTGCAGTCTGATGAGTGATGATATTGAGGCAGTTTTCTCTATCATAGCATCTGCAGGCAGTGTAACGACGGTTTGGCTGGATAAAAACAATTTCCTTGGATTACAGCCAGTCCAGATATCTCCTGTTCCTTCTTTGGAGGAATTGATTCTACATGAGTGCAGTCTGATGAATGATGATATTGAGGCAGTTTTCTCTATCATAGCATCCGCAGGCAGTGTAAAAAAGGTTGGGCTGGATAAAAACAATTTCCATGATTTACAGCCAGTCCAGATATCTCCTGTTCCTTCTTTGGAGGAATTGATTCTACATGAGTGCAGTCTGATGAATGATGATATTGAGGCAGTTTTCTCTATCATAGCATCCGCAGGCAGTGTAAAAAAGGTTTGGCTGGATAGAAACAATTTCCATGATTTACAGCCAGTCCAGATATCTCCTGTTCCTTCTTTGGAGGTATTGAGTCTACAGGAGTGCAGTCTGATGAGTGATGATATTGAGGCAGTTTTCTCTATCATAGCATCTGCAGGCAGTATAAAGACGGTTTGGCTGGATAAAAACAATTTCCATGGATTACAGCCAGTCCAGATATCGCCTGTTCCTTCTTTGGAGGAATTGGGTCTACATGGGTGCAGTCTGATGAGTGATGATATTGGGGCAGTTTTCTCTATCATAGCATCCCCAGGCAGTGTAAAAAAGGTTTGGCTGCATAGAAACAATTTCCATGGTTTACAGGCAGTCCAGATATATCCTGTTCCTTCTTTGGATGTATTGAGTCTACAGGAGTGCAGTCTGATGAGTGATGATATTAAGGCAGTTTTCTCTATCATAGCATCTGCAGGCAGTATAAAGCAGGTTTCGCTGGATAAAAACAATTTCCATGGATTACAGCCAGTCCAGATATCTCCTGTTCCTTCTTTGGAGGAATTGATTCTACATGAGTGCAGTCTGATGAATGATGATATTGAGGCAGTTTTCTCTATCATAGCATCCGCAGGCAGTGTAAAAAAGGTTTGGCTGGATAGAAACAATTTCCATGATTTACAGCCAGTCCAGATATCTCCTGTTCCTTCTTTGGAGGTATTTGAGTCTACAGGAGTGCAGTCTGATGAGTGATATTGAGGCAGTTTTCTCTATCATAGCATCTGCAGGCAGTATAAAGACGGTTTGGCTGGATAAAAACAATTTCCATGGATTACAGCCAGTCCAGATATCGCCTGTTCCTTCTTTGGAGGAATTGGGTCTACATGGGTGCAGTCTGATGAGTGATGATATTGAGGCAGTTTTCTCTATCATAGCATCCCCAGGCAGTGTAAAAAAGGTTTGGCTGGATAGAAACAATTTCCATGATTTACAGCCAGTCCAGATATCTCCTGTTCCTTCTTTGGAGGTATTGAGTCTACAGGAGTGCAGTCTGATGAGTGATGATATTAAGGCAGTTTTCTCTATCATAGCATCCGCAGGCTGCGGTGTAAAAAAGGTTTGGCTGGATAAAAGCAATTTCCATGGTTTACAGCCAGTCAGATATCTCCTGTTCCTTCTTTGGAGTATTGGGTCTACAGGGTGCAGTCTGAGGTGATGATATTGAGGCGGTTTTCTACCCAAGCATCCGCAACGGTGTAAAAACAGGTTTGGCTGGATAAAACAATTTCCATGGATTACAGCCAGTCAGATATCTCCTGTTCCTTCTTTGGGTATTGACTTTACTGGAGTGCAGTCTGATGAGTGATGATATTGAGGCAGTTTCTCTATCATAGCATCCGCAGGCAGTATAAAAAGGTTTCGCTGGATAAAAACAATTTCCATGGATTACAGCCAGTCCAGATATTCCTGTTCCTTCTTTGGAGGAATTGACTTTACAGGAGTGCAGTCTGATGGTGATGATATTAAGGCGGTTTCTCTATCATAGCATCTGCAGGCGGTATAAAAGAAGGTTCGGCTGGATAAAAGAAAACATTTTCCCCATGGATTACAGCCAGTCAGATATCTCCTGTTCCTTCTTTGAGGAATTGAGTCTAAATGGGTGCAGTCTGATGAGTGATGATATTGAGGCAGTTTTCTCTATAGCATCCGCAGGCAATTAAAGGTTTGGCTGGATAGAAACAATTTCCATGGTTTGGCGGCCAGTCAGATATCTCCTGTTCCTTCTTTGGAAATTGGAGTCTACATGAGTGCAGTGTGATGAGTGATGATATTGAGGCAGTTTTCTCTATCATAGCATCTGCAGGCAGCATAAAGACGGTATATCTCAGTGCCAACAATTTCCATGGTTTACAGCCAGTCCAGATATCTCCTGTTACTTCTTTGGAGGAATTGAGTCTAGAGGAGTGCAGTCTGATGAGTGATGATATTGAGGCAGTTTTCTCTATCAGCATCCACCAGAGCGGTATAGAAAGCTTGGTTTCGCTGGATAAAAACAATTTCCATGGATTACAGCCAGTCCAGATATCTCCTGTTCCTTCTTTGGAGGTATTGACTTTAAAGGAGTGCAGTCTGATGAGTGATGATATTGAGACAGTTTTCTCTATCGTAGCATCTGCAGGCAGTATAAAGACAGTTTCGCTGGATAAAAACAATTTTCTTGGATTACAGCCAGTCCAGATAACGCCTGTTCCTTCTTTGGAGGGATTGAGTCTACAGGAGTGCAGTCTGATGAGTGATGATATTGAGGCAGTTTTCTCTATCATAGCATCCGCAGGCAGTGTAAAAAAGGTTTGGCTGGATAGAAACAATTTCCATGGTTTACAGCCAGTCCAGATATCTCCTGTTCCTTCTTTGGAGGAATTGATGCTACATGGGTGCAGTCTGATGAGTGATGATATTGAGGCAGTTTTCTCTATCATAGCATCCGCAGGCAGTGTAAAGAAGGTTTGGCTGCATAAAAACAATGTCCATGGTTTACAGCCAGTCCAGATATCTCCTGTTCCTTCTTTGGAGGTATTGAGTCTACAGGAGTGCAGTCTGATGTGTGATGATATTGAGGCAGTTTTCTATATCATAGCATCCACAGGCAGTGTAAAGAAGGTTTGGCTGGATAAAAACAATTTCCATGGATTACAGCCAGTCCAGATATCTCCTGTTCCTTCTTTGGAGGGATTGAGTCTAGAGGAGTGCAGTCTGATGAGTGATGATATTGAGGCAGTTTTCTCTATCATAGCATCTGCAGGCAGTGTAAAGGGGGTTTGGCTGGATAAAAACAATTTCCATGGTTTACAGCCAGTCCAGATATCTCCTGTTCCTTCTTTGGAGGAATTGTTTCTACATGAGTGCGGTCTGATGAGTGATGATATTGAGGCAGTTTTCTCTATCATAGCATCCGCAGGCAGTGTAAACAAAGTTTGGCTGGATAGAAACAATTTCCATGGTTTACAGCCAGTCCAGATATCTCCTGTTCCTTCTTTGGAGGGATTGAGTCTAGAGGAGTGCCGTCTGATGAGTAATGATATTGAGGCAGTTTTCTCTATCATAGCATCCACAGGCAGTGTAAAGGAGGTTTGGCTGCTTAAAAACAATTTCCATGGATTACAGCCAGTCCAGATATCTCCTGTTCCTTCTTTGGAGAAATTGAGTCTACAGGAGTGCAGTCTGATGAGTGATGATATTGAGGCAGTTTTCTCTATCATAGCATCCGCAGGCAGTGTAAAAAAGGTTTGGCTGGATAGAAACAATTTCCATGGTTTACAGCCGGTCAGATATCTCCTGTTCCTTCTTTGGAGAATTGAGTCTACAGGAGTGCAGTCTGATGAGTGATGACATTGAGGCAGTTTTCTCTATCATCGCATCTGCAGGCAGTATAAAGACAGTTTGGCTGGATAAAAACAATTTCCATGGATTACAGCCAGTCCAGATGTCTCCTGTTCCTTCTTTGGATAAATTGTTTCTAAAGAGGTGTGTTCTGTCTACCGATGAAATTCAGGTAATTTTCCGTCAATCATTGAAGCATGTTTCTGTGATATCGTGAAGTTATTGTTAAATAGAATGGTTTACATGGTTCAAAACATTCCTTAATTAATCACCCATATACATGTACGTCCACAAAAGATTAAATGGATATTAAATGTGGTTAATTACGGATATTAGGGTATGTTTCATTGTATCTATATGTTTCATTGTACATCATCGGTAGGCAATGTACATGTACTGAAAATTCTGTACTCAAAGATAAACTCCGCAAATCGTTGCGTCTGTAATCAGGTTTTATTTGTGGATTAGTAGTTAATTGTCTACACAGACATTTAACAGAGGAGTGGGCATAAGTTAGTCGGGAGTAAAAGGAGCACAAAGAGGGTGCAAGAAGGAGTTGTTGGTTATTAATATAGTATGGTTGATAACTACACTCACTGGCCATAAATATTGCGACACATTGAAATTCACACCAAAGTTCAGTTTGGAGAACTGTGTTACAATAATTTATTTTATTTCATTTACACTACTTAAGACTTTTTGAAATTGCCTTTGTTTTGAAGTCAATGTTCTTTTTTACTGTTCTTGCTATGTAATACCCGATCGATGAAATCGGAATAAATGATCATCTCATCTGTTACTGTAAAGTGCTATTTTGAGCATGTTGCAATACTTTTGGCCAGTGAGTGTAGTTATCCACCATACTTTTTTTTAATTTTTATTGAAGAGTACCGTATTGAAGAGACAGATATATAACATATATAGATTAATTACGTCTGCATTTATTAACATTCTCTATCTCTTTGAGAAAGAACCTGCTAGGTTCGAAACGTAAAGGCCAATAACATTCGTTTTTAATCTCGAGTTCAATTAAACCTTGTAAATATTACTGTAAATAATTGTATAAAACTTCGAAATTCATTGTTTATATCAATCCTGTCTTCGTTGCCCTGTCATTTGTCTGAATATTTTTAGGACCACCACTATAGTTTTATGCACAAGTTTATTCAAGCGGAGAAAAAGGTGGTGACATATTCCAATATCAAACATTTGAAAGTATCATACAAGAATCTGAGTATTCCTTTCGGTCATATTGCATAACAAATTTGTTTCCCTTTGGAACAGTGGCGTAGCCAGGATTTTTTGGAGTGGGGGAGGCAAACATTTTGGGGTTAGAATATACCGACACTATTTAATAACAAGTGAGGGGCGGCTGCCCGCTCCCTTTGCTACATCACTGTCTTGTAATATCTCCACGTCATTCTTTCACCTTTTCCTTAAGTTTTACTTTCATTCATTTGTTTGTTTGTTTTGTTTTTGTTTTTACGGAGGTGGGTGTTGCCTGCACCTTGCCCTGACGCGCAAGGCATGTTATATAAGATAGTTGAAAAGGAATTTGTCCTATAATTTCATACCCGAGCCTGAGAATTTAATGAAACAAATTAACAAATGAATGCCAATTGATGGAATTAAATGAACCGCTTGCGAATGGTTGTCATAAATTGAATAAATTATGCCACACTTTCAATTAGAACGTACCGAATACTTATTTTGGCGATGGGTTAAATGAAAGTTAAATAAATGGGTTAGATGAGTTGGGTATTACATTGAATGAAAAAAGGTTTCAAATTCGCCGGGAAAACCTATACTATGATTTTGTTTAATACTATGTCAATGTAATACTTATTTTTGAGACTGCTCGTTATTTAAAAGAATAAAATAAATAAAAAATGGGGTTAAGATTAAGAAATTATTTTCTAAAACCATTTGTGGGAAATAAGTAATTGTATTTTGTTTACTGCATTATTTTGTTTACTACTGTTATCTTGTTATGACTTTTGTGACAAACAACCAGCAAAGTGCTGAAACTAGTTTTGCTTCTAATGCATTAATAATTCAGCAGTGACGACACACGTGATTTGCCTACACAAGGAAATAATTCCGGTATCCTATAGCTTACACTAACTGGTCATGGAGTTTAATGTTCATTCTGCGTTGCTTACCCACCACTAAAAACTGGAGGACAAAAATCTGTAAGTTTTACGAATAAAACCAGAGTTCCAATAATTCCGTATTAGCAAAAGTAGTTCTTTACTTGTATCTTGTTTCGCTTCTTGTTTGCACGTTTTGTCTCGTAAATAAATTAACAGAGTTAATTGGTTTTGAATGAAGATATAAGGTATATCAGAGTATAATATACACATATTTCCATTTATGTATGTAACCTGTAGTAGGTATACTTGACTCGAGTTAAGATAATTCATGGTGCACTACAGCAGAGATGTTAAGTCTCATACATTGAGCGTTAAATCTCACGCAGAGTGAGTTTGGAGTTGTTTAATTAAAAAAAATAATGTGACAATAATAGCAGTATTTGTATCGTTCTAAACATTTCTGATGATGGTGTGGAACATACGTGCATACTAGGTAAAACTTGTAGCTTTGCACGGCGAGGATGATAAGTAAGACTAATTGCGGGACACCATGGAATCTCAATTGAGTAGTAATTAGTTCTGAAAAGAACGGGGGTACAATCCGGTTTCTTTTCCAGAACTGATCTACTAATTGAGATTCCGCCTGTCACCGCAATTAGTCTTTATACGATACTATCTATTGTATGGATCATAATATACGAGCATTCCTTGTATATACACTGTAAGAAATATTGGGCAAACACGGTTGATATATTGCCCAACACTGGTCAACATATGAACAGGTGACACAGTTGGTTTACCATTGTCCAATGTTGGATAATCTTTTGCCAAAATATGTGAACAGTTGTGGTAAATACTGACCAATTTTTTTGGAATAAAGTTAAACAATAAACAACAACCTGTTTCAAAAGTTTCAGCTTAATAGAACAGTGTGTCATTATTGAGAAGAAAAAATGAAAACGCAGTCATACTTTTGGATCAGCCAAGAAATTATTATAGGCCGTAAGATTTAAAAAAAAAAATATGGTTATTGTTCCCTGATACGATGGTACCTCAGACAGAAATATTTCTAGGTACATAAATATTGTGTTTGACACAAACAAATGATCAACTTCTCATCAAGTTATTTAAAACTTTGATACTGATTACTTGGGACGAGAACAATTATTTTGATCAGGAAATTGTGATGCCAATTTGTGTAGAATGTGTAAAAGACAATTTGCCGACTGACTTTAGCGACGGTAAAATATGACATTGTAACATCTTCAAAATCGCTGGACGAAGGGGGGTCGGAATGGTCGGGTGTATCGCCATGACTGAATATTTACTGATGTTCTATTATTTGTGTTTCCCATCTTGTTTGAAATTGTGCCCTCTATGGTTTGATACCCTGTATCGGCATTTCTAATAAGTTAGCTCAATTTACTATGGGGTGACACCTTATGTCAATATTTCTACCTTGGACCTCGATCGCGATATGAACTACTGATTGGCCATCTCTCTAGCATCCGTATTATTATGTAAAATTTAGCTATGAATACATGAATATCCCACAAACACAAGAGGGTCAAGTCTGAGATCGAAGTTGGGGCTGTGTGTGATAGCCAGTAGGGTAAACGGCGTTTTGCGTGGCTGATGCAAACAAAATAACCGCGATCTCAGACTTGAAATCAAGTCTAGGTCAAAGCTGGGGCCCTGTTAGACTTGATTTCAAGTCTGAGATTGCAGTTATTATTTTTGATTACATCAGCCACGCAAAACGCCGTTACCCCGACTGGCTATCACGGCTGAACTCGCGATCTCAGACTTGACCTCTTGTGTTTGTGGATATTCATGATTTCATAACTAAAATTTACATAATAATACGGATGCTAAAAAACAACAATCAGAAAACCCTAAAAGCTTGTAGGCCGCGTCTATTACTAACAGGTTACAATCGCTTAAAATTATTTCTGTAATATTCATTCGATATTAAATTTGTATAGTGCTTGGTACGTAAATAGTATTTGAAATGATAGGTAAATTTAATGAGATCTTAGAGTTGTAAAAAAGCACAAAATAAAATACATAATTCCTTCTCTACAAAAAACGTCTTACCTACAGTTTAAATGGAATCGTTAAGTACATCTCATCCAACTGCATGTAGAAGGTTTAGTTTGAATATTCATGTTATGGAAGGCTTTCCGACCAATCAGATTGTTCCGTCCACTTTTGGAATAATTCGCAATAGGGTGTGTACAAACCGACGAACAACATTCCCAAGTCTGTGATCGAAGGTTAATGTCGAAGGTTAATACACAAGAGGGCGCTATTTAATGCAATACTGCAGAGCCGCATTGGCTTCAGGCAGACATATAACCACGATCACAGACTTGGAACCAAGTCTGGGGTCCTGTGACGAGCCATCATTTAAAATGAACCGCCACAAATGAACAAATCTTGCATAGTAATTTCCATTGAAATTCCAATGGAAAATTACAGAAAGATCACGGCTGTTTATTCAGTTCGAACATACGAAGTCGTAATGCACAAAACCGTATCCATGACTGATCTATTGATCTCACTGTACAGTGTACGTGTGCGGGGCCAGGGACGGCGCACTGTGTGCTGAATTTCTCGGCTACAGGATGGGACTACCGTGGTTGGTAGGCACTACGACAAAGTCTTGGGTCAAGGTAGGACAGATTAAACAAAATGGGAAGTCTATTTTGACCTAAAGTGAAAACAAGAGTTTAATGTTGAAATTAAATAAGAATACAAACAAACAAACAAACACCCCAACAAACAAACAAAACAAAACAAAAAATAATAACAATAATTGTTATCCTTGACACGAGCGCGTTTTTTGTGAGAACACAACATGAACCCATCAGCACTGAAAATTCATATTATCAAAACTCCAAACCTTGTGGAAGAAAACAGACCTTATTTTCTACGAAATCAGGGAAAGGACTTCATACTCTTTTGGAACCAAACGAAATAAATCAAATGACTATACAAGTTCAGATGAGATTCGGGCCCGTTTGAAATACAACATAATACTGGCAGAAACAGCTGATATACCTCTACATATTTCAATAGTGATCTTAGTTTGGGTAGCGTGTTTCCCAGTTTGAAAATAAGTTCATACTGAAAATGTTGGTAGTATTATAAATACTCCGGTACTCTACACAGGCTCTGGTAACATTATTTTGATAGACATTCAAGCTACGTGGCAGCTCTACTTACAATTATAATAGCTTTACATGTAGGACTTTAATCAAGTGGCAGAGGTTATCTTATTGTGACTTTCGTGACAACAACCAGCAAAGCGCTGAAGCTGACTTAGTTTTCTTCTAATTAATAATGTAAGCAGTGACGACACAAACACACGTGATTTGTCTATGTACACAATAAATGTATAGGCTACGCCCCACACAATGATAATCTCGGTATCTTATAGCCTCCATCCGTTGGTAATGGAGTTGTTCGTTCTGCGTTGCTAATTACCCACCACTAAACATGGAGGAGAAAACATCGGGTAAGAAATCTAAATTATAGGAAGAAAAACCAGAGTGCCAATAGTTTAGTAAGCAAAAGTAGTTCTTTACTTGTTTCTTGTTTCACTTTTCCACTTTTTGTCTCGTAAATAAGACAAAGTTAATTGGTTTGACTGAATATGATATAAGTTGAGTTCAATACACGTACCTCTGCTTATGTATATACTGTGTAGATGTGCTAGGAATACTTCACTCTTTTTGAGTAAGATAATTTATGGTGCACAACAGCAGAATCTCACGCATATTACATACGTGTGACGCACATCCCTGACATTTCTAACGCTCTCACGTATTGAGCGCCAAATCTCACGCAGAGTGAGATCGGAATTGTTTAATTTCGAGAAATGTGAGTAAATATTTTAACTAAAATATTTTTTAAGATTTTCATCTCGGCACTTCTAATTCAAAACACCATTTGCACAATAGAACAGCATTTGTATCGTTTTATGGGTTTTGATGATGGTGTGGAGCATACGCGTATTATACGTGCATGAATAAAGTTTGTAAAATAGCTTCCACGAGAATACTTTAAACTCACTTGGAATCAAGATAGACAGTAGACAACAACCTGTAAACATTTCAGCTAATAATATTGTGCCATTAATACAAAGAAAAATAGCAAAATGCAGTCAGATTTGTGATCATTAATTATTTTATGCCGTAATATTTGTGTTCTGTCAGTGGTATTTGGCGAATAATGTTTATTTTCTATTGATACAATGGTACCGCAGACAGAAAGATTTCAAGGTATATCAATATGTTTGATACCAAAAACAACTTTACATCAAGTTAGTTCAAACGTTTATACTGATTATTTGTTATGACCAATGTTAGCCTAGACGATTCTTTAAATATGTTGTATTAGCGGATCAGCCCAAGACCCAGGACGTTTCCTATATAGCACAATCCGTACCCTTTAAGTTGCTAACTTCCTTTGGGGCGAGAACAGTTTCGATCAGCATCTTGAATACTGAGCTATAAGGCGGGTAGACCAGATGAAACGCTTCGCAGATTTAGAGATATATCACCCGTGTTTGGCTAAAGATCCAAATATAGAATTTAAAAGCGAAAGAATTTGGAAAGATGAAAACAAAATCAGATGTCAGAAACTGTATAAAAGCGATATTTAAGACGCGCTTGATTCTGATTGACAGCTGCGCTGGCCAATCGGAAGACTGCACATGCTCTAGTGAAAGCTGAGGATTAAATCAGTGGGCCAACATTTTATTAATTTTATTTTTTATTGATTTTTGTTAATGGTACTAATCCTTAACGGATTTTTTCGTTCAATGTCTCAAGTGAAATTTTATAAAATCCTTAACCCCTAACAATGGTAAATAAACATTTAAATATATTTTACTGCCTAATCGGCCCAAACACGTGCGATATAAGTTAAGTTTCTCGTGAGAGAACAATCAGAACACATTGATTCGTTTCTCCATGGTAAAATCTTTACTGATTCATCCTCATTGTCAATATTTATAATCATCTTGAATCATCCCAAGGAGGGCGAGAGCATTATTTCTGCTATACGGCTAGCTCCATGTCCTATGATAACCATTTTCCAATTGTCTTCACTTTGTGAGTGTTACCCTTAATCAAGACTTTGTGGACTAGGCACGATATGATCCCCTCCTCACGAGTAACAATTAATACATTGATAATTCCTTATTACACTTAATTAATAGTAATGTTAGCAAGTTAATATGTTATAGGTCCTCTATATACATATTATTGAGGAATAAAGCATAGGTGGAATGGGCGGGTAGGGGGTATCGACATGCCTGACCATTTACTAATGTCCTCGTTTGTGTTTGTCCTCTTGTTTGGCATTGTGCCCTCGTTTGATACTCTGGATCGGCGCTTGCAATTAAGTTGGCTCAATTTACTATGGGATGATACCAGTGCCGTCTTATCACATGGGCACACTGGGCACTTGCCCGGGGGCCCTGCGATTTTAGGGGCCCCGAGATTAAATTTGAAAAATAAAAATTAAGGTTCATATTATTAAATAGCAGTGGTGTTAATGTGAAATCGGGGCCTCCTTGTATGCAAAATGAATGTTGGATCTGGGCCATCTGGCAAATTTCCCAGTTGAAAAACTTAATTTTAATGTATTGGGGGCGAGGGGGGTTAGGGGCCCCAGTACATTGCTTTGCCCGGGGGGCTCAAATATTCTTAAGACGGTCCTGGATGATACCTTATGTCAATATTTCTATCCTGGACCTCGATCATGACATGAATTACTTTATGCACTGTTTACTTATAGGAAAATGGGTCCCTCCGCCAAACCTGTATAGCTGCCTAGGAACAGAGTGTATAGCTGAGCAGCTAGAGGTCTGCGTGCGAAATTGCTCGATAACAGTGACTACATTTAGATTATCAGTAAATAGCACTGCCATGCCTTACGACCTCTGTTTGCAATTAAAACTGAAACCAGGTAGAATTAATCATTCCCAAAGTACTTTATTATGTGAATAAAGATATAGGCCTTCATAAAACAACTAAACTGAACAACATTGGTTATGTTGGTTAAACAGCTTCTACGAGTATTCTTACTCCCCTTGAATGAAGAAAGACATTCAACAACAGACATGTGAAAGTTTCAGCTTTGTGTCGTTAACGAGAAAAAAGTCAAAATGCAATTTGATTTTTAAATCGGCAAACAAAAATCTTCTAACGATGAATATGTATATGCTGTTAGAGAATAATAAAATTGGGAAATAATTTCACTAATTTGAGTCAAATAGTAGGAGGCTAATTCAGACAGAAACATGTCAGGTTATATAGATCTATAATGTTTGATACCATTATCAACTTTACATTGTTAGTTATTTGTGGATAATGTTTTCAAGATTTGTTATTAGGCTACCTAAAAATGCTTCCTTTGAATAAGATTTTGTTGAGGATCAGCACAAGATATACTGAACGTTTTTACACGTTATATTATTGAACTTTAAACACTTTTGGTTATTCCAAAAATCCATGATCGAAATATGATTCAATCCTTGAAGTGATTTAAAGCTGGTGATATCATTATACAAATATTGAGTGTCTAATACACCACCAAAGCTTCTAATTCACCTCGGCCGTCTGTCGGTAAAAGGGTGTATCTCATAATTAGAACATTTTTGAGATTGTTTTGCTCTCAAGGAAATGTGAGGGCGCTCTATTCAATTATTCAAGTTTCAATTCCAAATGATTTATCGTTTAGAAGATAACATGTGCTATCTTTGGCAGCTTTTCCAAGTAACGAACTAGTTTGTCAGGCACAACGGCGTATGTCCTAGATTTAATACCTTATTTAATTTAACGTGATACAAGTCTAAATACTCTATCTATTATTTTCATATGTTTGCCATTAAATTAACGTTGGTCTTTTCTTTTGTTGAGCTACCAAAATAATAGAGAGGTTTCGCAAGTCTACGGATACATATACGGATACGGAAACGTCAACACTTTGTGTGTTCACGTGACGTGTAACTGTGGCGTCCATGTTTTGCATGGACGTTAACAACGGATACGGAAGTTCATACACGTAAGGAGAAAAACGGATACTGTTTTGCAGAATTTTAGTTGTATTTTTGTCCTAGATTAAAAACATCTCCCACGGTATTGCTTTTAATGGTATCATCCATGATATAGATAGAAATATGTTAGTCATTTGTAAGCAAAAAATTAGAAAAATGCAGTGTAGACAGGGTCTCCAGTTTTCGTCATGCTTGTTGGAAACTTTCTTTACACGCGTTTAACTTTAACGTTAGGCCTAATCCATTCCATGTGGGTCCGATTGCGAAACAAAATCTGACGCGCGTCCAACGTGAACGGATACGGTTATCATAGCTGTATCTGTATCCGTATCCGTACGCTTGCGAAACCTCTCTATTGTATGTCCTGATAGACACTTATGCGTAAAAACTATAGTGCGAACAGAAAACACTTTCAGAATAACTATCTACCATTTGCATTCGTTTGCCAGGAAGAAACGTAGCCAGGTTCTCTCATATTAAATTGCAGAAAGTTGTAAGTCTAAATACACCATTTTGCCAGAAAAGAACACCGCTGTATTAAACATGTATATAGAGCTATCTCTGACTTACGTCTTTTTACCTAAAGTTGCACTACCTCACCTTTAATTAAACCAAATTGTCATGTTAATATCTGTCAGTTTGGAAATCTTTTTGTATTTTTGTTAAGCGAATACCTTTTAAATCAAAACTGTTTGTAATGTTAAGTGCAATAAAGTATTATACCCTTCTGCCAGAAAACTACGTAAAAAGATGAAGGCGTAAATAAAGATACAACCTTTTGCCAAAAAACCCAACTGATAAAATTGTACAGTAACTTAAGATACAGCCGTTTACCTAGGAAAACAACATTAGCTCAACTTATGCCATTTTACCAAACAATAACGTCATTAGAATCAATGAGTGATTACTGGATGGCAGCTCCTCTTCAGTGCTCAGTCTTTTTGTATTAATTTTGTTAAATTTTGTTAAGTTCTACCTGGTACTTCAGCTTCTACTATTTACCACTGGTTGATTCATATACCAGGAACCTACTGGACATTTTGCTATGTGATCAGATGGATACTTTGATTGTTTTTAACGGATATATACTTTCTGATTTCTACCTAATGCCATTGAATGTTGGCATTTGATGTTCTACTTGGAGAGTGACTAATCCTCATTTGCATATTTGGTCATCACCTTCCAGGATAGCTCTTGACTGTAACTCATCCTAATTTGCATATGCTTACAACTGCTTTCTTTGTGTGGACAATGCCTATTCAATACACATATGGGTCAATGCCTACTTGAACTGGGACAATGGGAGCACAGTATGCTCTTTTCTTTATTGTGTTCATTTTAATGGATCAATCTGTGTGTCTGACTATGCATTTGTAACTACACCCAAGTCATGTTTTCAATATGGGACTGCAAGCAATATCATCAATTCTCGGAACTCGAATTGTGTACTATGCGAATACAAAGCGCTACATTTCAGCTGGAACTTCTTGTTGCAGGAGATATAAGCCCAAATCCTGGCCCGGAAGTGACCGCAAGTAATAATTGTAATATTGATACACATCACAAAACACATGCAATAATAACATTATGAGAAATCAACTTCTGACTTTCAAAACCAAAAGCCACCTATACGTCAAACTTTGCTGAATCATTTAAAGTTACTGAGGAATCTACTCTTCTGACCATGCCTGCTATCTTAGATCTCGTTTAAAGCGGCGTGGTAGGAGAGGTGGAAGGCGTAAACCCTGGAATTCTGACTTTTTCCCTGAACAAACGACATCTCCGATTCCTACCATTGTTAGCTCACATTGTACCCACAAAGCTGATCAGGGAAATCAACATAGAAAAGCTAACTTGGGTAACTTGAAACATATCTGCCATGAAACTTATGACAAGTTAAATGTACACATGTGGAATGCTCGTTCTATCGGAAACAAATCTTATATATTATGTGACCATATCATGGATAAAAATGTTGACATCATGCTTGTGACAGAGACCTGGCTTCGTAGTGATGACCCCGTCATTATAACGGAATGCACACCACCTGGTTATACATTTTAAATGTCCCCCGGAAGTAACGATCCGCATGGTGGCATTGCTATTGTATTCAGATCCTCTCTGAACTTATCTTTGACCAACATTGATTTTAACCCATCCACGTTTGAATTTGCTTCCGTCATGGATCCCAAGAAACAGTGTTTTTGTAATTTTATATCGTCCACCATCTTCACAAGAGAATGAATACAAGACTTCTGCTTTCCTACAAGAATTTGACGAGTTCTTATCCGAGATATGTCTTCTCCTGGAAACTCGTTCTGTGTGGAACTTTAATATTCATGTGGATATTCCAAATAAGTGGGATGCCTCACATTTCTTACTACACTCATGATATGGGTCTCAAACAGCACATCACTGAAGCCACTCATCAACGTGGACATACTCTTGGACCTGCTCATCTCACGACCGGAAGATTCAATCATAAAGAATCACCAAGTTCGCAATATTCTTAACTCGGACCATTTTGTCATAAATGCTGATATTGACTTTTGTAAACCTAAACCACACATTATTGTTTCCAACTCTCGTAATTATCGTGATCTTGATCATGAGGCATTCTAAGTAATCTTACTGAGCTTTTTGAGTTTTCCCATATGATGACGATCTTAATGAGCAAGTTGATTATTATAATAATACTCTTATTGATGTCCTTGATCGTCACTGTCCTAGTGTGACACGTACCCATACATTTAAATCTAAACCAGCTTGGTACACCCATGAACTTCATCTTGCACGTGAGAGCGGCGTAAACTTGAGCGTAAGTGGAACAAATCCAATGACCACTGTGATCATAATCAGTATCTTGAACAAATTCATGTTTTTCCAAATGGTGCGTAAAGAAAAGGCCAAATATTACACTGATCAACTTTCAACGGCAGATACAAAAACTGTTTTCAGAACAGTCAATGTGCTGCTTAATCGTAACAACAAATCTCTTCCTCATACTCAATCCATGGTGACTTGTGTCTGAAAAATTCAGTATTTTTCTTTAAAAACAAAATTATTGCTATTAGGGGCGGATTGAATCTGCCAACAATCATAGTGTTTTACCATCTGATCACATACCCTCTGCACTTGCTAATGATGATCACGTGACACCTCCTGGGATTTTTGATTTTACACCAGTTAGCGAGGATGACATATTAAAAATTGTCAAAAAATCCTCTAATAAATCCTGCGATCTGGATCCTATCCCCACATGGCTCCTGAAGGACAATATTCAGCCTCTTCTTGCTCCGCTCGTCTCCATTGTAAATGGTTCGCTTTCTACGGGCAAGTTTCCAGAAGCCTTAACAAGTGCCGTTGTGACACCTCTTATCAAGAAACCGACTCTTGATAAGGATTATTTAAAGAATTATCGCCCTGTTTCTAATATTATGTTTGTTTCCAAAATCATTGAAAAGGTTGCTCTTGCTTGTGTTTCTGAACATGTTTGTACATATGACTTACATCAAAGGTTTCAATCAGCCTACAGGCCCGGCCACAGCACGGAGACGGCCTTACTGAGAGTCAAGAGTGATTTGGTTTATGCGATTGACAATCACCGGGCTGTCTTCCTGGTGTTGTTGGATCTGTCGGCTGCTTTCGATACTATTGATCATACCGTTCTTTTGCAAAGGTTGTCTACTGTGTATGGTTTTAATGGCAATGTTTTAAACTGGTTCCAATCCTATCTTTTTAAGCGTACTTGTAGAATTAAAGTGTATAATGTATATTCTGAACCACAAATTCTTGATTTTGGTTTTGCCACAAGGTTCCTGTGTGGGACCAAAACTTTTCTCTTTTTATACCCACCCAATTGCTGACATCATTAAACGTTATAATGATGTGAATTTTCATTTTTATGCGGACGATACCCAACTGTATATATCTTTCGATCCTCGTGTCCCAGGTGAGGCTGAAAAGGCTCTATCTGTTTTAACAAAATGTATTGATGAAGTCAGTGGTTGGATGTCTCAAAATATGTTATGTCTGAATAACGACAAGACAGAATTTATTATTGTTGCAAATCCCAGAGTTTTAAATTGTCTTTCTGACATTTCACTTCGCGTTGGCGACACGATTATCAACTCTCGTCCTCATGTGCGCAATCTTGGTGTTGAATTTGATAGCTCTCTCAGTATGTCTCATCACATATCCACATTATGTCGTAGCTTGAATTTTCATCTGAGAAATTTATCCCGTGTTCGGATGTTCATTGATGATGTAACATGTCATCATGCTGTTCTTGCCTCGTCACTTCCAGGCTCGACTATTCAAACTCACTTCTGTATGGCACTTCAAAAGGAAATTAATCGTCTTCAGCGCCTTCAAAATCGCGCCGCTAAACTTATTTTTAAATGCCTAAATATGATCATGCCTCTCCTTATCTTCAGGAATTGCATTGGCTTCCTGTCATGGAACAATTGAATTCAAGATTTTGGTTTTCGTTTTTAAATATTTTACCAGTTGTGCTCCCTCATACATTGAGGATATTATTTTTTAGGTATAGGCCAGCGAGGTGGGCTTCGTTCGAGCTTGGATACTAGAATTCTTTCCAAACCAAGAACTCATCTTGTCGCCGCAAATAAAGGTTTTTATGCCTGCCGCCCTACACTCTGGGACAATCTTCCTCACAATATCCGTCATGCTACTTCATAACGAGTTTAAGAAAAAGTTAAAACGCATCTGTACTCACGTAAATTCCATTCTAGTTTGTTGTAAATTGTATTTTGTTTATTGTATTTAATTTGTCATTTGATGCTATGTTGTAAAGCGCTGTGGTACCTTCCTGTGTAAGAGCGCTATATAAATGATTATTATTATTATTATTATTATTACTGGCGGATAGACTAACTTTTTTTAAATGATAAATACTGAATGCCTCAAATCTCAAGATTAACTATATAGAACAAGAAAACTATAATGTGTCTTTGTTCTGAAATTACTCGCTGCTTGAATCATGACAGAAAAGTCATGAGAGATTGAAATTTTTGAATCAGTTTTCTCAAATCGTGATTTTTTTTAGATACACCCTTTTGCCAGCACAGGGCCGACCTCCTCCCAAATATTATACCACTCCAGATGTTTATATAAAACAACTTACTGTGGACTTACCAAATCGTATTTTTGTGTTGATACTGCTCAAACATCTTGGGCAGAGGTTGATCCGGAGGTTGATCTAAATTACAATTTTCCTTTAGAATATTATTGGACGTCCAAAGGATATGTGTACAATTTATTTTTATAATGAACACCACTAGAATCACTTGCCTTTCGAAGGAAAATATCAGAACTAATCCTTGTCCAAACGGTTTACTTGTAGCACACTTTTACAAAACTGCTTTTAAAAATAGATTAGAATATGATCCGTAATATATTTTTATATTTTCCAGCAGTGAGTGAAAAATGACATATTAAGATGCCGCTGATATCTCTGCGTCAGTGGGATGAAGACAGGAAGACAACAAGGGTTGTCTACGACCACTCTCAGGCAAGACCAATCACCAGGAAGAACAAAATCAAGAAGAGCAGACAGGCAGCTTTCATGTCTGCTTTGACGCAGAGGAAAGAGCCGCCTGAACTTCAATGTCATGCCAAGAAAACAACGTCAGATTCATTGAACCAAGAACAATGTCAAGCACAATCAGAAGGGTAACTATTTCTATGAATAATCTGTTGCTTTTATGAAACCTATTTGTCGTGTTTTTTGTAATCCGAACATGATATTTGCACATATGATTTGCAGTTTTGAATTCACCCTATTGTAGACTTCCCTGTGTCAGACACTGAAAAGCGCATCCGACAAACATTGATACATTGTACAAACATTGAATTGTATCCTCAGTGACCCATGTAGAGCTGTACCATTGGCAATATACCATATTCATAGAAAACACAATGAAAAATAGAGGGCGCCATAACTAGTCGTCAAGAAACAATAACATTTAAAATATTCACGTATTTGCTTGTAGAGATTTACTTCATTCATTTTATTTCATTCATTCATTAATTCATTTAATTTTCTCCAGTATTGAAATAATACAATAATAGTTAACAAAATACAAATAATTAATACTGTAGAGGGGGCCCACTGGTAAGCAAAGCTTGTTAGCGTGGGTCCCCATATATGCATGTGCTCTGAACTGTATAACGAAAAGGGTACACAAGCATAAAGTACAAGGCAAGCCAGCTCAGAGCACATGCTGCATCTATGAATAACAATACATGTATTTGTAACTTACTTAATGCATTAAACACAAATAAACAAAGGACTAGGACAAACAATAGACAACACATAAAGGACCAGTGCAGGAATGCACCATTGAATTATAAAATTAGTAAATACATGTACTTTATATAGTTTCACAATAAAGATTTAATAACAACAGATTTGTAATCTTAGTGGATTTTCTTAAAGGTTCGGTAAATGAGATCCATAACCTGGCTCCCTCATATTTAAAATAGTTTTTGTGCAAAAGAGGTACAGGAGTTAATGGGAGGTGGAAATGAAGTGCCTGCCGAGTGGAATAGGCGTGGATCTCATTATTCCACCTGAAATTGCATTAATAAAAGTGGGTAATGTATTTGAAACAGACTGATACATGAGGGATCCAAGTTGATGGTGATAAATATCCTTAATCTTCAAAGTCCTATGTTTAAAACAGAGAGGATCAGCATGGGCATAAAAGTCAACAGAAATAAAGTAACTTATGAAGATTACTGATGGAACAGTTACCCCAAGCAAAAATACCATAGTTTAGGTATGATAAAATTAGTGTATTATAAAGAGATATCAGAACCGAGTGAGGAAAAATTGTTTAATTCTGTTAACCCCAATTTTTCTAGCGATATTTACTTAAAATTTCAATATGATTTCTCCAAGTAAGTTTATAGTCGATAAACAATCCAAGAAATTTTAAACAATCAGTTTTTGTAATGACTGTATCATTAACCATAACATCACAAGGGAGTTCATTAGCAGAATTGCTAAACACCGTATAATTAGTTTTTGTGATGTTGAGTGACAGCTTATTAACTCTAAACCAACTGGAAAGTAATTTATGCTCACTATTGCCTGTGTCAGTGTATTCAAGCTGTGATGAGAAGAAATAGGTGTGAGTCATCAGCAAATAATATAAATAAAAGCACATCTGATGCTTTTGTAAAGTCATTAATATAAATAATAAAGAGTAATGGACCTAAAATTGACCATTGTGGAACACCACAGCTTAGAGATTAAAAAAATGAATTGGAACCAGCAATGGACACATATTGGCTTATATTAGAAAGATAACTTTTAAACCACTCTAGGGATACTTATCGAATGCCATAATGGGATAATTTATACAATAAGGTGTCATGGTCAATTGTATCAAAGGCTTTTGAAAGATCAAGGAACATACCCAGAGTGTGTTCAAAACCATCAAAAAATTTAAAACTGCATGGGTCTATTATGAAATCCATATTGAGAGTCAGTTAAAATATTAAATTTATTTATGAATTTAATAATTCTAGCATAGACACATTTTTCAAAGATTTTAGAGAAACAAAGCAAAACAGAGATGGGTCTACAATTATTAAGACAATTAGGGTCATCACTTTTAAATACTGGAATAACTTTAGCTATTTTTAATTGGTTTGGAACAATACCAGTTGTGAATGAAAGATTGATAATATTATGCATGTGGTTTATAGATTAGTACTCTTGACAACAGAAACATAAATGCAGTCATAACCAGACCTTTTTTGTTTTGTAAATTGATGACACCAATGTCAGATACCTCATATTCATCAACTGGAGTAAAAAATTAAGAATTGGGATTGGGATGAGTATAAGACAATCAGTGAAAGAAGCCTGGGAATGGGGGATATTTTGAGATTGGGGCCTATATTAACAAAGTAATTATTGAAGCAATTAGCGATTAGATTGGGGTTATTAATTAAATTCCCATCATGCATGATGTTATGGATAGTATTTGATGACAGTTTATTGTTCAGTACTGAATTAATTACCTTCCATGTGTTACGGATGTTGTTCTTTTCGTGTTCAAACTGGCGTGTATAGTATTTTTTTGGATGTGCGTAAGAGGTTGGATAAAATATTTTTATATCTGGTGTACTTTATTCTATTGGGATTAGGCTAGATATTGACGGCACAGTTGGTTTTTCTTATTGATGGATTTAAGAATTAGATTTGTTACCCATGGAACATTTGGCTTTGATTTCGATTTAAGTTTAGGTTTATGGGTAGGAGGAGTGTTTTTGTCATATATATAATTAAAATTATCAATGAAATAATTAAATGCCAGATTAGGATTATTACAACTAAAGACTCTAGACCAATCATTAGAGTAAAGGTCATCTTTGAATTTGTGAAGATTTATATTAGCAAGATTACGGATATGGGTATGAATGGAATCATTGAAGGATGCCTCAAATTTAAATGACTGCATATTCATGAATATGGGTAGGTGATCAGAAATTTCGATTAAAGTCAATAATTGTAACCGATGCATTTGTGATTCTTGTAGGTTTGTCAATTAAGGGGAGACAAGAATATGGTGTGATTAAGTCCATGAGGGTTTTCGAGCTGGGGTTGGTATAATTAAGTAAATTCATATTAAAGTCACCAGAAATAATACAAGCTTTATTAACACGGGTCATACGAAATGTTTTGAAAAGTAGGCATAAACTCATTGTGACTTGCACCGGGTGGTTTGTACATAACACCTGCAACAATGTCACTGGATTTAGGGTACAAAATTTCAACAAACAAGAATTCAAGAGAATCTTCCGAACAAGTTAGTTCCTCCCTAATTTTAAAGTTCAACTCACACACCACCTTCAGTTTTACCAAGGAGTATATAACCTGGAGGGGAATAATAATCATGGGTATCAGCTTTAGCCAAGTTTCAAAAAGTGCAATAACAGAAAAATTACCGATAGAATTTAAAAAAAAAAATTAGTTGATCAAAAATGTTTCTGCAGACTTCTAATATTTAGGTGGAGTAAAGAAAAAACTTCAATATTGCTAGTCATGGAAACTTGCTCTGTGGAATGGTATTGTGAATTATTGATTGTATCGAAGTGATTATTTGGATCAAAGTAATCAAATTCAATCACAAAATCACTGGGACTAGGAACCGTCATTAATCTGCTATTCGATGTCAAAATATGGCATGTAAAGTAACACAGTAAACTAGTACCAATGCTGCAAACCTGGAACACACATGTAACAAGGCAAATATTAAGACAATACATATTCAAAGAAATATATACCAATAAATACGAATGAACTAAGTAAGGAAAAGGACTTGTTGACTAACGTGAACTTCTGATTAATTGTGTGTAAAACAAGCCGGTAGTATACCCAATTATATATTAGAGTAGAGCGAAGTTTAGTCAGATCTTGTACTGGAACTTAAAGCAACAGCATTCGGTGATGAGGGTGAGGGGTGGAACTCCTTTCTATCAATATACAGCTTTCCGTTGCAGAACACAACCTGTTGACCTTTATCATAGGCTAAGGAGAATGTTTATCCTGAGGACAATCAGAGCATACTGATCGAAACGTCGAGTTGTAACCTCCAGTTCGTTTCAGAACAAATTACTACTCAATTGAGAGAATTTCCCATGGTGTCACCGCAATTAGGATTACTTATCCTCTTCACCATGCAAAGCTACAAGTTTTAATAATCAAAACTAGCATTCGATATACACAAGAATATTTCTGTTTTTAAATGTAGCTATTTAAAAAATATTGATTGTTGAAAGATTATGGAAACCATTTACTTCAATTTTACGTGGGAATAGAAAATTTGACCGAGTGATAGGTAAATATAATTGGATTCACACGAAATGTTTTCATTTTTCAATATTTTGAAATTAATGTATTGTATTTTTGTTAACCAGCTTTGTGACTTACTGACGCTAGAGGATCATGGTATTGAGAAGGATGAAAATATTGAAGTACGCCTTGTACAAGGCTTATTGGGTGGTGGAGCAAAACTTGAGTGCTCAATGGAAATTATTTGTTTACTGCATGCACTGCCCCAATAGAAAAAAATATTAAAAAATAGTATATTCATTGAAATTTATTTTGTAAATATTATTCGATTATCCCCTCGATATTACCGCAAATTATGTAATTTTAAGCAGCTTCTTTTCAACTATTTTGTAGTACAACGGTATACCATTTTTCATAATAGTTGAAAAGAGTTGTTACATGAAAGAAATATTCAACCACGAATTCACTTGTGGTAAATGCATTCACACTTTACAAAGATGCAATATTACTTCAAACAACAACTTAATTGATTGGTCAACAAGTTTTTTTTATCGGTCTACGCACGTGATGTATACAGAAATTAATTTGCGATTTCATTATGAAAGGAGAGTACATCATGTACAATAATTACTCAGAGTGTTTAATACGGTCACTATACATTGCACTAGTACAGATAACTCATTGCACATTTTATTGTGTATCTATGGCATAATATCGGTACTTGATTTGTGGAAAGAGTGACTGGTTTGTGAAGGATCACTGAACAAATTCCTGGATTCAAGTCCAGCCAATCAATGTAATGGCAGTGTTGCTGTGACTTCAGTTGAAATTTTTTAAATCATTTGAATTATCATTTTAATTAAGCTATAGTGAATCAACGCTCCGTTGCAACAATGTACTCATACGCGCTATTGTTCCATTGACAATAATCGCTCCGATTTTTTATTTTATTATTTTTTTTTGTTCTGGTGGTGACGTCCCACCTAGATTCATAACGGAAACGACATAATTATAATCTGATTTTTAAACAGAATCAACTGCAGGGACTGGTGCATCAGACGAGACTTTCCTGCGAGAGGTAGCTCGAAAAATCAAGAAAGACTGGAAGCGACTAGCAACAATGTTGGGTTTTAAATCAACAGAGATTGGCGCATTTGAAATCAACAGTCGGAACAACCTAGAGGAACAGGCTTGTCAGATGTTAGTTACTTGGTGGAGAATGCAACCTAACAAAGATGAAGCAGTAGAATGGTCAAGAGATGTACTGACTCGATTTGGCCGTCCTGATTTAGCATCAAAGATACCAGGTATTGGTTGATGAACTTTGTGTTACATCTAATAAATGCTCATATACTTGGTGGGAATCTAATTATATTAAGAGGATTTTGCATTCCCTTTAAAAGAAAACAAATTAACAGTGATTATCGTACTTTTTGACACAGCCTGCTAAGCGTGCATTATATCCACATCAGAGTCCAGTAGACAAACGTAATAAGAAAGGTATACTTACATAATGTTGATGTGCACTGGTAAGGAGATACCTGTCATGATGCGACGTTTCATGTACAATAGAACTATTTCATTCTCCTCCTAGACACACTGATGATGGCATTTATGATTACACTGTTCACATAGCTTACCTCACGTTTTTCTCTATTACCGCTTTTTAGAAAGAGACGTCAAACCATGTATCCTTATTATGATCACCCCCTCCAGATTATAAGCGCGTTACTTATTGACTAAAATTGTGCGTCCAATCATATGTGGTCTCACCAATCAGAATACCTTAACTATCTGGGGACAATTTGTCTATATTATTCTATTCATTTAGCACTGGAAAGTTCTACAGTCAAACCAGAAAATGCGGACCAGCCAATGGGAGGCCAAGCAGATTCTCATACAGCAAAACAACAGCGTGGTATGTTTGCATGCTTCCATGTCACGATATTGGGATTAATGAGGAAATGTTTATAACATGATTACAAATTTACTAAATTATAATTTTGCTGTGAAGTTGGTGATGATACCAAACTTCCTGAGAAATAACTATACGTTTGAGATGCTGTCATTTATGAGAAAACGTGAAATGTAAATCATGTCCGTGATCAATTTCCACATTAAATTGAAAGCAAACAATCTGACTATATTTTCAAACATTTTTGAGGATAGTTTCTGTACATATCTCATGATTCTTATTGATGCATTTACAAACATTTTACTGATAGTGTAGAATTCCTTATGGAAGGTAAAACATTGGTATGTGGAAACGTACATTCCGCATTTCAACCCTTTAGTTTATATATCACAACAACATGGGCGGATCCAGAAAATTGTTAGGGGGGGCTGAGAATCAAAAACAATTATTTTTCAGTACTACAAAGGGAGCCGCCACTTCCTATGCGCAACGGTTAGTACAGTACTAAGTTTATCCCGCACACTGTGGGAATGGGAGTGCGTTCTCCCCTCCCCTCCCCCTTTCTCTCTCTTTTTCTCTCTTTTTTATTTTACGATTTTAGGGGGCTACAACTATAGCCCCTGTATCCGCCAATGAACAATAATAACATGTGATCATAGTTTCATCACAATAGATGCCCATGTTTTGAGGGAATCGACAAAAATGTTTTCAAACATAGGAAGGCACTTCAGACGGAATAATTTCTCATGATAATTTTACACCAAGTAGGTCATAAGGTTTTTGCAAATAACTCGTATTTTTATAATCAAAATACAAACAATTTGCTATTATTGCCATCTTTTTGCCGAATGTTTTCTTTAAAAAATGTGTCCAGACTTTATTTAATGCATTTCGGTTGAAATTAAGATGGTTTATTAATATAATTCATACGCTTCTATAAAAAAGTATATTTCGTAGAGGTAATTTTTTATAACCTTACCAATTATGTAAATTGTCTTTAATTACTGACAGCTTTCATCAATAGTTGATTAAAAACGATTGTTAATTGTGGTGCTGCAATTTACATTATAATTATAGGTTTGTTTTGGTGTTTAGTTGTAGTCATTTGTCCCATTTGTCCCACGATTGTCCCATTGACAGTAATCGCTCACTGAATACCTTTTGTTGTTTCTGTTGGTGTGGTTCCGCCTAGATTCATAAGGCACCTTCTCAAAACTATTCCGGCATAACTTGCGGGGAGATTTCCCTGCAGTTGATTTTCAACCTGCAAAGTACCCCCAAGCAGTCCAAATATATTGCGGATAAATTATAAATATATTGCGGGTATATGTGTGCTTTGTATCGGGGAAATCTATCTAATAAAAGAATCCACCCGCAACGTTTCCACAAGGATATACCCTTTGCGGAAAAACCTTCCCGCAACTTATCCCAGAATAGTTTTGAGAAGGTGCGTAACAGAAACGACAAAACTATTATGTGATTCAACTGCAGGGGCTGGTGCATTAGACGAGACTTTCCTGCGGAATGTAGCTCCAAAAATCAAGAAAGACTGGAAACGATTAGCAACCAAATTGGGCTTCAAGCCAGCAGAGATTCACGGATTTGAAATTATCAGTCCGAACAACCTGGAGGAACAGGCTTGTCAGATGTTAGTTACTTGGTGGAGAAGGCAACCTAACAAAGAAGAAGCAGGAGAATGGTTAAGAGGTGTATTGACTCGATTTGGCCGTCCTGATTTAGCATCAAATATACCAGGTATTGGTTGATGTGCTTTGTCTTGCATCTCTCTTAGGCCACCCCAAAATAGTATCTGGTTTCTGGTCATCGATCGCGCTTTTTTTCGGCCATCTTTTTTTTGCCAACAGGGAAATACGTGATACATTGTATACACGGGGACCAAATTTCCCATAAGGTATGGTGGCTAAGAGAGGCCTTACAAATCGGGCAAATGTTCATACCCCGATGTGAAAAAGTTGTTCAAAGCACAGCACGGCAGAATTAGAATCGATCCAGCAATTGTTGCTGCAATTCCCCCCCCCCCCCAAAAAAAAATATTAAAATTAAAAATGCCAGCACGCACGTCTGAGGCGACGCGCGCGGAGACCAAAAACCGTTTTTCATTCTCCTCCCAGACTCACTGATGATAGCTTTTCAGGTTAACCTTGAAACATTTTAACTTGTAGAGAATACTTACTACATGTATATCGTTTGGTCGAGCCTATGGGTGATTGTATAGACGGTCTATTTATTATCGCGTATTAGAATGCGAACAATCATCGTATTCATGATTGGCCTCCAGATTTCATTTTCAAAATTGTGGGGTATTTTCGTACATTGGTAATCATAAAATGTCTTTGGAAACATGTGACTTACTGCCTATTACTGCCTATGTCCAGTCATCTGTGGTCAGATAAAGCAGATGTCTGATCATACCCACGAAAGCAGCTCTCCACCAATCAGAATACTGTATGGGGGAATTCATGATTGCCGTTTGATTGCTGATAATTATGTTAGGTTGTTATTATTCTATTCATTTAGCTCTGGAAAGTTCTACAGTCAAACCAGAAAGTGCAGACCAGCCAACGGAAGGCCAAACAGATTCTCATACAGGAAAACAATTTTCCACATTAAATTGAATGCAAACAATCTGACTATATTTTCAAACATTTTTGAGGATAGTTTCTGTATATATCTCATGATTCTTATGGATGCATTTACAAACATTTTACTGATAGTGTAGAATTCCTTATGGAAGGTAAAACATTGGTATGTGGTTCAACCCTTTAGTTTATATATCATAACAATAATAACCTGTGAAAGGTTCATCACAATAGATGGCCACGTTTTGAGGAATAGACAAAAAAATGTTACAGGTTTTTAAAACATGGGAAGCCACTTCAGGTGGAATAAATTCTCAGGATAATTCCTTCCCTTTTATTTAAACAAAAACACAATCAACTTGCTATTGTTGCAATCTCTTTGCCGATTTTTTTTCACGATTGTTAATTGCGGTTCTTCTATTTGAATTAGTTTCCTGTATAAGCTACGGGGAATATCCGCACGCGTAGATTTAACGTGCAGTAAATGTGTGAACAGAGTGTATGAGTTGAATGTAGAGGGAGTTTGGCATTTTTGCAAGGCCTACGGAAATTCAAATGATAATAATACATTTCAAATAATTTATACAGAAGCGGAAGGTAAATTAAGTGAGACTTTCTTGCGTGACATAGCTGAAAACATCGGGATCGACTGGAAACGACTAGCAACAAACTTAGGGTTCAAAACAGCGCAGATTACCGCATTTCAGCAAGACAACCGGGACAACTTGAAGGAGCAGGCTTTTGAGATGTTCGTCGCTTGGCAAAATAAACAAACTGACATTAAAGGAACAAGACGCAGTTTGATAGAGGCTCTGGTTAAAATTAACCGGACTGATTTGACTTCAAGAATACCAGGTATCAGTTATTATTATTATCTCTCAGATTAATGTCTTAATCTGGGTTAGAATTTTATGACATGGATTTTTTTTTGAAACACGGTAAATATTTAAATATTGGTTGAAGTATCCAGTCATCCGTGTTGGGATTAATCACGTGATGTTTAAACATTCCCACAAAATAAGCTCTCCACCAATCAAAATACCTCAACTGTCATGAATGCCGTTTGATTGCTGATAAAAGGGTATGTATTTATTATTCTATTCATTTAGCTCTGGAAAGTTCAACAGTCAAACCAGAATGTGCGGACCAGTCAACGAGAGACCAAGCAGATTCTCATACAGCAAAACAACAGCGTGGTAGGTTTTCATGCTTTCAAGTTGAGAATTTTTTTAAATATTTTTTTATAGTGGAATTATTTAAGTATTTTAATCGCCCGTGTTTTCAATTTTTTAACGGCAACTCTTGCTTTTTAACAGACATTTTATTTTTGATCGGAACATTGCTATTTTATTTGACGTACTGAATGCAAATGCTGTTAAAGTACACATTTCTCAAAATAATCTTAAGAAACATGGTTTTACAGTAAATGTACCAACAACTAATTTATGTTGGGTCCTAACCAACACGTTTTTGTTGAAATATGTAATTTCGAAGTATTTGTATTATTTTTTAATAGGAAATTATCAATGTTCCAATGAAAAACAAAATCAGAAACTGCCGGTAAATCACGGGTGTTACATCATTAATGAAATGGAACATCATTGGTCATTAGTGTACACCTTTGGTTATTTACCTGATTACAAATTTACTGAATTATAATCTTGATGTGAAGTTGGTGATGATACTATAAAACATACTGATACCAAATTATTACGTTTGAGATGCTGTTATTCTTTTTGAAAACGTGAAATAAATTTCTAATTGAAATGGATTACGGCGGAGATCCATTTTCCACATTGAAATGAATGCAATAAATGTGAACACATTTTCATTCACAATTTACTGAGCTGAAACTTGCACATGTTGGTTTCTGTACATATAAATCATAATTCTTTGCATGTATTTACGAACATTTTACTAATGATGTGCAAGCGTTTTCAGGAAACGACGAAAAACTCTCATTATGATTGATAATTGTTCCAACTTTACACAAAGTAGTTCATTTGATAATCAATTACCAAAATTCTACCAATTCCCTTTAAGCGAAAACACGAACAATATACTATTGTTGCAGTCATTTTGCAGAGTGTTTTGTCAACATTTTACAAACGTTGTTTTTTCTCAAGACTTTATTTTTGAAAGGCCGCGGGAAATTCAAATTATAATAATTTATACAGCAGCGGAAGGTCAATTAAAAGAGGCTTTTCTGCGAGACATAGCTGAAAAGATCGGGATAGACTAGAAACGACTCGCAAGAAAATTAGGGTTCAAAACAGCACAAATTACCGCATTTGAGCACGACAACCGGGACAACTTGAAGGAGCAGGCTTTTAAGATGTTCGTTGCTTGGCAAAATTAACAAACTGACATTAAATGAACAAGACGCAGTTTGATAGAGACTCTGGTTAATATTGAACGGACTGATTTGGCTTCAAGAATACCATGTATCAGTTATTATGATTATTAATATCTCTTAGATTAATATCTTAATTCGGGTCAGAAAATTCTGACATGGATTCGTTCAGGCCAAGTTCCGGGTTATTTTTGACCCACCGTACCCCCAGGACATCGGCTTCTACCTCAGCGATATTTAGCGACCTCTACTACGGACTGAAGGATCTTCTGTATCCAAAGTCTAGACTGAGGGATCTCCTACATCCTAAGTCATCCACCCTCCCGCCCCTTGCTTTATTACTAACTGATTCAGTTCAGTGAGCAAACACTCCTCTCCCCAACACTCTAAGGATTGTAGTTTCTGAAGTTCCAACAACGCACTAATCCCCCAGCATCCAGCATTAGCACAAATCGCCAGCATCCAGCATTAGCACAAATCCCCAGCATCCAGCATTGGCACTAATTCCCCAGCATCCAGCATTAGCGCTAATCCCCCAGCATCCAGCATTAGCACTAATCCCCCAGCATCCAGCATTAGCACTAATCCCCCAGGATCCAGCATTAGCACTAATCCCCGAGCATCCAGCATTAGCACTAATCCCCCCAGCATCCAGCATTAGCACAAATCCCCAGCATCCAGCATTGGCACTAATCCCCCAGCATCCAGCATTGGCACTAATCCCCCAGCATCCAGCATTGGCACTAATACCCCAGCATCCAGCATTAGCACTAATCCCCCAGCATCCAGCATTAGCACTAATCCCCCAGCATCCAGCATTAGTGCAAATCCCCCAGCATCCAGCATTAGTGCTAACCCCCAGCATTAGCACTAATCCCCACAGCATCCAGCATTAGCACAAATCCCCCAGTATCCAGCATTAGCACTAATCCCCCAGCGTCCAGTGTTAGCACAAATCCCCAGCAGTCTATTTAAGCAGCAGCGTATCACAGAGTCCGGCATTCTCATGCAGTAGATCAGAGCATACTGATCAAAACGTGCAGTTGTAACCTCCAGTTCTTTTCAGAATTAATCACTACTCAGAAGAGAATCTTTTACAGTCTTGATTAATCGTACTTATGTTGTTATTATTCTATTCATTTAGCTCTGGAAAGTTCTACCTTCAAACCAGAAAGTGCGGACCAGGCAACGGAATACCAAGCACATTCTCATACAGTAAAACAACAGCGTGGTAAGTTTTCAAGCTTTCAAGCTTTCATATTGACATTTGTTTATAATGGCAATGTTTAAAGCATGTATTGCCCATCTGTTCGTTTTTTTTCACGGCAACTCTCGCATTTAACGGACATTTTATTTTTCATGGGAACACTTTTGCTATTTTACTTGAGGAAGTGAATACAAATGTTGTTAAACAACACACTGATGGCTGCATCTGTATTTGTATTTCTTTCTATTAGGAAGTTATCAATGTTAATCCAATGATAAACCAAATCAAGACTTCATTTGACGTATCCCAGTTGAAATTACGATGTTTAATTTGTTTAATTTATATGCCTCTTAAAAAGGATAATTCGTATAGATAATTTTACAACATCAATGTTTTTTACTTGTTTTTTCTTTTATTTCTTAAAAAGAAAACGTGAAAAAGGTTCGTGTTATTTCATTTTAGGTTCTGAACATGTTTCCTTGGGAGCAGAAGACCAGCCAATATCTGCTACATCAAAACAACGAATTGATTTGGATGAGAAGTTGTTACGCTCTCTAGCTGAAAACATCGGGAAAGACTGGAAGCGACTAGGGACTGAGTTGGGTTTCAAGGCAGCACAGATTGAAGAGTTTGAATACAACAACAAGGACAGCCTTAAGGAACAAGCTTTTCAGATGTTTGTTGCTTGGGGAAGGAAGCAAACAAACGACAATGAAGCGAGAGACAAGTTGGCAAAAGCTCTGGATACAATAGGCCGTGCCGATATGGCATCAGAAATATCAGGTAAGACCACCAAATATTTCATTTCTTGCAGTTACTCCATATTCTTTCGTGAAGTGGTGTCTATCTTAGGTGAACTTTAGCATTTAACGGTGATTCTATTAATAAAGCATTTGATTTATTACAGATGTCATCGGTGGCTCATTCGACGTCGATGCTTGTAGCAAAGACATAGTGAATCATTACATGGAAACAATTAAACTGAGCACATATCCTATGTGTAAGGAAACAGCCATAGAAATGGACAACCTTTATGTAAGTTCACAACTCCTGATGGGAACCAACCGACCACAAAAACATTGTCTAGCCAAATCATCATTACAGTCAGGCAACAAACGACATCAGGATATCAATCTGATGACATCGGAAATCCGTGGTCTTGGTAGCTTAACAGAGTCTGGTATCAAAGACAAGCAGCAGGTTGACCAAATAGAAACAGAAAAACTTCCCCTGCAGTCATACAAGGAAATGTTAGGGCTTGATAAAAAGCGAATCTTAATCACAGCTGAAAGTGGGTATGGTAAATCAACACTTTTCAAAAAGATAGCTCACGACTGGGCTGTTTTACAGAAAACAAAATCCAAGTCGACTGATCCACAAGCTGAGCCGTCCCCTCTATCAAAGTATAAGCTCATCTTTGTTCTAAATATCAACGAAATGGGGACCAATTTCAACATGATTGATGCAATGTTTTCTCAGATATTTTCTGCTACAAATGATTTTACAAAACAAGGCCTAGTAAAGTACATAAATAAACATCCCAATGAAGTTCTGATTCTCCTGGATGGAGCAGATGAGATTTCCTTTCAGTCATTAGATAGTGCCAAAGAAAGCTATAAATACAGCGTTAAGAATGTCCTTTCATTCAAATTACTTAAATCGTGTGAAGTTATTGTAACAAGTCGACCATCTACAGCAATTAAGTTGCTGAATTGGAATCCCAACTTCACAAGAATTTATATGAGCGGATTTGATGACAAGAATAAGCAGGAATATGTTTGTAAATATTTGACTAATTTCGACTCACAAGACAAAGAAAATGTTCTTGCAGAATTACAGAAGAACGAAACCTTTCGCAGTTTAGGGGAGATACCTTTATTTCTTTGGCTTATGTGTACATTAATGGTCGAACAACCTAATCTACCTGAAAGGATTACGGTACTTTTTCATGATGTAATCGATGTACTGTATCAGCAAAAGAAAAGCAAAGACCAACCGTCAAGTTCTGATACAAGGACTAGCGATTTATTTGACAAACTTATGCTAGTTAAAGGTTTGATGAATCAGAGTGGTCAAAAGCTTTATTTTGATTTATCAGAATTCGATTCAGAAGACCTTGTCAGTTTTGGATGCGAAGTCGGCTTGCTGACTAAAACACAAATCACACGTCGTTTAAAACAAGTTGAGTATGTGACATTTGCCCACAAGACTTTCATTGAGTACTGTGCTGCAACTCACCTTGCGGGTTTGGCAACGTCCGATCCTGATCAATTTAATGAGTTCCTGTCACAAATATTAGAAGGTGACGTAGAAAGCATGGAGTACTTACTCCGTTTCTGTTGTGGGATTGATAAAAAGGCTGCTAAACTGATTATAAGACTAACACATGAACAACTTTTGAAACACAATCCAAAGACTTCTGACATTCATATTGAGAAATGTCAAAGGTATATTTATTTACACAAAATGATGATGTTGGTTTTATTTGAGGCTGAAATGGGTTCGTTGGTGAAAACATTTCCAGTAGAAGAATGGGTAAAGTTCCCCTATGAATTAAATGGCGAGGACCTATTGGCTGCATACTACTTCATTAAAAATTTACCGAAGCATTTCAGGCTTCAATATGTATCGGATATCAATGTGACGTGTGGATCTGTGGACGATTTGAAACTCGTTAAACAAATAATATCCCATAGACCGTGTAAGATATCACTGGAACTCCTCAAAACCAACATGAATGGTAAGTTGGATAATCTCAGAAGCATATCACGTTGTTTGACATCTCTATGTATGAGGGACTGCCAGTTAAACAACAGTGACATCAATCAACTATTGCGGATGTTTAAAGGTTCGTGCAGTATAAAGAGAATTGATCTCAATCAAAACAATTTCCATGGATTACAGCCAGTCCAGATATCTCCTGTTCCTTCTTTGGAGGTATTGAGTCTACAGGAGTGCAGTCTGATGAGTGATGATATTGAGGCAGTTTTCTCTATCATAGCATCCACAGGCAGTGTAAATAAGGTTTGGCTGCATAAAAACAATTTCCATGGTTTGCAGCCAGTCCAGATATCTCCTGTTCCTTCTTTGGAGGAATTGAGTCTACAGGAGTGCAGTCTGATGAGTGATGATATTGAGGCAGTTTTCTCTATCATAGCATCTGCAGGCAGTGTAAAGAAGGTTTGGCTGCATAAAAACAATTTCCATGGTTTACAGCCAGTCCAGATATCTCTTGTTCCTTCTTTGGAGGTATTGAGTCTATAGGAGTGCAGTCTGATGAGTGATGATATTGAGGCAGTTTTCTCTATCATAGCATCTGCAGGCAGTGTAAAGATGGTTTTGCTGTATAAAAACAATTTCCATGGTTTACAGCCAGTCCAGATATCTCCTGTTCCTTCTTTGAAGGAATTGAGTCTACAGGAGTGCAGTCTGATGAGTGATGATATTGAGGCAGTTTTCTCTATCATAGCATCTGCAGGCAGTGTAAAGAAGGTTTGGCTGCATAAAAACAATTTCCATGGTTTACAGCCAGTCCAGATATCTCCTGTTCCTTCTTTGAAGGAATTGAGTCTACAGGAGTGCAGTCTGATGAGTGATGATATTGAGGCAGTTTTCTCTATCATAGCATTCGCAGGTAGTGTAAAGAAGGTTTGGCTGGATAAAAACAATTTCCATGGATTACAGCCAGTCCAGATATCTCCTGTTCCTTCTTTGGAGGAATTGAGTCTACATGAGTGCAGTCTGATGAGTGATGATATTGAGGCAGTTTTCTCTATCATAGCATCTGCAGGCAGTGTAAAGAGGGTTTGGCTAGATAAAAACAATTTCCATGGATTACAGCCAGTCCAGATATCTCCTGTTCCTTCCTTGGAGGTATTGAGTCTACAGGAGTGCAGTCTGATGAGTGATGATATTGAGGCAGTTTTCTCTATCATAGCATCTGCAGGCAGTGTAAAGACGGTTTTGCTGGATAAAAACAATTTCCACGGATTACAGCCAGTCCAGATAATTCCTGTTCCTTCTTTGGAGGTATTGATTCTACAGGAGTCCAGTCTGATGAGTGATGATATTGAGGCAATTTTCTCTATCATAGCATCTGCAGGCAGTATAAAGAAGGTTTGGCTGGACAAAAACGATTTTCATGGTTTACAGTCCGTCCAAATATCTCCTGTTCCTTCTTTGGAGGTATTGATTCTACAGGAGTGCAGTCTAATGAGTGATGATATTGAAGCAGTTTTCTCTATTATAGCATCTGCAGGCAGTATAAAGAAAGTTCACCTGGATAAAAACAATTTCCATTGTTTACAGCCAGTCCAGATAACTCCTGTTCCTTCTTTGAAGTTTTTGAGTTTAGGTACGTGCAGTGTAATGAGTGATGACATTGAGGCTGTTTTCTCTATCCTAGCAGCCTCCGGCAGCTTAAAGCATGTTGAACTTGATAACAACAATTTCCATGGATTACAGTCCGTCCAGATAACTCCTGTTCCTTCTTTGGAGGAATTGATTCTACAGGAGTGCAGTCTGATGAGTGATGATATTGAGGCAGTTTTCTCTATCATAGCATCCGCAGGCAGCATAAAGGAGGTTTTTCTGAGTAAAAACAATTTCCATGGATTACAACCGGTTCAGATAACTCCTGTTCCTTCTTTGGATAAATTGTTACTCGAGGAGTGTGTTCTGTCTACCGATGAAATTGATGTAATTTTCCGTCAATCATTGAAGCATGTTTCTGTGATATCGTGAAGTTATTTTTCTGAGGTAAATAATATTACGTATATTATGTTTCTATGTTTCATTGTATATTAGCGGTAGGCAATGTACATGTACCGGTACTGCAAATCCTGTACTCAACGATAAACTCCACGAATATAGGCAAATCGTTGCGTTTGTAATCAGTTTTTATTTGTGGAGTAGTTGTTAATTGCCTTTCGTTTCGGACCTAGCAGGTTGTTTCTCAAAGGCAAAATAAACGATATACAGAAATACACACACATTTAACAGAGGTGTGGGCATAAGTTAGTCGGGTGTGAAAGGACGACAAAGAGCTAGGTACAAGGGTAATTTACTGCATCTGGGACCGGATAAAGGAGCCTTTATTTCCTCTGAATTGCATCATAAAGCGCCTAGAATCAAACAACTTATAGGGCCGCTTGGTTCCAGCTGGGATCAGTGCTTACAAACTTATATTGTATGCCTATATTTCATGTGTTCATTGAAACACTAATTATGAATCCTTTTAGAAAGGAAAACAAATTTTTCGTTGTTGTCGGTTTAAAGTTCGGTTTAATAGCAATGATGTGCTAAAGTGAATGCATGACGGGACCCACAATACATTCATAATGGGACATATTTACTGTAAAACTGTGCCACTCATCATTATTTTCAGAAATGGATCATTTTAAAGCATTTGTTGTCCTTTCCTCAAGTATATAAGAGTTCCGATGAAAAATATAATTTCTGAGCACATGTAGTTAAGTTTCAGCCCCCTCCAAGGCCCCCCTCACTGCCCTGGATCCGCCAGTATAATTATGTTATTTGCAGCAGAAATAATAAGTGTAAATAAGTCAAAATTATGTAATATAACATATCACTTGTAAAATACTAATTGGATGCAAAGTATTTTTAAAGGTAAATACAATTTTAAGTCAAAGATAATTAAAACGGTCCAATTGTAAATTTGAAAACTTAATTTCGCAAATCCTCAGATATATTTTCATTTATTCTTTTTGCTGATTATATTAATTCATTTTACACACCCTTACCCCGATGTACTTTTTAGAACGGTTAATTCAGAACTAAAGAATGTCAATGAATGGATTAGGGCCAATAGGTTGTCTTTGAACATTAAGAAAACTAAATTTGTGTTCTTCAGTAAAAACATGATTTCCATATTCAAAATATTTTCATTGATAACACAATTATTGACAACACCGATTGTGTGAAATATTTAGGACTGTATATTGATCAATCTCTTTCTTGGAATAAACAAATTAATTATACTTGTTCGGTCATTTCCCCCAGAATATCTTACTTACTCTTTACAATGGCTTAGTTTTGTCTTACATTAGTTATGGCATCTGTGGATTAGGTAAAATTAATAAAATTATTGCCCTTCAAAAAGGGCCCTTAGAATTATTAATCATAGTGATTATCAGGCTAGCAGCAATCCTTTATTCCATAAACATAAAACACTTAAAATCAATGATATTTATCTTTTACAACTTGGAACCTTCATGCACCAGCTATACAACAACAAAAACTGCCTAACTCTATCTGTACTATGTTCAGTCAAAATCAAGATATTCACTATCACTACACTAGGCAGTGTAACGAATTTCATCAGACATGGGCGGATCCAGAACATTTTTAGGGGGGCCTGAGAATCAAAAATAATTATTTTTCAGTACTACAAAGGGTGCCGCCACTTGCGCAACGGTTAGTACAGTACTAAGTAGGTGACATCCTTATGTTTATCCCGCACACTGTGGGAATGGGAGTGCGTTCTCCCCTCCCTCTCTCTCTCTTTTTCTCTCCTTTTTAAATTTGTAAACGATTTTAGGGGGGCTACAGCCCCCCTGTATACGCCAATATCAGACCTATGCTCGTACCACACTAGCCCAAAAAAGAGTCAAACATGAAGGACCCAAGCTGTGGAATTATTTGAATATCTCACTTAGAAATATACCGAATGTATCCTTATTCAAGTTTAAATTTAAAACTCAATTAAACGGCAAATATTCACACGCAGGTTAATTTTCATTCTTTAATTATCTTAAGTTTACTGTATATACTAGCTATACCAATCTCTAAGCTGTATACATTGAATTTGAATTGTTCTCTTCATCATTGTTGTTTCGTTGTTCTTTGTGTTGTTTGTTGTAACTAGTGGGGTCTCCACTGGAAAAGCTAATGCTTTTTGGAAACCACCATCCACACACATATTCTCTAATACTCTTCATATATACGTTATTATTATCCTATAATGTACATGTATAATATAATGTATATCATATATTTTCTGTGTGTTGGAAAAAATAAATGAATGAATGAATGAATGAAATTGGTGTAGGCCTAGGCTTAAATCTGATAATGGTATCAATCTTGCCTAGAAATAATTTTGTCTGAGGTGCTGTCACTTTTGTGGAATATTTCCTAGCTTGAATTTAGGAAAGAGAACTTTTTAAAATAAATAACAAATTTGAATGCATTTTCATTATTTTCTCATTAACGACACATATACAGTGATACAACCTGAACTATCACAGGTGGTTTATATACATAGTATGGATACATTTACATCCATTTCTCTGTGTTAATGGCTTTGATATCATACTCCATATACTTGTGCATATACTTATATTAATGTGCGTGAGTGTTATTAAAATATATAACAAGATTCATATTGATGCCAATAATTAATAAAATAAACTTCTGCAAAATATGAGCTACATTGATGGACTCAACTTGAAATAATTATGTTCCCAATTTCTATTCCCAGATCTTGTTATATGTATTTGTGTACATGAGGTTACGTAGGCCTATATATATCGTTTGTGTTCATCGATACATTGATTATATCTTTTAAGAAGTTGTTGGAAGTTAGGTTTAACAGTAATTATGTGCCAAAAAGAAAATAAACTTAAGGCACTCTACAATTTTGTTTTATAAAACCCACTTTAATAGACTAGTTTAATTTGTATGTCTACAAGTGACACGCCAGTTAAATTTTACATAATAATTGGTCATTCCACAACATTATATAGCTGATAGCGTTTTAGTAAGGTTATTTGCTCTATGGTCGCTTAAAATAATCATTAAATAAAGTCATTTTAAATGAGAACTTTGCGCGTCAGTTTGGGGAGCAATACGTCACAAATGGGGAGTATTACGAGTGGCACACTTCATGTAGGTAAACCCATAGATATAGACCATTGTAACAATGACACGCGGTGCATTTTAAATCCCGTATTTGTCTTTGCAAGCTTGACGTCATAAGCGTGTCTTAACTTTTAACAAAAATAAGTAAATGTAAGGTTTTTCAAGGAAATAAAAAGGTTTATACCGTTGAACTGCAGTGAATTTCTTTGTATATTACTATATCGTGATACTTCATGATTTTAACCTTTTTAAGTCAAGGGAAATAGTCAGGGGCGCGGATAACACGAAGAGATCAGCAAAAATATGTTGAATTTATACCACATTTAAGAACAGTTTTCTCCCAAATATATCGTCAAAGCGAATATTTTATTTTTAATTTTGTGAGAACAACATTTCAAGATAATGTTCCATCAATTTTGGTCCTATAGTGGAAATATTTGCTACGAACAGTTTTCGTGGTAGCACTTTCAAACACTCGCATTTTCTAGAGAAATCTCAAATGGTGTGTGACCCCTTTGTGTCAGTGTGACCCCTTTTGTGTCAGTGTGAACACTTTTGTGTCAGTGTGACCCCTTTGTGTCAGTGTGACCCCCTTTGTGCCAGTTTGACCCCTTTGTGTCAGTGTGACCCCTTTTGTGTCAGTGTGACCCCCTTTTGTGTCAGTTTGACCCCTTTGTGTCAGTGTGACCCCTATGTGTCAGTGTGACCCTCTTTTTGTGTCAGTGTGACCCCTTTGTCAGTGCGACCCTTTTGTGTCAGTGTGACCCCTTTGTGTCAGTGTTACCCCTATGTGTCAGTGTGACCCTCTTTTGTGTCAGTGTGACCCTCTTTTGTGTCAGTGTGACCCTTTTGTGTCAGTTTGACCCCTTTGTGTCAGCGTGACCCCTTTGTGTCAGTGTGACCCTCTTTGTGTCAGTGTGACCCCTTTGTGTCAGTGTGACCCTTTTGTGTCAGTGTGACCCTTTTGTGTCAGTGTGACCCCTATGTGTCAGTGTGACCCTCTTTTGTGTCAGTGTGACCCTCTTTTGTGTCAGTGTGACCCTTTTTGGAAACCCCGGATCCACCCCTGCCCCACACCGTCATTATGGCCCCGATTCCCATCAACTCGGGTAAATCTTTAATGAAGCTAACATCAAAGACTAACACTCATCAGCTCTCCACAAACTCAAAGGTTCTCTCCACACCCACAAGTACAAGCAGTAACTCAGCAACCATCCGGGAGTGTATCGGGGTATCCCCTGTGAATGTGCCAAAGTGGCAATATCGTCACCATCAATAGAACATGGAATCGGAGTGCTATATAGTTTTAGATTACCCCAGTGACTGCAAATAATACCCAGATGCTAAGGTCATTATAACCGTTGCTGCTGCATAAATAAGCCTGTAATTTTCAGTCACTGTTTCCATCTCCAACTAGGACATCGATTCTATTCCCTGTTGAAAGTCTACTCTGATTGTGATGATACTGCCCCTTTAAACAATTTCCTGTGTCCGTAAGGTGGTCATTTACGTCGAGGCTCACATAAGAGTGGCTTTGTCAGCCAGGGGGACAAGGAGGCATGGCCCCAAATCTTTACTGAACCCAATAAAGACAAATCATTGGTCAGTCACTGTGTTCAAACTAGGACACTGATTCCATGCCTTGTTGAAAGTCTGCTCTGATCGTAACGATACCGTCCCTTTAAGAGGAATCAGCCTAATCATCTTAAATATTAAAAGTTGATTTAATGTAACTCGATACCTGATGACGTCAGCAGACGTCACTTTTGCGGTTTCATCTACAAGTTAAGGTCTAACTATGTGTGAAGTTTGAACGTTTTTTAAACTTGGCTAGTGTGTTTTTTAGCGGACAAAATTGGGGAGAAGTAGAAGTAAAAAAAACGAACAAAAACAAAGAGGTGTTCTGGCTGATGCCTGAACACCTAATCAGTTTTATAAGAAACTTACTTATAGTGTACAAAACATTGGAATGTGAAACGTACGTTCGCATTTCAACCATTTAGTTATATCATAACCTGGTTCATCACTAATAGATGCCAACGTTTTGAAGAATGGACAAAAATAGGTAAAACTTGTAGCTTTGCATGGTGAGGATGATAAGTAAGACTAATTGCGGTGACACCATGTGGAATCTCAATTGAGTAGTAATTATGTTACAGGTTTTAAAACATGGGAAGGCACTTCAGGTGGAATAAGTTCTCAGGATAATTCCTTCCCTTCCATTTAAACAAAAACACAAACAACTTGCTAATGTTGCAATCTCTTTGCCGATTTTTTTTTCTCGTTTGTTAATTGTGGTTCTTCAGTTTGAATTATTTTCCCATATAAGCCACGTTAAATATCCGCATGCGTAGGGTTAATGAGTTGAACAGAGTGTATGAGTTGAATGTAGAGGGAGTTTGGCATTTTTGCAAGGCCTAAGGAAATTCAAATGATAATAATAAATATGAAATAATTTATACAGCAGCGGAAGGTAAATTAAATTTCCTGCGAGACATAGCTGAAAACATTAGGATCGACTGGAAACGACTAGCAACAAACTTAGGGTTCAAAACAGCCCAGATTACCGCATTTGAGCACGACAACCGGGACAACTTGAAGGAGCAGGCTTTTAAGATGTTCATCGCTTGGCAAAATAAACAAACTGACATTGAAGGAACAAGACGCAGTTTGATAGAGGCCCTGGTTAAAATTTAACGGACTGATTTGGCTTCAAAAATACGAAGGTATCAGTTATTATGATTATTAATATCTCTTAGACTAATATCTTAATTCCGGTCAGACATTTTTGACGTGTATTCATTCTGAACAAGTTCCGGGTCATTTTTGACCTGTCACAAATGTTCTTGCAGAATTACAGAAGAATGAAACCTTTCGCAGTTTAGGGGAGATACCTTTATTTCTTTGGCTATTGTGTACATTAATGGTCGAACACCCTAATCTACCTGAAAGGATTACGGTACTTTTTCATGATGCAATCGATGTACTGTATCAGCAAAAGAAAAGCAAAGACCAACTGTCAAGTTCTTCTGATACAAGGACTAGAGATTTATTTGACAAACTTATGCTAGAACTTGGGCGGGTTGCTCTTAAAGGTTTGATGAATCAAAGTGGTCAAAAGCTTTATTTTGATTTATCAGAATTCGATTCAAAAGACCTCGTCAGTTTTGGATGCGAAGTCGGCTTGCTGACTAAAACATAAATCACACGTCGTTTCAAACAAGTTGAGTATGTGACATTTGCCCACAAGACTTTCATTGAGTGCTGTGCTGCAACTCACCTTGCGGGTTTGGCAACGTCCGATCCTGATCAATTTAATGAGTTCCTGTCACAAATATTAGAAGGTGACGTAGAAAGCATGGAGTACTTACTCCGTTTCTGTCGAGGGATTGATAAAAAGGCTGCTAAACTGATTATAAGACGAACACATGAACAACTTTTGAAACACAATCCAAAGACGTCTGACATTCATAATGAGAAATGTCAAAGGTATATTTATTTACACAAAATGATGATGTTGGTTTTATTCGAGGCTGAACTGGGTTCGTTGGTGAAAACATTTCCAGTAGAAGAATGGGTAAAGTTCCCATATGAATTAAAAGGCGAGGACCTCTTGGCTGCACACTATTTCATTTCAAATGAATGTGTATCGGATATCAATGTGACGTGTGGATCTGTGGAGGATTTAAACCTCGTAAAACAAATTATATCTCACAGACCATATAAAATATCATTGAAACTCCTAAAAACCAACATGAATGGTAAGTTGGATAATCTCAGAAGCATGTCACGTTGTTTGACATCTCTATGTATGAGGGACTGCCAGTTAAACAACAGTGACATCAATCAACTATTGCGGATGTTTAAAGGTTTGTGCAGTATAAAGAAAATTGATCTCAGTAAAAACAATTTCCATGGTTTACAGTCAGTCCAGATAACTCCTGTTCCTTCTTTGGAGGAATTGAGTCTGGAGGAGTGCAGTCTGATGAGTGATGATATTGAGGTAGTTTTCTCTATCATAGCATCCGCAGCCAGCATACATTACATTACACATTACATGACATTACATTACAACAGAGGTATTTATCATCGCCGCCATTCCCTAGAGGCTCATGGCGCTTACAAAAGTTAAAATGACATAATAAACACAAATCAGGATAGAATAAGACATAAATTGATGCAAAATTAATGAGGAAACAAGTGAGTTTTAAGAGCCTTCTTGAAGGCATTAACAGAAACAGATTGTCTGATATTAACAGGAAGATTGTTCCATAGCTTGGATGCACAAACAGTGAAAGATCTATCGCCAGCTTCGACTCTTGTGATAGGATATTCAAGGCGGAGATAGTCATCTGTTGATCTTAAATGCCTATTTGGAAGATACAATTTCAAACAATTTGATAAATATATTGGTGCTAAGCCATTTAGTGATTTGTACACATATAGAAGCAATTTAAATGATATTCTTTGTTGAACTGGTAGCCAATGAAGTGATTTTAACAGTGGTGCAGGATCATGTCTTCTATTTACAGTGAAAACAAGTCTAGCTGCCCAGTTCTGTAGACGTTGCAAACCGATGATGTATGACTTTGGAAGTGAGGATAAAAGTCCATTGCAGTAATCTAAACGAGATAAAATCAAAGAGCGTACAACGTGATGACAAGTTTCTTGATCAATGAATTTGCGAATGCGAGTTATATTCCTTAGGTGAAAAGTGACAGTTCGACTAACATTTGCAATATGAGAAGACATTGTCATATTTGTATCAAAGAATGCACCAAGATTTTTTATGGTTTGTGACGGCTTAATGCAGGCATTGCCAATGGATAAAGTGATATCTGGTAGACGTTTGAGATTGTGTGGAGAAGCTGCGATACAAAATTCGGTTTTACTGTCATTGAGTTTCAGCTTATTTTCATTCATCTAGTTTTTGATATCACCAATACAAGTCTGTAGCTTAGAAATTGCATTTTTCAGATCACCAGTTTTTTTTTGATTAAAGGATACATAGAGTTGCGTATCATCAGCATACACATGATGGTTTACTTGATGATGATGTGCAATGTCACCAACTGGTAGAGTATATAGTATACCCCACTGGGCCAACCACAGAGCCCTGAGGTAGACCAAAGTTGACAGTAATAGGGTCCGAAAGTTCACCAGCTATATCCACTTGGTTTGTCCAGCCATCTAGATATGAACGAAACCAATTTAACACTGTTCCTTTGGCACCAATACGCTTGGATAAACGAGAAATTAATATCTGATGGTCAATTGTGTCAAAGGCTGCTGATAGATCCAATAATACGAGGAGTACAACATTGTTATGATTGAGTGAAGTCATAATATCATGCTTTACTTTGATCAGAGCAGATTCTGTGCTATGTTTTGACCTATATGCAGATTGATGTGGGTTAGCCATGTTATTTAAGTCCATGTGTTCAACAAGTCTTGAGCAAGCAATTTTCTCCACAAGTTTTCCAACAAACGTGAGGTTTGCTACAGGACTGTAATTTTTCAAAGTGTTCTTGTCCAGCGATGGCTTTTTCAGTAAAGGTTTAATAATAGCAGAGTGAGCACCACTTGGGAAAATACCTGTAGATAATGAGGAATTAACAATATTTGTGAGAACTGGTAAGAGTTGTGAGATGTTTTCTTTCAAGTACCATGTAGGAATGGGATCAAGACGACTAGATTTGCTTGGTGAAGTAGATATAACTTTCAAAACTTCTTCGTCACTGGCCGGTCGAAAAACAGAAAGCTTAGGTACAATAGTATCAGAAGTGTCGCAAAATCGAGTAGTTGTAGAAGCTGGTTGAGTATCAAGATTCTGTCTAATATTTTAGTAACAAAATATGTTGCAAATCTGTTGCTGAGAAGACGTGCAGAATCATAGTAAGGCAGGTGGTGTACATTTTCGTTCAACAGTGAGTTAATGATCCGATACATGTCTTTGCTGTTACATGACGATAATTTATCTTTAAAAAATGCTTCTTTAGCGATAACAGTAAGATCGGTTACATTTCTTTTTGCTGTCGTAAACAATTCTCGGTCTTTGTCTGATCGAGACTTTCGCCACTTGCGTTCAGCTTGACGGCGGTTACGGCGGGCAAGATGAACAATTCGTTATACCATGGCATACGACTTTTAATGCGATGAGTTTTGTCTTTGCAGGAGCATATATTTCAAGTAAATTTCTCATTCCAGAGTCATACCATTCAAACACAGAATTACAATCACTATGAAGTGGAGGTTTGGACACAAACTCATTCAGAGACCTAACAAAGTCGTTTTGATTGATTTTACGGTAGTCGCGTAGTGTTGATGTAACTTCCATAGGTCTTGGTTTTGGTAAATCCAAGGTAAAACATATGATGTGATGGTCAGACATAAGTGATTCATGGGTTGTACATTCTTTGATAAATAAATAATCCTCCTGTCTGTAAATACTAGATCTAGCGTATGTCCAAGAATGTGAGTTGGTCCACTGACATGTTGAGAAAACCCAACTGAATATAAGGTTGTAGATAAATGGTTAACATCACTTTTACAGGGGTTATCCCAGTGGATATTGAAATCCCCTAGCAATATTAGCTTTCCTGGGAGAACGGCGATTTCTGTAACAAAATTGTCAAATTCATGAAGATAGTTCGCGACAGTAAATCCATTAGCAGACGATGGTGGAGGTCTGTACACGAAAACAAAATTAATATATTGAGAACAATTGGTAATGTGAGCATGCTCAAAAGTGGAATACATAATATAATTTTGCTTAATGAGTAACTTGAGTGGCGATTTAAACACACAGGCAATGCCACCTCACGATTATTTGATGGACGAGATACATTTAAGAAACTATATCCCGGAGGAGTACATTCGCCTATGACAACAGAATCATCATTAGTAAGCCAAGTTTCTGTTATAACCATAATATCTACATCATGTTCATTAATATAGTCAACAAGATCAACAGACTTATTTCTAATACTATGTGCATTCCAAAGGCAAACTTTGGTTCCAGATTTAACATCAGGTTCAAAACGCGGGAGAGTACACAGGTTGTTTACATTCACAGTTCTGATATTTTCCTTGGGAGTGGCTCTCTCTGAAGTGGTGATCACGGGAATTTCTTGAAAACAGGTGTCAACTGATGAAGTCGTGAAGCGATGTTTCTTTCTGCCAGCTCTACATCCTCTATAAGTTGGCTTGTGGAGGATGTTAAGGGATTTAACCAAACACAGAGCTTGTGCTGAAAGTTTAACATTGGGGTTGTTGAGTCTCAAAAGTTCATCTCTGCTGTAGTGTAGAATACTAGTATTTCTGCATGTTGAGATCATGGAGTTGTTTGCATTGGGAAGCTTATGGGGAGTGGATTGCTCAGTTCCACAGGGACCTGGGTTAGGATTGATATCTCCAGACAAGATGAGTTTAAGTTGAAAAGTTGCAGAAGAGTTGGTGTAGTAAAGTACTCTTGTTCCAAGATATTTATCAGTGGAATTATGAAATACTTTAGTTCCAATAGGTAATGCATAGTTTGTACATAGAGGCATTGGTTCCTGTGTGTATGTATCCAATACACTAGGCCTTAGCCAAGTAGGCCATAAGAGCAGCAAAGTAAGGATGAACAGCTCCATTGTGTAATCAAGGTGGTATTGTAAACACAAGACGATGGTGACACATCACAATCAGTAGTATTGATCTGCTGTCAAGGTTGGTTAAGCAGGTTGTTTTATACTACTGGGGTGTATGGTCCAAGCTGTACCACGCTGGTCTATGCTGTACTAGAAAATCTGATGAGATGTTGTAGAACTCAAGATGAATTTCACTTCTTACAGGAACAAATTAGAAGTCAAAACGTGAAACATAGTCCAAAATGATCAGTAGGAAAATACAAATCCACTGGTATCAGATTCATGGTGAAGTACTAGCAGAAACATGTTAAACAAAGCATAATTGAAGACACTGTGAAGAGGCTGCCATACACTGAAAGTTTGGCTGGATAAAAACAATTTCCATGGTTTACAGTCGGTCCAGATATCTCCTGTTCCTTCTTTGGAGGAATTGAGTCTGGAGGAGTGCAGTCTGATGAGTGATGATATTGAGGCAGTTTTCTCTATCATAGCATCCGCAGGCAGCATACAGAAGGTTTGGCTGGATAAAAACAATTCCCATGCTTTACAGTCAGTCCAGATAACTACTGTTCATTCTTTGCAGCTGTTGAGTCTAGAGGAGTGCAGTCTGATGAGTGATGATGTTGAGGGAATTTTCTCTATCACAGCATCCGCAGGCAGCATAAAGAAGGTTTGGCTGGAAAGAAACAATTTCCATGGTTTACAGCCTGTCCAGATAACTCCTGTTCCTTCTTTGGAGACATTGATTCTACGGGAGTGCAGTCTGATAAGTGATGATGTTGAGGCACTTTTCTCTATCATAGCATCCTCAGGCAGCATAAAGAAGGTTTGGCTGCGTGAGAACAATTTACATGGTTTACAGCGCCAGTCCAGATATCTTCTGTTTCTTCTTTGGAGATAATCAGTGTAGAGGAGTGCAGTCTGATGAGTGATGATATTGAGGCACTTTTCAATCATAGCATCCGCAGTCAGCATAAAGACGGTATATCTCAGTGGAAACAATTTTCATGGTTTACAGCCAGTCCAGATATCTGGTATTCCTTCTTTGGAGATATTAAATTTAAATGAGTGCTGTCTGATGAGTGATGATGATGAGTAAATTTTCGCTATCATAGCATCCGCAGGCAGCATAAAGAAGCTTTGGCTGGATAAAAACAATTTCCATGGTTTACAGTCAGTCCAGATAACTCCTGTTCCATCTTTGGAGGAATTGAGTCTACAGGACTGCAGCCTGATGAGTGATGATGTTGAGGGAATTTTCTCTATCACATTATCCGCAGCCAGCATAAAGACGGTACATGGAGTGACATGGGCGTAGCGAAGTCATTTTATTTGGGGTGTGGAAGCCAATTTAGCGACTGACGTAGCCAGGGCTACGGCCCTGTGGAGTGATGATGTTGAGGCAACTTTCTCTACATCCGCAGGTAGCATAAAAACAACTTATGTGATACAACGTAGACATTTACAGGTTGGTTTATATGCATATCCCCTTAAAATTTCCAGTGCACCCAGGTTTCTTCCACACAAAAATCCCGATAGTGCCCCTTCAAAAAGAAAACAAAAGAAAAAGAAAACAGAAAATCCATACCCCTTGGCCTCCCCCACTGAAAAGCAATGCCCCCCTGTGCCCCACTGAGTCCTGGTACGTCCATGTACGTAATTTGCCGCACTCATGAAATGACGCACTTACTTTTGCTGGATAAAAACAATTTATGTGATACAACCTAGAAATTCACAGGTTGTTTATATGCATATCTCGATTCTTATAAAGTATGGATGCACTTACATCCATTTCTCTGTGTTACTGGCTTTCATCTCATACTATATAATAATTTTGCATCTACTGTAGTGCGTGGTACTGAAAGAATCATGCCAAAATCATTGAGGCCAACTATTAATTAAATAAACTTCTGCAAAATCAGAGCTACATTGATGGATTCATCTTTAAAGAATTATGGTAACCCTATCAAGCCTGGAATTGTTTTCGTTCTCAAACCAGGTCAAGGGAACTGTATAAACTGTACTTTGTTATTGAATGTTTAACAGTATCAACAATCTAATGTGGAAATTCACGTGTGAAATGACGCACTTACTTTTGGCTTAGCATTTCTGGAAACATTACAAAACTATGGTGTATTACTTGCACAAACTTATCTAAGTAATGCTTGTTACAAAAATAAGAATCATAGTGAAACTGTATGATTTAGTGGAAAGTTAGTGCTTGTGAACGTTTTTCATGAACATTTATGTTTTTATTGTTCTATGCTGTCAGCGAGCTGTTGTCTGTAGAAACCAAAACATATGAATGCTTTGGATTTTTAAACAAATACTGATCCTCAAAATGGACATTCCTTATAGAAGAAACGATCGAAGACTACTTAATTTGTTGATGTTTACTTTCATCACTAGTGGAACATTATTGAGAAAATGAAACATTAATATCATGGTTAGGAAAAGAAATCTATTATTTGACAAAATGTAAGCAGCATTTTTACATAATTCAAAGTTTTAAAGTACTTGCAAATATTTTAATTGGTATTTAAAAAATATTGCTTAAACGTTTTGAGAGCTTCTCCAAATTATACCATTTTATTTAAAAAATTGTGAAAAAATATTTTTATTTTGAAGATTAAAAACAATTTAACAACCATCTGGAATAAGATGAAGCATGATCCAACTTCTTGGGTACATTTCCTGTGCTCCCATAAACTTGTCCAGTTTGGGGGTGAGTCGTTATACCAACATCAGTTTTTTGATAACCACAATTCTGTGCGTGTCAAATAACGGCTCTCAATACGTCCACGTGTACGTGTATGACCACGCATTGATATTCAGCATTTTACAAGAGAAACAAAGTGAAACACCAAACTTCTAATTTGATTTATAAATTACCGTCCAGTGGATAATATAACCTTAGGTGCGTCATTAATATGTAGTGTCTCCGAGTAAAATGGACATAATTATAATCATGAGGTAACATCTAAACATATTTATTGCACTATAGGCGAAGCTGAGTGCAATGCATTATTTTAGATGTTACCGAGTGATACCTATTATCGAACTCCATGGAAGAATAAAATTGACAATAAACTTGAACAAAATTGACAATAGTGTCATTATAAAGCCCTATTCGCACCGTACATGAGTTGTTGAGGGAACATGTTTTTAGATTACTGAAGGTCTGACGTCACGCTTTGAGGCTCGTGAATTACGCCAGATACCCGCCATGTTTCCCGGAGATTTAACTTTGACCTTGTACGCGATGATGTACTAGCACAACACTCACTTGATACCAAAGAGGTTATCATCAAGACACTGGAGCAAATTCACCGCTAGAGGGCTACAATGTGTGCTTAGCAGATACAGTACTGACCGTCCCGGGAGACTTAAATGATCACAAATTTACATAAAAAATTATTCCGAGTACGACAAGTACGGTACAAATAAGAACAATTTTCTGCATGACCATTTAATAAATCTTAATGTATTTATTTTATTTATTTGTTTATTTAATTTTTTAAATATATAATTATAGCAAACAAGGAAACTGCTACAACCTGTAGCCTATACACGCTGCATACTCACCCAGGTACTCCCCCAGGGAGCTGACATGGTTGGAAAATCACCCTTAACCCTGCGGTAAGGGTGGGTAGCGGTAGTACACCGCCACTTTTAGCTAATTAATTAATTAATTAATTAATTGAGCGCTCAAAAAAACTAATTTTTTTCAAGTTCCTACATCAGCCATAGCCTAACAACATAGCATAGCCCCTTTAGTGTAGTTGTTTATAGTTCAGCCAGACATGAGCCAGATACCATGACCCCTTCGCCACAAGGGAATACCTTGTGTACAAAACATGGTATACACAGCCCATATCCCTTGACACAGCGGTACCTTTGTGATCAATCATCCTGGTCTACAAGGATATCTGTGATCAATCATCCATGCTCAGGTTGCTTGACAGTGCCTGGAAAGGATTGACCAATAAAAACATAAACAAACTCCAGAATTGATGTGTTTGGGCAGAGATTGGCTACTGGCAAATGGGGGGTGGTTTAGGATTTTCCTCACACTAATACACCGCAGATGGCTGGCTATGCATTCTTAGAGGTTTTTTGGTATTATTTGGCCTGGACTACATTCAGGGACTGTCTGAGGTGTAGCTCTGCATGAAAAATGGTATAAAACGGAGTGTACAGTACGTTATTCACACGAACATTACACAGGGCGGTTACACACCGCGCGGGGGGGGGGTGGTTTTGGGATTTTCCCTTACACTAGTACACCGCAGATGGCTGGCTATGCATTCTTAGAGAGTTTTTTGGTATTATTTGTGTTTGGGCAGAGATTGGCTACTGGGCAAATGGGGATTGGAGATTTCACAGAAACTAAAAAACTAAATCAACTTCCTAACATTTGGACAAACATTTCTGGAAAGACAATATAAAAAAAAAAATTAAAAAAAAAATTTTTAAAAAAAATGTAATTAAAAAAATAATTAAATTAAAAAAAATAATTGTAAAGTAATTTTTTTAATTTTTTTTTTTTTAAAACAATCTATAAGACCTCTGGAATGATTATCAGCTTGAAAAAATGGTATAAAACAGATATTACAGTAGTTATTCATACGTATACCAAGGGGTGGTTACAAACCGCCACCGTACTACAGCATTTACACATGTGTAATGTAAAAAAACAATAATTAAATTTAAAAAAATAATTGTAAAGTAATTTTTTTAATTTTTTTTTTTTTTTAACAATCTATAAGACCTCTGGAATGATTATCAGCTTGAAAAATGGTATAAAACATATATTACAGTAGTTATTCATACGTATTACACTGGGCGGTTACAAACCGCCACGTAATATGTTCGTGTATATTGAAACGTTCAAAGAGGTCAGGCCTTGTCACACGGGCCAATTTTCGGTAAATTTTCAGGCAATAAAAGTCGCTGGCAATGAGATTGCTCGGAGATTGCCCTGTGTAGCATTTCACGCAACCGGTGGCAATGAAAGGACAACACGAAGGCAACTCCATGTTTGAGTAGACTGGCGTTCAACTTTGAGGCAACCTGTCGAGGAAATCTCCAATCACATTGCGTATCAGTGATCACGTGACATTTATCAATTGCAAAACGTTTTCCGAGACGTAATTCAGTTCTTCGTTACATGAAAATTTAGAATTTTGCCGTTCTTTTTAACTCTAAAGCAAATTACAAGAAAAGAAAATGGTTTACTGAGGAAGAGGAAAATGTAATTGCATTATTATTTGAGGTAAGTAGACATTATTTAGAGGTATATTGGTCTAGAATGTGCGTTTGTAAAGTAGGCCTATCGTAGACATTATAACATGCACAACCCAATGCCGCACAGTGGGCCAGAGCGAAACCAAAGGGCGCCAAAAGAAGTCATTTGGGCATGTTCCAGATTTTATTTCATTTTTTAGATTGCTAAGACCCCCTACGACTATTTTATAAATAATTTAAAGTCAAATTAATATTTAATGACTGTAGAATTGCCTTACAATCTCAAACAAACTTAAAATATTTCGATAAAAGCCGGTTGCTGGTAATAAATTACAAATTGTCATTGTGGGCTTTGACAGAAGCTATCGTCATGTAAATTGAAGTAAACCCAGGGCATGATCTATATTCTTTTTTTTTTAAATAAGTCTATTGTAAAATAGCTTTTTGATTTCATCAGCAAAAACTAAGGAAATTGGTTTTAAAAATTATAAAATATAGCTTTTTTGTTCAGCTATGGTGGAACTAGATATTCCCGCCGATTTCCGCCTACATTCCCATGTTTCCCTGAAGCTGAACCTTTCAGCAACATGTTGATAGCCAAATTAGCTGTGACCACCTGCGACCTGCGATTTTGTACCTATTTTTGTAAACCCTATCCTAACATTTTTGAACCGTTTTTCATTAACTCGACTGTGAGCAGCGCGCGCCACACAGTGAAACTGACGGGACTTAATATTATTATTCCCTTGCAGTTTCCGCTTCGTAAACAAATGCAGGTCTTGCGAAATGATAGCCATTATGGAGGTCAAAAAGTGGAAATCTGCTTTTAAGCTTTCTAAATAATGAAAAAGCATATTGAATGTTGTAAGCTAGTTGATTTTTATTTTACTTTTCTGCTTTTCTTCAACTTTTACTTGATTTTACTTGTTGACAAAACGTCTAATTTGCTTTTCGGCTAGAAGAAAAGTAGAACAATGTATTTGTCCAAAACGTTCGATCTACTTTTCGGGTTGTAGGAAACCAGAAAAGCACATGTCCACTTTTTGACCGACAGTGTTGGTGAAAAGGTAAAATCTGCTTTTCGTGAAACTGAAAAGCAAAAAAGTAGAAAAATGGATGTTACCAAAATGTTCAATTTACTTTTTATGTGTAAGAAACCAGAAAATTAGAAAAATGCACTAGCCATATAACCATTCAATCTGCTTTTTCATTCTTTAGAAAGCTGAAAAACATATGTCCACATTTCGACTTCCTTGATAGTGGGAAGGCCTTTGAGGAAAATATCTTATTGATTTAATTTAAAGCTATTTTAATTTGATTGACAAAAAGTAATAAGCTGAAACTCATTGTATGGTTGTGTAATGTATATCTTGATCCAAAGATAGCATGGCATACTCGTAGAAGCAGTTTTGCTAATATTTTTGTTTTTATTTTCCTTCTTTTTTAGTTGTAAAGTGTCGGGGTTTAATGACTTTTTTCATTTTATGGACAAACAAAAACTGCCACTGGATCAGGCTAGCTTTGTCGTACTGATTGCAGTTCTTATTTTAATTAAAATTATATTTTATACAGCTGTAAATAATTGGTTATTAAAATTGTTGGTTACAACAAAACTGTTTTACGGAATCGTTTCTTTAAATTATTTTGCAGAACAAATTAAACCTTATATTTAAGAAGAGCACTCTTGAAAGAAAACGTAATATATTCTTTCACCAAATTAATCAACCTTTCATTACTTATTATATATGTTTTTATTAATATGGGCAATTACTATAAACATGACCAATGAATCATCAACCGTAATTAACTTCGTCTCAACTCGTATCTTCGCTTATCGTCTGGACTACATAGCCTAACTGGTTATAATATCAAACGATCCTGATTTGCGATATTGAGTGAAACAAATACACCCTACATTTTGTGCTTGCTCAAGAAACAATATTCTTTTGTTTGGCCTTGTTCCGGTCAAGAAAATCCGGGATAAAAAATTGGGGTCAAGAAAACAAAATTCTTTGAACAAAACTCTTAGAAGAATGTTTCTATACATACATCATAATTCAGAAGAATGTTTCGATGCATAGATGTTGTCGACCCAGGCTACCGGAGGGCTGACCAAAATGATATAAAAAGGCCTGCATTTACTACAGCTATATAATATAGCAATTGGCTTTATCTTGGGAAGCAGTTACTATCGAGAAGAAACAAGGTGAGTGTTTTATCGGGTGCGTATATATTTTAAAGACATTATTTTTTAAGTGTACAAAGCGACATTGCCAATTTTCGGGGTGGGATTGGCGAGCTTGGTCCCTTGCCCCCCCCCCCCCCTCCTCCCCTCCCCACCCCCAACATGGGTCAATTTCATAGAGCTGCTAAACCCACATTTGCTGAGCACATACAGAATATGCTTAGCAAAAATAGGTTACCAGCCAAATAGTTACCGGTATGTAATGTGTATTGTTTCTGGTAGATTCACAGTTAGATCAATTTACTAAGCAGTATTTTCTGCTTGCTTAAGCAGGTCTATGAAATTTGGCCAAAGATCTGCAGGCTAGTCGTGGACAGACCGAATGAGTATTTTGTAAATACATTTTAAAAATATTTTTAAATGTAATTCTGTCCAAAGAAGGCTTTAGAAAAGCCACTCGATGCAAGATTCTACACGAAAAATGGACAACATAAACGAAAGGAAAATATTATAAGACAAATATACTAAGATAGTATGTACAGTATTTACACAATTATGTAGTAGCTAACACCACCCCCCTTATTTTAACTGCATCTGTACATATATTAATTGTATGTAGTATTTTGGTCTGTTGTGTCCAGCCTCCCTACTGTCATTTTTGATATTTTTTAAATATTATTGCTGGTGGCAGAAGACCTAGGTTATTTGTTCTGTTTTTGTGATATTTTAACAATAAAGATTATTTTTATACAGAGGACCCAACACCTAAATCCCCTCAACAGAGGCTAAGAGAGGCTAAGAGAGGCTAAGAGAGGCCTAATCAATCGCGCAAACGTTCATATCCCTATGTGAAAAAGTCGTTTAAAACACAGCACGGCAGAATTCCAATAGATCTAGCAATTTTAGCTGCAATTGGACATCGTTTCATAGCAAAAATAAATAAATAAATAAAAATGCATTTGTAATGATTATGGTGTAATTATCAAGAGGTGTGAATGAATAGTGTTCTTTTATACAACAGAACTGTGGAGATCATAGGTTGAATGGAAACAAAAATGAGGTATAGTGACTTCAAAGATGAGGCAGCAGCTTTTGAGAAACAAAATATTTGCATAAAATTTGCTTTTACACTTTAGAGCAGCTGTACTGTGCATAAATGTGCAGTGGCCGCAAGCCTCCGAACACCCGAACGGGACGAACTGGGTTTTTAAAAAAATATAAAAAAAGCCAATTCCGATAAAAATATCTGTAAATCAGAGAGTGGCAACATACCAGCGGTGTGAGAGTGGTTGAAGAGAGCAGTTTGTCTCACCTACCACATTAATTATGCGATTCTTGATTCTGCCAAGTAAAGAAAAAAATTACGTTAAACCTGCAGAGGCCCACCTCCCACTAATACGTCATCAGGGGTCCGTGTGCTGTAAAAAGTGTTCAAAAAAACTGTTGTCAAGTGGATGTTCCTGCATGCTATCAACCCCATTTTGGGGGTCGATTAAAACAAGAATTAGTTTAACTAACTTTTCTATAGCACTTTATATTATACGAAACACTATTCCGGCTACCATGCCTTGCCTTGCCCAAATCTTTATCCAAAATTAAAAAAATAAATAAAAATCCAATTTGTAACCTCAAAATCCGAATGTTTTAAGCCCCTAACATTTTCTCAGATTTGGGTGGGGTTGTTGGGACAGACTGATTACCTGGTGTGGATCC
>CM055830.1:2812261-2892506 GCA_029582265.1 Zoroaster sp. YZ-2022 | reverse complement strand
TCTTGAAATTACTTGAACAGTTAATATTCTTTGAAATGCCATTCCATCCATCATTCCTTTGAAAGAAAACATTTTCTTCTGAGGATCCAGGAAAAGTCTGACTAGGTTTGGGAGGATCGGACTTTCAGTTTCACCAACACCCCTTTAGAAAAAAACATAAAGTGAGGCCTAGGGCCTACATTCAAGTATGCAAAACATGTTTGGCTCTTTCTAATCAGTAACGTTAGCCAATTGGAACAGTTATGTGAAAGTTTTTCAGCTACGTCTTAGTTAAGGCCTACCTGAAGTTCTGCTTATTTGATGACCTTTGGTGGGTGTGTGACAAACTCTTCTTCACTTTCTTCTGATGTGGATGAGGAGGACTGGTCATCGGATATTTCTGAACCACTATCCGCGAATATTTCGTCAATAATTTCAGCGTCATCCATGGCTAGCGGTCGACTGTCAGCTGTAAAACAGCTAAGTGAGCGTCGGCGGTCACGGAAAAAAGCTACAGCTTTATATAGAGACGCGAAAATCATTCATACTGACGCGCGCATTGTCCTGCGATTGATTAATCATGCCAACGTCAAGTGAGGGCGCTATTTACATTTCAGTTACAGGTTTCAGGCGTTGTGCCGGAGTGGAGCCTTGGAAACAAAAGAGTAGTGAATTCCCGTGACATAGCGTCCCTTTGGTAAAGAACATACATTCCACATTGAGCACAGGTGGCACGTTTGGGGTTGAAAGGGTTAAAGTGAAAACAGAGTTTAATGTTTAAATTAAAAAAGAGTACAAACAAACAAACAAACACCCCAACAAACAAACAAAACAAAACAAAAATAATAACAATAATTTTTATCCTTGACACGAGCGCGCTTTTTGTGAGAACACAACATGAACCCATCAGCACCGGAAATTCATATTATCAAAACTCCAAACCTTGTGGAAGAAAACAGTTAGACCTTATTTTCTACGAAATCAGGGAAAGGACTTAATACTCTTTTGGAACCAAACGAAATAAATGAAATGACTGTACAAGTTGAGATGAGATTCGGGCCCGTTTGAAATACAACGTAATACTGGCAGAAACAGCTGATATACCTCTACATATTTCAATAGTGATCTTAGTTTGGGTAGCGTGTTTCCCAGTTTGAAAATAAGTTCATACTGAAAATGTTGGTAGTATTATAAATACCCTGGTACTCTACACGAGCCCTGGTAACATAATTTCGATAGATATTCAAGCTACGTGCAGCTATACGAGGGGTATGAGTGATGCAAAGTCTACTTACAATTATAATAGCTTTACATGTAGGACTTTAATCAAGTGGCAGAGGTTATCTTGTTGTGACTTTCGTTAACTTGTTGTGACTTTCTTCTTCTTCTCCTCCTCCTCCTCCTCCTCCTCCTCCTCCTCCTCCTCCTCCTCCTCCTCCTCCTCCTCCTCCTCCCGTCCTCCTCCTCCTCCTCCTCCTCCTCCTCCTCCTCCTCCTCCTCCTCCTCCTCCTCCTCCTCCTCCAAATTTGTGTACCATTGTACAGATCGTTAATTGTCGAAAAATATTTACATAAAGGTGACCCCAATTTGACCTTACTTCCTGTCCAAGCCGGAAGTCAAAGTTTAATTTTAAAAAAATCATATCTCAACAACCACAAGAGGTAAATTCACAATTTTTGTACCATTATACAGATTGTTAATTGTCGAAAAATATTTACACAAAGTGATCTAATTTGACCTTACTTCCTGTCCAAACCGGAAGTCAAAGTTTAATATTTTCAAAATCATATCTCAACAACCACAAGAGGTAAATTCACAAATTTTGTACCATTATACAGATCGTTAATTGTCAAAAATATTTATACCCCAATTTGACCTTACTTCCTGTCCAAACCGGAAGTGAAAGTTTAATATTAAAAAAAATCATATCTCAACAACCACAGGAGGTAAATTGACATTTTTGTACCATTGTACAGATTGTTAATTGTCAAAAGTATTTACACAAAGGTGACCCCAATTTGACCTTACTTCCTGTCCAAACGGGAAGTCAAAGTTTAATATTAAAATAATTTCTAAATTCAGTATTGTATTGTATTCAAATAAACTTCTCGCGAGAACTTCAACTGACGTTAACATTTGACTTCTCCAACACTTTGAATTGATGACGTAACCATTTTAACTTCAACCGAACACCTTGTTTTTGTTGTGACAAAAACTTATATCTATTTTTTTTACTTTTTACTTAAATTAAACACTTAAATCAGGTAGAATTAATCAATGAAAATATCGTATTCCCAGAGTATTTTATGTGAATAAAGAAATAGGCCTTCATAAAACAGCTGAACTGACCAAAATTGGTAATATTGTTGGCAAAACAACTTCTAAGAGTATGCTTACTCCTTTTTAATAATTAATAAAAAAATAAACCTGTGAACGTTTCAGCCTATTACACTGTGTGGTAAACGAGAAAAAAATAAAAATAAAAATGCAATTTGCTTTTTTAAGTCGGCAAACAAACAAAACTTCTTACGCCTTCTAGTCTTGTATTTGTATATCAGAGTCGGGAATACTGAACATTTATTACACGTTATTTTATTTAAACACTTTTGGTTATTCCAAAAATCCACAATCGAAATATGATTCAATACCTTCAAGTGATTTAAAGCTGGTGATATTATTATACAAATATTGAGTGCCTTACAGTAAAATGGCCTGGGAAGTATACTTTCACGAGTGAACAAAATGTAAATTTTTTTTCATGAAATTAATTTTATTTGGCATTGTTGCTTTGAATAGTTAAAAAGGCCTAAAGACATTTTGAATGTGATTCAAAAATATTAATAGTCGGCTGCACCCCCAGCCTCTAATTGACCTCCTTCCAAATATTAGACCAATCCAGATGTTTGTAAACAGCTTACTAGACTTATCAAATAAGTATGAGGATTTTTATCTAACTCTAAATATGCTAGTTTTATGACTGCCATTTTGTTGACAAGATTTGTGAATGGACCACAACTTTGTACACATCATTTTCATCACTTTTATCACTTTTGGGGTCGATACTGCTCAAGAGCCTTGGGGAAGAGGTTGATCCAATGATCCAAATTACAAATTCTTTGGAATGCTATTGGATACCAACTAGTACCTCCTTTTTTTTAGAGGGAAGGCGCAAATGGTAATATTAGTTGATGACATGTGATGTGTTTCGCCAATCAAATTACAAGGATATGTGTACAAGGTTTATAATGAACACCACTGGATAAACTTTATTTAAGAGAAAATGGTATGACTTACTATCTACTAATCTTTGACCAAATTATTCCCTCGCAGCACACCTTTCTGCTCACAAGCGTTGTGACCCTTCTGCGAAGGTTTGTTAAAAACTGATTAAAAATGTTCCATAATTTGATTCCATATTTTCCAGCAGTGATTATCAGCATGTCAATATCATCTAGTAAGATTCCGCTGATGTCTCTGCGTCAGTGGGATGATGACAGGAAGACAACAAGGGTTGACTACGACCATTCTCAGGCAAGACCAATCACCAGGAAGAACAAAATCAAGAAGAGCAGACAGGCAGCTTTCATGTCTGCTTTGACGCAGAGGAAACAGCCGTCTGGACTGCATCATCAAGCCGAGACAACAACGTCAGATTCATTGAACCAAGAACAATGTCAAGCACAATCAGAAAGGTAACTTCAATGGCGAATGCTTTATTGGTTATTTCTATTAATAGTCAGCTAATAAAGTCAGCTAATAATGAACACTCTTTCATAATGGTGTTTGATTAGCCCATATGCGCCAAAATAGCAGCAATTGAGCTGTATACTCCCCAGGGAGCTGAAATGGTTTCTGGAATGATTTATGCGCCTGATGAGCAGGGGTAATAATGTACAGTGCTTTCGCTGGGACATTGCTCTAAACCATTTAGTGTATTTGTAAACAATTGTTGTTTACTACGTCATGGAAAACTCAAATTCAGCCACTTTGCATAAGTTCTCTATTGATACAGTGCCTGATAACGTGGTAAAAACCTGGGTGAACCATTGACCCGGTATGCAGCTTTCAAAGTAAGCCCCCCCCCCCTTGCCAGCAGACAACCCATTGAAACTGTACAGATGTCATCCATTGATGTTACCGCACTAATCCCAATGCAATCGCTCATCCTGTCACTTGCTGTCTTTGCTCAGACATTCCAGCAACCTGAGATGTTTATTTTGAGGTCTGGCCAGACAAATAGAATCTCTTGGTTTCTCTGTAGAATGTCAGCAGTGCAAAACATGTGCAAACAAATTGATTTTACGTAACAATTTTTTTGAAGGGATTGTGGGCTGGCACCATATATATTTTATTTATTTATTTATTTGAACATACACTTTTAAAACAGTGGCACACGCCTACCCGGCGGTGCGTTCAAAAATACATCAAAAAGAACTACTGAAAACAATATGTACTAACAATATTATAATATTAATAGTATTATTATGTGAAAGGGAAAAACATAAGGTCCTACATGGTCCACCGACTCCTCCCACCCTGCAAACACGTTCCAATTCTAAACATTTGAAAAACACTAGAAATCACCGTAGCTAAAAAATGTTCAGAACCCAAAACAAGCCTACAAGGTAAGTGCAGAAAAGTAAACATAAACATGCAGGCCCGTAAAAAAATGCATTTTAGTCCCAAACACTTTCAAGCACACTAATTTAATACTTTAATAATGAGATTGCGACGTTACGGCTAGCTCGCACGTATACGACAAACGGCGGAATCCATTCAAAATCACTCTTGTTTTGAATATATTCCGCCTCCCCCCGCACACCACGAACCAGCCGTGTTGAAACCGCGATCTAAACTTAAAACATACCATACACATACTTAGACCTACACAGGCCTACATATGCGCGACATTTGCACACTCATACCCATATAAAATATGAGATGAAACAAAAATATAAAATAGATATTTACATGTAATATACAAATAATAACACAGCATCGTAGATTGTAGTACATAACTAGTCACTATTCGATTTCAATACATTTCTTATCTTCCAAGCGCGCTTTATAAAAGATTTACAGAACTTGTCAAAAATATAATCTATATTTACTGCATTATTTACATAGGATAAAGGCGTGCTACCAAGCGTAAGACTGTATTTAATATCTAGATTACCAGAAATAAATAGTTCCCAAACATCAACACAATCGTTTCTGAAAAGGTTATCTTGAAACTTAGTAGCCTATACTCATCGGATCTAATTGAATGGAGCGCATGACAAATAATGTGCTTCACATCTTCATCTCCATTATTGCACAGAGAACATGTCCCATCAATATCCGGTGTCCACCTACTGATTTTGCGGTCAAGTGGAAGGGTATTAGAGCGAATTTAAAATTTCAAACACACGCCGTGAAAATCGGTTTTATCCAAAAGATAAGCCTCTAAGCCCGGATTATCTTTAATGGTCATGTAGTCTGCAAGGGACGTTTTACAGCATACCTCGTCCCTCCAATCATTTGCAGATATATCAAAAATAATAGTCTTTACAGAATTAATCCAGTATGGATTCTGAGGTAATTTCCCTAACTTTGCACTATCAATAACATCAAAAAAGCCACATTTGCCTAAAACTTCCTGGGTGTGGCTCAACTAATCATTGTATTTAACAAAAGTTTCGGCCACCGATGCATATCCAAGTTAAACCCTAGTCACACTAGAGGCGGAATGAGCCGGAATGTCTGCATTCTGAGTGCATTCCAAATATTCGGGCCCATTCTTGTGGCCGGCCCGAATGTTTTGCTCATGCTCAAAACTGTCGAGGTGCATTCGAAGTGGAGAAATATCGAACGGTATTCGAAGTGTATTCTAATTGCATTCTGACTGCATTCTAAATATTCTTACTGCATTCCAACACCATTCGAAACATTCTGATCGCATTCGAGGGAGAATCGAAACGCCAAGCCACTTCAAATCCTGCCAGAATGTCCCGAATGCGCCTCGAATGAGCCGGAATGCACCTCGAATGCATCTTAATTGCTGCCGGAATCTATTTCGATATTAAAATAATTCAGCTGGAATGCACTTCGAATGCCGTCAGAATCTTTCGATTGCCGCTCGAATGCGGCTCAAATGCAGTCGGAACGTCCCGATTGGCCCTCGAATGAGTCCAGACGTAATTCAGAACCCGCCGAATCGCATAAAAACGCTGCCAGCTGCCGCTGGAACGTCAGTCTGCATTGAGGAGTCACCTGGTCAACATCACGTCATGCCGCCAAGGATGAATTCGTACAGCATTCGAGGCACCTTCCAACCAAACTTCGGGCGGTATTCGGGCAGCAATCGAACCGCACTCGTACGGCATTCGAAGTGCATTCTAAATATTCTGACTGCATTCTAACAGCATTCTAAATATTCCTACTGTGTTCCAACTACATTCGAGCTGCATTCGACAGCTAATACACCCGGAATGTGCAAGAATCATTCGAGGCGGGTTTGAAGCGCATTCTAAGTATTCGAACGGCATTCTTACAAAGCTTGGTCAATTTGAAATTCCCTCCCGAACGTGGAACGAATTTTGAAAATTCTTCATTCCGGCTGGTTCTGCTTTATTCCTGCTGATTCAGAATAAGTGTGACGGGGGCATTAACAACTCGCGCAAGAAATTTCATCCTAAGCGTATTTTGCATGGTAGAGATAGGGACCCAACCCAAGTCGCCATAAAGAGCTGCACGCGGCGTGTTGCGGGAGGCTTTCAGAATATAGCGCGCCATTTGTAACTGAAGCTTTTCGAGTTTATCAACATCCGACTGACTACTAGGGATCCACACTGCGCTAGCGTAATTAATTGATGGGAGAGCAATCGTTCGCCATAAAACATCACCAGTGGCGTAGCCGGCTATGTTCGCCAAGGGGGGGGGGGGGGGGCGAATCGGATCCCAGGGGGGGCCCACCAATCAATGACACCGACTTTTGCCCTTATGTAAAAGCGGCCCTGTATACAGGGCCGGATTTATAAGGGGGCAAAGGGGGCAATTGCCCTGGGCCCCCCTGCCAGAGGGCCCCCAGACTAAGGACTTCCTTTATAAAAAACAAATGTAATAATTATAAAATTAGTTTTATATTTTTTTCGAAGAAATGCGGTTTATCATTCATTTTAGTTCATTTTTTATTTGTCATGTAATTGAATTTCTATGTCGAGGGGCCCCCGAACCTGAAGTGCCCCGGGCCCCTCAAGGTCTAAATCCGGCCCTGCCTGTATAGTCCTGCCTGCTGGTGGGCCCGTCAGTCAGTCCCATAAGCATGTGAACAAAATTCGCATGTGTTAGGGGGGGGCACTTATTCTGGAACTGGCGCCATGGGGGCGCCCGCCCCCCCCCCCCCTCTAGCTACGCCACTGAACATCACCATAGTGAACGCGATTAATGTCATCAAAATTATCAATTACAGATTTGATATACGCAATTAGTCTGTTACCTTTCTTGACAACTTGCCTAATATGTTGGTGGTCAGTAAGGTTGCGAGAAATATACACTCCAAGATATTTATATTCCCTGGTTACTGAAATATATTTATCACCTAACTTCCACAATTTATCATTATTAACACGCTGACCTGAAACTAATACATTACATTTATCATGGTTAATACTCATTTTCCAATCATTCGCAAATTCAGCTGCTACCTCCAACATTCCATTCAATTCCTTTTCATCATTTGCTAATAAGACCACGTCGTCTGCCCAAAATAAATTACCAACCCAAACATCGTGAATTCGCACACCCAAATAATGCTTCTTAAGTAACTTAGACAATTCAGAGATAAAAATACAAAACAAAACCGGCGATAAAACACAACCTTATTTAACTCCTTCATCAACATCAAAGAAATCAGTTTCGATATTTCCAAATTTTACTTGTGCCTGAACATTATCATAAAGAGTGTCAATCAACCTCCAGATACGACCCCTTAGACCTGAATTCCATGCTGCCATCAAAAGACCATCCCTCCACACTGTGTCGAACGCCTTACGGAAGTCTAAGAATGCCATATATGTTTTCTTACCTTCCGCTAAACGACACGCATTAATACTCTTCAGTGTAAAGATGTGGTCTTCGCAGCGATATGATGAACGAAAACCTCCTTGAACCTCTGACAATACATTTGAACTTTCTAGGTGTTTTGAGATACTCATTGCAATAATCCTATTAAAAAAATTTGCAACACACGACGTTAATGAAATCCCCCTATAGTTATTAAGGTCCTTCGGATCACCTTTCTTGAAAATGGGGACAATAATGCCACGATTCCATTCCGCTGGAATCTTCTCAAGTTCTATAAATTTGGTGAACATATCCAAAAGTGTCCTAGTTAAACAGTCCCCACCATTTTTCAATAATTCATTTGTAATACCATCTAAACCGGGCGACTTATTGTTTTTAGCACAGTTCAGTGCTTCTAAAACAATATCTAAGTTAATTTCAACATCATATAAATTCCCAACATCAACCATATCATAACTAAACTCCTGACTTCTAATTGAGTTAACAAAATTCCTAACTCTACAACTCTTGCTATCATCATTCACCACACCCCCAATACCATTAATAGTCATGTTCATTTTCCCCAAAGTGCGCCAATATTGAAGAATAGTCAAATTCATCTTCTCTTTGTCATAAATAATATCACCGGATTGCGGAGCTATAATACAATGTATATCAGAATTTTTACGTGTATTATCGTTACTTCTCAAAGCCTTCCAAAAATCGCGACACGCAGGACCCCCTTTGTTAGCAATATCAATCGAGCGATCGACGCGCATTTGAGTAATTTTGTTCTTAATAAGATTTTTAACATGAATACGTTTATCCTGGTAGTCTTTCCATTAATTTTCACCCATACGATTGTCTGACCTTTCACCCTTTCACCCATATAAAACTTTATATTTGGCTTGAAATTGTTTTCTTGGGTCGAGAGGGACTCTATTAGTCTGGTTACACCATTTGAGAAGGGATTGTGTGCCCCCATATGAACGTTTTACACGCTATTCAAACGTACTAAATGATTTAGTGCCTTCATGTGTTTGTGTTTGTATATTGCGACCATGCAGTGCAGTGTAATGCCCGACATTATTAATAATCAAAACGGGCTTTAGTTGCATGAACACAGCCATTGAAATGAACATACAAACTATAGATGATGTGATATGTGGAATCACTTTTTTAAATTTTTTATAGCACCTTCTATAGCGCGCGCCTTCTCTCATGATGTGGCAGGCTTTTTTTATAAGATCTCTGCAATCACATGTTGTTTTATATTTGACTATAATGCCAACTTTGAATGTTTCAATCACTGTTGAGAAAATTAAAAATCTGAAACATCTCTTGATTTCCTAAAATATATTAAGATCACAACTGGCCATTCATAATTTTGAAACAAATATACAGCATTCGCCTTACGGCATTGACTGGTTGATATTACTACAATACAGGGATGAGGCTTCGTTACGCTTACCTAGGAAAGTTCAAAGACAGCTTCAGTTCTTTGTCCAGACGCCCGTCACATCAAAGCCACTTTGTCTACAACTGGATCCCAAAACTACAATCTTCGGTTTGAAACAGTTGATTTGCAAAAGGTTTGGCGTTCAGCCTGAAGATCAGCACCTTTACACCAGGAGAAAGATTCAGGTAGGTCATGAGTATTCAGCGACGTAGCCAGGATTCAGTGGGGGACACAGGGGGCATTGCTTTTCAGTGTGTGTGTGGGGGGGGGGGGCAGGGGCATGGGTTGTTCCCCCAGCTCCCCCCGCCTGTGGCTACGCCGCTGTCAGAGTATTCAGTCTCACTTATACTGTCATAAACTTTAAGATTTAATTTATTGTTATGTTATTGTGAGGGTTTGCGTTGAAATACAATGCATTTGAACAAGTGTGTTTATTGTATTGACCCTATTGTAGACTTCCCTGTGTCAGACACTGAAAAGCGCTTCCGAAAAGGATTGTACGAAAACTGAATTATGTCATCTTACAATGATGTATTTTTGCTGTACCGTTAATCTTATACAATACTCATAAAAAAACACAATGGAAACTAGAGGGCGCTATGACCAGATGTCGTCACCAAACAATAACATTTCCATCTTCAAATGTCCTTTCCCTTTGCCATTAAAATTTGTTGTAATTTTAACTTCCTGTTTGTACCAGAAGTAACGATCAGATAGGCTAAGACAAAAACAAGTCTCCGGTTTCTGGTCATAGGTCGGCTTCAAAATCTGGTGCGATGACGCGCTTTTTATTTATTTATTTATTGTTTATTTTGGGGTATTTTTTGTATGTTTTGTTTCAGTGGTACATGTTAACATACAGGGTTAATAGAACCAGAAGATTTTCTAATACAAATTTGAATTCGACACACAAAAACATATTTTTGCTTCGAAGTGTAGCTATTCAAAAAATTGTTGATTGTTGAAAGAAATCGTCCACTGCACAAAATGATTGACCGACGGTGAATTATTTTGTGAATTGTATTCTATGAAAACCAGTTACTTAAATTTACGTAAGAATAGCAAGTGGACCGATTTATACAAACATTTAAAGATAAATATAATTGGATTCACATGGAATATTTGAATCTTTCATTATTTTGAAATTAATGGATTGTATTTTTGTTAACCAGCTTTGTGATTTGCTGACACTAGAGGATCATGGTATTGAGAAGGATGAAAACATTGAAGTACGCCTTGTACAGGGCTTATTGGGTGGTGGAGCAAAACGTGAGTGCTCAATGGAAATTATTTCTTTACTGCATGCAATGCCCCCAAATTGTATTTAAAATAGTATAGATAACTTATTGCACATTTATTGTATTGGATTCAAGTCCAGCCAATCAAATGTCACTTTTGCTGTCACTTCAGTTGAAATGCCTTAAATCATTTGAATTATCATTTGAATTACAGCTAGAGTGAATTAACGATCCGTTGCAACAATGTACTTATACGCGCTATTGTTCCATTGACAATAATCGCTCCCTGAATTTTTGTTTTGTTTTTTTGATTTTTTGTTTGTTTTTTTGCTCGGGTGGTGACGTCCCACCTAGATTCATAACGGAAACGACATAATTATATCTGATTTTTAAATAGAATCAACTGCAGGGACTGGTGCATCAGATGAGATTTTCCTGCGAGAGGTAGCTCGAAAAATCAAGAGAGACTGGAAGCGACTAGCAACAATGTTGGGTTTCAAATCAACAGAGATTGACGCATTTGAAATCAACAGTCGGAACAACCTAGAGGAACAGGCTTGTCAGATGTTAGTTACTTGGTGGAGAAGGCAGTATAACAAAGAAGATGCAGGAGAATGGTTAAGAGATGTACTGACTCGATTTGGCCGTCCTGATTTAGCATCAAAGATACCAGGTATTGGTTGATGAACTTTGTATTACATCTCTCTTATTCATATTTAAATAAATGCTCATATACTTAGCGGGAATCTAATATATTATATTTAGAGGATTTTGCATTCCCTTTAAAAGAAAATAATGAACAGTGATTCTCCTAGTTTTTGACACAGCCCGCTCAGCGTGCATTATATCCACATCAGAGTCCAGTAGACAAACGTAATAAGAAAGGTATACTTACATAATGTTGATGTGCACTGGTAAGGAGATACCAGTCATGATGCGACGTTTCATGTACAATAGAACTATATTATTCTCCTCCTAGACACACTGGTGATGGCATTTATGATTACACTGTTCACATAGATTACCTCACGTTTTTCTCTATTATCGCTTTTTAGAAAGAGACGTCAAACCATGTATCCTTATTATGATCACCCCCTCCAGATTATAAGCGCGTCCAGTCATATGTGGTCTCACCAATCAGAATACCTTAACTATCTGGGGACAATTTTTCTATATTATTCTATTCATTTAGCTCTGGAAAGTTCTACAGTCAAACCAGAAAATGCGGACCAGCCAACGGGAGACCAAGCAGATTCTCATACAGCAAAACAACAGCGTGGTAGGTTTGCATGCTTCCATGTCACGATATTGGGATTAATAAGGAAATGTACCTTTGGTTATTACATGATTACAAATTTACTAAATTATAATTTTGATGTGACGTTGGTGATGATACCAAACTTCCTGAGAAATAACTACGTTTGAGATGTTGTCATTTATGAGAAAACGTGAAATGTAAATCATGTCCGTGATCAATTTTCCACATTAAATTGAATGCAAACAATCTGACTGTATTTTCAAACATTTTTAAGGATGTTTTTTTGTACATATTTCATGATTCTTATGGATGCATTTACAAACATTTTACTGATAGTGTAGAATTCCTTATGGAAGGTAAAACATTGGTATGTGGAAATGTACGTTCCGCAGTTCAACCCTTTAGTTTATTTATCATAACAATAATAACCTGTGAAAGTTTCATCACAATAGATGAAAATGTTTTCAAACATAGGAAGGCACTTCAGACTTTAATTACTGACGGCTTTCATCAATAGTTTATTGCGGTGCTTCAATTTACATTATAATTGCTTTGGTGTTTAGTTGTACTCATTTGTCCAACTCTTGTCCCATTGACAATAATCGCTCACTGAATACCTTTTGTTGTTTCTGGTGATGTGGTTCCACCTAGATTCATAACAGAAACGACAAAACTAGATATGTGATTCAACTGCAGGGGCTGGTGCAATAGACCAGACATTCCTCCGGAATGTAGCTCCAAAAATCACGAAAGACTGGAAACGATTAGCAACCAAATTGGGCTTCAAGCCAGTAGAGATTCAAGCATTTGAAATTATTAGTCCGAACAACCTGGAGGAACAGGCTTGTCAGATGTTAGTTACTTGGTGGAGAATGCAACCTAACAAAGAATAAGCAGGAGAATGGTTAAGAGGTGTATTGACTCGATTTGGCCGTCCTGATTTAGCATCAAAGATACCAGGTATTGATTGATGTGCTTTGTATTGAATCTGTCTTACGCTCCCAAAAATAGTATCTGGTTTCTGGTCATCAATCGCACTTTTGTTCTTTTTTTTCGACCATTTTTGTTTAAGCCAACAGGAAAATACGTGGTCTTATCTTTACTCCACTTATACCAAAAATCACACACAACAATACTTATTGGTGATAGCTAAGCACAGGAGACACGAAGTCGCCTTTATTAGAGTCTGTACATGTTTACATAATTATAAACAAACGCCTGGACTTTCAGGCAATATTGTTAACAAATTATTGTTAACTCAGAACAATATTTACTGAACTTAGATAACCGAATTACGAAATTATAAATAACAGTTTCTTACTACTGTATACCAACGCATCATCGGAGAAAACGACGTCCAGGAAAAAACAGAGATAAAATATAAATGCTCTGAAAACCTGTGCCCAAAAACTGTACAGAATTCTCCTCAGCGAGAGTGTCGAGCTTCACTCTAAATCAATTTCAATATTAAACAAATGAAAATTACGTGTCTGCATATGGAGTGCTTGCTAGAACTAATCCCAATTCTTTCCCTTCACTATTTATACCGTTCATCACAACATGCGTTATGTAACACTTAACCCGCTATGCGTGTCTCGCATTCCTAAGACAATTATTTACCGCTATACTACGAAACGCGGGAAATGAATAGTCTTATCTTTACTCCACTTATACCAAAAATCACACACAACAATACTTATTGGTGATAGCTAAGCACAGGAGACACTAAAATTATGCCAAAGCAAGGGAATACTCAGGTTATTAATTTTCTGGAATTTTGAAAACCCCGAAAGCCTGTTTTTATGTGATTTTTCAAAGTAATTAATTATAGACCCAATTGCTTTGTTACCTCTAGCCTCTTTTTAAGAGAATCTTCGACATACCCATCTTTACTCACATCCCCTTTCCAGCGTCCGTGTCTCTTCAGACAGCGCTCCCCAACTTCCTTATTAGCTGTTGCTGTGACTCCTCCTGCTCTCAATGAATGTAAACCGAGGTTTAAATCTGGTGCAACAGATAACAGCATCTTAATTATGCATTCTCTTGCTCTCGTGTAGCTCAATTTTTTATCTTTGTGAATTAATTTGCATACACTCTTAGATCTGTATGCGGGTCTAAATAAATATGATGATGTGTTGGTATTAATACCCGCCACTGACATGTATCTTGAAAGCATGGCGTAGGGACACGCCGTAGTGCATCCTTTTGAAATCACTACTTCTTTGCCAAAACGATACTGATCGGTTTTACTTTTCCTTATTGCGATCGTGAAATGATCCTCGGCAAAGGAAATGTCAGTACCGCGTAAGGAGCTCAACTCATCAAATCTCAAAAAACCCGAGTATGCCAATGTTATCATGCAAAGATCTCTTATTACTAGTAAATCTATCTCATTAACATATTTATCACAAAGCTGAATAATCATATGTGACGTAACTACATCTTTCTTTTGGGTAGAGTGTCCCGTTGTGCGTTTAGCGGATTCATGCAGATTTTTAACGAAAGAATTATCTGTTGGATCTGCCAAATCGTTCATCTCATGTGACCATTTTATGCCATATACTGCCGATGATATGACGTGATGCGACGAGCCTGCATCAAGGAGCTCTGTCAAGTATATGGCCACGTGAATAGGCTGAGCTAGTAGTGGACTGTAGCCATTCTTGCTGCAAAAGGTCTTCCATCTTGTGAAGCTCCCGAAATACTTCTTGACAGTGCTGTCACTTTTCGAGTGCATCAGGTGTCTACACATCCTGTCCGCGAGATTGGCGCTCTGTACTCCTGCCTTCTCCATGGCATCGGCCACGGTATTCTTTAAACCTATCGCTGTTGATAGAATCAAGATCGTCATTAAAACTTTCTTTCAATCAATTACAAAGGTTTTTTTGAAAGACTTTCCCCTTAGAAGACCAACTTCAATGCAATAATTTTAAATTTCAGTGGTTCTTCAGCAAATATACCGTTATTACCTTGACCTTTCGTAATAACCCGATGTTGAGGTAGCACTTTATGCTTTTTTATGAAGTTACTAAACTCTCCCCTTTCATTTACAAGAACCGGCCAAAATGGTGCAGATTTCCACATGGGAATGACCAAAGTCCCCGCGGCTTTTTCCGCTTTCATTTTCGAAATAACTCGAAGGATTAATCTTGGCGGAGGCACAAACCAGTTTATCTGATTTGCCCAGTTTTGACCAAATGCATCAACCCCTTCCGTACCTGGGCACCACCACCTTGAATTGAACCTTTCACATTGTTTATTTAAATTAGATGCAAATCTATCCACAGAATGTGGGCCCATTCAGAGTCAAAGAGCTTAAAAAACCCTTCCTGAATTTTCCAGTCATCATTGTCTGTAGATCTGCTAAGCAAATCTGCTTTAGTGTTATCTTCACGCTTAATCCATTCAGTCTCCAGTGAAATAAAGTTTTGTTCACAAAAACTATTAACACTCAAAGATATTGCCTGCAAGCCAGCATTCTTGCTTCCATTGCTCAGAATCTTTTTTACGTTCTTGTTATCAGAAAAACATTTTACTCTTTTGTTTTTCAATACATTGACACTGCTTCTAAGCGTTCTATCTACTGCCTCTACTTCCCTCCACGTAGAACTCTTGTTTGATTCATCTGTGTCCCATGTCCCAATTACTTCACTACCTTCAAGTAAGGATCCCGCACAAAGGGAAACATGATCACATCCATCAATGGATGCATAACTGCCTTCAGTTAAGGCTCCCGCACGAAGGGAACTACGTTGATCACACCCAACCATGGATGTTAAACCTTCAGTATAGGGTCCTACACAAAAGGAATTACACTGCTCGCATCCAACAATGGATGCCCCAATCATGGCTCCCGCACAAAGGGAACTGCTTTGTTCGCATTCCGAAGTGGGTGAATGAATACCTTTGTCTAAAGTTCCCACACAAAGGGATTCGCATTGCTCAAGCCCAACAATAGATGGGTTCTGTTTAAATGAAGTTTTTGTACAAAAAGATACATATCCACCATAACCTATGGCCGATGCATCGGTAAATACTTGCATTTCGTAGGTATCTTTGCTTTTAATGGGCAAGCCTTTGTCATTCAAATTTTGCACACATTTTTTCCAAAATGCTATTTCTTCCATTGCTTCTTTGTTCACAATAACTGGTGCGTTCCAACTTGCGCGTGTGTCAATGCAACGGTACAGTGCTCTTGTTTTCAGTCTTACTACTCTCCCAATAGCGTTACTGAGAGAAATAATCTGCCCAACAATAGCGGCTAGAAACCTTACTGGAAACAGTTTGTTACTGCTTGAATCAAGTTGATACAACAACGAATTCAAAGCAAGTGTAACTCTTTGTATCCTTGCTGCAGTTGCATGAAGAACACCTGTGTGCATGTGCCAATCAAATCCCAACCATGTCGCTTTCTGTGAAGCTTTCCATTCACATTTTTCGTGGGCAATTAAAAAACCCAAATTTTTCAAAGTCGATCTGACAAAATTACTCAAGTGATCCGCCTTTTGGGGATCTTTACATCCTCCGATGCCATCATCTAAAAACATGATCACTCTGTGTCCTTGTGACCTCAAATGAGTAACAAAGACTCTTGTTAATTTTGTAAAAATAAATGGTGCTGTGGCTAATCCAAGGGAGGACATTAAACTTGTAAAATGTCACTTTTTCCCCTCTGTTCCATGCAAATCCCAGAAACTTTCTATGTTCCTCAAAAATTTCGATGTGATGATATGCAGATTTCAAATCAAACGTAAACAGAAAGTAACCTGTATCAAACATTTGCTTTGCGACAGAAACGGCTTCATATTTAAATTTGAACTTCATTAAATGATGATTGATGTGCCTACAATCCAGAACAAGTCTAGCTTTCCCGTTCTTGTTATACGCTACTGTTAAAGGGTTCACAATAAAAGGTTCAGAAGGAATTTCGGTAATACATCCTTTAATAAGCAATTTCTGAATTTCATCCGTCACAAAAGCAATATTATTCCTCGCGGACAAATTGTTTTTCAACTTGATGGATTGTGGCAAAACTCTAAATGGGATTTTGTATCCTTCAGTTATCACACCTTTAATAAAGGGGTTTACGTTTAACTTTTCCCATTGACCAATCGCTTTCCGCAACCCACCAAAGGGGGATGTTTCAACAAGTTTCCAGGAATTGTCAGATATTACCACTTTAAGTGGATCTTTTACAAGGACTTTTTCAGCATTTTCAAACTTTACATTACCAATCGCTGTTGGAATAATTTCAGAAACTTCATAAATCAAATCAACAGAAACACTCATCTTATCAGTCTTGGCTGCATCGTACTTGTGCGCCATACACTCGTACTTCCAGTGTCCCGGTTGTCCACAACCGAAGCAAAGTCCGGGCTTGCCCTTAATCGTGCCTGTCGTGGCTGGGCGACTTGTCCCTGTCGAAGCCGCTGATGAAGTGGCTTGCGTTGACCATGTTCCGAATCTGGTGTTCTTTCTTGTTTTCTTTGCTTGTTCAGTTCTCAGTTTCTTTGTAGCTCTGGCCTCAGCCCTGTACATTTTCTTTTCATCTTCGGAATCTGAAGCAAGTGGATTAGCTTCGTACTCCTTCACGACCCTCCATCCTAGTTCAGACGTGTCGGCCATTCTGATCAGCTTTTGTCTGTGATTGACTAATTCAATACCTTCAGCTATGTTCTTTGTTGCTTGCTGAATGTCGGGCATTCCTTCCAGGTTGCACTGGACGTCTTTTAGCTTGGTCGCTACTTTCGTGTTAAACTTGAACTGGTCTTCGCAACTCTTTCTCTTGAAAATGTAACTATCGTTGGCAAGAATGCTGCTCTGTATTTTTGTGAGTTGGCTGTCCGAGATATCCTTTTGGCTTGTGTTCAACTTTGCTTCAAATTGTGAAAGCTTGGAAGAGATGAGACAGTCTAACTTCTCCATCAGCGAGGCCTGTGAACCGGACACAGCCTGCCTGACTCGCTCGTCAACGAAGCTGGCACTGGCCTGCAGCTGCTGTTGTTGTTGTTGTTGCTGATCCATCACGTAGAGAAAATGAAAATTACGTGTCTGCATATGGAGTGCTTGCTAGAACTAATCCCAATTCTTTCCCTTCACTATTTATACCGTTCATCACAACATGCGTTATGTAACACTTAACCCGCTATGCGTGTCTCGCATTCCTAAGACAATTATTTACCGCTATACTACGAAACGCGGGAAATGAATAATACATTGTATACACGGGGACCAAATTTCCCATTAGGTTTGGTGGCTATTAAGAGAGGCCTCACAAACCAGGCAAAAGGTCATAGGCCTACCCCTATTTGAAAAATTCGTTTAAAGCACATCACGGCAGAGTTCGAATCGATCCAGCAATTGGCCAAACAAAAAAATACAAAATACAAAATACAAAAATAAAAATTTAAAATGCCCACACGCAGGTCTGAGGCAACGTGCGCGGATACCAGAAACCGGAGACTTTTTTGTTTTGGCCTTATTCATATTTAGATAAATGCCCATATACTTGGCGGGAGTGTAATATATTAACAGGAATTCAGATAAAAAAAATTGAACAGCGATTCTCCTACTTTGGCACAACTTGCTAATAAGCGTGCGTTGTCTTTACATCAGTTTCCCTGTATAGACAAAGTACATGGAAGAGAAAGATATACTTACATGTGATGTGCATTGATAAAGAGAGCATTTGGCAGTGATATCAGTCATGATGTGACGTTTCATGTACAATATACATATTTCATTCTCCTCCCAGACACACTGTTTGATGGCTTTTATGACTTCACATAGCTCAGCATCACAGGTTACCCTTGAAACATTTTGACTTGTAGAGAATACTTACTACATGTGTATCGTTTGGACGAGGCTATGGTGATTGTATAGACGGTCTATTTATTTTCGCGTATTAGAATGCGAACAATCATCATATTCATGATTGGACTCCTGATTTCATTTTCAAAATTGTGGGGTATTTTTTGTACATTGGTAAAGATAAAATGTCTTTGGAAACACGTGACTTATTGCCTATTAGACTTGTGTATGTCCAGCCATCTGTGGTCAGATAAAGCAGATGTCTAATCATATCCACGCAAGCAGCTCTCCACCAATCAGAAAGCATCAACTGTCTGAGGGAATTCATGATTGCCGTTTGATTGCTGATATGTTATGTTGTTATTATTCTATTCATTTAGCTCTGGAAAGTTCTACCTTAAAACCAGAAAGTGCGGACCAGGCAACGGAATACCAAGCACATTCTCATACAGTAATACAACAGCGTGGTAAGTTTTCAAGCTTTCATATTAACATTTGTTTATAATGGGAATGTTTAAAGCATGTATTGCCGTTTTATTGCTGATGTGTTATGTTGTTATTATTATACTCATTTAGCTCTGGAAAGTTATACAGTCAAACCAGAATGTGCGGACCAGCCAACGGAAGGCCAAGCAGATTCTCATACAGCAAAACAACAGCGTGGTAGGTTTCATGTTTTCATGTTGGGATAATGGGATTATTTAAAGGAAGTTCACATCAATGGTAATTAGTGTGCACCTTTGGTTATTACATGATTACAAATTTACTAAATTATAATTTTGATGTGAAGTTGGTGATTATCCCAAACATCCTGAGAAATAACTACGTTTGAGATGCTGTGAAATGTAAATCATGTCCGTGATCAATTTTCCACATTAAATTGAATGCAAACAATCTGACTATATTTTCAAAAATTTTTAAGGATGGTTTCTGTACATATCTCATGATTCTTATGGATGCATTTACAAACATTTTACTGATAGGGTAGAATTCGTTATGGAAAGTAAAACATTGGTATGTGTAAATGTACGTTCCGCAGTTCAACCCTTTAGTTTATATAAACCCCTCAAAAAAAGTTCTGCAATTCAAGTTTGAGGGATGATATCTTTCTTGTTACTGATGTATGAAAAAAGAAACTGGTGTCATTGAAAAGCTTGATTATTCCTCTTTACAATGATGTGCCATCTGCCGTGATTATGTAATCATGGAATGTGCAGTACTCCTGAATATAGGGCAAAGTCTGAAGTGAAATGTTGCAAAAAGCATTGTTTTCAACACCGAAGTCTCCATTTCTTGTGAAGATGCAATGTGTTTTGAATAGTGCCCAGATGACAGTGCATGTCTTGCATGAATGTCAATGGTGCCTTCAATAATGTTTGTGTGAGGTAGAGCTGCAGTTTACTGAGTGGTCGTTTGTAAGATGTTTAAAGATGCCACGCTTATCGAATCTCCTAAAGGCCCAAGCAATTGGACAACTCCGGCTGATCCTTGTTGAAGAGTGGAACGCCATCCCACAGCTTCGTGTGACGAGGCTGGTGAACATCATGAGGAGGAGGTGTCAGGCCGTGGTTGCTGTGTTCGGGTCATCTACCCGCTACTGACTTACTGACATGTAACCATTTCTCAATAAAAGAAGGAGAGGAGAGAGTGAGAGAAAAAAAATTGTCTGTGTCATCATTGTTTTGTCATTAAAGTTTGGATGAATTAACTATTGAAAACAACGAATTTTGCAACATTTCATTTTTGACCTTGCTGCATATTCAGAAGGACTGCGCATTCCATGATTGCATAAGCATCACAAATGACACATCATTGTAAAGAGGAATAATCAAGCTTTCTGATGATACCACATTCACGTATGATGATGAAGCAACAAGAGATATATTACCCATCAAATTTGAATTGCAGAACTTTTTTTGAGGGGTTTATCATAACAATAATAACCTGTGAAAGGTTCATTACAATAGATGCCCACATTTTGACGAATAGACAAAAAAATGTTACAGGTTTTAAAACATGGGAAGGCACTTCAGGTAGAATAAGTTCTCATGATAATTCCTTCCCTTCCATTTAAACAAAAACATAATCAACTTACTATTGTTGCAATCTCTTTGCCGATTTTTTTTTCACGATTGTTAATTGCGGTTCTTCAATTTGAATTAGTTTCCTGTATAAGCCACGTGGAATATCCGCATGCGTAGATTTAACGTGCAGTAAATGTGTGAACAGAGTGTATGAGTTGAATAGAGGGAGTTTGGCATTTTTGCAAGGCCTACGGAAATTCAAATGATAATAATACATTTCAAATAATTTATACAGAAGCGAAAGGTAAATTAAGTGAGACTTTCCTTCAGGACATAGCTGAAAACATCGGGATCGACTGGAAACGACTAGCAACAAACTTAGGGTTCAAAACAGCACAGATTACCGCATTTGAGCAAGACAACCGGGACAACTTGAAGGAGCAGGCTTTTAAGATGTTCGTCGCTTGGCAAAATAAACAAACTGACATTGAAGGAACAAGATGCAGTTTGATAGAGGCCCTGGTTAAAATTGAACGGACTGATTTGGCTTCAAGAATACCAGGAATCAGTTATTATGATTATTAATATCTCTTAGGTTAATACCTTAATTCGGGTCAGAAAATTCTGACATGGATTCGTTCTGGCCAAGTTCCGGGTTGTTTTTGACCCACTGTACCCCAGGACATCGGCTTCTACCTCAGCGACATATAGCGACCTCTACTACGGACTGAAGGATCTTCTGTATCCAAAGTCAACATCCCACCCTAGACTGAGGGATCTCCTACCTCCTAAGTCATCCACCCTCCCGCCCCTTGCTTTATTACTAACTGATTAAGTTCAGTGAGCAAACACTCCTCTCCCCAACAATCTAAGGATTGTAGTTTCTGAAGTTCCAACAACGCACTAATCCCACAGCATCCAGCATTAGCACTAATCCCCAGCATCCAGCATTAGCACTAATCCCCAGCATCCAGCATTAGCACTAATCCCCCAGCATCCAGCATAGCACTAATCCCCCAGCAACCAGCATTAGCACTAATCCCCCAGCATCCAGCATTAGCACTAATCCCCCAGCATCCAGCATTAGCACAAATCCCCCAGCATCCAGCATTAGCACTAATCCCCCAGCATCCGGTGTTAGCACAAATCCCCCTGCAGTCTACTTAGGCAGCAGCGTATCACAGAGTCCGGCATTCTCATGCAGTAGATCAGAGCATACTGATCAAAACGTGCAGTTGTAACCTCCAGTTCTTTTCAGAATTAATCACTAATCACTACTCAGAAGAGAATTATTTACAGTCTTGATTAATCGTAGTTATGTTATTATTATTCTATTAATTTAGCTCTGAAAAGTTCTACCTTAATACCAGAAAGTGCGGACCAGGCAACGGAATACCAAGCACATTCTCATACAGTAAAACAACAGCGTGGTAAGTTTTCAAGCTTTCATGTTGACATTTGTTTCTAATGGGAAAGTTTAAAGATGTATCGCCCGTCTTTTCGCTTTTTTCACGGCAACTCTCGCATTTAACGGACATTTTATTTTTCATTGGAACATTGCTATTTTACTTGAGGAAGTGAATACGAATGTTTTTCAACGACATATTGATGGCCCCTCCCATTTTTAAAAACAGTATTTGGCAATGTTTAAAGCATGCATGTATTGCCCGTCTGTTCGCTTTTTTCACGGCAACTCTCGCATTTAACGGACATTTTTCATGGGAACATTGCTATTTTACTTGAGGAAGTGAATACAAATGTTGTTAAACGACACATTGATGGCTGCATCTGTATTTGTATACGACACATTGATGGCTGCTTCTGTCTTTGTATACGACACATTGATGGCTGCATCTGTATTTGTATACGACACATTGATGGCTGCATCTGTATTTGTATACGACACATTGATGGCTGCATCTGTATTTGTATACGACACATTGATGGCGGCATCTGTATTTGTATTTCTTTCTATTAGGAAGTTATCAATGTTCCAATGAAAAACCAAATCAAGACTTCATTTGACGTATCCCGGTTGAAATTAAGATGTTTAATTTGTTTAATTTATATGCCACTTGTTAAAAAGGATAATTCGTATAGATATTTACAATCAATATTTTTTACTTGTTTTATTTCTTAAAAAGAAAACGTGAAAAAGGTTCATGTTTTTTTCATTTTAGGTTCTGAACATGTTTCCTTGGGAGCAGAAGATCAGCCAATATATGTTACAGCAAAACAACGCATTGATTTGGATGAAAAGATGTTACGCTCTCTAGCTGAAAACATCGAGAAAGACTGGAAGCGACTTGGGACCCAGTTGGGTTTCAATGCAGCACAGATTGAAGAGTTTAAATACAACAACGACAGCCTCAAGGAACAAGCTTTTCAGATGTTTGTTGCTTGGGGAAGGAAGCAAACAAACGACAATGAAGCAAGAGCCAAGTTGGCAAAAGCTCTGGATACAATAGGCCGTGCCGATATGGCATCAGAAATATCAGGTAAGACCACCAAATATTTAATTTCTTGCAGTTACTCCATATTATTTCGTGACGTGGTGTCTATCTTAGGTGAAATTTAGCATTTAACAGGATTCTATTAATAAAGCATTTGATTTATTACAGATGTCATCGGTGGCTCATTCGACGGTGGCTCATTCGACGTCGACTCTTGTAGCAAAGACATAGCGAATCATTACATGGAAACGATTAAAATGAGCACATATCCTATGTGTAAGGAAAAAGCCATGGAACTGGACAACCTTTATGTAAGTTCACAGCTTCTGATGGAAACCAACCTACCACAAAAATATTGTCTAGCCAACTCATCATTCCAGTCAGGCAACAAACAGCATCAGGATATCAATCCAATGACATCAGAAATCCGTGGTCTTGGTAGCTTAACACAGTCTGGTATCAAAGACAAGCAGCAGGTTGATCAAATAGAAACAGAAACACATCCCCTGCAGTCATACAAGGAAATGTTAGGGCTTGACAAAAAGCGAATCTTAATCACAGCTGAAAGTGGGTATGGTAAATCAACACTTTTCAAAAAGATAGCTCACGACTGGGCTGTTTTACAGAAAACAACATCCAAGTCGACTGATCCACAAGCAGAGCCGTCCCCTCTATCAAAGTATAAGCTCATCTTTGTCCTGAATATCAACGAAATGGGGACCAATTTCAACATCATTGATGCAATGTTTTCTCAGATATGTTCTGATACAAATGATTTTACAAAACAAGACCTAGTACAGTACATAAATAAACATCCCAATGAAGTTCTGATTCTCCTGGATGGAGCAGATGAGATTTCCTTTCAGTCATTAGATACTGCCAAAGAAAGCTATAAATACAGCGTTAAGGATGTCCTTTCATTCAAATCACTTAATTAAATCTTGTGAGGTTATTGTAACAAGTCGACTATCAACAGCAATTAAGTTGCTGAATTGGAATCCCAACTTCACAAGAATTTATATGAGCGGATTGGATGACAAGAATAAGCAGGAATATGTTAGTAAATATTTGACTAATTTCGACTCAAAACACAAAGAAAATGTTCTTGCTGAATTACTGAAGCACGAAACCTTTCGCAGTTTAGGGGAGATACCTTTATTTCTTTGGCTCATGTGTACATTAATGGTCGAACAACCTAATCTACCTGAAAGGATCACGGTACTTTTTCATGATGTAATCGAGGTACTGTATCAGCAAAAGAAAAGCAAAGACCAACCATCAAATTCTTCTGACACAAGGACAATAGATTTATTTGACAAACTTATGCTAGAACTTGGGCGGGTTGCTCTTAAAGTTTTGATGAATCAAAGTGGTCAAAAGCTTTATTTTGATTTATCAGAATTTGATTCAAAAGACCTTGTCAGTTTTGGATGCGAAGTCGGCTTGCTGACTAAAACACACATCACACGTCGTTTCAAACAAGTTGAGCGTGTCACATTTGTCCACAAGACTTTCAATGAGTACTGTGCTGCAACTCACCTTGCGGGTTTGGCAACGTCCGATCCTGATCAATTTAATGAGTACCTGTCACAAATATTAGAAGGTGACGTAGAAAGCATGGGGTACTTACTCCGTTTCTGTTGTGGGATTGATAAAAAAGCTGCTGAACTGATTGTAAGACTAACACATGAACACCTTTTGAAACACAATCCAAAGACTTCTGACATTCATATTGAGAAATGTCAAAGGTATATTTATTTACACAAAATGATGATGTTGGTTTTATTTGAGGCTGAACTGGGTTCATTGGTGAAAACATTTCCAGTAGAAGAATGGGTAAAGTTCCCCTATGAATTAAAAGGCGAGGACCTATTGGCTGCACACTACTTCATTAAAAATTTACCAAAGCATTTCAGGCTTCAATATGTATCGGATATCAATGTGACGTGTGGATCTGTGGACGATTTGAAACGCGTTCAACAAATAATATCCCATAGACCAAGTAATATATCACTGGAACTCCTCAAAACCAACATGAATGGTAAGTTGGATAATCTCAGAATCATGTCACGTTGTTTGACATCTCTATGTATGAGGGACTGCCAGTTAAACAACAGTGACATCAATCAACTATTGTTGATGTTTAAAGGTTTCTACAGTATAAAGAAAATTGATCTCAATAAAAACAATTTCCATGGTTTACAGCCAGTCCAGATATCTCCTGTTCCTTCGTTGAAGGAATTGAGTCTACAGGAGTGCAGTCTGATGAGTGATGATATTGAGGCAATTTGCTCTATCATAGCATCAGCAGGCAGTATAAAGCAGGTTCGGCTGGATAAAAACAATTTCCATGGATTACAGCCAGTCCAGATAACTCCTGTTCCTTCTTTGGAACAATTGATTCTACAGGAGTGCAGTCTGATGAGTGATGATATTGAGGCAGTTTTCTCTATCATAGCATCTGCAGGCAGTGTAAAGACGGTTGGGCTGGATACAAACAATTTCCATGGATTACAGCCAGTCCAGATAACTCCTGTTCCTTCTTTGAAGTTTTTGAGTTTAGGTACGTGCAGTGTAATGAGTGATGATATTGAGGCAGTTTTCTCTATCCTAGCATCTGCAGGCAGTATAAAGAATGTTCACCTTGATAACAACAATTTCCATGGATTACAGCCAATCCAGATAACTCCTGTTCCTTCTTTGGAGAAATTATGTCTACATGAGTGCAGTCTGATGAGTGATAATATTGAGGCTGTTTTCTCTATCATAGCATCTGCAGGCAGCATAAAGATGGTTCGTCTGTATAAAAACAATTTCCATGGATTACAGTCGGTCCAGATAACTCCTGTTCCTTCTTTGGAGGTATTGAGTCTACAGGAGTGCAGTCTGATGAGTGATGATATTGAGGCTGTTTTCTCTATCCTAGCAGCCTCCGGCAGCTTAGAGCATGTTGAACTTGATAACAACAATTTCCATGGATTACAGTCCGTCCAGATATCTCCTGTTCCTTCTTTGGAGGTATTGAGTCTAGAAAAGTGCAGTCTGATGAGTGATGATATTGAGGCAGTTTTCTATAATAGCATCTGCAGGCAGTATAAAGAAGGTTTGGCTGAGTAAAAACAATTTCCATGGATTACAGCCGGTCCAGATAACTCCTGTTCCTTCTTTGGAGGAATTGTTTATAGAGGAGTGCAGTCTGATGAGTGATGATATTGAGGCAGTTTTCTCTATCATAGCATCTGCAGGCAGTATAAAGAAGGTTTGGCTGGATAAAAACAATTTCCATGGATTACAGCCCGTCCAGATATCTCCTGTTCCTTCTTTGGAGGTATTGAGTCTAAAGGAGTGCAGTCTGATGAGTGATGATATTGAGGCAGTTTTCTCTATCATAGCATCTGCAGGCAGTATAAAGAAGGTTTGGCTGGATAAAAACAATTTCCATGGATTACAGCCAGTCCAGATATCTCCTGTTCCTTCTTTGGAGGTATTGAGTCTAAAGGAGTGCAGTCTGATGAGTGATGATATTCAGGCAGTTTCTCTATCATAGCATCTGCAGGCAGTATAAAGAATCTTTGGCTGGATAAAAACAATTTCCATGGATTACAGCCAGTCCAGATATCTCCTGTTCCTTCTTTGGAGGTATTGAGTCTAAAGGAGTGCAGTCTGATGAGTGATGATATTGAGGCAGTTTTCTCTATCATAGCATCTGCAGGCAGTATAAAGCAGGTTTGGCTGGATAAAAACAATTTCCATGGATTACAGCCCGTCCAGATATCTCCTGTTCCTTCTTTGGAGGTATTGAGTCTAAAGGAGTGCAGTCTGATGAGTGATGATATTGAGGCAGTTTTCTCTGTAGCATCTGCAGGCAGTATAAAGCAGGTTTGGCTGGATAAAACAATTTGATTACAGCCAGTCCAGATATCTCCTGTTCCTTCTTTGAGGTATTGAGTCTAAAGGAGTGCAGTCTGATGATATTGAGGCAATCTAGCATATGTGATATCGTTGAACAGATATGGATGAGTCTAGTGCAGTCTGATGAGTGATGTATTTCATTGAAACAATATCGTTATTTTAAATAGGATGGTTTACATGGTTCAAAACATTCCTAAATCACCCATGTACATGTACGTCCACATAAGATTGGGCATAAGTTAGTCTGGTGTGAAAGGAGCACAAAGAGCTAGGTACAATAATCAGAGTAATTTACTGCGCCTTTATTTCCTCTGAATTGTATTAGAAAGCGCCTAGAATCAAACAACTTCTGGGGCCGCTTGCTTCCAGCTGGGATTAGTGTTTACAAACTTATATTGCATGCCTATATTGCATGCGTTCATCGAAACATTTATTAAATCCTATTAGAAAGGAAAACAAATATTTCGTAGTTGTCGGTTTAAAGTTCGGTTTAATAGTAATGATGTGCTAAAATGAATGCATGACGGGACCCACAATACATTCATAATGGGACATATTTACTGTAAAACTGTGTCACTCATCATTATTTTCAGAAATGGATCATTTTAATGCATTTGTTGTAATTTCCTCAAGTATATAAGAGTTCGAATGAAAAATATAATTTCTGAAAATTTTGTTTGCACTCGGGATATAGGTGTGGAATATGTTTCCCCAATTGTGTTCATCTATTAAACGACATATGTTCAATAGATAGGGTTAGCTTAATGGGGTTTGATATGGGGAGCTCATGTAGCTAACTTTCATCCCCCCTCCAACGCCCCCTCCCTGCCCTGGATCCGCCAGTAGAAATTATGTTATTTGTAGCAGAAATAATAATGGCCAATAGGTTGTCTTTGAACATTAAGAAAACTAAGAAAACATGATTTTCATATTCAAAATATTTTCATTGATAACACACTTATTGACAACACCGATTGTGTGAAATGCTTAGGACTGTATATTGATCAATCTCTTTCTTGGAATAAACAAATTAATTATACTTGTTCGGTCATTTCCCTCAGAATATCTTACTTACTCTTTACAATGCCTTAGTTTTGCCTTACATTAGTTATGGCATCTGTGGATTAGGTAAAAAAGGGCCCTTAGAATTATTAATCATAGTAAATTTCGGGCTAGCAGCAATCCTTTATTCCATAAACATAAAACACATAAAATCAATGATATTTATCTTTTACGACTTGGAACCTTCATGCACCAGCTATAGAACAACAAAAACTGCCTAACGCTATCTGTACAATGTTCAGTCAAAATCAAGATATTCACTATCACTACACTAGGCAGTGTAACGAATTTCATCAGACCTATGCTCGTACCACACTAGCCGAAAAAAAGTGTCAACCATGAAGGACCCAAGCTGTGGAATTCTTTGAATATCTCACTTAGAAATATACCGAATGTATCCTTATTCAAGTTTAAATTTAAAACTCAATTAATCGGCAAATATTCACAAGCAGCTTAATTTTCATTCTTTAATTATCTTAGGTTTACTGTATATACTAGCTATACCAATCTCTAAGCTGTAATTGAATTTGCATTGTTGTATTCATCATTGTTGTTTCGTTGTTCTTTGTTTGTTGTACCTAGTGGGGTCTGCACTCGACAAGCTAATGCTTTTTGGAAGCCTTCATCCACACACATATTCTCTAATACTCTTCATATATACGTTATTATTATCCTATAATGTACATGTTTAATATAATGTATATCATATATTTTCTGTGTGTTGGAAACAAGAAATGAATGAATGAATGAATGAAATTGGTATAGGCCTAGGCCTAAATCTGATAATGGTATCAATCTTGCCTAGGAATATTTTTCTGAGGTGCTGTCACTTTTGTGTAATAATTTCTAGCTTGAATTTAGGAACGAGAACTTTAAAATAAATTTGAATGCATTTTCACTATTTTCTCATTAACGACACATGTACAGTGATACAACCTGAACTATCACAGGTGGTTTATATACATAGTATGGATGCATTTACATCCATTTCTCTGTGTTAATGGTTTTAATATCATACTCCATATACTTGTGCATATACTTATATTAATGTGCGTGAGTGTTATTAAAATATATAACAAGATTCATATTGAGGCCAACAATTAATAAAATAAACTTCTGCAAAATGTGAGCTACATTGATGGACTCAACTTGAAATAATTATGTTCCCAATTTCTATTCCCAGATCTTGTTATATGTATTTGTGTACATGAGGTTATGTAGGCCTATATATATCGTTTGTGTTCATCGAAACATTGATTACATTTTTTAAGAAGTTGTTGGAAGTTAAGTTTAACAGTAATTATGTGCCAAAAATAAAATAAACTTAAGGCACTCAACAATTTTGTTTTATAAAACCCACTTTAATAGACTAGTTTAATTTGTATGTCTAAACGTGACACGCCAGTTAAATTTTACATAATAATCTAGATATAGACCATTGTAACAATGACACGCGATGCATTTTAAATCCCGTATTTGTCTTTGCAAGCTTGGCGTCATAAGCGTGTCTTAACTTTTAACAAAAATAAGTAAATGTAAGGTTTTTCAAGGAAATAAAAAGGTTTATACCGTTGAACTGCAGTGAATTTGTTTGTATATTACTATATCGTGATACTTCATGATACTACAGTGCGAATAAAAAAAAAGGTAATCCGAATTCAGGGGGTTAATATGCCAAGGTTATTTAGTTTGACAATTTACATGTAGTGTACCAAAGAAGAGGAACTCCTCAGCTTTCCATTGATACCTTTATTGACCCATTGCTGTCACACATGACCGAGTACATTGTTATTGAAAATGACAAATTCAAATCGCATTTTTGCAAGTTTGGGTAATCAGTGCAAGGCAGGATAATTAGTGAAAGTCAGTATGATAAACCAGATTTTCTTTAGGAATGACTGGACATTATTCAAGAAGAATCTCTTCTAACATTGCCCTTTTATGCACCCACACCTTCAACATGTCCACCTCCCCTTTCGACACAAAGCTGACAGCGACGGAGCATGTCCTGCACTGCTCGTCTCACCATAGCCGGATTATTGCGTAAAGCATCCACTTCATTTCGAATACGGCCCTGCAATTCATCCAGATCACGGGGAGGAGTTGCAAACACCTTGTTCTTCAAATGTCCCCAAAGGAAATAGTCACATGGTGTGAGGTCAGGTGATCTTGGTGGCCATTCCACCTCATGGTTGACGGCGATGACTCGTTCGCCAAAGAGTTCCCTCAGACGATCTCGGACAGCGATAAGGCGATGTGCTGGGGCGCCATCTTGGGCCCACCAGAGTTGTCTGAAGACCCCACGAACCTGTCGCTCAAAGTGTTCCTGCAGCTGCGGTAAAACGTTATCATTGAGCATCTGCAGATACATGTTACCATTGACATTCCTTTGAAAGAAAAACGGTCCGATCAGCTGACCACTTCCACAAAGTCCTAACCAAACAGTCCACTTTTGTCGACTCATGTTAACCTCAAAATTGAATTCTGGGGGTGTCTTGCTGGTGCATATTCAAGAACATTATGCGTATTGACCTTGCCGTTCATGGAGAAAGCAGCTTCGTCGCCGATTACGAGATTCCGGAGAAAATTGACATCTCTCTCGGTACGGGCTATCAACCATCTGGCAAACGCCAGCCTTCTAGCAAAATCTCCTGGCGTAAGTTGATGTCGGATGTGAATCCGATATGGATGCTGGTGGAGGTCCAATCTCGTGATTCTGTTGAATGTCGCCGAAGGCAATCTCAGCCCATTTCGCCTTGCGCTGGTGTCCCTAGGATGCTCCAAAAGTTGCTGCCTTACTGCTGCAATGTTCCCTTCTGATCGCCCGGTGCGCCTCCTGCCAGAATTACCCTTGTTGCGGTTGAGGCTAGTGCCATACTCTTGATATTTTCTAACATTCGCCCAGATGGTTTTGGCTGCTGGGGGCTCCCGTTCTGGGAAACGTTCCCTGAAAGCATTGCGAGTTTGCTGCAAACTGTGAGTTTGGTGAAATGTTGTAATCACGAAAACTCGCTGTTCAGTCGTTAGTTGTACCATCTTTCCAACTACCTGTCCCTAAACCCAGGCCCTTCTTAAATACCCAACTTGAAGAAAAGGATGTCGTAACAGACGATTACCGCACCAGCTTAAAAATCTTACATAATCATCTAGGCAGTCAAGTGATGCGTCCATTTCAGACTGCCTTGAACTGATTACCCAAACTTGCAAAAATGCGATTTGAATTTGTCATTTTCAATAACAATGTACTCGGCCATGTGTGACAGCAATGGATCGATACAGGTATCAATGGAAAGCTGAGGAGTTCCTCTTCTTTGGTACACTACATGTAAATTGTCAAACTAAATAACCTTGGCATATTAACGCCCTGAATTCGGATTACCTTTTTTTTGATACGCACTGTATAGTTAACCTTTTTAAGTCCCCAACCCAAGCGTCAAGGGAAATAGTCAGGGGCGCGGATAACACGAAGAGATCGGCAAAAATATGTTGAATTTATACCACATTTTAAGAACAGTTTTCTCCCAAATATATCGTCAAAGCGAATATTTTATTTTTAGTTTACTGAGAACAATATTTCAAGATAATGTTCCATCAATTTTGGTCCTATAGTGGAAATATTTCCTACCGAACAGTTTTCGTGGTAGCACTTTCAAACACTCGCATTTTCTAGAGAAATCTCAAATGGTTCGAGAGCGCATTTTCAGACCCATTTTTGCAAATAAACGTTGCGCGTCAGCTTCATTAACTCGGACGTTGTGCACTGACTGTAATAGGCTTATGGTAAGTATGCAACAATCACTGTTCTTTTTCTACACGCCACAGATCTATTTAAATTTTAGAGAAATAAACACCGAGCAGGCTGTTTCAACACTCAATCTATAAATCTATGTACATCAAAAATATTTCTATTTCAGAAAAACTGGAGCCTGAATTTCACGGAGACCACAGTGTGCCATGGTGTCCCTGATTAAACTTCCCATAAAATTGCTGATATTCTATTTAATGGAAGTGCCCATTATTTACGAAAAGAGGTCTTGACCCTACTGACATTTCAGGCCTGGTAACTGCTATAAATACACAGCAATATCCAGGACTGTATACCAGAATGGAACCTTGTACTCCTATCAAGCAACCTCACAAATGAACAAACTGTGAGGTAGAGATCTTCAACAAAGGTTTCGAAGAAAACAGACATTTCTTATAATGCAGATTTACGGCTCGTTAATGCTCCAGTAGCGTACAGGGTAGAGTAATGGGTGAAGTGAACCGTGCATGCCGGGCCTACGTCCTTGGGGCGATAGGGGGTTACGTAGATAATCTAGAGGGTCCAACATATGTTTTGGTCCAAGATGGGATGGTAAAAAAAATACTTATGCAGTAACCTATTAAAGGACCTCCAAGACCGAGGATCCATTGTTGCCGTTTGTCATAAGCTCTTGGTTTACACCATAAACAAACGCATAATTGCAAGAGCAATAAGTAAGACTAATTGCGGTGACATCATGTGAAATTCTCAATTGAGTAGTAAATTAGTTCTGAGAAGAACTGGAGTTTACAACACGACGTTTCGATCAGTATGCTCTGATCGTCTTCAGGAGAATACCGGACTCTGCGAAATGCTGCTGGAGAATCACACAATGACTGGATGCTGGAGGATTAGTGCGTTGAAGCGCACGGGCGGGAAACTGGTGGGACTAGGATCCGAGTGGGAGAGAGGAGTGTGTGCTCACTTAACTGAATCCGTTCAGGGGAGGTTGTTGACTTAGGTTATAGGGGATCCCTCGGTGTGGTGTGGGTTGTGTTTGATGATTTCGATTGCCTCTTGGATGCGTCTGGGTGCCATGTGTCGATGGATGTGATTAGTTGAGCAGCCTGCCAGTCGATTTGGTGGTCCTTGGTGTGGGAGTGCTTGACGATGGCTGACTTCTCAAAATCTCCTCTGCGGCCGTGTGCTCAGTGTTCTTTCAGTCTCGTTGGGAGATTTCGTCCTGTTTCCCCGATGTGGAGAAGTGTGGAGAAGTCCCTGTAGTCTGCTGGGTGCGGAGTAGTCCACTTGTTGGATGCCTGCTTGTTGGAGGATGCGCTGAAGTTTATGTGACGTAGAACCTAGGTAGGGGAGACAAGTAGAAATGGTTAGATTGGAGCAGGCTTCGATGTGTTGATCTTGCTGGGTTTGTAGCCGTTGCGCTAGATAGTCATGTGCCGTAGTTCCTTGGGTAGACTGTCCGGGTCGCATAGGTCGCCAAGGTGATGGAAGGAGCGCTGGTTGGGATATCGATCTGTGTGGGTGGGCTTCCTGTAACGCTGTGGTGTAGGGAGCTCTCTGTGTTTTTGGAGATGCCAACATCAAGAAACGAGATCCTGCCGTCTTCTTTTACTTCCTTCGTAAACTTGATGCTGGGGTGGTGCTCGTTGAGGTGCTGTAGGAAGTCCTGGATTGCGTCTCTGCAATGTTTCCATACAACAAAGGTTGCATAGCGGAGCCACAGGCTGGGTCGGGGGTCGGCAGTGTGAAGGGAAAGATGTTTCAAACTTTTCCATGAAATAATTGTCAGCAAGGACCGGGGATAGAGGGGATCCCATAGAGGTCCCAGCTGCCTGCTCGTAGAACTTGCTCTGAAATTGAAAACAACTAGAAGAAACACACGTTAGTAACAGATCATGTAGGGGAGAGTGATGTGCGGTCATCAAGGGAAAGATTTTGTTTTAGTCTTTCCTTCACCGGGAGGCATTGGTGAAAAGGGAGACAACATCAAAACTAACCAAGATGTCGCTGGGTTGTTGAGTGAGACGCGGGTGATCTCAACGAACTGACTGGAGTCGGTCACATGGTGCTGAGTGAGACCCAACTAAGGGTCGGAGGACCTTAGCTTGGTGCCGGGCTGTGTTGTATGTGGGTGATCCTTTGGAGGCGACAATGGGATGGAGAGGAACATCGGGTTTGTGGATCTTCGGTTGGCCAAAGAACCTGGGGTAGGATGAACTAGAGGCTCTGAGGTGTCGGTAGAGTTGGATGGTGAGGGCATCGGCATTGGCACGGCAAGAGCAATAACTGAGTCGTGGGTTGTGAATATCTCATTGTTCATTTACATAATTATATGGACGGTGAATTTCCATCTAACAACAGTTTTACCTGGCTTGTGAAATGATATTTCGTCTCCTCGAACAGTATATCCTAGGATTTATCCTGCCCCCTTGGCCAACGGACATTGTGTGCCCATTGGAAATGTTGTCCTCCTTCAACTCACCAGAAATACTTAAATAATAGAGTTCCCTCAGTCCCCCAAAATACCAAAGACCAGTCAGAAATCAGCATTATAATGACGTCATAGACGATTACGAATATTACCATTGAATTTAACGGGTTCAAAAACCCACAGTAGACTACGTTTTATCGATTATTTATGAATAGGCCTATTTAATTTTGGCATGCTTTGATCTAATCCTGACCCACTGTGCTACGTCGCGAGTACGCCCTCCCACAGAGGCTAATATACATGGAATCTTATACAGACTTGTTGGGACCCTCTGGAACAAGAATTGAACACCCCATTTTTCTGTCCAGTGGCTTTGAATTGAGGCTAATTGAGGGAAGTGCATGGAGGTTGGGGTGGGGTTAGTATAAGTATATGAATAATTTCCCCACTATTGATGGCACAAAAATATAATGCCCTAAATAATTACATATGCCAACCCTGAATCCTATAGGCCCTATATTATGTTTGAACAATAATTTTGGGTGATATCAATTCCCAAAAGATTAAAACTTCTTTCCCAATTTAAATAAATAAATAAATAAATAAATAAAATTAAATCAATCAATCAATCAATCAAAGTTCAACAGAAACAGATATCTATATTCCAAATTTATTATTTTTAATCTAGTGTTTTAAATTCCAAAGCTCGAGAATGAAGAGTTTGGATGGATCGATCACTGAAAGTGGAAATTATTAATAATCCCTCTACCTTCTACAGCAAATTTACGCCACTGAGTATACGTGTCATTTTCATTTTTACCACAATGTGAATTGTTTCCTTATTGTTTTCACCTTCTTAATTATTTCTTTTAAATAACAGCAGTATACAAACTAAAAAAAAATAATGCCAAAACATTGAAATTTACCAGGTCATAATTATGTCATCTCCTTGTACATGACATTGAGTGTTTACTCAAAACCGACTTATTCATGCATTCAGCTACCATTTTATATTAATATGTAGGTGATGCATGCGTCATGAATTGACATTACGAGAAAAAGCTTCTCTGTTACTTTTCAGAGACCTTGATACATTCTTTTTAGAATCATTCACTTGTGACAAACAGCAACCGTCGACTGTACTTGGCGTGTAACGTATGAAAGGGCACATGATGTCATTTTGTGTGAAACTGACTTAATGTAAAGCCTAGGCCTATATGAAACTAATCCTCCCTCGGATTCATAGTTGACCAGGAACTCTTTGAACAAGACTCTGAACCTGACCAGGCACTCTTTGCACAAGACTCTGAACCTGACCAGGAACTCTTTGAACAAGACTCTGAACTTGTCTGGGTCAGCTTTTCTTATCTTTCACAAAAGTATTCATTCTTGCATGGGCGTTGGTCGGTGGGGCGGAGAGGACATGTCCCCTTCACTTTTTAGACTGTTGGAAGTATATCAAATGGTCCATAAATAAATTTAAAAAATAACTTAATATGTTAGCTTATCCTAACTACTGAGGAGAAGTAGGCTACCGTTTTTCTTGCAAAACCACAGACAAAAAACATGTTCAAAAGTATTTTGACTTAATCATAAGTCCACTTTTCATAATTAAAATATTTATGAAAGAAATTATCATTTTATTGCAATTTTTCTAAATTCAACTTTACCAAAGTCAAAATACTTTTGAACATGTTAAAATATTCTTACTTTTCTTTAAGAGGGATCAGCCTAATCATCTTAAACTCTTCCAATGTCATTAAAAACTGTAAATAAAAAGGTTGCCTTATCTTTGATTTGTATTATATACTGTGAGTTGCCTTATACACAGTCCCTAACTGTATATAGGTACAATGGGAAACACATTCAAGCAAAATATGGTTTGGTTTTCGTAACATTAAGATTCAGACCCAATAGCACTGAATCGTACATCGGTTTTTCTTGTTGGTTAGTAACCCCAGTGATAATACAAGGGGTACAATATATAGGCATTCAAGCTACGCTGAAGCCTACGTGCCTACGCCAGTGCTGCAAATTCATCTAACAATACCACTGGAATTTCATCAGTGACAACACAAACTCACGTGACTTATTTTACTTAATAAATACGCCCCGCACAACGAAATATCATCTAGATTTACGTGTTGTACATGGAGTTGTTCGTTTGGAATACTGACCCAGGGGGATAGACAATTGGGTAAGTATTAAAGGATAGGTTTTACGAAATCAGAAATACAAACGTTTCGTTAGCAGGATATATAAGCATATACTGCTCCACTTTCCTTTGAGAAATATCAATCAAATGACTTAATTCATGTAAGTAATATATGTGTGTTTGTACATATTAGACTCTTGGTGTACTTTATACTTATAGGGCCTATAACCATGTGCAAAACCTGTTGGCACAACCCCATATCCCGCATCCTAGCCAAACTCAAAGTGGGCTAGAATGTCGAACCCAACCGCATATGTATTGGTGATGGATACATACTTCAAACTGTGATAGGATTCTTCTACTCTTTTAAGAGGATGAATTTTTAGAAGGGAAATAAAGCCCGAAATCCATCATAAATGTATATCTATGTTGAAAAAAATCTTAAACAGTGGCTTCAACATTGAACATTCTTTCCCAAAGCGGTTAACATTGCAGGGAAGCGTGGACTTTTAGTGAGACTTCTCAGTTACTGATGTCATTATGTGAAGGTGTGCGAACAGTTCTGATTTCGGTGTTTCGTATGATTATAGCGCAACCGGCCACCGGACACCATTTCCACAACAGCTGTAGTTTGATGTGATCTCTCTTGTGTATAGGTTTATCTTATGAGTGGTTTTGGAGTACGCCCGATATTTTCCATGCATTTTGGTTACACATTGGCCAATAGTTAATTTTAAAATTGTGAATTTTGTTTATATAAAACTGTATTTTATAGGCCTATATTTAATTGTTATGTAGACTTAAATTATTTCAAATTAGATATTTCTCCAAATATTTGACTGAATCAGTGTTTAACAGGCCCTATATGTGCTTATTATTTGATAAGCTAGGAAATTATCAAGCTGTGTAACAAATTAGTTAATTCACTACATTTTATCCATGCCCGTCATCGTCAATAATTACTTCATGAAATTATTTCCTTGTAATTATTTTACTTCCTTGCAATTTAGGAATAAGAAATGAACATTTGTTATGTACAAATTATTAATTGTTTCTGATTACCAACAAAATGGAAACTTATATTTTAACAATTACAGTAAAATAAGAAGTTGGTAATTAGAATAACGGGAATGTCATCGGGAATATCATCGTAGGAAATGTCATCATATATGCCTATTCCGCTTTATATCGTATATCTGGTTATTTCCATAATCTGAATGGTATATAGTCGGACAATGCTGCACCGGTAATCATTATTGTGTTCACTGTTCTTGTTGTCTAGCATGAATGAAAGTTAGTAGCTCGTGGTATTGTTGAATTTAAATTGTGTGGCGTTTGAAAAGTTCGTAATCATCAGAAAATACAAGAAGAGATATTTGCGGAGTAATTGTAATATTCATGATGTGTAGATAAAAAGCAGGGTCCGAGTGTCTTTCCTGGTACACCACGTGTACATCGTTGAAGATAATGAGACGTAATGGTTAACGATTACAGAAGAATAAGTTGAAATCATATAGACCATATTTAAGTCTGCAATTGTTTTATATTTTGCAGAGTTAGATATGCAGTGTCTTATTGTGTTCAATATTATAGGGCTAAGCCTTCGCTTGTGAATAATTATAGGCTATACCGCTATGCCCTGCCGGATTGTCACATGCCGACTTGCATATAGGCCTGGGTACATGTTTTTATTTCTTGTAATAATTATACATCTTCATCGGACTATTGTATTTTGATGGCAGAGTTTGTAAATACATTTTATATTGATAAAATCAATTTGAATTGAATTGACGATGTAGTGCTTAAAGCAGGCTAGTGATGTTGTCTGAAAATTTTCATTATAAGTGAACATTACATACAGAAGTATCTTTGTATTACAGTCTGCTATGAACCCATGCACAGAATGTATATCGATGTATGGTTTATGATCGCCATTAATTGTTAAAGATGTATTACTCGTTTGTTAACGGCAATTTCCGCATTTTGTTTTAATTGGAACATTGATAATTCCCTTTTAGGAAGAGAAACAAATACTAAACAAATGAGATATTTCACTAAATAGTCGTCGGAAGCTTGGTGTAACAGTAAAACAGTTAACTAATGACAGGACCCATCATAAATTGAATTGGTATTTATTTACCATAAAACCAGGCTTCTCACAATTATTTTGAGAAATACCGGTATGTCATTGTAAAGAATTTGTTTTCTCTTTTTCAAGTAAAATATCAATGTTTCCAATGAAAACTAAAAATTTGCGATAGTTGGTGCCGTTAAAATAGCCACAAACACGGATCATGATATATTTTTAAGATTGAATTGAAAGCGTTGTGCTTGTGAATTTCTCATCAAGTCTGCCCCAGAAACGAACTTGAATGGTCTCAGTATTCTCAATAGACCTATTATAGTCAGGTTCCCGACACGCACTGGAACGTATTATTTATGTGATGTTTTCCGTGACAATTTTAACAAATACATTAGTTTGCCTACCGTCCTGGGAATTTCCCCCAAAAATCCAATTTGATATTGATAAGAAACTAAACAACCTTTCATCTTTTGTTGTAATTCCCAGGAGCGTCCAGGTTGTTGAAAATCTATCGAGCCACGCAAAGACTGATTATGTTTTGTGTATTGTCCCCCCCCCCCCTCCCCCCTCCACACACTCAGAAGTACCGAATTACAGTGCAGGCTAGGCCTGGTCTCCTCTGTGAAGGACAAAACTATATAAATTGTTAAATAACGCTTAGCAAGTATTCCACTAATTATCCAATCTGTAGTATTACTATTAGGATATTTAGCCCCTACAAAATTATAAAATTATGTGAAGAAAATGAAATATATTTTGAATTTATGAATAATAATGAAGTACATGTGCCATTCATGAGGATCAGATAATTACTTTAAAGAAAGTATTGCCATGGTAATAAGATTGTGTAAGAGAGAGTACATAAGCCCCGGTTGGAAGCAGTCAGCATCTATTCAAAGAAGACAACATTTTGACAAAACTTTATGGTGGGAATGTGAAAACCTTATTTATACCATATACTGGGTGGGAACCTTCTTCTATTTGTACTTATTCATATAATTCAAATAATAGTTCATTTTATTTTAAATTATATAATTCTATTGCATAGCACTTCGTACAAGTCTTCAGAGGGTATGTATGTTCAAAGCTCTCAAGAAGTGTCGGTCAAAACTCCATGGTGAATATATATACAAGAATAGTACTTTAAATTTCATATAACGCCTACTAGAAATACATAAATTAATATTTCCTTCAGTATGTAGTTTTTAAGATAAAATGTATTTTAACAATCTTATTGAATAGACAGAGAAGAATGTTATCACTCATCGAACATCCTCTAACACATTATACGATAAATGTACTGGTGGATAGTTTATACAATATTTTACTGGATAAGTAATGTGTAGCCTTAGAGTTGGTGTTCAGCTTGATTTATTCAGCTTGATTTAAGAACTGAGGAAGCGAACGTTGGTTCCCCTAAGTGTTTTTTGGGTAATACTTTACAAAGGTACCGGTATTTGCCCATGCAGTCTGCTGTGTGAAGTATTTCTTGCAGGGATACGCCCTGAGCCAGGGCAGTTGAGGTTGTTGCACCCTAAAAAACTATGAGCTGTATAGATATCTGTATCAATTCCTGCAGTCCGATGTATATTTTCCATCCCTTTGATAAAGCTGACCTTTTAAATGACCTTTAAAACTGATTTTAAGGACTTCCCTCGTGAATGTCTGTGCTAAAACGTTAGCTACATCTAGTGTAGCGAGTGTAAATGGATCAATTTTCCTTCCACTGCACCAGCTAACCCAACATTTCCACTAAAGGCTCATTCATACTGTTTCTCAGTGTCTTGTCGCCAAGAGTTTGAGATTAGTTTGGAAGCGTCATTCGAACGTCCCTCTGATTGCCATCATTGCCTGAGATGGTCCAAGCGGCTAATCTGAGGTTCGGAATTTGAGATTTTTGAGGTTGATTGAGAACTGACTGTCGTCGTTGGATTGGTATTGCTACGTACAATGCTAGAAGCTGAAGAAACCAGGCGTGGGTTGGCTACCAGGGGGCGATTAGTATGCATAAGTTGGCGTTTTGTCTATGGAAACTTTGTACATGATTCTGGGGAGCAAACAAAATGGAGTTTCATTTCTTTTCGACATTCTGAATTACTTCAATCTACAATCTCACAAAGTGACAGGGTGTAACACCCATTATTTTTGTAATCACACTAATTGGCCAAGGTCATAACGAGTGCATTTCTCACGAAAGGACAATTTGGTTACACTGCATAGAAATTTAAGTAATACCTACTTCCCTATATGAAAGAACATAATATTTCAAACATTACAAATGTTTAAACTTTTCAACAACAGGATAATTAATCACAACGTATTTAATAATTTAAGACAATAATCCCTTCGAGAAAATGCTCAAATCAACACAACTTTTTCCAGTTGTCCCTTGGTGAAAACACTTCCACTATTGTCACTTCGTGAAAACGCGCTGTGAGGACAAAACTTCGCGCGCGCAACGTTTTTCCGTTTGCACGAAGAGCCAATTGTGAGCTATTTATAGGTCATGACGCGCGCTGTATACCGTTTTCACGAAGGGACAAATTATGAGCAAAATAAGGCCTCGTTTCTAGCGTTTTCACAAAGGGACAATTGTATAAATAAATCAGTTATGCCGTAAATAATTGTCCTGTTGTTGAATAACTTGTACATTTGAGAAGTTTGAAATCTGTACATTCACACAGTGCACATAATTTGGCAATATTCTGGCTTTAATGATGGTGAAACTACAATATCAAAAAGTGAGCTAAAACTCGATTATCTAGAAACGTGTGTTTTGTTCCGTGTGCCACACAATTGACCTTCCTGACAAATTATGTAAACACCAATCATAAATAGTGGATGTACCGATAATTCCTCCCATTTTTGCGATGTAAGACACTGTCATGCTGTTATCTGATTTGATGAAGATATGTACATCATTTACGTTTGTACACAAACGTTGCAATGATTTTTGTACAGCTACTAGCTCCAGAAGGTTTATATGAATCCAGAGCTGTCGAGAGCGCGGGGGGGGGGGGTGAGTTGACACCTCCAATAATTTCTTAGTCGGCATTTAGAGCCTCAGTCAGCCAGTGAAGTATCAAAGGTACTAGAACAAGAGTTGGTCCAGAAAATATTTTCAGTCGGCAAACGTAAAGCTATGGGTTTGCCGACTGCAAATGTGTCGTGTTTCTAATTGAGCACAGATTTGCCGAGTTGTTTGTTATCAGTTGTTTTTACTATGTAATACATTGAAAAAGCTGTGGCCCCCTCCTTTTGCGACTTTAGAGATTGTCCATTTTTTTGGGGGGAAAACAAAGTAAATTTGTCTGTTCATATAAGTGTTGTGTCGGTAAATTTACCCGTAAAAGTTTCTCCCACCCTGAAAATCTCGGCTATGCCAATATTGTCAGTTGCCAAATTGGCTTCCACACCCCCAAACGAAAATGCCTTCGCTACGCCCTTGTATGGATCCGTTTTGGGGGTTTCTGGCCAATTACCATATGAATTTGTCCGTTTGACAGATCGCTCCCCAACCAAACTTACTAGCATCTGTGGAAATAACCACATCAATGGATGGTAATTTCATATTGATCTAATCATGGGGAACATATAACCACCACTGAATTTCAACAACAATGAATGAATTACAGATCAAAATCTTGGCCACAAATTGCCTTATTTGGTTTGAACTGACTCTAATTGTCGGTAATGTGTAGTTTACCTCGAGGAAAAGCTTCACAAATTGGAATAATTAAGCCAATGCATCTGGCAAGACTGTGGATAGTGGCCGTTTTCTGTCATTGGTTTTGAGTCAACTTCAAATTCTAAGTAAATCATTTGGGTGTTAAGGATAATACAGTATTGTTGTCATTAATCACAAAACCCAGATTCTGAAGATTTTCCACAAATTGTGTATTTGTGATCATCTCCTCTTTAGATGAGGACATAATCATCAAAATATATATGACAAGGCGAGCGCCTATATTTATTGGTAAAAATTCATAGGGCCGAGGATAAACCGAAGGGAAGACACGTGTAGCAGTAACCCATGATAAACAAATTTAAGGTTGATCTTATTTACATTATGAGAATAGAGAAATGATTATCTTTCAGGTCAGTTGATGTGAGAAAAATCATTATTTTGAATAATGTTTTTCCATCTGAAAATGTTCTCATGAAACAATTACAGGTGAATTTTACTATGACAATAGCGTTCTGTTTCTGAAGAACCCATAAATAGAAAGAAACAAAATTTCGAAATAATAAAAATAAGTGTGATATTCACTTGAATTGCAGATAATATTACGGCAGCCCATCGACTGTGTTTCAAAAACTCTAAGAACAGTGTACATTTGAATTGTACATGTAGAGTGTTCTGCAAAAATATCATGCATACAATATTATGGCATTGATGCATGGTGTATCACAACGAATAAAGGTTGAAGCGAAAGCACAAGCGTGCTTTTGTGAAGTTCTCTCAGTATTTTCCCCCGTACCCCCGCACACACTTTAGCTTATTATTGATGTGAAGCCTTCCGTGACTATTTTTTACAAACATGGCTGCCTAAATCAGTACCTATGTATAAATCACGACTGGGCTGTTTGTTCGACTGGGAGTACATGACAGTCTGGTCGAGCCTGCATGTTTAGTGAAGGGAAAAACTATTTTGATAATTTGATATCAAGAAAAATACCACTAATAATCTTATCTTTTCGACGGGCTTTTAGTCTGAGGAAACTGAATAATGGTTTGTAAAACATTTATATTTGTCCAAGTAATTCCTTCAAGAAAGATTTTTTCAAGATAGATTTCAAAATGTTCCTTTATTTTATTTTTTACAATCCTCCAGTGAGTATATAAAAGGACTGACTAATATAAGTCATACAAAGACTAAACACCAGTTGAACAAGTTAGTTTTTTCTCAGTGGTGTATGACGATACCACAAACTGTATACCATTTAAGTGATAAGTCATATTTCGATAATGTTTTTTTGCAATTATTTGAAATAGTTTTTCCCTGGCACGAACAGGCTTGACCAGCACACGGGATCGGTATATATACCTGCCTGAGAACAAACAGATTTTGTACCACCTGGAACGGTCCTGGAAACTACAACAACAGAAGAAATGTATGGCTTTTATTATCATGTTGCTTCACACTTTTGACGGGATGGTTTTGGCAGCCATTTTTGTACTAGTAGTCACGGTAGGCAGCACATTAATAACTAGCTACAGTGTGTGTGGGGTTATATCGGGGTAAGAAATTGAAAGAACTTCACAAAAGCACGTTTGCGCTTTCATTTCAACCTTTATGTATTCACGTTGATAAACGATGTATCTAGGCCTATACTGCTCCACTTTCCTTTTAGAAATATCAATCAAATGACTTAACTCATGTAAGTAATATATGTGTTTCTACATATTGGACTCTTGGTGCACTTTATACTTATAGGGTGTATAATCATGTGCCAAACCTGTTGACACAACCCCATATCTCGCATCCTCGCCAAACTCAAAGTGGGCTAGAATGTCGAACCCAACCGCATATGTATTGGTGATGGATACATACTTCAAACTGTGATAGGATTCTTCTACTTTTTTAAGAGGATGAATTTTTAGAAGGGAAATAAAGTCCGAAATCCATCATAAATGTATATCTATGTTGAAAAAACCTTAATCAGTGGCTTCAACATTGAACATTCATTCCGAAAGCGGTTAACATTGGAGGGAAGAGTTGGCTTTTGGTGAGACTTCTCAGTAATACTTATGTCATGATGTGAAGGTGTGCCAACAGTTCTGATTTCGGTGTTTCGTATGATTAGAGGGCAACCGGCCACCGGACACCATTTCCACAACAGCTGTAGTTTGATGTATTCTCTCTTGCGTATAGGTTTATCTTATGAGTGGTGTTGGAGTACGCCCAATATTTTCCATGCATTTTCGTTACACATTGGCCAATAGTTAATTTTAAAATTGTGATAATGTTTTATATAAAACTGCATTTTATAGGCCTATATTTAATTGTTATGTAGACTTAAATTAGTTCAAATTAGATATTTCTCCAAATATTTGACTGAATCAGTGTTTACCAGGCCCTATATGTGCTTATTATTTGATAAGCTAGGAAATTATCAAGCTGTATAACAAATTAGTTAATTCACTACATTTTATCCATGCCCGTCATCGTCAATAATTACTTCATGAAATTATTTCCTTGTAATTATTTTACGTCCTTGCAATTTAGGAATAAGAAATGAACATTTGTTATATATAAATTATTAATTGTTTCTGATTACTAACAAAATGGAAACTTATATTTTAACAATTACAGTAAAATGAGAAGTTGGTAATTAGAATAATGGGAATGTCATCGGGAATATCATCGTAGGAAATGTCATCATATAATGCCTATTCCGCTTTGTGTCGTATATCTGGTTATTTCCATAATCTGAAGGACATATTCGGACAATGCTGCACCGGTAATCATTATTGTGTTCATTGTTCTTGTTGTCTAGCATGAATGAAAGTTAGTAGCTCGTGGTATTTTTGAAAAGAAAAAGTTCGTTATCACCAGAAAATAACAGAAAAGATTTTTCCTAGTGTCTTTCCTGGTACACCACATGTACATCGTTGAAGATAATGAGACGTAAAGGTTACCGATTACAGAAGAATATGTTGAAATCATATAGACCGTATTTAAGTCTGCAATTGTTTTATATTTTGCAGAGTTAGATATGCAGTGTATTATTTTATTCAATATTATAGGTCTAAGCCTTCTCTTGTGAATAATTATATATGCCTATTCCTCTTATATCGTATATCTGGAATTCCATAATCTGAATGGTATATAGTCGGACAATGCTGCACCGGTAATCATTATTGTGTTCATTGTTCTTGTTGTCTAGCATGAATGAAAGTTAGTACCTCGTGGTATTGTTGAAAAGAAAATTGTGTGGCGTTTGAAAAGTTCATTATCACCAGAAAATACCAGAAGAGATTTTTCCGAAGTAATTGTAATGTTCATGATGTGTAGATAAAAAACAGGGGCCAACGTGTCTTTCCTGGTACACCACATGTACATCGTTCAAGATAATGGTTACCGATTACAGAAGAATATGTTGAAATCATACAGACCGTATTTAAGTCTGCAATTGTTTTATATTTTGCAGAGTTAGATATGCAGTGTATTATTTTGTTCAATATTATAGGGCTAAGCCTTCGCTTGTGAATAATTACAGGCTATACCGCTATGCCATGCCGAATTCTCACATGCTGACTTGCATATAGGCCTGTGTACAGGTTTCTATTTCTTGTAATAATTCCCCGTCTTTGTACAAATTATATCTTCATCGAACTATTGGTTTTTTGATTGCAGAGTTTGTAAATACATGTTATATTGATTTAATCAATTTGAATTGAATTGACGATGTAGTACGAAACTACATACATAAGTAGCTTTCTATTACAATCTACAATGAACCCATACACAGAATGGTTTATGATCGCTATGAACTGTTAAAGATTTATCATCCGTATTTTACCGGCAATTTCCGCATTATGCTTTGGAACATTGATAATTTCCTTTTAGAAAGGAAAACAAATACTTTAAAATGAAATATTTCACTAAATATTCGTCATAAGCTTGGTTTTACAGTAAAACAGTGTCAAATTTAAATAGTGACAGGACCCACCATGTTATTTTTTGTACCGTAAAACCATGCTTCTCACAATTATTTGTTGTTTTAAAGTATTTTTCTCTTTCTCAAGTAAAATAGCAATGTTTCCAATGAAAACTAAAATATGCGATAGTTGGTGCTGTTAAACTAGCCATTAACATGGATGATAATATATCTTTAAGATTGAATTGAAAGCGTTGTGGTTGTGAATTTCTCATCAAGTCTGCTTCAGGAAAGAACTTGAATGGTCTCAGTATTCTCAATAGACCTATTATAGTCAGGTACCCGACACGCATTGGAACGTATTATTTATGTGATGTTTTCCGTGACAATTTTAACAAATACATTAGTTTGCCTACCGTCCTGGGAATTTCCCGCAAAAATCCAACATAATTTTACATTGATAAGGAAATAAAAAACCTTGCATCTTTTGTTGTCATTCCCAGGAAAGTCCAGGTGGTTGAAAAGCTTACGAGCCAGCACAGATTCATACTTTTTTGCAGGCTAAATTTGAATTATGAATAATAATTTAAGTACATGTGCGAGGCATGTGGATCAAACAATAATTACCTTAAATAAAGTATTTTCATGGTAATGAGACGGTGTAAGATGGAGTACATAAGCCCCTGTTGGGTAGAGTCAGCATCTATTCAAAGTATCAAACATTTAACCAAACGTCAGGATTGGAATGTAAACACCTTACTTATACCATATACTGGGTGGGAGACCTCTTCGGCTTGTACTTTTTCATAGAAGAAAAGTACTTTAATCTTCACATCACGACCACTAGAAATACAAAAATGTATATTTCCTTCAGTCTGCAGGTTTTTTTTTAAATAAAATGTATTGTAACAATCTTATTCTATGAATAGAGAAAGAAAATGTTATCACTCATCGAGCATCCTGTAACAAATTATACAATAAATGTTTTACTTGAGTCATGCTTAGCATTAAAGTTGGCGTTTGCCTAACTATGTATTCGGCTAGATGTAAGAACATGATGAAAGTAAACGTTGGTTTCCTTTAATGTTCTTTTATAAAAAATATTACAAAGCTACCGTACTGGTATATCTTGTAGGGATACGTGCTGAGCCAGGGGAGTTGAGGTTGATGCACCTGTATAGATATCTGTATCTATTCCTACCGCCCGATGTATAGTTATCATCCATTTTGGTAAAGTTTGCAGTAGTCACCTTTTGGTGTGGATTTCTTGTGGAAAAGTTGGGTTTCATTTCAACAGCTTCTTAATGTATCTGCGCGAGTAAGATAATCTCTTAAAGTTGAATTTAAACGCATAACATAAAGGGTCTTTTTTGTCTTAATTTATTTGTTATTGTTTTTTTATAAGTTGATATGAATACAAAACAATTTTAACTTTGTCTTTGTTTTGTGTCGCCATATCCCGTTACCGCAACTGACTTGTGTAGCATTTGTGGTAACGGGATCTGGTGCGCCCTGTTATCTAGACCAGCGCGTGCTCGTGATTGTCAGCTACTGGGTTCATATGAGTTCATGATATACCCCAAAATGTGTAGCTTTGCATGGTGAAGATGATACGTAAAGACTGTCGACATTAAAAACTTCGTGAAACTTCAATAGTAAAGCATGACACAGAGTGACACAGGTGTATGTCACAGATTTTATGATAAAAGAGCGTGGCGCCCTCTAAATTTAGAATTTACTTTTTAATTGTACAAACAGACGCAGAAAAAATGGACAAAGGGCAAGTATTTTCTCCAATAGGCATACTTTATTGTTTACACTTTAAGGTTTCCTTCGAAAGCTTGTAAAAATACGTTATACTGCTAATTCCTTTCTTAGGACAATCTTTGGAGTAGTTCCATTACTACAATACTGCGGTTATTGTCACCGTTCGCTGGACCGAAACAAGAGATAACAAAGCCAACATTTTTTGATGAGGTTGAGTAAAAAAAAGAGTTTTGGTTTTGAAGGAGTAGTTTACCTTGAATTAACCGAACAATAAGAAGGTGTGTTCAACTGGGTGTCCTCCTGTCAAGGGGATAGTCAATGATAAAGCTGAGGTTCAGAAATTGAGATTGTTGAGGTTGATTGACAACCGACTGTGGCAGCTAGATTGGTCTTGCTATATAGAATGTCAGTAGCTGAGGAATCCAGGCTTGGGTGGGCCACAAGTGGGCGATTAGTATGCACAAGTTGGCGCATTGTCTCTGGAAACTATGTCCATGATTCTGGGGGAAATATAAGGAGTCATATTTGACCATGAGATTGTAAAAGCGTCAATAGCCCAAGCGTATGGGTATTTTTTTCAAGAAACAAAACAATTTAATTTATGGTTTGCAGAGGATGTAAAGAGGTCAATATTGGCGCAAAACGTGAGGTTTACAATGTCTTCAGAAACAGCCGAATAAGGCTCCATTTCCTTGTTGAACTCTTTACGTAAGCTAGTTTGCCTCGAGGAAAAGGTTCAGAAATTTGAATATTTAAGCAAATGCATCTTGCAAGATTGTGAATAGTGGCCGTTTTCTTAGAAACTAGTTGGTGGCCTTCAAACGTTAGTTTTGGGGACATGCATTGTCATTGATTTCGAGTCAACTTCAAAACCCAAGTAAGTCGTTTGGGTGTTAGGGTTAATGCAGATTCTAAAGTAGATTTTCCACAAATTGTGTATTTGTGATACTCTCCTGTGTAGATGAGGACATAATTAGGATATCATCCAAATATAAGACAAGGCGAACGCCTCTACTTCTCGGTGAAAATTCGTGGAGCCGAGGATAAGAGAAGACAAGTGAAGCTTGAAGCAGTAACACTTTTATACCCATGATAAACAAAGATAAAGTTGTTCTTAATTACATATGAAATTGGAGAAATTAGTATCTTTCAGGTCAATTTATGTGAGAAAAATCCTTATTTTGAATAATGTGTTTCCGTCCTAAAATATTCGCACAAAACGAATTATTTGAGATCCTTCAGATTAACATCTAATCTCAATCCACCCGATGCCAAATACTGGCTATAAATCGGTAAGCATTTGACCGATGGTATTTGTCGGAATGCACCCTTCTGCATAATCAATTTGAATTGAATTCATGATGTAGTGTTTAAGCTGCCTAGCGATTTTGTCTGGAAACTCATTATAAGTGAAATGATACAAAATAAATGTGATATTCACTTGAGTTGAATTGCAGATGATATTACGGCAGCCTATTGACTGTGTTTCAAAACTCTGAGAAGAGTGTACATTTGAATTGTCCTTGCAGAGTGTTTGTAAACATTCTGCACAGTATAATGCATAAAATATCATGGCATTGATGCATGGTGTATGGAAACGAATACAAGTTGAAGTGAAGGATCATAGGAACTACAACAACAGACCAAACGCATAGCTTTTATTGTCATCATATTGCTTCACACTTGTGGGAATTACCGGGATAGTTCTGGCGTCCATGTTTGTACTAGAAGTCACGGTAGACAGCACTATAATAATCTACAATGTGTGCGTGGGTATATCGGGGTAAGAAATTGAGAAAACTTTACAAAAGCACATTGCGCTTCACTTCAACCTTTATGTATTCATGTTGACAAACCATGCATCTAGGCCTATAGACATTTTGTGTGAACTTTTTTCAAACGTACACTGTTCTTATAATGACAGTTTTTAAACACTATTTTTTTTTCCAATTCAACTCGTATGAATATCACGTTAATTTCTACATTTACCGTGAAAATTACACTAACTCCAGTGAGATAAGTTGTACGCCGAGATTTAGTTATCACAAGAAATATATTCTGTTGGAACTACGAATGTTTGCCAATTCATGTAAGAAATTAACATGGGGGCTCTTGTTTTGAAATTATAACCTTATCCTAATATAGTAATATTTCAGTTTGAATAAATAGTTGAATTCTTACGAAGGGTTATTTAACATTGATATAGTCTTGACCTTCACCGACGAGACAAGGCCTGTATGGGCGGCCAAAGGCAGCAAATTACAAATTTCTAAACAAAAATATATTAAAAAACGAACAAAGGACACAACAATTAAAGAAAATAGTTTTTAAAGAGTCTCTGTCACACGATGGGTCTGATTGTCCCATTGGGTGGCAACACAGCAAACGAATCAATAAAAGAAATGACCATTTAAGAAGAACAAAACACCGAGGACCACCACTTGCAATATAAAATAACTAATAAACAAATACAAATTACTACTGTTTCTGGTTTTATCCTAATTTAAATAAACAAACTAATTATCCCATCACCACAAAAACAAATAATAAAAATGCCGGCCTATGTCAGTTCATTTGAAGGTTCCTGATATCGGGTACCGGATACTTGGCTGGTTGTAGTTTGGTGTTCGTGAAAATGTGCATGAACGGTGATGTCCCCTAGGTAGGTAGATCTCCAAGAATATGGTGCTTCTTTTGTACGGGACCCTCGATTCGTTGACGGTAACCAGGGAACTATCAGGATTCTCTGAAACTGCACTAAGGAGGTGGTGTCCGCACAGGACGACTCCTTCCACATTGTATGAGTTTACAGAGCCACTCAGGCATCTGTACTACACTATATATACACACGTAGGTTCGTCTGTCCCAACGGGAAACCCTTTTTAAACATAGAAAATAGCGAACATTTTACTACATTATTCCCCGTATAACAGGATTTAAACAATGTAAAATTTTCACACAGAAATTTCCCAATCTTCAATTCCAGTCTTAATTAACTTTTTTTTTTAAATACTACAACTTAAACCATTCTAAAGATAAAATAAATTAAAACTTACAGTTATATGAACTGGCTTGGTCCTAAATGTAGTTTAATATGGTGGGCCACACCCAAGGCATGTACAAAGACCCTACCAGCAGTGATCTAGTTTACACGTTGCCTCACACAGGGCTGGAGTGTGCCTGCCTCTCTGTTAGCTTGTGCATGTCCAATACAAAAACAAACCTTACTGATGAGGCGTATAATCCTTGTATTCAATGGGTGCAAGCCAATAAAAGAAATTCACAAACAAATTCCTGAAAAAGGGGTATGGTAAATTAATTCAAATTTGGATCATTCCATTATAAACAGAAGGGTGAAAATAAATTAGGCCGAGTAAAAAAAAAATTAGCGTCCGGGTTTCTTTAAAAAAAAGGAAGCGGGAGGGGCTTTTATTTTTTATTTTCAAGATGGCCGCCATTCTTTTGTAAATTTCGAACAACTATTGGTTTTTCCACTGTTCAAACACACAATAATGAAAGAAACATGTTGGACAAGACATTGAACATGTTTACAGTGGTTTTATTAAATAGTTTGTTCAGTATTAAAAACTCTGTAGCTCACTTTCACAAGAATAAATTTAAAGTTGGAAAATAAAAATGCATTGAACTTGAGGTTCCATCCTGTGTTCTGTAGTGCTTTCTTTAAAAATTCCAAACATTTGACAAGTTCTAACAACACATCGGCAGCCGATCATGCAGCTAGCTGTCTACGTACATGTGGTTGTGAGAAATCACGCCATTCATGGAACTTTAGACTTGAAATCAAGTCGATAATTAGCCGAGTTTAGTCGCCGCTAGCTTCAACAGCGTTCCGCGCTGGTATATACAGCGGCGCCTACAGACAAAACACGACTGTCTAACGACTAATGGAACGTGCACATGCGCACTCTTGCATGAGCTCATACCGTCTGTTCCCTGACTTGGCAACGACTACAAAATGTACGTATCCGGTCCGGGAAACCAGACTAACGTTAGTAGTGGTACCATAGCTCCATGGTAGTACACAAGGATGGCTTGGCCACGCACGGCGGGAAATAAACCCGAAACACACGGATGGGGCCATGCAAAAATGTACGTACTTGGACTGGAGATTGCACAATTGCACGGTCGACTGGACCGACAGAATCTATAAATTAGAAGTTCTGACTTGCAAATATTTTATTTTCCAATGGATCGGTTGACATTTTACGTTTTTTAAATCTCATTTTGAATTTGTAAAAATAAAAATAAAAATCCATGCGGCCCCCAAAAAGGAAGCGGGCGGGGACGCTAAACATGTTTTTTGTTTACTTCGCCTTAAATTACATAAAACCTGTATGTGTAGAATCAGTCATCTCGTGACAGTCTCAATTAATTAACTCAGTGACTAAAAATAACTCAGTTCCCCACAGAATAGTGTCATATTACCGTTGTTGCTGTTCATCTTAATCGAGGGCACCGATTTCATGCCATATACTCTGATTGTGACGATACCACCCCTTTAAAAATGAACAAAGGACAAAACAACAATCAGAGAAAACAGTTTTAAAAGAGTCTCAAACTAAATGTATTTAAACCGAAACCCCTGTGCTGGAACACCTAGGTCTAGTTTGTTATTACACTTGGCCCTTTTTGTCACCTATATACTCTGTATTTTTGAGTGTCTCGGGGGGATATATAGAAGGGAAAAATTAATCCGTCGCTCGTAAGCTTTTCAACCAACTGGACGGTCCTGAGGAATTACAACAAAAGATGAAAGGTTGTTTATTTCCTTATCAATATAAATATTAGTTATTTGTAGGGCAATTCACAGGACGGTAGGCAAACCAATGTGTATGTAAAAATGTTTAACAAAGGAATCACATAAATACTTAAGTTGCAGTGTGTGTGGGTTACTTGACTATAATAGACCTAACCGTCTATTGTGTCATCCTCCTTGACTACTTGTCAAACCCATTCTAGTGTGAAGCAATACGGTGGTACGTAACTATATAAATCACGATAGAGTTGTTCGACACAGGCTTTAAGTCCGACAAAACGGTATTACGACTTATCAAACTTTCAAAATCAGTTTTTGTCCAAATAATTCACTTAAGAACGATTTTTGAAAATATATTTCAAAATGTTCCGTTATTTTATTTTCTACATTCCTCCAGTATGTAAATAAAAGCACTGTCCAGTACAGTCATACAAAGATGCCGCTTATATCTCTGCGTCAGTGGGATGAAGACAGGAAGACAACAAGGGTTGTCTACGACCATTCTCAGGCAAGACCAATCACCAGGAAGAACAAAATCAAGAAGAGCAGACAGGCAGCTTTCATGTCTGCTTTGACGCAGAGGAAACAGCCGTCTGGACTGCATAATCAAGCCGAGACAACAACGTCAGGTTCATTGAAACAAGAACAATGTCAAGTACATTCAGAAGGGTAACTCTATTTCTATTATTTCTATGAAACATTGATTGCAGTGTTTTTTTAAAATCCGAACATGCTATTTACAAATGATACCACTGTGTTGGATATATAGCCCCCTCTTTACTCTTTCAACATTTGGCAGCGTTTTTTTTGACAGGTACGATCAAAACTTCGTTTTGTATGAAGTCTATAATTTATTTTTTCTAAATAATTAAGGTCATATTTCCAAATCTCATCCATTGTTAATTTGAACTGTATTATATATTTAATGAAAGTTAAAGTACAACATATAAAAGGTGAACAAATAAACACGATTTATGCTAGTTTGATGATCTGACGTCACACATCGAGGCTCGTGAATTAAACCAGATACCGGCGTCACAGTTGCCATGTTTCACAAGATTCAACTTTGAGCTTGTGCACGATATTTGGATGGCAAGTACGAGTGCGCGTAGTGCAGTTTTACATTCGTAGTAGTGTTCATTAGCCTCGGCACAACGTATCCAGTGACATCCATTTAACCCTTTCATTACCAGCCAGTTATGTCAGAGAGTACCCTTCTTTACCACAGTCATTAGGAGACTAATGTCACTTCAGCACCAGTGGGTATTTCACAATTTCATTGAAGTGTGCCCTCACACGGCAGGAATTAGACACATTTTTAACATGTGTACTGTACATACCAAATGGCTCATTTGTATGTAAAAATGAGTATACAAAAGGGAGGAAAACATTGTGCAAAAGCAAAATAATTAGATCAGTATTTACACTAAAGAAAAGTAATACAAATGGGTGATATTTCATGCAAATACGGTACAGGTATAAAAAAAAATGTCCATGTGAAAAACAATAACTTGGATGAGATTTTTTGGGATTTTTTTTGGTTTGCTACTTGGAAATGAACCATTTACTTGTATTCAATGTAAATACATCACAATCCATGCTAACACCCCACCCCCCACCCCCCAATTCAATGTTGGTTTGGACTGTAATCTGCAAAAGCAAAACAATTAAATATTTGGATCAGTATTTACAGTAAAGTAAAGTAATACAAATGGGTGATATTTCATGCAAATACGGTACAGGTATAAGATTTGTTTTTCCATGTGAAAAACAATAACTTGGATGAGATTTTTGGGGATTTTTTTTGGTTTTCTACTTGGAAATGAACCATTTACTTGTATTCAGTGTAAATACATCACAATCCATGCTAACACCCCACCCCCCACCCCCCAATTCAATGTTGGTTTGGACTGTAATCTGCAGATTTTTTAAGTGCAAAAGCAAAACAATTAAATATTTGGATCAGTATTTACACTAAAGTAAAGTAATACAAATGGGTGATATTTCATGCAAATACGGTACAGATATAAGATGTTTTTTCCATGTGAAAAACAATAACTTGGATGAGATTTTGGGGAATTTTTTTTGGTTTTCTACTTGGAAATGAACCATTTACTTGTATTCAGTGTGTATGATTGTAGTACTGAAAACATTGGTCGGCAAGATCAGTTCCACCCATGTTTTTGTTGTAATCATCAATACAATTGGGCTTCATAACATCACAAAATCCACTCATAATTTTTTAACACTATTACGGCAATCACCTTCGAAACATACCAATTTGTAATTGATTACAGGGAAGAGGCTTCGTCACCTAGGAAAGTTCAAAGACAGCTTCAGTTCTTTGTCCAGACGCCCGTCACATCAAAGTCACTTTGTCTACAACTGGATCCCAAAACTACAATCTTGGGTTTGAAACAGTTGATATGCAAAAGGTTTGGCGTTGAGCCTGAAAAACAACACCTCTACACCAGGAGAAAGATTCAGGTAGGTCATGAGTATTCAGTCTCATCTATACACTTCAGATTTATTTGATTGTTGTGTTATTGTGAGGGTTTGGTGTGAATTACAATGTATTTGAACAAGTGTGTTTATTGTAGACTTCCCTGTGTCAGACACTGAAAAGCGCTTCTGACAAGCATTATACATTGTACAAACATTGAATAATATCCTCTTACAATGATGTATATTGGGCTGTAGGCTTACAGTTATACTAATCTTATACAATACTCATAAATTAAATAAAACACAATGGAAACTAGAGGGCGCCAGGACTAGGTGTCGTCACCAAACAGTAGCATTTTCATCTATGAATGTCCTTTCGCTTTCCATTAGAATGTATTGTATAATTTGAACTAGGCCTATACTGTTTGTACCAGAAGTAAAGATCAGGTACGCTAAGGCAAAAACAAGTCTCCGGTTTCTGGTCATAGGTCCGCTTCAAAATCTGGTGCGGTGACGCGCTTATTTATTGTACATCGTTTCATAGCAAAAAAACAAAACAAAACAACTAAAACTAAAACAAAAACAAAAATGCCGACGCGCAGGCCTGAGGCGACGCGCGCGGAGAGCAACCGGAGACCTTTTTTGGTCTAACAGCTTTGAGTCAAAATCACGATTTCGCTTGTAGAGCAAAACAAATCTAGATTTTCAAATAAACATTTGTGTTTGATACACAAAAATAATTGTTGCTTTAAAGTGTAGCTATTCAAAAATTGTTGATTGTTGAAAGACTTCGTCCCTGCACAAAATGATTGACCGACGGTGAATTATTTTGTGAATTGTATTATATGAAAACTATTTACTTCAATTTACTAGGGAATAGCAATTAGACCGATTTATCAAAAACATTTAAGGTAAATATAATTGGATTCACACGGAATATATTCATCTTTCATTATTTTGAAATGAATGGATTGTATTTTTGATAACCAGCTTTGTGATTTGCTGACACTAGAGGATCATGGTATTGAGAAGGATGAAAACATTGAAGTACGCCTTGTACAAGGCTTATTGGGTGGTGGAGCAAAACGTGAGTGCTCAATGGAAATTATTTCTTTATTACATGCAATGCCCCCAAAATTGTATTTAAAAATAGTATATTAATTGAACTTCCTTTTGTAAATATTATTTGATTATACCCTCGATATGTCCACAAATTATATAACTTGAAGTGGGTTCTTTTCAACTAGTTTGTAGTACAACCTATACCGTTTTTCATAATAGTTGAAAAGAGCTGTTATATGAAATAAATATCGAACCACTATTAAATACACTTTAATCACGAATTCACTTGTGATAAATGCATTCACACTTTACAAAGATGGAGTAATACATCATGTACAATAAATACGGTCACTATACTTTACACTATATTAATACAGATAATATCGGTACTTGATTTGTGGAAAGAGTGACTGGTTTGTGAAGGAACACTGAACAAATTCCCGGATTCAAGTCCAGCCAATGGATGTAATGACGCTGTTGCTGTCACTTCAGTTGAAATTTCTTAAATCATTTTAATTATCATTTTAATTACAGCTATAGTGAATCTACGCTCCGTTGCAACAATGTACTTATACGCACTATTGTTCCATTGACAATAGGCCTAATCGCTCCCGGAAATTTTGTTTTGTTTTGTTTGTTTATTTGTTTGTTTGTTTTTTGTTCTGGCGGTGACGTCCCCCCGAGATTCATAACGGAAACGACATAATTATATCTGATTTTTAAATAGAATCAACTGCAGGAGCTGGTGCATCAGACGAGACTTTCCTGAGAAAGGTAGCTCGAAAAATCAAGAAAGACTGGAAGCGACTAGCAACAATGTTGGGTTTTAAATCAACAGAGATTGACGCATTTGAAATCAACAGTCGGAACAACCGAGAGGAACAGGCTTGTCAGATGTTAGTTACTTGGTGGAGAATACAACCTAACAAAGACGAAGCAGGAGAATCGTTAAGAGATGTACTGACTCGATTTGGCCGTCCTGATTTAGCCTCAAAGATACCAGGTATTGGTTGATGAACTTTGTGTTACATGCTCTCTTATTCATATTTAAATACCGGTAAATGTTCATATACTTGGCAGGAATCTAATATATTATATTAAGAGGATTTCGGATTTTCTTTAAAAGAAAATAATGAACAGTGATTCTCCTACTTTTTGACGCAGAAAGGTATACGTACATAATGTTGATGTGCACTGGTAAGGAGATACCAGTCATGATGCGACGTTTCATGTACAATAGAACTATATCATTCTCCTCCTAGACACACTGATGATGGCATTTATGATTACACTGTTCACATAGCTTACCTCACGTTTTTCTCTATTATCGCTTTTTAGAAAGATACGTCAAACCATGTATCCTTATTATGATCACGCCCTCCAGATTATAAGCGCGTTACTTATTGGCTAAAATTGTGCGTCCAGTCATATGTGGTCTCACCAATCAGAATACCTTAACTATTTGGGGAATTTTTGTTTGTATTATTCTATTCATTTAGCTCTGGAATGTTCTACAGTCAATACAGAAAATGCGGACCAGCCAACGGGAGACCAAGCAGATTCTCATACAGCAAAACAACAGCGTGGTATGTTTGCATGCTTCCATGTCACGATATTGGGATTAATAAGGAAATGTTTATAACATGATTACAAATTTACTAAATTATAATTTTGATGTGAAGTTGGTGATGATACCAAACATCCTGAGAAATAACTACGTTTGAGATGCTGTCATTTATGAGAAAACGTGAAATGTAAATCACGTCAGTGATCAATTTTCCACATTAAATTGAATGCAAACAATCTGACTATATTTTCAAACATTTTTGAGGATGGTTTCTGTACATATCTCATGATTCTTATGGATGCATTTACAAACATTTTACTGATAGTGTAGAATTCCTTATAGAAAGTAAAACATTGGTATGTGTAAATGTACGTTCCGCAGTTCAACCCTTTAGTTTATATATCATAACAATAATAACCTGTGAAAGTTTCATCAAAATAGATGAAAATGTTTTCAAACATAGGAAGGCACTTCAGACTTTAATTACTGACGGCTTTCATCAATAGATGATTAAAAACGATTGTTTATTGCGGTGCTTCAATTTACATTATAATTATAGGTTTGTTTTGGTGTTTAGTTGTACTCATTTGTCCCATTTGTCCAACTACCGGTATTGTCCCATTGACAACAATCGCTCACTGAATGCCTTTTGTTGTTTCTGGCGATGTGGTTCCACCTAGATTCATAACAGAAACGACATAACTATTATGTGATTCAACTGCAGGGGCTGGTGTAATAGACGAGACATTCCTGCGGAATGTAGCTCCAAAAATCACGAAAGACTGGAAACGATTAGCAACCAAATTGGGTTTCAAGCCAGCAGAGATTCACGAATTTGAAATTATTAGTCCGAACAACCTGGAGGAACAGGCTTGTCAGATGTTAGTTACTTGGTGGAGAAGGCAACCTAACAAAGAAGAAGCAGGAGAATGGTTAAGAGGTACATTGACTCGATTTGGCCGTCCTGATTTAGCATCAAAGATACCAGGTATTGATTGATGTGCTTTGTATTGAATCTCTCTTAGGCCCCCCAAAATAGTATCTGGTTTTTGGTCATCAATCGCGCTTTTGTTCTTTTTTTTTTCGACCATTTTTCTTTAAGCCAACAGGAAAATGCGTGATACATTGTATACACGGGGACCAAATTTCCCATTAGGTTTGGTGGCTATTAAGAGAGGCCTCACAAATCAGGCAAAAGTTCATAGGCCTGCCCCTATTTGAAAAATTCGTTTAAAGCACATCACGGCAGAGTTCAAATCGATCCAGCAATTTTGGCTGCAATTGGCCAAACAAAAAAATACAAAATACAAAATAAAAAAATAAAAATAAAAAGTGCCCACACGCAGGTCTGAGTCAACGTGCGCGGATACCAGAAACCGGAGACTTTTTTGTTTTGGCCTTATTCATATTTAGATAAATGCCCATATACTTGGCGGGAATGTAATATATTATATTAACAGGAATTCAGATACAAATATTTGAACAGCGATTCTCTTACTTTGACACAACTTGCTAATAAGCGTGCGTTGTCTTTACATCAGTTTCCCTGTATAGACAAAGTACATGGAAGAGAAAGATATACTTACATGTGATGTGCATTGGTAAAGAGAGCATTTGCCAGTGATATCAGTCATGATGCGACGTTTTATATACAATATAAATATTTCATTCTCCTCTCAGACACACTGTTGATGGCTTTTATGACTTCACGTAGCTCAGCATCACAGGTTAACCTTGAAACATTTTGACTTGTAGAGAATACTTACTACATGTATATCGTTTGGTTGAGCCTATGGTGATTGTATAGACGGTTTAATTATTATCGGGTATTAGATTGCGAACAATCATCATATTCATGATTGGCTTCCAGATTTCATTTTCAAAATTGTGGGGTATTTTTGTACATTGGTAAACATAAAATGTCTTTGGAAACACGTGACTTACTGCTTATTAGACTTGTGTATGTCTAGTCATCTGTGGTCCGATAAAGCAGATGTCTAATCATATCCACGAAAGCAGCTCTCCACCCATCAGAAAGCATCAACTGTCTGAGGGAATTCATGATTGCCGTTTGATTGCTGATATGTTATGTTGTTATTATTCTATTCATTTAGCTCTGGAAATTTCTACAGTCAAACCAGAAAGTGCGGACCAGCCAACGGAAGGCCAAGCAGATTCTCATACAGCAAAACAACAGCATGGTAGGTTTTCATGTTTTCATGTTGGGATAATGGGATTATATTAAAGGAAGTTCACATCAATGGTAATTAAGGTGCACCTTTGGTTATTACATGATTACAAATTTACGGAATTGTAATTTTGATGTGAAGTTGGTGATGAATCCAAACATCCTGCGAAATAACTACGTTTGAGATGCTGTCAATTATGACAAAACGTGAAATGTAAATCACGACCGTGATCAATTTTCCACATTAAATTGAATGCAAACAATCTGACTATATATTCAAACATTTTTGAGGATGGTTTCTGTACATATCTCATGATTCTTATGGATGCATTTACAAACATTTTACTGATAGTGTAGAATTCCTTATGGAAGGTAAAACATTGGTATGTGGAAATGTACGTTCCGCAGTTCAACCCTTTAGTTTATATATCATAACAATAATAACCTGTGAAAGGTTCATCACAATAGATGGCCACGTTTTGAGGAATAGACAAAAAATGTTACAGGTTTTATAACATGGGAAGGCACTTCAGGTGGAATAAGTTCTCATGATAATTCCTTCCCTTCCATTTAAACAAAAACACAATCAACTTACTATTGTTGCAATCTCTTTGCCGATTTTTTTTTCACGATTGTTAATTGCGGTTCTTCAATTTGAATTAGTTTCCTGTATAAGCCACGGGGAATATCCGCATGCGTAGATTTAACGTGCAGTAAATGTGTTAACAGAGTGCATGAGTTGAATGTAGAGGGAGTTTGGCATTTTTGCAAGGTCCACGGAAATTCAAATGATAATAATACATTTCAAATAATTTATACAGAAGCGGAAGGTAAATTAAGTGAGACTTTCCTGCGTGACATAGCTGAAAACATCGGGATCGACTGGAAACGACTAGCAACAAACTTAGGGTTCAAAACAGCCCAGATTACCGCATTACAGCAAGACAACCGGGACAACTTGAAGGAGCAGGCTTTTGAGATGTTCGTCGCTTGGCAAAATAAACAAACTGACATTAAAGGAACAAGACGCAGTTTGATAGAGGCTCTTGTTAAAATTGACCGGACTGATTTGACTTCAAGAATACCAGGTATCAGTTATTATTATTATTATCTCTTAGATTAATGTCTTAATCTGGGTCAGAAATTTATGACATGGATTTTTTTGAAACACGGTAAATATTTAAATATTGGTTGAGGTATCCAGTCATCCGTGTTGGGATTAATCACGTGATGTTTAAACATTCCCACGAAAGCAGCTCTCCACCAATCAAAATACCTCAACTGTCTGGGGCAATTCATGAATGCCGTTTGATTGCTGATTAAAGGGTATGTATTTATTATTCTATTCATTTAGCTCTGGAAAGTTCTACAGTCAAACCAGAATGTGCAGACCAGCCAACGGGAGACCAAGCAGATTCTCATACAGTAAAACAACAGCGTGGTAGGTTTTCATGCTTTCATGTTGAGAATTGTTTTTATTATTTTTATTTATAATGAAATTATTGAAGTATTTTAATCGCCCGTGTTTTCAATTTTTTTAACGGCAACTCTCGCTTTTTAACAGACATTTTATTTTTGATCGGAACATTGCTATTTTATTTAACGAACTGAATACAAATGCTGTTAATGTACACATTTCTCAAAATAATCTTAAGAAACATGGTTTTACAGTAAATATGTACCAACAACTAATTTATGTCGAGTCCCCGTATAGACAAAGTACGTGGAGAAAAAGATATACTGTACGTACTTACACATGATGTGCACTTGTAAAGAGAGTATTAATTTGGCAGTGATATCAGTCATGACGCGACGTTTCATGTACAATATAAATATTCCATTCTCCTCCCAGACACATTGATGATGGCTTTTCAGGTTACCCTTGAAACATTTTGACTTGTAGAGAATACTTACTACATGTATATCGTTTGGTTGAGCCTATGGTGATTGTATAGACGGTCTAATTATTATCGGGTATTAGATTGCGAACAATCATCATATTCATGATTGGCTTCCAGATTTCATTTTCAAAATTGTGGGGTATTTTTGTACATTGGTAAACATAAAATGTCTTTGGAAACACGTGACTTACTGCTTATTAGACTTGTATATGTCTAGTCATCTGTGGTCAGATAAAGCAGATGTCTAAACATATCCACGAAAGCAGCTCTCCACCCATCAGAAAGCATCACATGTCTGGCGGAATTCATGATTGCCGTTTGATTGCTGATATGTTATGTTGTTATTATTCTATTCATTTAGCTCTGGAAAGTTCTACAGTCAAACCAGAAAGTGCGGACCAGCCAACGGAAGACCAAGCAGATTCTCATACAGCAAAACAACAGCGTGGTAGGTTTCATGTTTTCATGTTGGGATAATGGGATTATATTAAAGGAAGTTCACATCAATGGTAATTAGGGTGCACCTTTGGTTATTACATGATTACAAATTTACGGAATTGTAATTTTGATGTGAAGTTGGTGATGAATCCAAACATCCTGCGAAATAACTACGTTTGAGATGCTGTCAATTATGACAAAACGTGAAATGTAAATCACGACCGTGATCAATTTTCCACATTAAATTGAATGCAAACAATCTGACTGTATTTTCAAACATTTTTGAGGATGGTTTCTCAACAAATATCTCATGATTCTTATGGATGCATTTACAAACATTTTACTGATAGTGTAGAATTCCTTATGGAAGGTAAAACATTGGTATGTGTAAATGTACGTTCCGCAGTTCAACCCTTTAGTTTATTTATCATAACAATAATAACCTGTGAAAGTTTCATCAAAATAGATGAAAATGTTTTCAAACATAGGAAGGCACTTCAGACTTTAATTACTGACGGCTTTCATCAATAGATGATTAAAAACGATTGTTTATTGCGGTGCTTCAATTTACATTATAATTATAGGTTTGTTTTGGTGTTTAGTTGTACCGGGTACTCATTTGTCCCATTTGTCCAACTACCGGTATTGTCCCATTGACAACAATCGCTCACTGAATACCTTTTGTTGTTTCTGGCGATGTGGTTCCACCTAGATTCATAACAGAAACGACATAACTATTATACGATTCAACTGCAGGGGCTGGTGTAATAGACGAGACATTCCTCCGGAATGTAGCTCTAAAAATCACGAAAGACTGGAAACGATTAGCAACCAAATTGGGCTTCAAGCCAGCAGAGATTCACGCATTTGAAATTATCAGTCCAAACAACTCAGAGGAACAGGCGTGTCAGATGTTAGTTACTTGGTGGAGAAGGCAACCTAACAAAGAAGAAGCAGGAAAATGGTTAAGAGGTGTATTGACTCGATTTGGCCGTCCTGATTTAGCATCAAAGATACCAGGTATTGGTTGATGTGCTTTGTATTGAATCTCTCTTATGCTCCCAAAAATAGTATCTGGTTTCTGGTCATCAATCGCGCCTTTGTTCTTTTTTTCGACCATTTTTTTAAAAGCCAACAGGAAAATACGTGATACATTGTATACACGGGGACCAAATTTCCCATTAGGTTTGGTGGCTATTAAGAGAGGCCTCACAAATCAGGCAAAAGGTCATAGGCCTACCCCTATTTGAAAAATTCGTTTAAAGCACATCACGGCAGAGTTCGAATCGATCCAGCAATTTTGGCTGCAATTGGCCAAACAAACAAATAAAAAATAGACAATAATTTTTTTTAAATATACCCACTCGCAGGTCTGAGGCAACGTGCGCGGATACCAGAAACCAGAGACTTTTTTGTTTTGGCCTTATTCATATTTAGATAAATGCCCATATACTTGGCGGGAGTGTAATATATTTAACAGGAATTCAGATAAAAACATTTGAACAGCGATTCTCCTACTTTAGCACAACTTGCTAATAAGCGTGCGTTGTCTTTACACTTGGAGAGGAGATGGGTGCCACCAAGTGTAATAGTATCACCCACAGAAACGACTATGAGCCATCAAGATGTCGCCCCAACGGCCTCCAAAGGCTATGGGACATACCATACCATACCATGTCTTTACATCAGTTTCCCTGTATAGACAAAGTACATGGAAGAGAAAGATATACTTACATGTGATGTGCATTGATAAAGAGAGCATTTGGCAGTGATATCAGTCATGATGTGACGTTTCATGTACAATATACATATTTCATTCTCCTCCCAGACACACTGTTTGATGGCTTTTATGACTTCACATAGCTCAGCATCACAGGTTACCCTTGAAACATTGTGACTTGCAGAGAATACTTACTACATGTATATCGTTTGGTCGAGCCTATGGTGATTGTATAGACGGTCTATTTATTTTCGCGTATTAGAATGCGAACAATAATCATATTCATGATTGGCCTGCAGATTTCATTTTCAAAATTGTGGGGTATTTTTTGTACATTGGTAAATATAAAATGTATTTGAAAACACGTGACTTATTGCCTATTAGACTTGTGTATGTCCAGTCATCTGTGGTCAGATAAAGCAGATGTCTAATCATATCCACGAAAGCAGCTATCCACCAATCAGAATACATCAACTGTCTGAGGGAATTCATGATTGCCGTTTGATTGCTGATATGTTATGTTGTTATTATTCTATTCATTTAGCTCTGGAAAGTTCTACCTTAAAACCAGAAAGTGCGGACCAGGCAACGGAATACCAAGCACATTCTCATACAGTAATACAACAGCGTGGTAAGTTTTCAAGCTTTCATATTGACATTTGTTTATAATGGGAATGTTTAAAGCATGTATTGCCGTTTGATTGCTGATATGTTATGTTGTTATTATTATACTCATTTAGCTCTTGAAAGTTCTACAGTCAAACCAGAAAGTGCTGACCAGCCAACGGAAGGCCAAGCAGATTCTCATACAGCAAAAGAACAGCGTGGTAGGTTTTCATGTTTTCATGTTGGGATAATGGGATTATTTAAAGGAAATTTTACATCAATGGTAATTAGTGTGCACCTTTGGTTATTACACGATTACAAATTTACTAAATTATAATTTTGATGTGCCGTTGGTGATTATCCCAAACATCCTGAGAAATAACTACGTTTGGGATTCTGTGAAATGTAAATGATGTCCGTGATAAATTTTCCACATTAAATTGAATGCAAACAATCTGACTATATTTTCAAACATTTTTGAGGATAGTTTCTGTACATATCTCATGATTCTTATGGATGCATTTACAAACATTTTACTGATAGTGTAGAATTCCTTATGGAAGGTAAAACATTGGTATGTGGAAATGTACTTTCCGCAGTTTAACACTTTAGTTTAACCTGTGAAAGGTTCATCACAATAGATGCCCACATTTTGAAGAATAGACAAAACAATGTTACAGGTTTTAAAACATGGGAAGGCACTTCAGGTGGAATAAGTTCTCATGATAATTCCTTCCCTTCCATTTAAACAAAAACACAATCAACTTGCTATTGTTGCAATCTGTTTGGCGATTTTGTTTCACGACTGTTAACTGCGGTTCTTCAATTTGAATTAGTTTCCTGTATAAGCCACGGGGAATATCCGCACGCGTAGATTTAACGTGCAGTAAATGTGTGAACAGAATGTATGAGTTGAATAGAGGGAGTTTGGCATTTTTGCAAGGCCTACGGAAATTCAAATGATAATAATACATTTCAAATAATTTATACAGAAGTGGAAGGTAAATTAAGTGAGACTTTCCTGCGTGACATAGCTGAAAACATCGGGATCGACTGGAAACGACTAGCAACAAACTTAGGGTTCAAAACAGCACAGATTACCGCATTTCAGCAAGACAACCGGGACAACTTGAAGGAGCAGGCTTTTAAGATGTTCGTCGCTTGGCAAAATAAACAAACTGACATTGATGGAACAAGACGCAGTTTGATAGAGGCTCTTGTTCAAATTGACCGGACTGATTTGGCTTCAAGAATACGAGGTATCAGTTGTTGTTGTTGTTATCTGAAATTTATCAGAAATTTATGACATGGATTTTTTTTGAAACACGGTAAATATTTAAATATTGGTTGAGTTATCCAGTCATCCGTGTTGGGCTTAATCACGTGATGTTTAAACATTCCCACGAAAGCAGCTCTCCACCAATCAAAATACCTCAATAGTCTGGGGCAATTCCTGAATGCCGTTTGATTGCTGATAAAAGGGTATGTATTTATTATTCTATTCATTTAGCTCTGGAAAGTTCTATAGTCAAACCAGAATGTGTGGACCAGTCAACGAGAGACCAAGCAGATTCTCATACAGAAAAACAACAGCGTGGTAGGTTGTCATGCTTTCAAGTTTTTTAAATTATTTTTTTATAATGGAATTATTTAATTATTTTAATCGCCGGTGTTTTCAATTTTTTTAACGGCAACTCTCGCTTTTTAACAGACATTTTAGTTTGATCGGAACATTGCTATTTCATTTGACGAACTGAATACAAATGCTGTTAATGTACACATTTCTCAAAATAATCTTAAGAAACATAGTTTTACAGTAAATATGTACCAACAAATAATTTACGTTGGGTCCTAACCAACACGTTTTTGTTGAAATATGTAATTTCTAAGTATTTGTATTGTTTTTAGGAAATAGGAAATTATCAATGTTCCAATGAAAAACAAAATCAGAAACTGCCGGTAAAACACGGGTGTTACATCATTAATGAAATGGAACATCATCGGTCATTAGTGTACACCTTTGGTTATTTACCTGATTACAAATTTACTGAATTATAATCTTGATGTGAAGTTGGTGATATAAAACATACTGATACCAAATTATTACGTTTGAGATGCTGTCATTCTTGTTGAAAACGTGAAATAAATTTCGAATTGAAATGGATTACAGCGGAGATCCATTTTCCACATTGAAATGAATGCAATAAATGTGAACACATTTTCATTCACAATTTACTGAGCTGAAACTTGCATATGTTGGTTTCTGTACATATAAATCATAATTCTTTGGATGTATTTACGAACATTTTACTAATGAAACGACGAAAACCTCTTACAGGTTTTAAAACATATGAACGAACTTCACACGGAATAATGTCTCTTTATGATTGATAATTGTTCCGACTTTACACAAAGTAGTTCATTTGATAATCAATTACCAAAATTCTACCAATTCCCTTTAAGCGAAAACACGAACAATATGCTATTGTTGCAGTCATTTTGCCGAGTGTTTTGTCAAAATTTTACAAACGTTGTTTTGTCTCAAGACTTTATTTTTGCAAGGCCTCGGGAAATTCAAATTATAATAATATTTTTCAAATAATTTATACAGCAGCGGAAAGTCAATTAAAAGAGGCTTTTCTGCGAGACATAGCTGAAAACATCGGGATCGACTGGAAACGACTCGCAAGAAACTTAGGGTTCAAAACAGCACAGATTACCGCATTTGAGCAAGACAACCAGGACAACTTGAAGGAGCAGGCTTTTAAGATGTTCGTCGCTTGGCAAAATAAACAAACTGACATTGAAGGAACAAGATGCAGTTTGATAGAGGCCCTGGTTAAAATTGAACGGACTGATTTGGCTTCAAGAATACCAGGTATCAGTTATTATGATTATTAATATCTCTTAGATTAATATCTTAATTCGGGTCAGAAAATTCTGACATGGATTCGTTTTTGTTTTTGACCCACTGTACCCCAGGACATCGGCTTCTACCTCAGCGACATTTAGCGACCTCTACTACGGACTGAAGGATCTTCTGTATCCAAAGTCAACATCCCACCCTAAACTGAGGGATCTCCTACATCCTAAGTCATCCACCCTCCCACCCCTTGCTTTATTACTAACTGATTAAGTTCAGTGAGCAAACACCCCTCTCCCCAACACTCTAAGGATTGTAGTTTCTGAAGTTCCAACAACGCACTAATCCCACAGCATCCAGTATTAGCACTAATCCCCCAGCATCCAGCGTTAGCACTAATCCCCCAGCATCCAGCATTAGCACTAATCCCCCAGCATCCAGCATCCAGCATTAGCACAAATCCCATTGCATCCAGCATTAGCACAAATCCCCCAGCATCCAGCATTATTACTAATCGCCCAGCATCCGGTGTTAGCACAAATCCCCCAGCAGTCTACTTAAGCAGCAGCGTATCACAGAGTCCGGCATTCTCATGCAGTAGATCAGAGCATACTGATCAAAACGTGGAGTTGTAACCTCCAGTTCTTTTCAGAATTAATCACTACTCAGAAGAGAATTTTTTACAGTCTTGATTAATCGTACTTATGTTGTTATTATTCTATTCATTTAGCTCTGGAAAGTTCTACCTTAAAACCAGAAAGTGCGGACCAGGCAACGGAATACCAAGCACATTCTCATACAGTAATACAACAGCGTGGTAAGTTTTCAAGCTTTCATATTGACATTTGTTTACAATGGGAATGTTTAAAGTTGTATCGCCCGTCTGTTCGCTTTTTTCACGTCAACTCTCGCATTGAACGGACATTTTATTTTTCATGGGAACATTGCTATTTTACTTGAGGAAGTGAATACAAATGATGTTAAACGACACATTGATGGCTGCATCTGTATTTGTATTTCTTTTCTATTAGGAAGTTATCAATGTTCCAAGGAAAAACCAAATCAAGACTTCATTTGACGTATCCCGGTTGAAATTAAGATGTTTAATTTGTTTAATTTATATATTTCTTGTTAAAAAGGATAATTCGTATAGATAATTTTACAACATCAATATTTTTTACTTGTTTTTTCTTTTATTTCTTAAAAAGAAAACGTGAAAAAGGTTCATGTTATTTCATTTTAGGTTCTGAACATGTTTCCTTGGGAGCAGAAGACCAGCCAATATCTGCTACATCAAAACAACGAATTGATTTGGATGAGAAGTTGTTACGCTCTCTAGCTGAAAACATCGGGAATGACTGGAAGCGACTAGGGACCGAGTTGGGTTTCACGGCAGCACAGATTGAAGAGTTTGAATACAACAACAAGGACAGCCTCGAGGAACAAGCTTTTCAGATGTTTGTTGCTTGGGGAAGGAAGCAAACAAACGTCAATGAAGCGAGAGACAAGTTGGCAAAAGCTCTGGATACAATAGGCCGTGCCGATATGGTATCAGAAATATCAGGTAAGACCACCAAATATTTCATTACTTGCAGTTACTCCATATTCTTTCGTGACGTGGTGTCTATCTTAGGTGAAATTTAGCATTCAACGGTGATTCTATTAATAAAGCATTTGATTTTTTACAGATATCATCGGTGGCTCATTCGACGTAGACTCTTGTAGTAAAGACATAGCGAATCATTACATGGAAACGATTAAACTGAGCACATATCCTAAGTTGAAGGAACGAGCCATGGAAATGGACAACCTTTATGTAAATTCACAACTCCTGATGGGAACCAACCGACCACAAAAACATTGTCTAGCCAAATCATCATTACAGTCAGACAACAAACGACATCAGGATATCAATCTGATGACATCGGAAATCCGTGGTCTTGGTAGCTTAACACAGTCTGGTATCAAAGACAAGCAGCAGGTCGATCAAATAGAAACAGAAAAACTTCCCCTGCAGTCATACAAGGAAATGTTAGGGCTTGATAAAAAGCGAATCTTAATCACAGCTGAAAGTGGGTATGGTAAATCAACACTTTTCAAAAAGATAGCTCACGACTGGGCTGTTTTACAGAAAACAACATCCAAGTCGACTGATCTACAAGCTGAGCCGTCCCCTCTATCAAAGTATAAGCTCATCTTTGTCCTGAATATCAACGAAATGGGGACCAATTTCAACATCATTGATGCAATGTTTTCTCAGATATATTCGGCTACAAATGATTTTACAAAACAAGACCTAGTATAGTACATAAATACACATCCCAATGAAGTTCTGATTCTCCTGGATGGAGCAGATGAGATTTCCTTTCAGTCATTAGATAGTGCCAGAGAAAGCTATAAATACAGCGTTAAGGATGTCCTTTCATTCAAATCACTTAAATCGTGTGAAGTTATTGTAACAAGTCGACCATCTACAGCAATTAAGTTGCTGGATTGGAATCCCAACTTCACCAGAATTTATATGAGCGGATTTGATGACAAGAATAAGCAGGAATATGTTAGTAAATATTTGACTAATTTAGACTCACAAGACATAGAAAATGTTCTTGCAGAATTACAGAAGAACGAAACCTTTCGCAGTTTAGGGGAGATACCTTTATTTCTTTGGCTTATGTGTACAATAATGGTTGAACACCCTAATCTACCTGAAAGGATCACGGTACTTTTTCATGATGTAATCGAGGTACTGTATCAGCAAAAGAAAAGCAAAGACCAAACGACAAGTCCCTCTGATACAAGGACTAGAGATTTATTTGACAAACTTATGCTAGAACTTGGGGGGTTGCTCTTAAAGGTTTGATGAATCAGAGTGGTCAAAAGCTTTATTTTGATTTATCAGAATTCGATTCAAAAGACCTCGTCAGTTTTGGATGCGAAGTCGGCTTGCTGACTAAAACACAAATCACACGTCATTTCAAACAAGTTGAGTATGTCACATTTGCCCATAAGACTTTCATTGAGTACTGTGCTGCAACTCACCTTGCGGGTTTGGCAACGTCCGATCCTGATCAATTTAATGAGTTCCTGTCACAGATTTTACAAGGTGACGTAGAAAGCATGGAGTACTTACTCCGTTTCTGTTGTGGGATTGATAAAAAAGCTGCTGAAGTGATTATAACACTTTTGAAACACAATCCAAAGACTTCTGACATTCATAGCGAGAAATGTCAAAGGTATATTTATTTACACAAAATGATGATGTTGGTTTTATTTGAGGCTGAACTGGGTTCGTTGGTGAAAACATTTCCAGTAGAAGAATGGGTAAAGTTCCCCTATGAATTAAAAGGCGAGGACCTCTTGGCTGCACACTATTTCATTACAAATTTACCGAAGCATTCCACGCTTCAATATGTATCAGATATCAACGTGACGTGTGGATCTGTGGACGATTTGGAACTCGTTAAACAAATAATATCCCATAGACCATGTAAGATATCATTGGAACTCCTCGAAACCAACATGAATGGTAAGTTGGATAATCTCAGAAGCATGTCACGTTGTTTGACATCTCTATGTATGAGGGACTGCCAATTAAACAACAGTGACATCAATCAACTATTGCGGATGTTTAAAGGCTCGTGCAGTATAAAGAAAATTGATCTCAATAAAAACAATTTCCATGGTTTACAGTCAGTCCAGATAACTCCTGTTCCTTCTTTGGAAGAATTGAGCCTAGAGGAGTGCAGTCTGATGAGTGATGATATTGAGGCAGTTTTCTCTATCATAGCATCTGCAGGCAGCATAAAGACGGTATATCTCAGTGGCAATAATTTCCATGGTTTACAGCCAGTCCAGATATCTCCTGTACCTTCTTTGGAGGAATTGAGTCTAGATGAGTGCAGTGTGATGAGTGATGATATTGAGGCAGTTTTCTCTATCATAGCATCTGCAGGCAGCATAAAGACGGTATATCTCAGTGGCAACAATTTCCATGGTTTACAGCCAGTCCAGATATCTCCTGTTACTTCTTTGGAGGAATTGAGTCTAGAGGAGTGCAGTCTGATGAGTGATGATATTGAGGCAGTTTTCTCTATCATAGCATCTGCAGGCAGCATAAAGACGGTATATCTCGGTGGCAACAATTTCCATGGTTTACAGCCAGTCCAGATAACTCCTGTTCCTTCTTTGGAGATAATCAGTGTATTGGAGTGCAGTCTGATGAGTGATGATATTGAGGCAGTTTTCTCTATCTTAGCATCTGCAGGCAGAATAAAGACGGTATATCTCAGTGGCAATAATTTCCATGGTTTACAGCCAGTCCAGATAACTCCTGTTCCTTCTTTGGAGAGAATCAGTGTAGAGGAGTGCAGTCTGATGAGTGATGATATTGAGGCATTTTTCTCTATCATAGCATCTGCAGGCAGCATAAATAAGGTTTGGCTGGATAAAAACAATTTCCATGGTTTACAGCCAGTCCAGATAACTCCTGTTCCTTCTTTGGAAGAATTGATTCTACAGAAGTGCAGTCTGATGAGTGATGATATTGAGGCAGTTTTCTCTATCATAGCACCCGCAGGCAGCATAATGACGGTATATCTCATGGATTACAGCCAGTCCAGATAACTCCTGTTCCTTCTTTGGAAGAATTGAATCTACAGAAGTGCAGTCTGATGAGTGATGATGTTGAGGCACTTTTCTCAAGGCAGCATAAAGATTATTATTTAGAGGTATATTGGCCTAGAATGTGCGTTTGTAAATTAATATTTAAGTGCAGATAACTCCTGTTCCTTCTTTGGAAGAATTGAATCTACAGAAGTGCAGTCTGATGAGTGATGATGTTGAGGCACTTTTCTCAATCATAGCATCCGCAGGCAGCATAAAGCGTGAATTATGATAATTATCAGAAATCAGTATTTAGATGGCGTCATAAATATTTCAAAACACTTTCATTGACATCTGCGGGTCCGACATGGACGGATCATCATGAGCACAGGCCCTGGGCACAAATTCACCACGGGCCCATACACGCGCATAATACTACTAGTAATATGCTTTTTTTTTTTTTTTTTTTGAAAACCAAGGGCCCCTATTGGCTCCTGGGCCCGGGGCACGTGCCCAGTTTGCCGTGCGGTAATCCGTGCATGGGGTCCGAAAACATATCTGGGTGTAATATGTCTTCAACATAATGGACAATTTAGTTTTGGCAGAATTTTCCACCCTGGCCTACTGTGTGCTGGTTCTTGACAGACAAAAGCGTAATACTGCATCTATTTCAACTAGGTTAGGCCAAAAACGTCTCCGGTTGCTGGTCTCCATGCGCGTCGCCTCAGACCTATACGCGTCGGCATTTTTAATTTTTTTGCAACCAAAATTGCTGGATCGATTGGAATTCTGCCGTACTGTGTTTTAAGCGACTTCTCACATAGGGGTATGAACGTTTTCCCAATTTATGAGGCCTCCTTATCCACCGTACTTTGTATATGTGAAATTTGGTCGCCGCATATACCTGTATCACGTATAAATACTGTGGTAAAATTATTGTAAATAATGTTTGTGGGTGGATGATTGCATTCCTCCTGACTGCCCTATGATCCACTCACATGACCCCACCAACCTACAATCAGGGAAAAATTCGATGGGACATCCCCTCTTTCTCCCTCAATGTTGTCTTGTATACCGGTACTGTCTGGCGTGCCTCATTATGCGTTTCCCCGTGTACATTGAAAGATTACCAAATAAAAGTTAAATACACAAAGTATCACTCAACATTGTATTTGGGAGCAGGCGGATTTAAGTGTCCCAAGAATATTGTCCGTGATTGTAGATTGAACATTGTGATTTTTATTTTCAAAAAGCATTTCTTTTTTAACTTTATCCACAATTTTGTAATATTTCCCAATGGAAACATTTTACACATAGCCATGTACGTGGAAAGTTTTGAATAACATTTAGTCACATAGTGTATAGATGTTTGAAAAGAAATTGACCTATAAAGCCGGCCATACATACACATGTTATCCCATGTAATAAAAAAAGCTTTTTTGAGACATCGGTGTTTTGTGCTTTAATAAGACTGTTTGATTCTTCAATTTCTTTCTTTTTAAACACAAACACAAATTAATATTGTAAATTTATGTTGTTATCATTGTTTTATGTAGATGATACAATTTAATATAAATACACCCATCACAACTTCTAAGTTCCCCCTAATATTTTTTAGAATATCTCAACAAGTATTGCATGAATTTTAATAATTCAAAAAGCAAATGACAGAATGACATGTTCTACACAGCTCGTAATGAAATGGTTGAAATTCAATCATGCATGCACAATTGACAGTGATTTGAATGAAAATTCAGCTGAAAAAAAAGTTGCAGTACAAAGCATTGCTCCAATGGCATGTTACACATGTAGTTTTCTGTAAGAACTCAGTTATGGAGAATAATGGTGGACCAATTCCATATTAAACTCTTGCTCTACCCTTCTAAAACAATGGACATGCATGTTGCATGTTGCTCTTTGAATATTATTTTCTTATTATGAAACAGCCATCAATACCATTGTTATTGATGCATGAGTTCTGACAGAAAACTACATGTGTAACATGCCATTGAAGCAATGCTTTTTTGGAGGATTTACAGACTCTCCACATCACCACAAACAAGAAACTAGAGATTTGTACACAATACAGGTTACTTCTTTCTTTCCTTGGTGGCTACTTCTTTCCAAAAAATCTTGAGGAAAAGGGAGATTTATAAAAAAAAAATCCTGGGAAATCACAGGCCTGCAATCAAAAGAAATAGCAATCATTACTAAGGCTGTATGCTTCAACTAAAATTGTTTTGAATCAAGATGTTTATATTGTTAAAAAGCAAAATGTGAAAGTTCCAGCTTATTATGATTTCATAAATGCCCAAGACAGTTTAGACCATCTGATTGGACAAAACTATGTAATCATGTGAGGGTGTATTAATGGATGGTAAAGACATTGTTTATCAAAATCAGAGCAGCGTGTATATACCAACTGTTCTATGTGTTGTATTTAGCCGTCGTACATGTATGCATTCAAACCAATCAGAGTGATGAAGATTGTTTCGTATCATGCAGACTCATGTACATTGAAAGTGGTTCAGTCCTTTATCTCCCATGAACACGCCCACAACTGGGGTAAATTTCATAGATCTGTTAAGCAGGGAAAACTTCTTAACCAGAAATATTTGCTTAGCAGATTTTCTTGGTTACCTGCCAAACTTGAAGGTAAAATGAATGTACTTTGGCTGGTGGTCTGCTTAGCAGCTCTATGAAATTCAACCCTGGTCATTATCATGCAGTAATAACCAGACAAATAACTGTTATTCTCTTAGTTAAATGCATTCAGACTTTTTGTATGAATTCATTCTAATTAATACATTCTAATGTGGAGCTAAGGAAGTAGTCCTCATTCCTACAATGTAAATTTAAACCTCAGACAAAATCAATTCTAGAGGAGATTGGTAAACAAAATAAGCTTTGCACCAAGTTAGTACATTCTAATGTGGAGCTTAAGAAAAAGTACACGTTCTTACAATGTAAAATCAAACATCAGGCAAAATGTATTCTGGAGGAGATTGATAAACAAAATAAGCTTTGCACCAATAGTTTTACAATGTAAATTACATTTCAACCATTAAAATCCTACAATCAGTGCAATTTTTGAAACAACCGATTCAGGCCACGCCAAGCTGTTGCCAGTGGCCTCCTACGGTTATCCTTCTGTGCACAGTCACACCACTGAGATTGCAGGGTAAGGTGGTCTCCCATTGACACATTGCAGGCCATAAAATGTTAAAACATTTACAGTGGCCTTGGTTGACACACAGTTGATTTTGTAACATTACTTGGAAAGGACAGCAGGCTTGTACATGTATGCACTTCTTCTTTCGTATGATGATGAGCAGCTTAGAGTGCTAGTAGCTGTATACATCGGTTTGATGACATTAGTTGAAACAGGGTGGACCGCGTGAAGGTTGTCATCTCCCACCCCCATGTATGTACTGAAGGTTGCTCAAAAACAGAATTTAGTAGATCATCGGAGTGGCTTCCATGTGTAGGAGGGTTAATTAAGCATGAGCAATAACATGATAATATCGAATATCGTGATACCTTTTTTTTTATTCAATTACGATATCGAGAACCTTTTTAGGTTATCGAGATATCGGAAAATCACGATTAAAAATATATCACGATTAAAACAAAAAATCTACATTGTGAGTCAAGTCAGAATTTCCATGGAAACAAAATTAGAATAGTCTTTTCAGCTTTTGGAAGTGGGAAAGAAAAGCGACCTACTTCAGAAGTACATGATACGCTCTGCAATCGAATTTGCGATTTATTGTGAAACGGTGGTTATCGCCTCTAAAGCAATCATGCATGAATGAAAAAATAATCGTGATATCAAAAATCGCAATATATCTTTGCCGATATATGCTTGATGAAAAAAAAATTGATATCGCCCAAGCCTATCAACCATTATTGGTTATTTATGAATTACAAATTCTACACCTTATATCTTGAAAAAGAAACATTTTCGATAAATTTACAGATTTTATTTTGTGTTGTCTACCATGTATATGGCACCCTCTAATTCTCTCTCCAGCCAGCCAGTACCCTCAGACAATATAGTGTAAAGCAAGATAAGGCTATGCATTTTCAGTTATTTCGGGAACCGAATACCCAAAATTGGAAATCTTCAGAGACCCGAGTACTCGTAATGTTTTTGGTAAAAACACATAAATACTCCCGAATAACCAATTGATATGAACACAAGTTTCTCTTGTTTTATTAGAGTCGTAATAAATGTGAATTTACTATAATAATAGATTACAAATGACTAAAAATCACAGACTTTCATTTGTGTGGTTTAAATGTTCAGTCAAAACTGGGTTTATTGGAACCGAGTAATTGGGTAATTGGAACCAACAAATTGAACCGGGTAATGACAGTTTCAGTCGGGTATCCGGATACCTAGCACAGCCTTAATACAAGATATATGGGGCCATTGGATTAATGCATTATGCACACAGCGTATTATATACGTACTTTGGTAAAGTGTACACCATACCTGAAAATTATAAAAGTTAAAAATCATACAAAAAATGTCAACATTTTTAGTGCAGTTTTGGTTAGGGTCAAGGACACTGAGGAACAATGCTCAGGGATTTCCAGTGATTGGACATTTGTAGTGGACCTTAGAGAGTTCAGTCGCAGCCGGCAACCCAAATCCATCAAACATCCTCCAAAGGGAACTTTTTGGGCAAAATTTACCACTGTTGGAAACTGGCACATCTGTACACGCCATAAGTGCTGGATACAATATATCAACAACAAATACATGGTGCATTTTGAAGATAAGGGCATGTTTCCAAAAGTGCACTGATGGATTTTGGAGGAGTCAGGAAGGTTCCTAGCCAGAATACCGAGGGGGTTAGGGCTAAAAGAACCAAAAAAAAGAAACAAAAGGTGTATTGTCCATCCCCATAAATGTTTCCAGTCATGGAGACATGGTAAATTAAGTAGTTTCTGTCATCGTAGCTCTTTCATCTTTATCATCGGGTCGTTATTGAAAGACCAGACGTGCCCAATGGCAGTGATTAAGGCAAAAGTCAAAGAGTTACGGTTACTGTACAGCTAGTACTATGTAGTTAGCAGTACGCTAGATTAAAAGCAGAATGATTGAAATGGTCAGAATTTTTAAGCTGTTAGTGTATGTATGTCTGATCTTGTTTCTTGATAAATAAATTATAAATAAATTATACCGACATTTTATAAAGTGTTTATATTTTATATACCCTTTCACGGTTATAATTATGTGCCATGTTTTTGACGGCGCAACATTTTTTATTTCGAACACTCGTTTCTGACACATGCGCCTTGAGTGCGCGTGAAGTTTGAGTGCTGGGTTGCAGCAGTGGCGTAGCCAGGACTTTTTCAGTGGGGGGAGGCACAGGGGGGTTGCTTTTCAGTGGGGGGCCCAGGGGATATGGGTTTTTTACCTTTTCTTTTTCTTTTCTTTTTATGAGGCACTATCAGGACTTTTCGTGGGGGCACCTGGGGGAACACTGGGGAGCCCCTTCCCCCTCTCCCTCACCATGGTTATGCCGCTGGGTTGCAGACGTCAACGAGTATTCAAAATAAACAATTTTGCCCCATCAAAATATGGCGCATAAAATTACCAAGAAAAAGTTTATTTCATGATATGCTAACAAACATGTACACATGCCACAAAAAAAAAAAAAAACAGCAGCACTATCCACATTCTAGACTCCCACCATATCCTTGGCCCTAGCCCCACATGTACAACAATTGGAGCAGTTTTTCAACTTTTGATTTGCTAATTAATATTACAATCTTAATTATTAAGTCTAAACATTTATGACTAGGTAAGTTTTTACCCAAGCAGACACATTTGGCATGAAGTTTGCTATTGTGAGATCAGTAATTTGGGTGTAATTTTAATATTATTATTAGGCCTATTATTTTTTAAATTTCAAAAATGCTTCGAACATTTCATGAAAGTGAGCTATCCCAGAATAACGTATTTTATGCCTAATGTGTCTGCTAGTGAGGGCAAGATTACCTAATATTTAAGTTTTAGGCTGTGATAATTAACACTAGATCAAAAGGTGAAAAGGGGAAAAATCGCTCCAAAAACAACAACAATACCCTCAAAAAAGGCCAAGTCGAACTAGCCCTGTATCCTAATGTTAGAGCCAATACACAGGGGTCCCTCCGTAGCCTTGCATCTAACCCCACATACATACAAAAAGGGGCGATTTTTGCTTTTAAACCTTTGATCTTCTAATTATTAGTTTTATTACAACAACCTAAAACTAAAACTTGCTCGAACTCTCCAAAATAAACCATTCACACAGAGTACCATAACTGCACTACGGGCAGGCTTTTCCCACACAAGAAGGCTCTGCACGGACATAATAAATATCTCAAGTGGGCTCAATAAATCCCGTAACTTTTGACTGTCTGTCGCTCAAATGCCCTCATTTCAGCGGCAGAAGGGTCGTTTTTGACAGGACTTTCTGCGTTCTCTTCTGTATTTTCGTCCATGTTTGATTTTAATGTTTTGGTACTGGTGGTTTGCGTCATTAATTTATAATTTCTTTTAGAATTTAGGTTATACCATAAACATGAGTGGTGTCACTTAAGAAATGTCTTGCACCTCATTCTTTATAGCAACTCAGTTTCCTTCAAATTAAAAAGTAATTTAAAAAATGTATTTATTTAAATGTAATAATTTGTAAACATTAATCTTCCCCTGATTCAAGTTTTACAGTATATTATCAAATAAAATAATAAATATTTTAACTCTTGGCCTCGTATGGTACAATCAAGTTCGTGACGTCATATTTAAATACAAACTGGCACATTGCACAACAGCGCCCCCTATCGCTGCGCTTCTCTCTTGCCCATTAATGGGTATGCGATCCGAGCGCCGGATCGAACCGACGGGTCTGCTTCGTCGGGTGGCTCGCCATGGGCGTCGATCGCTTCTTAGTAGCAGGCAGTGTCGGGTCCAAGCTTGGGCGATTTTATTTTGTTTTTATTTATATATTTTTTATTATTTATTTTTTCGCTTGCCGGTATACTGTTAGAAAAACCGCGGTTTTCGGTTTTACTGTAACAGAAAAACAATAAAAACAGTCTTTAAACTTATTTCTGATGTTTGTTCACCTTATTGATCTGACCTAAAACCTATGACTGACACTCTCCCACCGCCACCCCCCCCCCCATCATCCTCCAATTTCCCCCTTTTTTACGCAAACAAATTTCCAGAATATTTAAATTTGTACTGACCTCCAAGGCCGTAGCGAGCGGAGGTGTTGGGGCGTGACAACGCCAACAATGTTTCTCAGTCAGCATTTAAGAGTCATATATAGTTGGCAAATGAAGCATCAAAGGTACTAGAACAGGGGTTGGTCCAGAATACATTTTCAATTGGAGAATTTGTGTCCATCTTGGTCACATTAGATATGTTTCGGTAAATTTACAAGCAAAACAAAATGTGCATCCCCCCAACTCTGATGTCGGTCAGCAAATTGGCTCCACACCCTCCCCCTCTCCCCAGAAAATGCCTTCGCTACGCCCCTGCTCATGCTAAGCTCTTTCGAAAACCGTTCACATTTTAGGGTGTAATAAAATCATTGACCCAAAAGGCTAATTGGGGTGTCAACATTAATTACAATTAGGCCTATGCAATAATAATGTGTGCTCAGAATAACTATTTGTTAGGGGGGTCATTTTATTTCAGAAGTACCTTGTGTATATAATATTGTTTTATTATAACATTGTCTGAAGTGCTTTAATTTTTGTTGTTGAGAAAACAAGAATAGTTAGGGGCCTATGTTTAATTTACACAAAGTTGCAAATAATTGAGTTTATTTTAAAGGACATCCATGAGTATCGGCTTCCATAAAATATGTATAGCGTCCTCCACTGACAGGAAGTGGTTAACAACGTTAACCATCTTCAACAATGGGTCTCGCGCTCATCCTGCACTAATCGTCCAAGTCACTGATAGATCAGTTGATAAAGCGACCGACTTTGAAGTGCGCTGTTTGAAGGACACATCTACGAAAGCTC